>CM047929.1:29306140-30556140 GCA_026230145.1 Diorhabda elongata | reverse complement strand
AAGATTAACGTCAAAAATTTCATATTTTAGTGCAATTTAAACAAAATGTAGTGTGAAAAAACATTTTTTTTAGCATAAGATTGAGAATGGTTTTTTCAATAACTATCATTAAAAAAAATAACAATTCGGAGCATACACCTCGTGTTAAGAAAATTAAATTAACTTAGCATATGAGACATCTCACAAGCCATTATATTAAGCGTTCTAGTTATGGGGATAGCAGCAGCTTTAGCGTTATTTTCTATTGAGAATTTAATATTAATGGTTGACTTTTATTAACATCTAGTAGTATGCGGTAGAAATTTTATTAAAAAGATATCTGAATCATAAATTATAGAGATGGTTCATTCAGGATATTGATATATTTCATAATACTCCTCTTACTTTACGAGAAACAGATTTTGATTAACCTCTTTGTCCAAGTTTCACTTCTTTCAAAAATTAGAAGTAATAATCTTATTGATTGAATTGAAGAAAAATATAAGATATGAGCAGTTCTAATTCTTTATTATCACCTAGCAGTACTCATGAGAAATTTAAAGTATTTTCGTTTCTCCTTAATCGTATTCTTAGAGGCAACAACATTATCCTTTTTTTTTTCACATTACCTTACTCAAAATTGTATTTCACTAAGCTAAATCGTAGCGTGATCTATGCCTAATAAATTCACTAACCATTGTTACGTATCTAGGTAAATTGTTAACAGCATTGATATATTATCAATTTCTTAAAATTAAATGACTGCATTTTTATGTCGTACTAAATTTAATCAGAACCAAGCTTTGTAAAGTTCGCTTTCAATATAATAGATTTCATAGTATTAGACAGATTACTGTGTATAGGACGTATAGGGACGTAAGGGTAGCTTAACTTTACCAAAAAGACGATTCGTTATTCTAAACGAATTTTGAATAATCGAAAATAATTTTAATGATTTTTGACAGTGCTCAAATAAACTGTTTATATGAATTCTAAACTAATTACAAAAATTTTACAGATACCTCATTTCACAAATATCTTTTTGCAGTTTTTCAAATATACAACTAAACATCAGTCATGAGTATGACCCAAGATATAAAAATATGTTTGTGTTTGGTATTTTGATCACAATCATTTTTATAGCTTACTATTTTAAAGCTAAACGGTATTTCGCCCTATGGTATATGCCAGATTTGATCATTTTCTAAATAAGGTTTTGGGCTTCACCTGATGACTTCTCTAAACATTTTGTATGAAGGTTTTTTACTACGCTTCACAATAATATAAAGAGAGGCGTCACTTCGAAATCGTCGCGCTTTTTATGTTCGCACATTTTACGAGAACGGTCGTTCAACCGTCTTGACAATGCGACTGTATGGATTAAGACACATTAATAAAGCTCCGAGTGAAAATTTAACTAAAATATGAGTAAAGCGTTTTGAAGAGACCGGTTCCACGCTCAAACTACCAGCAAAAGGTCGTCCAAGAACGTCTAGGAAAAAATTCGCATTGTAGCAAGGTTGGCATTTGCTGAAGAAATGCTTAATCGATTTTCCAGTTTTGACAGCATCCTTTTTTAGATGAGGCACATTTTCATTAAAATGGGTTCGTAAACCAACAAAATTGTCGTTATTGAACCACAAAAAATTAAAAATGAAACATCAAAACCACTACATAGTCCGGTATGGGCAGCAATCTTAAGCAAAAGAATTATTGGCCCTTTCTTCTTTGAAGATTCACGAAGATGAAACATCACCGTTACAACCGACCGCTATGTTGCGATGTTGGAGAGATATTTGACTCCAGAGCTTGGAGATCAAGACCAGTGAATACGAGAGCCTGATTCCAACAAGACGGAGCGACCTGTCACACATCAAATGACTCTATGGCGGCTGGGAGACAGATGTTTCCTGCAAGACAAATTACTCAAATAGGCGATATCCCTTGGCCACGACGTAACCCTGATTTGACGCCTGACTTGATTTTTTTGTAAGGACACCTCAAACATAAAGTCTACTGGTACAATCCGAAGGACATCAGCCAGCTAAAGGAAAATATCCGCCAGAAAATGGCACCAATAACCTCAGATTTATTGACAAGAGTTTTCACCAATCTGCGTCCGCGCGTTTGGAGGAGTGCCGTCTCGAAAGGGCCATCATTTAGATGATGTTATTTCTAAAAAATAAACTTCATTTAATTACCTGATCATCATATCTTTTATTTCAACAATACCTTATGTATTTATTTTTTTAGTCTTTACTTAATAAATACACGTTCTATTTCGCCACCCTGTACATCTTCTCATAGTCCCTGTTGTTCATATACAGGCCTTTCTTTCGGGAGGTTAATTTTCGTAGTGTTAAGAACAACTCTAGTGATCCAGATCTTTTCGAAAAATGCATTTGAACGAATATTTCCAATGCTTTATTGATGTAGTTTAAACAGAATGAGATTTTTGACGTCGATTCATAAATGTTTATGAAACCTGGATACACCGCTACAAAACAATCAACACAGTAGATAGCACAGGTGGCTACTGTTTCGGAAAAGTCAAAGAGAAGAAGTATTTATCAATTATCTTTAAGAAGGTGAAAAAATAACAGAAGTGTATAATGAATCATGGCTTAATAAAGTAGAGGGAGGAATTGCGGAAAAGCGACCGCATTTTAAGGAAATGGAAGTGCATTTTCTCACATTGAGTGAAAGTACCGTTTTCACAAGATACAGTTGACAGCAACTTTTGCATATATCCTAACTTTGTAGCATAATTGAATTATGCTGACGAAAAAAATGGCAGTGGTTATTTGGTAACGTTAAAAAGGTCAGAACATCGCTTGACTCAATATATAGACTTAGAAGGAGATATTGTTTTGAAATGGATATTACCTACTATGAGATAAATTTCTCATTTCTCTATTAGGTCGGAAGCTTTTTAGATAATACTCGTATATCCTGGATATAAAAATGGAGATTCATATTTCACTTTCCATACTATTCATACAAAATTCAATACATACTAGAAATAAATTGGATACTGTTTCAACAAAGTGTCATCTAAGTGAGTTTACCATGCAAATATTTTATCACACAATTTTTTCAAACGTTTTAGTTTGTGTTCAGATAAAAGAGTGGATACATTGGCTCGATTATATGGAGGGTAGAAAAGAGTAAGTGTACTTCAAATGTGTTTCAATTCAAATTAACTACATCACATTTTATTTACAACAATCTCACCGAGTGAGAAAAAGCTTTACGATCGTTAATTTAATTGTGAGAAGAGGTTTATGAGTAGGACTGAGTTCCTAATGAAAAGCGAGGAAGGTGACGCTCTCATATTATTTAATTCAAGTAGCAGGAACATTGAAATTGAATTATTCGTTTGATCGTGGAATATGTCACTCGAGGAAATGCAGATATTTTGATGCTGTATTCGAATTACTTTTCATAGATAGATTTATATGGTCACAGAACTTTATTTGTAGTACTGAGTAGATAAATAAATTTGTTTGAAAACTTCTACTACTGAAAAGAATAGTGTGTAATAAATATAAGAAGTTTTTCACTATCGATTCAAACTACAAATGCCAAGTTACACTTGGTACTAATATAGTCAAAATAAATATCAGAAAATAACATGTTTAATACAAGGATAGCAAATGTTATTTATCATTACCAAATATACAAATGCTGTTTTAACTTATTTCAGTTAATATAAAATATGAATAACTTATGAAGGACAGTGTATTACACACATTTTCAATATATTCTAGTGGTTGAAAATATATAGGATAAAAAATTAGTGAATATTCATTTTATATGAACTTCCGTGCCAAAACTTTGTGATCTCAATATTTAAAAGATAGGTTAAGAAGCCACGTCTGCGATAAAAAAATAAAACTGAGTTGATGAGCTTTGGAATAGCAAAAGACATATTATTTATAGGAATGGAAATTTCTGAAAACATAGAGAGGATAAATTCTTGGTTCATACAAATAAAAATTGATCTTATCTATTCGCCTTAAATAAATTTCAATGTAACTATAATTAATTAAAATTGATACTGCCCCTCCTTCTTTAACATATTCTTCACATACACTAATAGGCATCGACATTTTATCTTGGTGTCGAATTTTAATACCGAAGTGAACAAACTACAAACGACTCACAATGTTTCTTATCGTTTTAGGCTGATCTTCCAGTATTTTTATTTATACACCACAAACGTTAACAAAATAAGGATCATTTAAATGCCATCAGGACATAGTAAGCTCAATGAAATAATAATGTAAACTGTATCGACGTTATTGTAATAAAGACTATTAACGTACAATGCGAGAAAAGTTAATAGATAGTATAGAATAGTTGAAATGACATATCTCAATAGATTCTACATTACGTATTTTATCCACCATAAAAACAAAAAGAACAGCATAAAAAATTTATTTGTCAGTCTATGTAATCTAGAGACTATGACTAAATAAATATTGTCAGTATTCTAGAAAGAACTTTGTGTTTTTCATACTCAACTATTCATAAATTTACGAGGATGGTCCCAGAAGTTCCTCGTCCAACGAAGAAAGCACGAAAATTTTGGAAGAAAATATATTTTCTTTTCAACGTTATCTCCTTTTAGCTCCATTCACTTTTCCCAGTTCATTAAATTTGATAACTTTTTTATAATAAGAATCGTCATGTTCCTGAAAATACCCATTAACTGCCAACATCATTGTTAGAGAATCTGTGACCACCGAGCCATCTTTTCAAGTCTGGGTATGATCCGAGGGGGGCCTGAATGTGGCGAATAGGGTGCATGAGGTAACAATTCAAACTTTAATTAATTAATTTTGACCATTATATAACGGATATATAACGGATGTGTGAGCTAGTGCATTGTCTTTATGAAATAACACTTTCTTCTTAGCCAAATGCGGCCTTTTTTGGTATATTAATTAATAGTTTTTCCTTTCCCAAGATAGTCAATGAAAATCATCCCACGTGGATCAGAAAAAACCGATGATATGACCTTGCATACAGATGTAACGGTCTTTGCCTACTTTGGAGCCGGTTCTCCCTTTTCAGTCCATTGTTTGGATTGTTCTTTTGTTTCGGGTGTGATGTGATGGACCCACGTTTCATCTATAGTTATGAAATGGCGCAAAAATTTGTCTTTATTTCTGTGAAACATTGCCAAACACTCGACGGAAACATTTTCACGACGCTGTTTTTGCTCCATTGTGAGCCAACGCGGCATTCATCATGCGCACAGCTTTCTCATGTTCAAATTTTCAGTTATTATACGATGTATCGCACTTCTTGAGATGTCTACTATGTCTGCCGTACGGTCATGTTCAAATTCTGCTACCCTATATTTTACTGTTGATAACGAAGGAGCAGTCTCATCCAGAGTAGAATTTAACTAATTTTTTCCATGCTTGCATGCAAATTCACTGAAAACGTTCAAAATTTATGACTGGCGAACAAATAGTAAACAACGTGGTGTCTTTAAGCTTAAAACATATATACTGTATACATTGTGTTCTTTTTAATACATTGGTAATTTCAAACAACTATCGCCATATCTAGATCAGGCCAGGTACTTCTAGACTATCCTCTTAAAACGATAAAGTTTTATCTTTAAAATTGAATCGAATGTTTGAAAAGTTATTCCGAGTAAAATGAGATCGTATATAAGCAATTGTAATAAAAGTTTAAACGGAGATTTTATTTTCCGATTGAAATTAAGCACGTAGCTTCATTCTACTATGTTTTGGTTCGCTTACAAATGTCCAAAATAGTCCGATCTTTTCTATATATTATCCAAAAAAACTAAATTCTACAGCCTTGAGTACTCAACAGAAACATAATTATTCTAACGGATTCTATCGATATTGTTCCATATACCAATAAACTGATACAGATTCAGTTACAAAATATTACACAACTTTAATGGAAGTCTGAGAGATCTCTTCTTCTCATTTAATCATTTCAGGAAACCCTGGAAGCACATAATGTGTTTTTAATGACTAGAAACTTAAATTCAGGTACTGGAGTATAACCTGAACTTTGGAATGACTTGAAATAAAATAAGTATGATTTCTTAACATTAATTTATTTTAACCTCTAAGACACATACAAAGCTGATTTATTACGATAGTTAAACGAAATTGAAGTTTGAGCTTAAGCTCTCCTTGAAGTTGTTATGAAATTTTGTTACATCAATAAATGAATCTGTGATTGAATTAAGATATGAGCATGATTTATCTCTCATAAGTTTTGGGAGACTTTTATTGAAGTAAAAATTTGAGAGTAATTACCTTATAGAACTTGTTACTTCGCCATGATATTCAGTCCTATAAATTAATCAGTAAAATACGGTCGTCCTTACCAAACTTCCAAACTTGATTCTCGAAGTTCCAGGTGGCTTTTCGTTGTGGAAACCGTGCACTAATCTTATTGTCTAGACAACTCCATTCGATTTCCACCATTCATACAATAATGTGATAGAACTTATTAATAGATATTCGCTACATACCGTGTAGTGTTTCAAGCAGTTGAAACAGTATTTTTAAAAATTTTCTAACAAAGTAGAATAATTAGAAGGGATATACATGAGGAAACTAGCTTCACAGAAAAATTAAAACTTTTGAGATTGCTCCTTCTTTTAACCACAATCCAGCCCGAGATCTTTAATACCTATCTTAAGAGCTAGTTCATTTTGAAGAGTTTTGGAACATACTTTTTCCTCCCGGTGAATAAATCTAGGAAGAGGATTTATATCAAGACCTTCATTGACATACTACCTCTAGTCGATTGTTAGGGCAGATTGAATTGTTGTTGATTGGCTTTGAGCAGTTGGCCGACTAATGACTAGTAGTGGCGATAGGCATCCATTTTCCGGTTTTGAAGTCATTATTTTATCATCTAGATTGATATTGATAATTCATTGCTTTATTATCTTGTTCGAGATTGACTATCAATATTCAATGTCGTTCGGAAATTTATTGCTTTTACTGCTAGATAAAATAAGTACTAACACGTATCAATTGTGAGTTAGAAGAATTAAAGCAGTTCAAAACTGATTATTTTATGAAAGTAAATATACTCGTAAACGTGATTTAATCAAGGAAAATGAAGTGTTCGATTTATCGAAAAAATTCACCTTCTCCGTTTTTACATATTTTTAAATTAATTATCTTCATTTTGGGTCTATATTAATTAATAATATGATTTTGTAATGAAGAAGGTTTCTAACGATTAGAATTGATTTTATTATTCATCAAAATTTTACCTGAAATTGAATACCTTGACATATGAATTAATACCTTCCACATGAAAATCACTATTTTCAAACAATAAAAATGTTTCCAAATAGTGATTATTGGAATTATAATTTTTATCTATTACAAATAATGATAAGAAAAAAATTTACAAGTTTAAACTAAAAACATTTTACAAATTTATCTTTTCATACATGATAACTTCCTATTCATGTATATAAGCCGTTTCTAGATTATTTTATAATTGACTCTTATACAAAAATGTATGCATTTTTCCAATTAAATTTCACTTATTATTGATGTAGTATTGGATGTTGATGATTTGTTAATCCACTTTCCGATTATTGAGATGCCTGTCTTATGTGATCAGATAACAAATACACTGATAGGTAGGTATATAACAGAAAAAATGTGTAAGTTATATTAGTGTAATAGATTATGACATATCTATGAGAATTTGAAGTGGATACTAATACTTCGTAAATATTGCTTGAACGTAAATTCAGAGTTATTGAGTTATTGATATCTACCTATTTATTTCAAAAATTTCTCCATCGTTAATTGTACAGTAGAGACAAGAAGTTGCTTGTATTAATCGTATATGTTTTTCTACTAGTTCTAGCGAATAATATTCGATTTTTGAAAATGGTACCCTAGTCAATGCACTTGTGTTTTGATTACATTGAAGCAACATTTTCTACCAATCCTTAATACATGTTGTGTGGGATATCTTCGAGAACCATATTATTTTTGAACGAGTACTTAATAACACACTTCGATGGAATTATCATTTAAATGAAAGAAAAAATCAAAAACATACATCAGTTGTAGCTAATATGTTATTTTATAGTGTTTTGTAAGCAATATTATTTTTAGTATCTACAAATGAATACTCTGTTAACCAACTATTACAATGATAATATTTAACTGTATGATGATGCATTCACGAGTACTAATTCGGAATAAGAGACTGTCATTAAATGATTTACTATTGCAGTTCCTTGGTACTTCTTTAGGTATTGTCCTAGACAATTTAAGATACAAGGAAACTACTTAATACAAAACTGTAAGTTTTTCCATGAAACTGATTTATAAATATTTAGAGTAATGGAATGATTTCGAAATAAAATAAACCTTTAAGTCGAATCGACATCTCTTTGAGACAGGTTCTGATAATTGCCCTTTATCTTACCACTGATTTTCTATGTTCAAGTTATTAAGTTAAATTTATTTTTCATCTCTAACACTACCTTCTATCTATCTATAGGGCTAAGAATTGTTTATACACCTCTCCTTGACGTTTTCCTTGAATCTTTATTCTTTGGTAACTTTAGAAGATCCAGGCGAGTCTAATAATCGGCTATTGCTGGTACTGGGTTGGTTTTCTACCTCTTCCCTTCTAACTTCAATATCCTACGCAGCATGACGAACTGAACATCAAATCTTGACTATTAACAATTGTACTCTTTATGGAATTAGGGACTACTCTTAACAAGCTACGAATATGTTTAAATTGAGATGTAGGAGTTTTCACATAGGAAAACCGACATTACTTAGAGATATCTCTGTACAACAAAGTATATACTAAATTTTGAGTTTTCACTTAGAAGAATAGAAAATCTTTGCATCGTTAAAACAGATTTCATATTGTGATAGCAAGTGATGTGCTATTTATATTATTAATATGACTGAATTATCAATATCAGATACTATTTTGATAAGTACTGGAATCAGATAGAGACTTACCCTTTAATATCAACAAGTTGTTCGTTGAAAAGAACATTAATGTAAGGAAAAGTGTTCGCGATTGTACCACTGTATCAGCTGACAAGACGTAACCTGTTTTCGTTACTAATTATAAGTAGAATTGTTATTTTTTTGACAAAAGGTTGTTGATTGATTAATGTTGACATTGCTTATTTCGAGCTTCATGCCATGGAGTGACAGACAGAGGGATAGATTAGGTCGCATACGAATGCTCTCCCTCAATTTTCATTAACCACCAGTAAGTATATCAAAATAATTTTTTTATGAAATAAAATGCACAATAACACATTTTTTCTCTTATGACGTATTCTACTCCTAACAAAATAAGATATTTTTATTAAGTCCACCTGATAATTAATATGCAAAAACCAATAAAGGAATAAAACCGGATAAATCCCGTTTATATTCAGATACTCCTCAAAAAATTAGGAGGAACATAGACAGAAAAAATTGAAAAAAATAGGAACAGGAAAACAGGAAAGGGAAACCAGACCCAAAGCAGTGAAACGTTGATTGAAAGAGCTTTATTCTAGACAAGAGAAAAATAAATTAGAAAATAGAAAGATTCAGAGACATCTGAAGGATCGCAATTTAGCTTGTGGGAGAGTTTACTCTCTCCAGTTGATTTAGAAATGCACCAAGAGACTGATGACCTTAGTATAAGTTAATTGTGATACTAGCGATATTAAAGATGATTAAGTTGGAATTTCTGGAGCCGTTGGCGATATTCATACTGAATACACTGTTTACACTACCACTACACTAACACTCACGATTACACTGTCTAGCACTCATTTAAATAACCAAGTTATCGTCTTCAGAGACGAGGTAAATTATACATACATAATAAACAATACAGTTCAGACTCTGAAGACGATAACTTGGTTATCGGAATGCGCGCTAGACAGTGTAATCGTGAGTGTTGGTGTTGTAGTAGTGTAAACAGTGTATTCAGTTTGAAGATATTTGTTATGTTTTTGTGAAGTTTGAAAAAAGACTTCTGCTGTTTATTACGTTGGAAAATTTCTCATTCATTATTCGGTTACAGAGATGAAAATATCTTATCTTCGGAAGAAACCGGGATTATCACAGTCATTCTATTTCCCTGATATAGAAGACATCCACACTATATTAACGCGGTCACCACGATCCTCGCGAATGGGCTACATAGCTAAAATGGCAAGGTTTTTTACGTTTACAGCTTAAATAATTAAAATGTGCAGTAAGTTCTAAAGTATCAACCAAATTTATCATTATCGTCTTCAAGTTTGGATTTTCAAAAACTGTACAACGATGTTATACAAAATAACAAACATATTATTAAGACCAATTGAATTATCAGTGAGTAAATTAAGGATAAACGATTTTATTTTTTGTTATTTTTGTAAAGACAGATTTATCGACCGAGTCACATATTATCAAGTTAGTTTTTCGATAAATAAATATTTTTGTTATAATTAATAAAAATTTGACGATTACACTTGGCTTTACAATTATCCTGTATGAATCTACCACACGACATACAAAAGTATCCCACCTACTGTACAAACGTATCCCACCTACTGTACAAACGTATCCCATACATTCGTTTAAATATCTTATCGAAAAAATGGCTATAACCCTCTAACCCATAATAGTTTCGTACTTCTTTGTAACAAACTACAATTTATATTTGTTACACTCGAGTATATAAACTAGATAAATCCGACAATCAATCAATGTGTAGAAAAACAAAATATAAAAAGCTTACGAAGGGTAACCACTTTTCCCTAAAATTGAATGTCTATATTGAGATTAAGTAGTTTGATACAATCTTAATGATATCTATGTATCTTCAAAGGTAGAAATACTTTATATGTGATTATAATTGAATGACACTCATGAAAACTACCATACTGAAATTCTTCATTGATAGTAAATTCTTCAAACAAACTTGTCCTACAACATAATTTATTGAGAAATTTCTCTCATAATTTCCATTTGTACGTTCACAATTTCTTTGAAAGAGTGATTTGAATGTACGACATATACTTACTTAGTATAATTTCTTATTCAAAAAGCTCCTTCTAGTTTGAAAATTCATCACACTTTTCCGTACGAAACCTTTCCTTTCCTTGTTTATTTTAATATAAAACTTCGAGTGTAATTTGCTTTCACCATTCATATAATTTCCATATTTTCCAAAGCCTGGTACATGAATAAATTTCATTTCTCAAAATAAAAATACTATTGTATCATATAATTCATTTTTCTTCCGAAATTGAATGGATTACATGGTTCGAAAACTTATTTACTATATCATGTTTCAAGGCTGGATTTTAAATTTGGCGAACAAAAGTTTTATTCGCCAGAATTTATAATCACCATGTCAGGATAATTGATAGTCATTACCCGATACAAATGTATGAAATACTTGTGTGAAGTATGAATTCAAATTAATTATTATAAATTAATAACATTACTCGAGAACCATGATGCAAAAAGTTATTAACTAATTTTTTAGTTTATAAATAAGTTGAGTTGAAATTTATCGCCTGGAACTTTTCCTATGACTTAATTTTTAATATTTTTAGATGTCATAATGTAAGAAGCTCCATAGAAATTATTACAGATAATTTTCCAAGAAATTTATCTGTTATGACAAAAAATTCAAGTATTATTATATTATATAAATTATTATTGATTATGGCTCCTACATATTATAAATAGTTTAATATATTTATTCAGCAATATTTTGTAAGTTTAATTAACTCTCAATTCAAATTTTTTCTAGTATTGAACTATAATAGGAATCTCTAAGGTTTTTTTGGGATGAAAGGAGAATTTTCTTAGATATTGTCATATTTTTTGCAACGATAGTGTTGTCTTTTTTAATGTTCTTAATTAGAAGCACCGAACTTCTCTGAATTACACATGTTATCATTTTTTTTAGATCTGTAAATCCTAGTTTTCTAGGTAATTACTTGATACTGTAACGTTCATCAGGTAAGGTACGTGGATAAAATTGTACGACGTTAAACCTCACTAACTATCTTAGCACTATTACACCACAATTATCACGCGAATTATAACATTGTTAACAAATTAGTAGCTATCACTTCAACTAATCTTTACTGAGTGTTCCTCATTTATAAATACTTTTGCGATATTCTCCTCTACGTATTAAGAGCATCTCCTTCCTCCAGAAACATATAGAACGTACTTCAATTGTTACCTAATAGATATAGTCATCCACTATTTTTAAGTCAGATGGCTGTGTCTCTGTCATAATATCAATAAACTTACCTGCCATTCTTTTTTTGGCTTCCTTCTTCTTGCTTCTGTCATTATTGATCCACACTATAGATATTTTGATGTTCACTGTTTGTTTCCTTAGAATCGAAACTGAGATATGAATTTCATCATTTTCACAGTTTTCCGAATCATTCTTAGTTGATTAAAAATATTCAGCAAGTGAGGTGAAAACCCTTTTTTGCATTTTGGTCGTCAGTTTACTACACGTGATTTATATAACCAGAGCCATATATATAGAAAGAATATTTGCATTGGACGAAAAAAAACCTGAAATACGTCGATTACTTCCAGCAAATTGTTGGAAATTTCGAATATCACTATAACGATTTCCTCCAACTAGTGAACTCATAACTATAAATTATAATCTTGACGATGTGAAATTTTCTCTAAATCTTGAAAGCTGAGTAAAAAGAAGTGAATTTTCAGATTTGGAACGATGGAATAACCGCCAATATACCCCGATTCAAATTCGTTAGATCACTTATTATGAAATTTAAAAAATGTATCAATATACTAATCAGAAGTGACCTAACGAACGAAGTTATCAATTATAAATGAAATTCTTTCAAATACTTACTAAAATCGATTTTATTGTTGTGGATGAATCTTGATTTACTGTAAAATTATGTAATAAAGGCATTATTTTAATTAATTTGATTTACAAATACAAAAACTGGTTATATCGCTTAACAGTGAATAGACACCTCTCTCAAAAAAGTTGTTATATAAACCCTTTTTCTGATTTAGAATTTTCATAGAGGTTTTCTTGATTCATAGGTGGTTAGGAGTAGAAATCAAATTATTCCAAATGGAATCAATTCATTGCATATATTTAGATTGATGCACATTTCTAGCTTTTGTAGATAAACCAAACCGTATTCACCAAAATTTACAATTACCAACAATATAAAATCGATTTAGTTAGTAATTATATGGAAAATAAAAAACTGTATGGAGAGCGAAGAAGAACAACGAAGAAGATATGTAGATCGAAGACACGCGAAGGAATAGAGAGCAGAATTAAACGCTCTGAAGAAAGTTTTCTAAACAAAGAAATAAATAATTTCTTTAAAGAAATAAAATACAATAAAGGACTAGCTAAGTAAAATATTATTTATCCAAATAACTAAAAAGGGGAATTGATAATAGATGAAACCGAAATGATCCAAAGATGGGAAGAGCATTTTAAAGGAACATTAAATGCAGAAAACGAAGGTGGACAATGGGAGAAGTTTACAACCCAAAATTGGAATAATATCAAAAATATATTGTCGCCAACAAAGGAGGAGATACTAGAAATCATTCAGGGACTGAAAAACGTCCTCGGAAGAGGATGAAATTCAATTTCAACATGGTAGAACTGCACTGAAGACGAGAATATATTATTTTATAAGAAGTTGGTATATGGGAACAAGAAACAATACCAGAAACGTGGAAAATGGCAATACCGGTACCAATACACAAGAAAGGTAAAATAAAATGAATACACACACTGCCGAGGTATAGCACTAATACAACCTATAAAATTTTCACTAAAGCCGTAGATAAAATTTTGAGAGTATATGGAGAAAAACTCAATCTTAATAGATTTTTGAAAATCTTACGATACTGTGAACAGAAACCATTTGTACAGCATTATGAACGATCTTAGTATTTCAAAAAAGTCTTACCAAAATGATGCTCGAACATACAATAACGAAGATAAAGGCAAACAAAAAATATCAAAATGTTTCTAGCCCAATACAGGATTAAAACTGTATAAACTAGTCACACAGTGAGTCAACAAGGATAAATCGAAGTTCATAGTGATGACAACACCACAAAGGAGAAGAGGAATGAGAAATTTGTCAATACAACTGAACGAAAAAGAGGCAATAAACAGAAGTAAATTGTTCATATCACAGGCTTGAGAATACGTTTTTACGTTTTTTATGTCTTGTTTAACGTCAGTTACATTATAAGCGACCCCAAATAAGACATGGAGAAAATAATGAACTTTATCAAAATATAGAAAGTTGTGCTTCCAGCTTAAAAATATTATAAATGATAATTTACCATTTTCATCGTAGCAGAATGAAGAATGGTCGTCTACACAGTAAACAAATGTTGGAGGTGAATTTGGTAAATCAATGGCAAATGGAAAAATACGCAAACTGTGCTAAAATATATAGTACTCATACTTGCATTAAAGTTATGTTAAGATATTGAACAAGAAAGTGAGAAACTTAACAGCAAACTAAAACTAGAGGAAGCCAAGCGTCCAAAACTACATAAAAATAGAATTGTAGTAGATATAGTAATGAGTAGATTTATGTATTATTTTTATCCTAAATATAATTTGCTGTTTCTACCATTCCTTTCTTTCATTTGAATATCATTGTCCAGAAAGCTTAGGATAAAAAAGCTTAGGATAAAAAGGGTCAAAAATGAATATGACTCTTAACTTTTTCAATCATTGGAAACCATTTTTAATATCAAAAAAACAGTAGACATCTATATGTTTGCTAGAATTCAAGCTCTAATATCCCATCCTATTCTAGTCCCATCAATTTTATTTGTCAAATAATAGTTAATAAAAATTTGCATTAATGACCAAGTAATGGCAGGCTCATAAATTACGTATTGCTGCCAAAATTGGTCAACATGATCTTGGCGTCAATCCTCCTCCATATGAATATTTCCATTCAATAAAAAAATTTAATTATTGCATCAACCATATATAATGCTGGGCGTCCACTTCCTTTCGTCCGAATCTGCGGTGAAATAGCGGAATGTGCGTGTCGAAAAGGATAAACTTCATTATCCTTGAAGTATTAATGTTTGTTCCGTCGCATCAGGCTGGTGTTGGCAGACCGCCATCTACCGCTTTTAGTTCGTTTCAGAGATTCAAATGATTTATCGTTTATTCCTCTCTCGTTGGGTTTCACACTTTAGGGAGATAACCCGGTGCTCGTAACTTGCCCTCTTAATTTCGTTATTTAACGGCCTAAATTAGAAACAGTTTATGTTAATTGCTCTTTAAAATCGTTCCGGTCGTTAAGATTGTTTGGTGGGTGGGAATCGTTAGAATATCATTTTAGACCTAAGAGAGATGATAATACTCCGAAATTCGATTTAAAAACAAAAGTGGAAGAAGCGGATTGTATATATATTACTTACATTTAAAATCTAAGAGTTTTCTTTGTTTCTCTGTTTGCATACCGTTTTTATTGCCTTTTAAAGAACAATGGATTTGTTTCGGAGATAAATTGTTCCTAAAATCGAATCTTTTATTGTAGCGTTATAAATATTTACATACCTTGCTCGTGTTATTCGATTGAAATTATGATTCACTTGAAGCCCATTCTTCTTCTTCGCATAACGTGATTATTATCTATCGTTGACTCCCATGTTGACTCCCAAGACCAAAGTATTCTAATGTACGCCTTTTTAAAGTGATGTCTTTTCCTAAGTTATTGTTTTTGCGCTCAAGAACTTCGTTGTGTGTAACTCTATCAATTCAACTTATCATCAGATTTTCTGTGAGCATTCATGCCTCTTCGCCGTATAAGAGCACAGGAAAGATATAACATTGTGTCATCCTCATACGTATATCAAAGTTACGATTATTTCTGCAAAATCTAGTTTTCTCATATCTCGACTCTAAGGTCAAATTCATTATTTGTTACGATCCCCATATATGTTAATTAAACTTGATCTATTTGGACGTTATTAAACGTGATTTCTCCTTCTGGTATATTTTGTTGTTTAGTTATATATTTAGTTTTCTTCGTATTAAGCTTTAATTCGTATTTCTAGAAGACTACATTAAGAGTCTACGAAGTTCACCAAATAAGCTGACTATTAAAAGACTATCATCAGCGTATCGTATATTGTTGAAAGTTTTCCATCAACCCAGTTATCAAAGTTCTCTAAAACTTTATTAAATATCTCTTTAGTGTACAAATTAAAGAGCAATGAAATAATACACCAGTTTGTAGATTTAGATTCAGCACTCTTTATGTTGCCTAATTAGTATACTTTTGTATAACAGTTTTCTAATTCCATTTTAGCATTTTTATGAGAAGCGCATATAACGAAAAGTATAAATAAAATGGCGAAGAGCCTCATATGCCTCATAAATGTAAAACTACCCGTAGTATAGATTCATTTATCATTATGAAGTTCATTATGTTCTATGCAATTTATTCATTCGTATCGTTTCTTCTTCCTAGACACTTATTTATGTGTATCATCCTCGCTGCCACGACTCAATTCATATGTGTATTATTTTTTCACTACCTTTTTCATGTACTGAGTGTGAATATATAACAGGATGAATTAATTCCTAAATAACAAACATCATGTGAATTAATCAATTAATCTGTTTCAAAGTTCCGTCGCCTAGCAATGCACTTATCCCAACGTTAAAATTCTGCTTTGTTGTAGCCTTCTCAATATAAGAAATTGTGTAAAAACTCTTGGGAAGAACCAAATTCACATAGTATTGAATCTGGTATGCGAGTCGGATAGACAAGAAGACTTATGACGACCGAATTTTTTCGACAAAAAAGCGATTTGTAGCATAGTGCGTTGTCGCGAGGAAAAAGAAAGCCGTTGACCGTCCTTTAATATTTTTGTTCACTGATTAGTCAATAGTATTTTTTACCAATTATTTTGATCGATTTTTAGGGTCGAAGAAATTTCTTCGTCGTTAATTATTCCATTTTCTCTTCTAAATTTTTCATACTACTTATAAACATATTTTAACTTCATTACGTTATTACCATGAACAGATGTCTATATTTCGTGAATGTCTTTAGTTTTAAAATGTGTAAAGAGTTAAGAACGGATTCAAACTTGTCAATGATTGGTGCAACACATCAGAGTAGGATATATATTAGTAGAAATAGATGCAGAGTAACTGTTGCTATAAAATTGCATGCACCGAATTATTTGATTACTTGCATATCGTCGTCTATCACTTCCTGAAAAGGACACCTAGATTCTCTCCAATTAAACATTCAGACTACCAAAAATATCACTACTATATATGATAATTCATCATAGAATATCAGTTTAGCGAAAATACTACTCCAGTTTCTAGATTGATATATTCTTTATCCTCTTCATAGCACCTAGACATTTATATAATCTCAGCTTGCTAGTCACTTTTATGGCTGCTGGAAATTTATAACATTTATTAGAAAAATCTATAGACTACTAGCTGACCCGGCAAACGTTGTTCGGCCATATAAATTATATCAATATCTATATTATATTTTTTAGTTCAATAAAAATAACTAACATACTATAAGTGTATTATAGGGATGTACAATGGAAGTATGCTTTATTTAGTTTAATGAAGTATTCTTTATTAAAGTAACAAATATATTTCAAATTAAAATTCTCGATAGCTGTCTAGACATCAAAAATAGTTATTCATATTTTTACTATCAATTAGGTGAGAATATGCCACACATAATTGTTGAATTGAAATGGGCCCTATATTCTACATTGGGCTCATACTGGAATGCTTGTCGAAGAAATAAATCTGATGTTAATGCTCGAGGAATTTGTTAGTGTTGTTGGTCAATTCCTGTACGTCTGTTTACTATGAATCTGCGCGTTTCTCTTCGTTCTAATTGTCTCAGTTGATTTCGTTAATCTCGTACTTCTTGTGACTATGATTGACATAACTTTGCCGTGCTTACACGCACATCTGCATTGTTTTGTTCGCCTGATCTTCATACTCTTATATCTTGCATGACTCTAGATTTGATTGTTCGATGACTCAAATTGGTCCCTTTAGGTCTTGCTGGCATTGCTGACTGTAAATGTAACATATAAATAAATCAAGTTAAAATACTTATTTGTGAAACACAGTGACCTAATATTGTATTCGTTTGCTTATTATTTGCCTTACTTTTCGCAATAATAGAACACGTATATTTATTAAACACGAACAGGTTTCTTTTTTGATTTGAAACTATTTTCAAAAAATGTTAAGTACAATATGTACAGGTACGATAATGGCCGCTGTTAGTGGGAGCTCACAACGTGTTTATTTACATGAGAGTAAAAACTGACTTTTCAGTTATTAATAAAGAATTATTGCACTTGAACTTAATGATAAATTTACGATGAGAATAAAATTAATATGAGAGTTGAACTGAAAAATCAAAATGATATATATAACAGTCACTGCTACGATCGATACAAAAAGGAAATGGAAATTGTAAATAAGAATTTATCGTACTATAATTATTATATTCGATTGCGATCTTGCAATCCTATTGCGGATCTGTGGAAAAAATAAAAATCGCGATGGAAAAATAGGGGTTGACCGTAGAAGGGTGAAAAATTGAGAGTGATATGAATATTTTTATTCAAGTCATGGCAAGAAATAAAAATCTTGCTAAAAAATTAAAGTTTGTAAGTAACAAGTAATAGCGGTTGATCGGTTGATCGTAGGGGGCTGAAAGTTTAGGGTGGGATATATTTTTTTAATGCTGTATCATGAAAAAATAAAAAAAAAAGCTTTAATCTAAAAATTAGAAAAAAAATTAGGGATGGACTACTATCCTTAACACTTAGGGGGATGAAAAATAGATGTTGTTAATGTTCAGAGCTACCCGATATGAACACAAAATTTCATGAGAATCGGTCAAGCCGTTTCGGAGGAGTTTAATAACAAAGACCGCGATACGAGAATTTTATATATTAGAAGTAAAATAGTTAATTAGAGGGATTGTAAAGAACAAACATGCCCCGAAAAAGTCATAGACGGTTTCATCAGCCGGAAAAGTAAGTGTGTTTATCGACTATCTTCAAAAAGGTTGACAACAACAGGGAAATATTACACATCATTGCATGATAACACTCACCGTATTCACCAAATATGGCTCCCAGTGACTTTTTCCTGTTTCGTTTGATGGGAATATTTTAAGTCGAGGAAGGTATCGAATACTTACGTAAACGCGTTTTGTGAGAACAAGGACGGCAACTATTATTTGGAAGGGCTATTTTGGTAAATAAAAATTATTATCTTGTTCCTTCGTTAGGTTGTTTCAGATTTCTTTCGTATTGGAATAATTGATATACATCATCACCACTGTTTGGATTTTTAAGAAAATATAACGTGAACGCAATGTGAAAAATCTTTACGAAAAACTGAAAAACAGGTCATGAAACTGGAATCTACCATCAAGAAAACTAACGGAACTGAGGATCAACTAACAGCTTGTTTTCCAATTATGTGAAAATGAATAAAATAATAGAGGAAAATATTCACCTCATGATTCGCATTGTTGTTTATAACGCATATGTTTTGTATTTGAATACATCAACACTAAGAATAGTGAATTTTTGACTGAATACCGCAAAGATATATTATCTCTTTATCATATTATCCGATAAATGAGCGTCCATTTCCGGGAAATTATTTGACTCTAATGCAAGCAAAATATAGAGTATATTTCCCGGAACATGTACAGGAGAAGAAACATTCTGCAAAAGGTGTATTGTTTGTACAAAACATAATAGGCAGCAGAGATGCCAACTGAAACAAAAAAGTGATAAATACTATTTGCTCATTCCAAATTGTGTTCAGAAATTCCATACATCAGGAAATTTTACGAAAGAATCCTTAAAATACTGAGTTTGATGTTTTGCTGTTTGAATGAAGTATTTGAATGGCACAGCTACCGCTAACTGAATAATATTTCTAGACTTTAATGTACCAAGAACCACTTTGTTTCGATTAGTTATCTCCAGAAGAAGCTGCAACCACTAAATTAGGAAGAAAATCTGTTCCACTCGAAAGTCTTCTAGTAGAATACATTTTGAACATGGAGAGCAAGTTTCAGGGCTTGACGAGGAATGATTGTCACAGAAAGACGTACATGTTGGCCAAATGCAATCATTTAGAGAATCCTCTCAGCGACTCCGAAATGAGTTGAAAAAAATGGCTAAAGCTATTTTCAAACTGTCATAAACAAAAATTTCGTTGGGAAGACCCACTAGCACGTTTTTGCAAGATTTTTTGGTTTCAATACAAAAAAGTAGACGCCTTGATCTTCTTGAAGAAGTCTACACTAATGGCAACTATACTCCGAATCGTATATATAACGATGATGAATCAGAGCTGACAGTGGTTCAAAGCAAGATATCCCAAGCTATCGGTCATAAAGGGAAACGACAAATAGCTTCACTCACTTAAGCAGAAACAGGCTCATTAATGGCAATAGTTATTGCATGTAAAAAAGACAATAATTATATATTCCAATAATTTAAGCGAAACTGTATAACTGATACTAAATAAGAATGAAGAAATTTGATTTACAAAATTTTTTTCTGTAATACAAAAACAAAATGGTATTCCATATTTGGTCACTGTCCTCTAATATTTGAATCGAGTTATTCTTGTGGAATTTCGATTTTTGATTGACAGTTGAATATCGCTGGTAGTAATGATTAACAATAATTTCCAAAAGTTTCAAGTCTAATCGGCACTAATGACTATATCGCCTCTTTAATTCCAATTATTTCAATATAATCTGGCTAACAATCAATTCATTATTATTTTCAAAAGTATATTGTTTGCTATTTAGTAGTCTATCTACTCAAATACGTCCGATGCCGGATATTCTGTTACATGTATAAATTATTATTGAACTCGGAGCCAAAGAGATGCAATGTTGAAAACATAATAGGGTCAAAACCGCATCAATACTATTATAGATTTCGACATATCAACAAAACGATATCGTACAATAGGATATATCATATAAGGGTATTTTGCCAAAAAGCTTATTGGTATTCATAGACATCAAAGGCTATTCTATGAACGTTTAAATGAATCGATATAAAATATTTCATTTACCAAGTCAGTTGATTCAGATATCAAAAAAGTGATAACTATTGATTATTATTATTATATGTTGTATACCTACCAAGTGGGAATTGATTGATGAGATGAGAAGCTTTTGAAATAGTATATAAATAAGACAGCCTTAAGCTAATCCCAGAGTAGTATGAATGTTTTCAAATGTCACAAATGACGTCCATCCAGACGAGTTCTCAATTTAGAAAAGAGCTCGTTTAGGATAATTATGATGTTAAGGAGCCAGAGAGCAGTTTTATTGGTCAAAATCTCGATTTTTAAAATTACTCAAATGCTTGAGGCTCAAATTTAACTGAACTGACAATTTCTTCGATTAATATATCTTTACTATACCCAACCTGACATATGTATTATTTTGTTTATTAAAATTTCTATTTTGTTTTTTGTTCTCAGCATTTTTCATAACATACCTTGAACTTTTGTATGGTATTGAGGTTCTAGGTCAAATTCATTACGACAATGTCAGAAATCCCATTCTTCTTTTTCGCGTACCGTGACCATTATCGATCGTTGACTCCAATGTTGGCTATCATATTACCTACCATTCTTTCTTCACTGCTGCGCGAAATATATGAGTTTTCACTTTTTAAATTGGTCAAGGCTCAAATTTAACTAAACTGACAATTTTATACTCAACCTGAGTAACCGGCTATTTTATTTATTAGAATTTCTATTAGGTTTTTAGTTTAGTTTAGTTTAGTCAAGAGAGGGTTTGTGAATAGTAGGGAGAAAACGATTTTGTAAACTCATAATCTAATAAAAGTTTCCTTACATTCAAACAAAAAGTAGACCAAATAAAAATCGAGTCTCATTTAATAATTTGGATGATTTTTCATTGACAATTCGTGTAAGATTTATTTCAAATTAATATACAAAGTTTAGATTATTTAATGAATGAAGGTTGGAAGATGACAACTGATCTTGGATGGAATTAAATTGTTTGAAAAATAATATTATCTTTCCAATATTTAACTTAGTTTTTACATAGATAACTCACGCCAAACAATGAACATGAAGATTCGAGATAAGTTATATTGATTGGAAACTAAGGGGACATGACGTCAAAGAATAAGCAAATGTTTTTATATTGCACTATTACGAGTATTATACCCTAACAACTGTGGGAGAAAAGCAGGCTACAGTCGCAACATTGTTTCTGGATACATATATCCACTCCTAATGTCATAAAAGTAAAACAATACATTCGAGATTTTCTATCGATTATCAAGAACTATAAATACACAAACTAGAATTTTCCAGTGATTCGGCTCCAGTTCGGTGATTAAGCAAAACAACAACATGAAAACATATAAAACAACGTATATATCCTTCAAAATATTGATTAACTTGGTGTATTTTAATAGAGGTAGTAAGTTACCGAGTTGAATATTGGGAAACTTTCTGAATGAATCGATGAAATTCTTTGTCTTTTAAATTGACAATGTGTCCTCGGATACGTAAAAGAGAGAGGTAAAAATTTTTATTTCAGAGTTATGGCGCTGCTCGAACCTAAATTAATTTTCAACATAATTCAAGTTTCTAAAAATCTATTTCCAAAGTTATCTATTTTTATATATATGCCCACTTTTCAATACGTTTCAGGAATTTTCCCAAAGCCCCGCAATTGTTCTTGTTACCTTAAATCCCCGACAGGAGACTCTTCATCAGGAAGTGCTATTCAGCCTCATTAAAGTATAGAAAAACTAGTACTCAGGTGGGGTAAACAATTTACTCAATTGGACGCCAACAGCTTTTTAATGAACGACGTTAAAAAAACAACTCAGACTTATTTTTATATTAGACATGAGGCTGGGAAAATCCGGGATGTTTGCAGATCTCAACTGGATTCCCACATGTTAGTGTTGGGGTTGAGTTTGTAGTCTAGTGGTTGTATCCTTGTTGTGAAAACTTCCAGCCTAGCGAACAGTGGGAAAAAATATAATGAAGAAGGAAACGGGAACATAGATAGAAATTATGGAAAAAGGAACGAGTAGAAAGAACAGATTTGAGCAAAAGAAGCTTATGCTCTAACATACAACAGAACTGAATTTATATTTTTTTAAATATAACCAAACAGGCATCAGTTTTATTCTAATCGTTCTGTTCCCCAAATAAATGGAAAATACGAATTCATATGAGAACTATCATACAAAATTTGCTTAAATCAAAAGGAAATCCATAAAGAAATCTGAAATTTTTGTGAGCACAGTAGAAAAAACAGCAAAAATAAGGAATAAAATCACCACAAATTTATTAAACTCTACTTTTACTCAAAGTGTAGATAGGTGGAAGGAAGAATTCGATCAATTTCGAGGTTTTATTGAATTTCTAGAATGGAGTGGGAGGTCGATAACAAATTAAAACTCGAAAGCTAGAATGAATAAATCCGAAGTAACTACTGTGCCACAATACGTGAACAAAGGAATATTCAAAATGTTTGAAGAAAAACGTAACAAACTGAATGGCATGTTACGTTCTATAGTAATATGGATAGAGCTGTTAAACTATTTATCCTGCTCTATCCTTCTAGTAGAATGAGCAGGGCAGCATGTTAAAATAAATGAATATATCGAGTACTCAAAAGAAATATTCAATAAAGTATGTACATTCAATAAATGTCCGATGATTCCTAGATGATATGACGCGGCACATCAAACATTCACTTTTTTGAAATACTCCATTTTTGCTATAATTGCGAAGCTGGGATTACCCTCACTCCAAAACCGACAGTTTTGGGGACCATTTTTTGTTAAGTACTTTCGTCAGGTATAACTGGTAATTTATGGAAATTTCTGTTTTCTAAAATTTGCTGTCCCAAACCCAAACAGAACTGCAATCTTCTTGCTTTGTCGCCTTCTTCTGAAGTATGACTTATTTCAACTTTTTAAGTAAATTTCGATTTCTGAGTGACATTTTTGTATCTGCATCTATTGGTTTGTAAGCAATTAAAGTACCTGCATCAGTTTTATTATGAGCTTTTGTATAATAAATGTCAGGATCAAACTCCAAGCAGTAACTTGAAGCTTGTGTTTACTGCAGGATTTTGTTACTTTTCACTGAACAAAGCAATAACCATATTTATTGGTATTTTGCCGGTTCCTCAGTACCAAATCACACAAATTTTTTTCTCCTATGTTAACATTGTATTTAAGAATAATTTAAGTTTAATAATGCAGTTTATTTCAACAGATTAATTTTGTAATGAATACAAATTTGTTCTTTCAGAGCAGTCTGCGTTACAAATTTTTGAAAATTTTCAAAAACTGAATTTTTAAAAACCAAAATTATCTTCCAGTTTAGTCAAGTCGATTTCCGAAAATGCATAGATTGTTTTATATAGGTGCAGTTGAGGAAGAGGTTTACAAACATTATTTCGTCTGATTTTGTGTAATTTTTGATATAGTTGTCGAGCAAACTATATTTATAACGAAATTATCACCAAAATCCACTGAATTTCATCGAATCATATGATTTATGATTTTTAATATCGATCCATGAGCTCCATAAATTAGTTGGAGGTTATTGCTGTGCAAATGTAATGACAAGAGAATGGTCATAACTCGACAATATATTCATGTAATGTGATTTATTAGTGCTTGATTGATTAAATTTATTGTGTGGGTGATACTCAATAACTCCACAGAAATATGATATTCAGAATTCAATATCTAATTTTCGAGAAATCATTATCAAATTATTCCTATTGAAGTTTTGAAACGATTGCAGAGGATGTAGAATTAATTAGATGTAGAATTAATAATATAAACGTGCTTATTTCAGATTGATCCTCGTGAATATGTACATTGCAGAAAATCAGTAAAATTGTTCAAAATGTGATTAAAAATATAATTTGAGATTTCCCCATCATTCCCGTGTATGGAAAAAATTTTATGCTAAATCAAAAGTCAAAAAAATTAGTTTTTCACGATTTTCAGCAAAACGGTAAGTTTTCTCATAAAACTACTCCAGACAAAAATTCTAGATCATAAAATTATCTACAAAAAAACGTATAAATACTTTTGGGCCTATTCCACGGATCTGTTGTGATCTATTAATTTGAAACTATTTAAAATAATGGAAATTATTAGGGATTGAGAAGATAGCAGCGATTCAAATAAAAAAAAAGTTGTGAAATTTAATCGTCCGAGACGTAACTTTATAGTACTTTTTCTTGATCTTCTTCTTCTGGTTCTTCTTCTTCACCTTCATCTTCATTGTGAGTGCATGTAAATTGCGTCAATAGTTATATATCGCAAGTCGCCTCATTGGAATCAAACTGGTCCTCCACTGTTGGTGATTAAATATTGGGGTTATAATAACTTCCAACCCCAGTCTGTAGGGTCTAGCTGATAACAAAGCCACATTTGATCTTGGTAATATACCCAAAAAAAAATATTGCTCAGCAGAAGCTGAGGTTGGAGGAAAACAAGCCAATTGAAATTGTTTTTCACTTTTAGTACTTTTAACAAAATATGCATATGGATATTTATCTAAGCAGGTATTTTTTTAGGAGCTCCGTACATAGGAAGAAGAAAGCGAATGCCGTTGGTAATTTCAGACTATACACACAGCCACATTTTCACAAAAATTACTAAATTAGGTGCATTGATGTATACAAACTTTCTAAAGAATATAATTTTTTATTCTCATTATACACAAAACCAAATATTCAATTCAGATTTATGTTTGTGTCTCATTGCGTATTCTTGCGTATTATTAGATGTATATTGTTGTACTTTGTTTGATCCTTCTAATGATGTGATAATAAGTGTTAATAATATAAGGATTTATTCCAAAACTCCTTTAAATCTTTGATATGTCCCTTCCTCTGACAGTATAATTCAACAAAATGAAAATACGAAAATTAAAAACGGGTCATCTGTATCAAAATATTATCTTTCGACTTTTTCATTTTCTAATATTTTTTTGACAGCATGAAAATGGATTGGTGCCGAGAAATTCATATTAAAATTAGACAAAAAGATATAGGACAACAAATGTTGTTTTCCCAAATAAAATCTCTAATGAATGAACAGATTATTGGAATCGTCTATGTTACACATTCTTTCAAAATTATTAGCTCAGAAGAAAGAATTCATTCCAATCAAATACCTCAGAGATTCAAAAATGTAAGTTTCTTTCCAGCGGTAGACATCTTTTCTAAATATTGAGAAGTATAATATATCCAGAACTTTGTGAGAATTTATTAAGATGACTTAAATGAAGACTATTTTTATCTTTTCGTTATTTCTCGGCCATTAATAAAAATCACATCAAAGATACAGTGAAGGCTGATATTTGTAATAATCAATACTATAAATGAAAAAAATGAATAAGGCGACTATGTTCAAAAAGAATATTATGAACGTGCACATTTTTAAGGTAAAATATTTACTATGAGTATTATTTCACAAAAAAATGCGATTTGACGATAGAAAATATCTTGAACAAACACAAAATCTTAAAAGTTTTTATAACAATAGCAAAAAGATTTGATTGCAAGAAGCAGGAAGCAGGAAGAAATGGTAATCTATTTTCTTTCGATGAGCAGTCAAGATTGTTTTCCAGAATCAATAACTATTTGTCACACGAAAGTTAAAAAGGTTTTTCCCTCATATTTCAGCAATGGTCAAAAGAATGCAAGAAACTACGCGTTTCTCACACAACTGCATAAAGGAAAATACTTAGCTTTTTAAGCATGGTTTTGCCAACCAAAAAATAACTTTTTACTGGTCAACTTAAAGAGAAGAAGTTTTGTTTATTTTTTTTTTGTATTTGTGCATGAAACTCAAATTTATTTGGACATTTGAATATGTTGATACATGTTTATCCAGGATTCAAATTCAACTGTTGACTTTATTTAACTGATCATTGATGGACTGATTTGGCATTCGGTCCGGCCAAACTGACTGGTCTCTCAGGATATTAGATTTGGTGACCCGACAGTCCTAATTAAGTATAGCTCTACAGTTATGATTATTGTCGACTCTCATTTTGCTCGGATAAAACTGAAGTTTAATCCATGGATTAAACTCTAGTTTAAGCCAAAAACAAACAAGGTTGCTTTATTTCACAGGTCACAGTTAAATAGATATTAAGAAAGGCGAATAAACAAGTTGGAGAAACAACAAAAAAGATCACTTTCAACCTTCTGAAGAAATAGATAGAAAGAGTTCAATCCAAAAAAGCAACGCGATGACTTGGAAGTAAAAAAATGTTGGCAAGGGAATTGGGATAAACATCGTAACTAAAGTGTAGTGGCTAAAATAAATCTTGGACCAACTAAAACTTTATTTACCTCCTAATACAGCATTAACAGTATATAACTCATTCATGATATTCTTCTGTTAATACGTGTTCTCAAATCGAATGGTGTTAAAATATATCTGTATATTCCTAATATTCAGTGATTGTTATATCCTGTATTAATGGTCTGCAAAGTATTTTTCTTTGTATTATCCTCATCTCAAATGTTTGCAAGCGAATCAAAGTTAAAAATTTTAAATCCTAAAACGTTAGTCCAACTATATCTGAAATGGAATCATTTATTTCAGGTTCAGATTGTAAAGATAAGATATTGTTGAAACTGGTACGATCTATATTTATACGACATTAAATGTCGAAATCCGTTCGTACTGATTAATTTTCCAATAAAGTGAAACTACCTCTATCTATTTGTAGAAATACATTATTAAACGGTAAGCGGCTAAATGTCAATCTGTTCACTTAATACGATTATATGATTGTTGAGACAGCAAAATTGAAGATATTCGCATAAATCAAGAAACTGGTTTGAAAATATGGACTCGTAAAAGCATCGAAAGCTTGCATTCATCTCTCTTTTACTGGAAGTCTGCCGCTGAATTTCTTTTTCTCTGAATTTTTTATAACTTAAATGGCGAGCAAACGATAAATTACGGAGTACGATCTATGAGACAGAAAGGAAAGCTTGAGTTAAACCTGAGTTTGCATCGATAGCCATAAATTTGGAGTTTTCAAAAAATATATTCAAATAGTGAATAATTATTTTATATTTAGATATTCATAACGTTACAAATCCTATTCGACACATTCATTATGTAGTAATGGATGAAAATTTTTTGTTTCTCAGAGCAGTTTAGTTCTTTCTATTAAGCTAGTTATCAGTCTATTTTTAATCTCACGTTAGTTTTTATAATGTCAAAATCCATTTTAAACATATTTCAACACGAAAAATATTGCTTAAAATAACTTTTATCCATTTTTCCTTGAAACGACGGTAATTTTGATTTACTCAGGGGCAGTTATTACATAAGGGCAGTAGTATTGATGAGCTCTCACAACAATTGAGAACTATACAAACTATTATTACATAATGAAAATAAGAATAATCAAAACTAAGATAGTTATAAGTCTTCATTCGGACCAGAAGAATAATCCATCTACTTTCCGATTGAAGTTGTTGCAGTATTATCATTCAACTGAGATAGACGAACGTGCTCTATGCGCTCTTTCCATGACCTATGATGCCACAAGCTATAGTCCCGGGAATTTACAACAGTGACATGATTTAGCTGGAGGAATTCCTTGTATTCAGTGCAGCGCAGCGCATAATCGTAGTTATGCGCCGAGTTAATACCTTTTATTGCAACATCCTGAGTTTCTAGTTTTCTTCTTCTTCTGTGTGTAATTTTATTCAGTATGGGGGTTATTTTTCATTTAATATTAATAAACATCATTACCGAATATTATTACATACAAAACTTTTGTAGGTAAAAAGTTACGCATGAAAATTCACTTAAGTTATTTTTGCCAGAAATGCTTACTTTTTAGTGACGATAACGCGTGGACGGAAGTAGGGGTCAGTGATGAACACATAAGTTTTAATATTTAGTTATTAAAATTGAAAATTGTTTGAATATACACAAGCATAACGAAAATAGGTCGAAGAATCGGTATATATTGATAAAATTATAAGTTTACTAAATCTTGGGATATTTGGGATATTTGATTTAGCTCTCTGCGAAAATGACGAATGCGATACTTATGATCCTGATATATTTCTTGGACTTTTTTGGCAAAATTAGATGTAACTCTTAGTAAGTCCTGAACCAGACTCAATTTCTGAAAATTGGAACATTTCGAATTTTGTTTGAAGACAATAAAAGTAAAGTAATTAATTATGGTAAGTACCAAGGCAAGGACGTATTCATATTTTTTTATGTGGCATCCAATCCAACGATCCATGTGCTGATAAAATAAACAGAAATTTTACAAACAAACCGACAAAATTTATATGAAATTATTTGCAGAGCATCTAGTTACTATTTTCAGGACCTGCCACGAACTTAACTGTCACCCTTTCGTGATTTAATTCAAACAACTTGCCTCAATGCTATGGCATCATTCCGAAGGTTATCGTTATAGTTTCCATATCCTAGGAATTGGCGTAATTTACATTGCCTTTTACAATTATAAGCTCAGAAGTGACAATAACCCTTATGAAATTGATTATGATTTCTCAGTATTTAACAGAAAAGTTGTTATAAACGATAAGAATTAATAATACACAGTTATTTAGGTGATTTTCTACTTTTAATTTTGTTTCTGTGATTTAAATTTTCAATAATAATACTCATAAAAATATTATCATGTTATTCGACTGTAACTCAATTAAGAACAACTTGCGTCGATTCAATCATAATTTTAATCAACAAGGGATAATAGCAATTAATTCTGAATATCGAAATGAAATTAACCAATATCCTTCATTATAGACCGCCTGCCTTAATCTCATTATAACCCATTCGCTTTCGGCGCCTAGATAATTGACCTAGAGGACACTAATTAAATCAATATATCATCATGGCAATAGTGGTTCATTTTTTAAATAAATATACGTAATTTCTCACGTTTTAATGCCTACTCAAAATTCTCAGATGTTTCCCGCTTCCTCTTGTTGAAATATTCAGTAACACTTTATCACCACAATAAGGAAAGTTTTGAGTTGTGAAAGTCGCTCTCTTTCATCACATCCATCCAATTTCATTCTTATACAGAAACCAGAAAAAATCTAATCTTGAAACTTCTCCCTATTCTGCCATCGCTTTGAGAAAATGTAAGACCAAATAAAAGAGAGGTGTAACCGCTATTAACCTTTGACGGCATAACGCCAGATGATTGCTTCCTGGATTTAGACTTAAGGTAAGTAGAAATTAATAAAATAAAAATTAACACAGAAGCCCTCATTTACATTTTGTGCTTTTGTGCTGTTTTAACAATACTGATGTCTTCGCGATGGATGTTTTTCAATGATTACAAATCTGCAAGAAGAAGCCTTAATTAATATATAACACAGACTTCTATAAAATTAATTTGATTAATAACGGAGAATATGCATATATTTGAAAGAAAATAGATGTACCATTCCCATTTCGAAAGTTGGTTACCATCAAAGCTATTTTGACTGTGTAGTCAGCAGCTTTTCCATCTTTAGCTAATGTTATTGCTGCTTTTACTTCCTCCTTCATTTCAATATTACTTCTCTTTATTCGTTAAAAAAGGTTTTTATATATTTTTCCTATAGAATTACTTGATCTTTGAAATCTAACACAATTTTTCGTTTATCATCTGTAAGAATGTATGTTTCCATCAAGATCACGTAAACTCTTATTTTTTTATCCACACTGTATGAATCATACAGTTTGTGCAGATTCTCAGCATTTCTCTTTGGCTTGACGACACTAGTATTAAATGTCTCTTTATATTTCTGTCTATCTGTATTTTTAAGGTTTCTTCTTAATTCCTCTTTCTTCGTCAGTGATGCAATCTTCTCGATGTGTTTTACTCCCAGGCTTAAGATGACTCTTACAAGGTTCTTTGTTAAATGGACCGTGTCCGAATTATAGTATATAGTGACGTATTTATTCTTGGTTAGCCTCATGACCTCATCGATGTCTTTGTAGAATGATTTCCTCATAGATCTCTATAGGAGAGTATTATTTATATCAATTGCATTCTTCATTCCAGTCACAACTCTATTCCTGGAGATCCAATTGGAATCATATTTAGATCTGACTTCAGCCATTACGATATTACAGGGAATATCACTATTTTATTTTGAAGTGAATTTCAAATTGCCTATGCATCTTTATGCCATTCACTACTTAAGGCACTTCATCCTCCTTCTGAGTTGATTTCTCAGCCCAACGACAGAAGTCTGCCCTTCTGTTTGGTGGCTTCGCTACCAGAGACTGTTGACCAGGAAGTGGGGACTGCTTATTCCGGCAGTCTTTCGGTCGTCTGAGTTTCATTAAACTTGGTTTTCACGCAAGCAGATGGGGTTGACATTTGGGCTGACATTTCCCTTTCGCCCCTTACGCGATAGATGTACAACGAAATAATGTCTTCAATGAAGATAAGAAATGAGGTGAAAATATTGTATTCCAATTTTAGGGCTCTCATCGCTTAAGTGTTTTTTCAAAGGACCGGATAAATCGTGCCGATAATGTTTGTTGAAACTTGACTCTTCTGAGCAATGTTTCGATTCTGGTATGAGTTGAACCAGCTATGCCACAAACTGGCTTAATGAAAAAATGATAAGAAGGAAGGTTAAAATATTATCCCAACCGCTTAGTTTTGTAAATTTTCGGTACTGAACAAGAACAAAACTCCCGATATTTTAAATATGTCTAAAAATTTCTGTACCAAATACGAAAAACTTTAGGAAACTCTTAAAGAAACCGTAAAACGTCTGTTGTTTTGAATTTTTCATATCAAATCATCAGTATTAACAGAAAAGCAGCAAGTTTGTTTCTCATTATGCACATTGGAGCTACACTGAACAAATATCCCAATGAATAAAAACAGGCAGCATTTCGATGTCATCGGGACGCTAAATTGACTAAGTTATAATTACAGTCACTCTACTACTAGCGCCAGAATCTGTAGCGCTAGAATCTAGTTGTTTTCATCTACTACTAATTTCATTTTTAGTTTGTTAGACTTCGATTCTTAAAGTTTAGTTGTCACATTCTATCGCTTAGATGTGTCGGTTTACGAATTTTGTCATTCATATATAACATCTCATTTTTGGACGCTGGAATATCGGTATTGTGAGTCACAGATCAAAACCGTGCGTTATGATTAAAATTTACACCAAATTTTGTGAAATTCTCTTTCATTTCCTTTGTTTGTTTGAATTTAATATAGTATTATTTCCCTATGCAATTATACGAGTTATAAATGCCATTGAAATCAGAATTCGCCCTCTTGCGGTTCAGATTGATGACTCGTCACGGCAGACTGATTACGATGATTGGAAACCCAGATGTTCTTAGAAATCAGTAGAAGCAATCTCAACCAGCCATGTATCAGACGTCATAAAAAGGTTGATAAGTCTGAGGATCAATTCTTTATTTTCCGGTTTTCGTTGAATCGATACGGGACTCTTGTGAGATTCCCAGATTAAATTCAAGATTTTCACATTTAATCTATTATGTAAGAAGTGATTTATTCTGAGATTGATGTGAGCATTCATTGGAATTGATGATGATGTCGTACTTTATTGGACGCTTATTGGATTATTGCGGCTTTCAAGCAGTCAATTGTATGAAATTTAATACGAACACTGTATAAAGAGAACAATACAAAGGACGGTAATACTTTTCTTGAGTGCATAATAAGTGAAAGAAATAATTGTCGAACGGAGTTTAAACAGAAAATTATTTGGTAACTAATCATTATCTATAACCTTGACAACCTTGAAGTTCATGGCTGAAGGAAATGATATGCGGCATCAGTTATACAGCTGTAACACAATTGGGATGAACAATGAATATCAAATTGGCCACCGAATTTTTAGAAAAACAGAATTCATATATAATAAAAATGTGAAAAAGCTGGAAACATATAAAAAATTAACGTGACTTTAATAAATAATTAATGACACGAAATGAAAAAACAACACTAAAAAAGTTAAGAAATATAATTAATTGCACTAAAATGAATTGCAGTATACCCAGAATAACTATTCTACAATCCAAAAATCCAAAGTAATCATAAATTAAAAACAACTCAGATTTAAGTATAGCAGAAATAAGAAGTGCATTTGAAGAAAGCCGGGATGGTTGCAGATGGATATACTGCCGTTTATTTTGGTGTAAATGTATATGGCTTATTTTTATCCTTTGCTAACCTAGCTACTGCATTACAATGAGGAAAGAAACCGGAATATAGTTGGAAACAAACAAGAGATAACGAGTAGGGAGAAAAAATCTGGACAAAAATTCAGATGTTATAACACATATAAAAACTAAGCTCTATTTCAAAATATATCCAGTCAAATTTGCTTATAACAATTTTTATTGGGATAAGAGAAGGACACCGAAGAATATAATTATGAAAAACTGGGATTTTATTAAAATGTTTAAGAGGATTATGAGACAACTAGTAATTTTTTTGTAATCTTCCTGTTGGTTAGTAAAAAGAAGTGTCTACTGCGCCATAATAAGTTAATGAAAAATGTAACAGGTCGATTGGTGTGAAACATATTAATGATATAAATAAGTGTACCCCGTGATTCAATTAATATATCAGAATTAATAAATGGAATATATTGCTGAAAAAGTTTTTTTTATCTACACGAAGTGTTGGACAATATTCAAATTTCATGGGTCTCATTTACTGATTCTTCGAGAAAGTTTTAGTGTGATGTTAGCAGATTTGCGATATGAAATTAAGTAATACTTAGTTAACAGTAAAATCAATTGTGTATTGACATGGTCCAAGGAGTATCTGGCTCAACAAAGAAAACAAAAAAATATTGGAAAAAAAAATATTTATTTTTCAACGTAATTTTTTAGCTCCATACACTTTTCTCCGCGATCTTAAATAAGTTTGATACCTTTGTTATAATTAGAATCGTGCAGCTCCTCGGAATAGCCATTCCGTCTTTGACCTCCGAGCCTTTTTTTTAAGTCTGGAAACAGATAATAAGCCGAGAGGATGCAATGAGGTAGCGATTGAAACTTTAACAATTTATTAATTTTGGCCATTGAAATGGATGTGTGAGCTTGTGCATTGTGTTGATAAAACTAACTTTTTAGCCAAATGCGTTTTTTGCTTGATTTCTTCGATCGTAGAACGTAACAAAAAGTTCGCATAATACTCATCGTTGATAGTTTTTCATTTTTTAAGATAGCACGCTTCCCAAAAAACCAACGCCATGACCTTGCTTGTAGATGAAACGGTCTTTGCTTTTTATGGAGCCGGGTCTTCCTTTTCAGTTTGTTGTTCTTTTGTTTCTTGTATGAAGGCGCAAAAATTCGGCTTTATTTCTGTGAAACATTGCCAAATACTCCATAGAATCATCTTCACGACGCTGTTTTCATTTCATTGTGAGCAAACGCGGTATCCATCATGCGAATAGCTTTCTCATGTCGAAATTTTCAGTTAATATACGACGTACCGAACTTTTTGTAATGCCTAATATATCCACTAGCAGCTCGCACACTTTGAGTCAACGTTCATCCAGTACCGCTTCGTGGATTCTTTTCAGCATTTCTGGTTCTGCTACCCAATATTTTAATGTTGATAACTAAGAAGCAGTGTCACTCAAGGTAGAATCTAGCTCAGCTTCTATCTTGTTGGGCTTGTGCCTTTCAAATAAACTTATTGTTTCACATAATAATGCGCAATTTTCTCCATGTTTACAAATTCACTGAAAACGTTCACTATTGATATCTGCCAAACAAATACTAAACAAAGTGGCATCTTCAAACATGACATCTCTCTATAGATGGTGTACTTTCTGATATAGTGGCTTTTTTCAAGTAACTACTGCCATCTCTAGGTCAGACCACGTACTTCAACGCTTATTTTTGAGCACCTTTGTCATCAATTTTGCTGATCAACGCCACCACAATTTCAATGTAAAATGGGTGACTAATTTGACTAGAAACTTTAATCATCATTAAATACTTGATATAATTACTTACATAAATCAAAATAATGAAAAATATTCGTAGTAGGCCATATATTAGTTAATTATCTTTGAACATTAGGTCATCTCTCTTAAAATGTTAAGTGACTAAAAGTTTACTACTACAACAGTATATTCTACAATTGCATTTCTATTCACACCATACAGAAAAGTGGCTCAAAATAAAGCAGTAAAGCAAAGACATTCCAAATATTTCAATAAATCAATCACTTGGAATATAAAACGAACAAATTACTTGTGTTACTATACGTGAATTGGTTCAAGAAACAAAACAAAGACGATTCCAATCCTGATTGGAATTTCTCTTGGTGTTCTTGTTTCAGATGGTTTCAGCAAATATCATTGTGCACTTCTACTATATTATTGGTACATGTGTTCGCACTGTTCACTGAATTGCTTTGAATGAGAACATACAAGTATCGAAAGCGAAATTACATGAAACTTTTGTTTCGATCACACACGAATTCATCGTCGTTGCTCTCTCACTTGCAACTAAATGATATTTGAGATTGTGTAGTGTACATTAATGTTAAAAAATTTAGGAATGAGGAAAAATATAACAGCTAGTTGTTTCAAATCATTCAAAATTAAAAATGTGCATAATTTTTTTATATATAAAAAATAAAGCTGTGCCAGAACGAAAGAAATTTTGGGTATTATGGAGAAAAATTAGTTATTTTTCTCTTAAAATTTGTTTCTCATCTTCCTTTAATAAGTTAAGAGTTTTTGTTAATATTAACTAATTGATATCGATAAAAAAGTCCTTTTTATCGGAATAGTTAGAAAGAGATTCGTGAATACGATAGAGAAATGCCATAAATAACTAATAATCTCAAAAACTGTATAACAAGCTAGATAACGTAACCCAAAAATAATTCTACAACCTTTGCCTCGCTCCTGAGTGGAAATATTTTAATTCAGAATGTATAATGCGGTGCATTTCTCATAGTGCCAATGTCTGGAAAGTTTGGAACATCAGTCACGTTGAACAAAAAGTCCAGTCAAACTGATAATCCAGTTGCTGGATGTTTTTGAAACTCTAGAAAGTGTGGCAAAAATAATAAATTTCTCTCTAACAATGAAATTGGAGACACTATAGATATCGTTCATTCATTAATTCTATTTCCTAGTTATAGATATTCTCACGTTCTAATTTTATCTCTAATGATTATTTCAACTTTTTTAAACTTGTAGTTTCAATACAAAACTATTTTTGGAAATGACGTATTGACAATAGCTATTAATTTTCGTTTCTTCATCAAAATTCAATCGTTTCAATCACTCATAAAACCTATGAATTGTATCATAATAATTCAAGCTTTGTAAATCACGAATGAATTCTATTGTCTCATGACAATTTTGGGATTATTTCAGTTTTTTCGAAAAATTTTCGTATTCTACAATTTGGCTTGTCAGCATGTATAATAAATATTTTGTCGTTTTTGTTGTTCTGCTAAGAACTGAAAATGCGCCTCTTCCAAAGTATTGAAAAGCCACCATAATTTTTGTCTTTTTTTAGCTCTAGTTCAAATTATTGGTGTTATTACATTATAATCTATGCGATCGAAATAGCCGACTACGGTCTTTGGTATAAGTCATGGTGTACTTTAGAGGTACAAAGAGACTATCAAACGGATCGAAATCAGAAAAGAGTAAAAAAACTAAAGATGTTAATAAACTCATTTATAGTGCTTTAGAAAATTGCAATTTACATTCAAATCATCTCAAAGGAAGTGGGTATACCGTTATAAAGCGATTGCAGCTGAATTACCCTTTCAAACTAGATTTACTGCACCGCCGCTTTCCCGTAAACACCATTGTATGGTTTTATTTGGCTTTTGAACAATTACCTTGGGCAATAAGGGATTGTTTTTCAATCAATCGCAATTTTGTCATACAGGCTCAGAAAGACGTGTCAGAGTTTGCCGACGTCACGGCAAGAGAGTATTACAGAAATTACATAATTAATTAATTACAGAAATATTTCTACTTATTGGATGATCAGGTATGGCATGAGGAGGCGAATATTTATCCTAAATAGGGCACTGAATGCGTTTAGATACCTGAAAGAAATTCTTGAAGACTAGAAGATCAGTTTGTACTGTTCATGGTTATTATTTAGGTTATTCCCACGAAGCTCAGACCACAATATTTATTTTACCCGCTCACAGTATATTTTTAAGTCAAATGAAACATATTAGAAATGAAATGATACGTTTACAAAGAGATATGCCCAACTCTATTAATTTGGAAGATCTCCGGAATATATTGATACAAGATGTAATGCAAAATCTAATCCAAGCATGCTTTTTCGTTTAAAATCTTATCAATATCAATATCATTAACAAAACTTTTTTTCTTCCAGTGAAAGGCTTAAAGATTTGTTACTTTGTATTATATTTCTACAAACAACAATTTTTAACAAATCTCAACAGTATTTTTGTACAAAGCTAGACAACTATATTTTAATCACAAACATTATAAATAATGGGCTAACAATAATGCTGGACGAATTTTTTGGCTTAGGAGAAGATTTTTATTGTAGTCACTTAGTGCTTTATTCTCATTATAAGCTCCTATCTACAACCAGATTTTAGTGATTTATATCCTCTGAAATGTCTAACCCAACATGGCATCGAATGCATGAATTTTTCACAATACGTTCAGATCATGGTCAGTTATCGTATTTGCAAATACTGGTTATCGGACTGCCAACTCCACTTCATTCCGAGAGTTTCTATATAATTATACAAAATAAAAGACGTGAAAATATATTAGTAACAAAATAAAAAATTTCAATGGTGATTTAATTCAATAAATAAATAGTATTTTTATGTAATTGCTTACTATGTGAAAGCTTAGCTTTAGCAGTAGATAGTTGAAGCAGTAGTAGTTTTTTCTCTTCAAAAGAAGGAGCAATAGTACTTGTTCTGTGAGATAAATGATTTAATTTTTCAAATGCTTTCCCCTGTTTTTCTAGTATATGATATCGCATTTCAGTTTAAGTGAAAGTGAGCATGGTCGATACTAAAATAAGTGGTCTACAAAATATTTCATCAGAATGTGATCAGTCCCCTTGAACTAGACCATCCACATAACTGACCCGTGTACGGTCTTTTAACCCTCAAGGTTTCGGAGTCAAGGTATTTCCCATTGTCTTCGAGTATATGAATTTTCAATAAAGATTTTTCGTATTCATATCACTCAAGAACAAGGCAGTGTCAGGATGCTCATGGCAAACGTTTCGTTCACTAATTTAATGAATAAATATTAAAGAAAAATAAGAAATAATAATGGAAGAGCTTGATTACAATTGTTAAAAGACATGGATATTCACATCTTTTGATATATTCTGGGATGCCCTCAACTGAGATACTCATATTTAACAGAAATAGCCACTTTATTGATAATTTAAATTATAAAATTGATTATTAGACAATTGAAGAGACCAACGGATAATTCCTCGCGTATTTCACTTTGAAAGTATATTCCCATGTTATTGTCACAATTGTGACCTTTTTTAGGCAATATAACTGGTCTAGCATAGAGATTTTTGATGAACTTCAGAAATACCATTTTGACCAATGATTCCCATATATTCCTTATTCTCTTAAATATAAAAAACATTCGACGTGAGGAACATGATGTATCATTTATATGATTGTTCGTTCAGTTTCCAAACAGAATTGGAAACGAGGTATCAAGCAATCGATAGGATATTTATTGGGGTGTACGGGGAATGTACAAATATTGATATTTTACCTGACAATAAATGACATTGAATGGTTAATATAAATATTATATTATTACATTACGAAATGATCTAATGCTTTTTATTTGGATTCCTTGGCCTATAACTACAGCTAGTATTAATAGAAACAGCATCGTAAGTATCAATTGACGATTTGAGTTTGATAAGCTGTAAATTATACTCGTTTTATATACGTCTGTTTTCACAATATTAGAAGTACTTGAGTACTCTAAAAATAAATAAAGTTCAGTACTCACTTACAACTTAAGACATGTTTTTGAAGTATCGACTATTATTCTCCATTTCTTTCTATCCTGTATATTTCAGTCACGTACTACTAGACTTTGCATATCTTGTACAATCTAATCTTCCCATCTATTTTTTGATCTTTCTGGCCATTTTTTCTGCTTCCGTCTCCATTCTATAATTTTCCTCCTACTCTACCGTTTTTCCACTATTTTAATATGTGTATTTTAATGAGTTTATCCTCATTTTCTAATATCTTCCCAATTCCATAGTCCTTTTTACTCATTATTCTCAACTTTCACTGGTCCATGAATTCACCTTATTATTCTCATCTCTTATTTCCTTAGTTGTTTTGTCCATATTTGTTAGCATCATAGTTTCAGCGACGTATGTAACTACTGATTTTAACGCAGTCCTGCTCTTAATTTGGTTGCTCGGCTTATTCTTATTATGATTTTATCTCCTATATATCTCCTATCCTGTGGCGTCCTCGCTTACCTTAACCAGGTTTTCATAGAATTCGTCTTATTATGGATTTTTATATTTGCTATACTATTTTTTATTCTCAGCCTCAATATTCTCCCACTTGTAGCTTCAAATTCTACTATATTCCTTACATACTTTTGCTTATCATGAAACCGGACCATTCTTTCCATGTTTGTCGTCTCCGCCATAAAACAGAGTATATTTCTCCTTATTTATTTGTCCTTATCCCTTTCTTCGTATTTTTGGAATCCCAATAGCTCTATTTTGTATTCCAGAATTTCTTATGGAATTGGTCTTTTTTTATTTGTTTTAAATGCTCTTATTTTCTTGCAATCTACTAAATCAGCCTCCAGATCTACCTCTACCTATATGTTTCTCATTATTATTTGGACTTTTTCCTTTATTTCTCATTAGCTTCCATTTTCTCCATTTTCAATTCCTTGAATTATTATAAGATGGCGTTTCATTTCTGGTTCTCCATTTTCCAGGCTTTCTTCTTGTTCGGCTAATATTTGATTAAGCTTTTGATTTTCTTTTTTCTCTACTTGACCTGTTAATTAACTTGAATCACTCGCCTCTCAAAGGTTTCAATGGACGGAGGTTATTTTGTTATCAATCTGATCACGACAACACGATTTTTCCTCTTCAAATGATTAGTAATGCGTTCTAGTAAAATTACTGTCTTCATTTATTTACAGTTTCTTGGAACTATATTTGTTGGTTTTTATGTAAAAAGCAAGCACAGAGAACAGCAGGCAAATTCGCTGTTCATGTGCCACATCTGCTGTAGTAGTATCGGTGAATCAGGTTAGGTCAGCAACCTTTCTTCTATGTTCTAAGCTGTCCAAGTTTCTGGTCAAGTCTAGATCGCCTATAAGTTGAGCTGCTCTCTTTGATATTGAGTCGAGCATCCCCAAGGTATGCTTAGAGGCCGCGCTACAAATGTGAGAGCATTACTTCAAAGATGAACAATTAGGATAATTTGTACATTTGCAAAAGAAGTTTGGACTGAATTGTTTGGTTCGACTTTGAGGTAAATTATTTATTGGAAATGGGATGTAAAATAGCTCCTGTTGAAATAAGAAACTGAATATGTTGTTCTAATACAATTATTTATTAAAAAAAAGTCTGAAAAGCTCAAAATTGTTGAAAATGTTAATTATTTCAATTTTTTATGAACAAAAATGAACTAAGTACTTTTGAGTCGTCGGTCAGTTTTTGGACACAATTGAGTTTAGTTTCTTTTCAGTTGCTTCATGTTTATTAGACCTTACTCGGGCTGACAGAACTCTCGCTACGCTACTGTGCCTTAATTTTTCTATTCTATTTGGATTCAGTCCGTTTCTGTATTTTTATCAGTTTCTTTTGTCTTGGTAAGCGGTATTTGTTTATCGCTTTATTTGTCGATATTTCGCACAATAAAAAACATACGAGTGATTAATCGTTTTATATCAAGGATAGAGCATAAACTTTCGAATTTATTTACTTCGTGATAATATCATGGCTTTTTGCTTTGTTCCATAATCTCTTGGGAGATAATGGAAAAAGTTGAAAGGCCACGAGAACAATTTGAAAAAACATCAAAGACAAAGGTGGTTCAGAAATATCCGAGTAACTTCCTTTGATGTGAGAAATAGCTATCTCATCAATCTTTGATCGCATAAAAACATTTCGGAATAAAAATAATACACAGAAAAGAAATATTACATCCAATATAAAAGAGTTGTGTTCGGCTGAGGATAACACGTTATGTTTCGAATTATTTTTTTATCTCTGTATATATGTAATGCGCATTTGCTTTTGAGAATACATTCACCAACAGCGATGTCAGACCAAATACAAAAATCATTCTACTTGATTCAGTTATTTTCAATACTTTCTATTGAAATTTAATCCATTACGGCTAGAGATCATTTACATTCTTTTCACAGCTTTTATATTAGTGGGAAACAAATGAGATAGAGTAGTAGGTATAGGTAATCAATAATGTCTTGGTCCATTTCACTCCTTGTGATCAAAATAGGAAATTAGTCATAGATTATAAACAAAATTATGCAGTACACCCAAAATATTTGATTTGAATTCATATTATCTGACTTTGGTGAGATTTTGAAGAATCAAAACGTAATATCCAGACTGGTGCAAGAAACAAGGTGAAGCTAGTGTGAATCACAGAAAAAAGTGAGAAAACTAACATACAAGTTCATTAAGTATAATTAAGTAAAAGGTGACTTCTTGTCGCGCTTGTACTAAGCTGGTATAAATGAACTTCTACCTCATAATGTAGTAATCCTCCTTTGTTCATTTTTTTCAGTCGCGTGCACCTATTAATTCTCTGTCAGTTATGTGTTTTGAATATTTGTTAGTGGTACTAGAGATAAAAATAGATAAGCGAAAGCTCGAATAACGCGTCGGAATCAAAGTATTTTTCCATTGAACGCTTACAGAGCCAGAGCAATAAATATCCACCACAAAACCGGCAGGCAGATTTTAACTCAAGCTTTCGCGATCAGAAAGTTCTATGCAATGATGAATCCGAAAAATAAATAAATTTCAAACGAAAATGAATATTTCAGACTGACAGATGTGATACTTTTCTGCTCGGTCGCATCACGGTTGATAAATGGTTTTTTCAGTAAGACTCCGATACACCGGAGTCAACGGATGTTATGACCAAATGAAACAAGACCAAATAGCTCCCATTAAAAAATTAAAAGTGGAAAATAAGCTCATCTGCTTCTCTGAGTACTCCGGGGTTCCTTAAGGAGTTCGATCAACCTGGACAGACCCAACAATTTATTGCTGCATAAAATATATAATGCAGCCTTTCACCTGCTCCAAAAATCTAAAACGTCGTAACGTATCTTGAATCGATTAAGAATATCCCGTGCCAAGGGTGCTGTCGGAGCCTCGAATCAAAGACCTCCGCCATGTCTTGAAAAATCGCTGGAGTCCGTCTATTAGTGTCATGCTATTACCAAATAAATAAGTTTGACAGCAGCTACTGAAATATGTTCGTAGTTACTATGAAAGTGAAAAATCAGATTTCGATCTATTTTGGAAGTTTGTGTGGAATTAGAAATAAGTGGAAGATTGAGTATAAGAAATTGAAATGAAAAATAATGAGAATAACTGTTAAGCCCAGCTCACTTCAGCCGTTTTTGTTATGCAAAAATTAGTGCTTGTACAAATTTTGGAATTTTGACCAACATTATACATTATTACATGCAAAAATGGAATATTATTCCCATCACAACGCTGCTAAGGATTGATCAGAAGATACTACATGCAGAATGACAATACGATTGAACAACAATTGTCAAGAATTTAACATTTAATAAACGTCTTTTTGTTTCTTTAATATTAGCAAAATATACATTGTACCCTATTTACTTCAAAATAAACAAACTTACTGAGAAGATACTATAGAGACGATTGCTTGTAGAACCTGAGTACTATTTTAAGTTTTCTATAGTCGAATGCTGAAATACAGCATTAGATCTTGGAATTCTTTCAATAGAGAGCCGAGAAGAATTTTATCGCTAACAAAAAATAAAACTAAATCGTACATGAAGTTCCATTTCTCTTAGTATTTGCCTCATTCATAAATCACCTGGTATATTTATAATGATAAATTGTTAATGTCTTATTATTATCTATGATAGTATCAAAATGATAACGTATTGTTAATATTATATGTTGGTATAATAAAATAAAAAATCGTCAATAGGAAAATCATTTCCTCAAATAATATATGTCAAAAATAAATTATCTAAGGTAGGTAGAAAGCATTTTAGTCTCTTTGGTTCATTAAAAAAAATATTATCTTTTACTGAAAGGAGAGTATCTACTTCTGAAACCTTTTGATTACTGAATTGAATCATGTTTGTCTGTCTCTTGATGGAAATGGAAATATGGAAAATAACAAATTCTTTGGGTCTTGCCCACGAATAACATTTGTAGAACATCTCAAAGCAAGTCAGGGTTATTATTGATAGAAAAATATGAGAAGTTTGTGTTTATTTATTCAAGTTTTTTTTTATCAAAACATTCCATGGGATCTGATCATCTGTAAATATTTATAATTTCAAACAAACTGTAAGTACACTGTTGCCAAAAGCTTTTAAATATGTGGAATGACAAGAAAAGGATTTTTTAGAAATTAGTACTCGTTAGGTCAGGTTAAGTTATATCAAAATCCGTACCTATCAAGATATATGGAAAAAAATTGAAGCGATAGAAGACAAAAATATATTTTTTGAATAGCCAAACTATGACCACTAAATCTATCAATGACCAAGTTTAAAGCTAAAGTCAATTATCTCGATGGTAAAAATATCAATGAACAATGCAGATTAAGTGAACCAATCATATAATGCCGCACGTGTTAGCCTTGTGTGAATGAGAAAATTAAATTATATCAGACTTTCTTCCTCTATACGTAGTCTTAATACTGCTTTTTATATATGAGATACTGATGTCTACTTTTGCCCTTCTAACCTACTAAACATGAGCTTTCCTTATGTTTTATAATTGTACTAAAAGTATGTAGCTGTATTTTCCGCTTTCTATCAAAACCATATTCACTACTTTTCTTCAAATGTTCATTAAATTTGGAACGCCTCATCGGTTGATTCAATTTTATCCTTAAAACCTTGCAATTGTGGTACATAAGATCTAGTGCAAACCAAATTTCATGGGTTGTTTTGTCTAACTCTATCACATATGGAATTTTCCATCCAAACAGTTTTGATAGGTGGTGTGTACAGTATGTACAATGTTGATTTCAACATTCAACATGACAATTGGAACTATGCGATAAAGATATATATATATATATATATATATATATATATATATATATATATATATATATATATATATATATATATATACCTCGTTGGTAGAAATAACGCACCACCCCGATTTCTGAAAATATTTTTTTGTTTCATTAATTTAAATAAATATTGCTATTGTTTTAAAGCTTCTAAACAATAATGTTCCTATTTTTAAAACGCTAGTAGCGTGTATTTATGCCTCTGGATGTAATTTTTGCTGTATGTGCTGTATCACTTCTTTATGTATGTTCTCCCATTCCTCTATTGCCGCTTGCACACGCTCATTTAAATTTTGTGGAGATGGATTTCGACGACGAATGCGGCGTTTTAAAATGTTCCAGAAATGCTCGATAGGATTCATATCTGGATTTCTTGGTGGCCATTCCAGGATATGAATTCCTACTTCGTTTAGGTAATTCAGAACATCTGCCGCAACGTGTGGTGTAGCATTATCATGCATTGAACGAAAATCACCAATAAATGGCCCAAACAGAACAACTTGATTTCCAAGAATGTCAGTTAAGTATTTTGGTACGTTAAGGGCGGGTCTAGGAAGTGACACTAATTCTGTGCGGGCATCAGAATAAATTCCTCCCCAAAACAGGACAGACTCTCCTTGGAACGACTCCCAGGGAATGATACAAAACTGCACAAATCTTTCTCCTAGCCGTCTTCGAATTTGATTACGTCCATCTAGACCTGTTAGACTGATTCTTGTCTCATCAGTAAATAAAACTTGGCACCAATTTTCTAAATTCCAATCTAAATGTTGCCTTCAAATCTTAATCTAGCAACATGATGCTGCTTGGTTAGCAAAGGTGCCTGGAGGGCTCTTCTGCTGTGTAGACCAGCATTCTGAAGGTGTCGTCTTTTTGATCTATCAAAGATATTTACATTTCGGACTTCTCGTAAAAGGCTGTTGAGCTCGACACTTTGCATTGACCGATTTCTTAATGAATTTAATTGCAAAAAACGGTCATCTCGAGGAGTTAAAACTGAAGGACGTCCTTGTCCAGGCCTTGTGTGGTGTACGCCAAACAGATTTGCTACTTCACGATAACTTTGTCCCAGTCCAACTAACTGGGGTATTCTTTCAGCTTCGCCTTTACGTAACTCTATTCGTTTTTTGTTTAACTAGTCTCGACTTTAACACATCTTGATTGACTTAAATTACTGCTGTCCACAAGTTGATACAACAATAGAATGAAAGAAACATTGAGATATGCATAAAATTAAAATTTTAAAAACAACAAAAACAGTTTCTTGCTGATAAGAAATTTTGCTACATTTTATCGGTAACATTTAAGTCACATGTGATAGGAAAAAAAAGAAACCCAAAAGATTAACATTCTATAGGTTTTAATATAATAATATTAATATAAATAAAGGTGATGCGTTATTTATGGCCACGCGTTCATAGCAATTAAAATAACCCAATCTTCAAATCTACTAAATTTACCTTTCTGAAAAAAAATTAATATTCGAGAATGGTTAGCTTTCCCTACTCGTCCTAAGCATGTATTATATATTCAGTGCCAATATAATATTTGATAGATTTACATAAAGAGTATGATGACATTCACATAAAATTTCACTAACACGTACTCATAAAAAAATAATAATGTCTTTGGCAGTCCCATAGCCAAATAATTTCTATATACGCATAGACATCGATGAAATAAATACGTCGCATCGATGTCTTCTTATGGTACCTACTTCCAAGTAACTTAAACTTCCCATATAAACTAAACCAGAGTTTTTTATCATATCCCATACATCTTGGACAGCATTAAAATAGTTACCGGGATGGCCACTGCAAAACGCCAGATTCTAGAAGAGGCTTGATAGTTTGAAAAGCAATGTGGTCATTATTCGGGTCATGATTTTGCCAAAAATTTATGTAGGCATAATTCTTCTTAGATTTAACACTTTTAATATCACAGCAGACACATTTGTGTTCTTGGGGAATAAGTTATATCAGTCTCACAGATTGAACTTTAAACAATCACTTTTTTAGATAATAACTTCACACCTTTACACTTAATGAATTTTCTATCAAATATAACGTGAATTAAGCTCGATATACCTAGAAAACAAAACTGAACCGACTTCTAATGAATAATAAAAATTTTGAATAGAAAGCAATAATTCATCAGAATGGCATCAATACATATTCACTCCAGCGTATCATTCACGTCAAATGCAGTCCATATAACTTTTGTAAGCTGGATTTAATAGAAACAATGAATATTCAAAATAAGGCTGACATCGCACGCTATCTGTCTTCCCTATATAGAGCCAGAAATACTTACCACCAACAGAAAATAAATGATTCTATTTTAAATCTAGGCTATGAAATATTACGGCACAGATTTTCTGTTCTGCATTTTGAATGGACAAAGAATTACGTTGGTAGAATGGTGAAACAGTTTCTCCAACCAATATATACGTCATATCGTCATGTGTTGTTTATTTTTTTTCATTTTTATACTGTGTTTATGCGCCCTTAAAGTTTATTATGTTTTGTAATAAAAGGGAACAATCATGATGATTTCTTATTAAGTGCTGCTCTTTATTGCTTGAATAAAATTCTAAGACAGAGCTATTCACTGATTATATCACTAGAATATGAATTGAACGAGCAGGTAGACAGTCCACTGGTTATTCGCTGAACCACATCGACACAAACTATTTATTTAAATTATGTTATTATCATTTTTTTCAGTTCTTTTTTGATAGCTCTACAGCACATCAACGTTTACGAAGTAACCGCCCCTGCTTTCCGTTATGCTAGAAATAATTTGATTTCTGGTGTGTATCAATATGTGTCATGTGTGGATATTTTACAAGAAGGCACAAAGATGCCCGGTAAGAAAAGAAGAGATAATTTGAGGACTCTCAAAAGAAAATAAGAGGAGTGGGTGCTGGAGATCTTGTATACAAATAGACATAACTGCTGCATGATAATGTATGGATTAAAAATGTGGATATCATTGAAGGATGTATTGGATTATGTAATTCAGAGGTATTTGGACGATTGATTTCTACACGGAGAAATTTAACTAAAATAAGTCGAGATAATGGTAATGAAAACGACTGTTAAAAGAACCAACAGAAATGATGATCCCAGACAAAGTATAGCAAGTAGAGATGATGTTTTCATGAAGAGCAGATAGTTGGGGTAAGTCCGGTGGAAATGCAACTACGAAAGTTTTCAAGGAAGACACCTGTGACAATCCAAAGGTAACACATTAAACAAAGTTCGATTAATTACTCAAAACTTATGGGGTGGGCCAGAAAGTTTTGCGAATTTAAAAAAATAAATATAATCCACATACAATTTTTTATTTTATTTTAATTATACATCTTGGAAATTCATTTCTTAAAAAGAACATCATCCAGGTGTGCACCATCGCGCTGCAAATATTCCTCGACTCGAGATCTCAAATTGGTAGAAACTCGATGGCACATCGCGCTGAGAATAGTTGCTATTTCTTCTCGGTTGTTGGTCTTTCACTAATTAAGCGTGGCTGGGTTATTGGAGTAGACTCTATTTTTCAGGTATCCCCACATAAAAAAATCCGCTGTTGTTAGGTCCGGACTTCTAGGCGGCCATGCAATGTTACCTTGGTGAGATATCAGTTTCCCAGCAAACATCTGGTTCACGACCGCCAAAGAGACATTAGAAGTATGACATGTTGCGCCACTTTGTTGGAACCATGTCGTACGATTATAGGCTTCAAATTGTTGCAGTTGCGGAAAGAAAAAATACCTTAACATGGCTATGTATCGTTCAGAATTTACAGTGACAGATTGCCCCCGTTGATTTTGAAAGAAATAGGGTCCGTGCGCTGATATGACTGCCCAAACGGTTACTTTCGGCGAATACAGAGAATTTTGATGTTTTGCACGTAGTTCATCTGCAGGCCAGTAACGACAATTCTGTTTATTGACATGCCCATTTAAGTGAAAATGGGCTTCGTCGTTGAACAGAATATTGTTGAAACTCTGAAAGCGTTCCAACAAAAGCTCGTCTTAAAAGTTAATTTGGCTGTAATTTCTGGTCAAGTTGAATTTTATACTGGTGTAATTTCAGATCTTTCAACAAAATTCGACACAAAGATATTCGAGATAATACAAGTTCGGCTGATCGCTTGCGAGTCGATAGACCAGGATTACGTTGAACTGAACCTCTAACTTGTTGAAATGTGTATTCTGTTCTTGTTAATATTGGGCATTCCGTAGGCTTCCGATTAAAAGTCGAACTATTAGCTTCAAACTTTCTGACCCAAGATCGAATCACACTTTCCCTCGAACACTGATTTATGTCCTGTAATTCAAACTCACGTCGAAACAAACGCCGAACAATAGCGCACGAATCGCCATTTTTGTAACTATGTTTAATGCAAAATACTCGTTGCGCTCCGGTGAAGTGATCCATTGCGACTGAATTTCCGAGAACCCGCGCAGCTCCCTCTCATAACGTTCAAACTCAAAAGAGTTTCCTTACGTCTTTCTGGCCCACCCTGTATTTGTAATTCAATTAGAGTTACTATTGGGTGAAAGCCACTGTGAAACTTAAATAAATACAAAATGTAAAACGGAACTTGTCGATGTTCCCCGCGCGTGCCCAATCTCTAGAAGCTTCATAACTATAGTCGACTCATTGGAGATGCTTTCGATGCAAGGACGCGTGGACGATTGAGGGTTATCATGAAATAGTGCGGAAAGTAGAGGAATATAGAAACGTGGTTTTTCCAGAAACATGCTAATAGGTATATAGGTGAGGTTTAGGTTAATTGCATGCGGAAAGAAGATTATGAAGATTTTAATAGAACGGTAATTTAGAATTTTGTTTTAATAGAGGAACGATCGTAGGATGAGATATGTCATGAGTGTGTGTGAATTGTATGTTTATAAAAACGAAGGAAGAGTTGTCCATAGCGTAGTCGTTATACGTTGATATAAAAACAGTAAATGGTACTCGGCAAAAAACGGCCAGCATATGAATTTCGGCAAACGTCAACATTATTGTTTTTTTTTTTTAATTTTTCTTAAAAAATAGCTGAAACCCCGGTATGTTACAATATGTATATCCAAATTTTGGTATTGTTTCAAAAATCAATGTTAACATTATGACCGATTGCTCGATTTCCATACAATCCAAAGTAATTATGAATTAGATCGATAAGATAACATCTGAGATTGTACCGAACATACTTACAAACTATCAAATTGTTTCACAAAACTGAAAATACAAAATTTATTAGTCAAAGTTTTTCCAATTTCAAAACTAACGTGCCATTCAGCCATTATGTGTAGCTTAAAAAGTTGACCAATAAAAAAGAAGTTTTGAAGTTAATCGGATGACAAGGTACCAGAATGAAATTTGAAACTAGCTGGAGATTGAGTCGGCGATCACGTCCCAAGGAGGCACTCAGCTACATCTCATCGACATGATTATTTTCTGTTTTCGGCACGAATCCAATAAAATTAAAACGAATTTCATTGGTCAGGAGAGATACAATACAAATGATTTATGGTTTTGTTCACGTCCCATGAATATAAATTCGATGTCGATTGAGCACACAAAATGCTGTTGTATACAGATAACTAGAACAAAAAAAGGAAATATTAATAATAAGGGAGATTGGATTCAACAAATATTTCTAGCTTATATATTAACAATAATATTGACAGTGCAAACAGAAATTTGGAATAATTATCATAATATAATCGAGGAGATTGTTTGTTATGGAAATTATTATAACTGGCAAGTGCTCCTTCGTGTTATGCCTCTAGGTTATACTTTTCCCTCATTCGCTTTACTACGTAGTGAACTTCAAATAACTTAATTCTGTTATCGTTGTTACAAATTGTAATAATAGATCCTATTCAACTATTATTTGGAGTACAAAAGAAAACAGAAATCTTGTTTTGAAGGAAGTCTGTATAATAATTTTACGTGCAATCTAAATTAGAAATCTTACTTCAAACTCTACTTACTAGAAAGATACTTCAAAGGTGCAGACACAGAATTTCCAGTAGTGTTTCATGAGATACAAAAATTATTGTCTTGTCTCAATATTCAAAGTTTTGAATTTTGAAATTTTATGAAATCTAAAAACTGTTCACCTATTTTGTTATGGACCATTTTGCATGAGAAACAAACAGAACTTGAGATAAAAATCTACAAAATGCACAAATCGGCACAATTAATTTCAATGCTATAGCAGCCTCGTACCACCTACTTGCAACAAAATAATGCATAATGATTCAATTTTGACGTGACTTTTGACATGACGATTCTTTTAGTAACTGAAAGATTATGTGATAGTTAGAGGTAAAATGACTTTCTCGTAGAAAAAATACAAATGATCATTTGTTGAAAACTAATACAGTATGACAGATAGTAACTGTTTCACAAGGCTTGCAATAGTCCTCGTTGTTTTATAGAAGTTATTTCAACAAACTTTATGATCATTTCACAATCAGACTGACTTGTAACATTTATATCTATTGTTGATATTAACAATGTTCCTTGAATGTAGTTTCGAGTTAGTTTTTAGCTCTTTGCAGGATTTATAGCATAAGCATCGCTTTCAGAACAGTCACATAACCTTGGCCTTCACTAATTCATCCTACGTAGGAAAAAGTAACTTTCTTGAATGTGGTTTGGAATTAGTTTTTAGCTCTTTGCAGGGTTAAAACTCTAGCAGGGTTAGGTTAGGTTAGGTTGCCAAGAGCTATAAGCTTATAGGCAAGGCTTATAGCTCTCCTTGCAAGGCTTATAGGTCCTTGCAGGTCTTATAGCATAAGCATCCCTTTCTAACGGTCACATAATCGTAGCATCCACTCATTCCTGTTACGTAGGAAAAAGAAATTTTACTCCCTTCCCCTTCTACAAAAAATAGCTTATATTTAATTTGATGCCACCAGTTACTTTAACGCTTGTTGTGTTTCTGTTTCAAAACTGCTCGTAAATATAAAACATCCAATTAATAATTTGACTGGTTTCCTATCATAATGAAGGATTGCTATTTATATCGTGACAGTGGAATTTTATCTTTGTTTGCGGTTCAATTTTACTCAAATTTCATTAAATTGGAGGAATGAAGTACGGTGTCAAATTTATTCTTGATAAGTAGACTTGTTATGTAATAATTATACTAATATTTATACAACGTCTATGAAATATGATTTGCGATTCTAAAATAATGAAATCATAATGTGAAGTTCGAAAAATGTGTATATGTGTATATAACACAACATTTACATAAATTTAATTCTAAGTGACAAATAAATAAAAATGTTCAAAATATATAATAAATCTGTATACTATTCAAGCTTTTTTAATCCAAGTGCACTGTACCACCAACTAAGTTTTAATAAATTCGATAATATGTAGAAAGTGATTGATTAAAATATTTTTACATGAAAAAGCTTGTATAGTATTCAAAGCATAACTACACGATTGCTTAAGAAAATATCGAACAAGATTTATAGGCAGCATTGATATAAAATTATGAACATAATGTAGAACAAAACCAATATAAAAAGAATGTTCATCAAGAATGCTGGAAACACAATAACATAGAAATTTGATACTTATATTAAAAAACTTGTGAAACATAAAAAAATAAACAAATCAAATCGATAGTGACTGTGATGACAATGATGATAATTTCCTGAGGACGTCCTCCTATTATTTACAAGCTCTCAGGTATTAAACGGTGGATTTTTCTCGAAAATTCGAATGGTCATCAAATTTCATACACGTTCAATAAAAATCACATCGGGCGATATTGCAGGCCAATCCAACCTTGTCCCAAAGTGCTCTGGTGCGATATATCATAAATAAAAACAAATATTCGGCCCATGACATTACGTAATGGAGAAGGTATTTGACATTTTGAAGATAATGTTGAACTGCCATTGAACGTTTAATTGGTAGTTACCGCTCTAAAGCAATTCTAATTTTAACTGTGGAAAGCATATGTCTCCATCAACTCTGTAACCAATTTTCGTGAGTGTACAACCACTGTAGTCGAGTGCAGATAACCTGCACCTCAGTGCCGAAAAGGTATCGATTTCTACGAACTCATAATCAGAAAGTAAAAATCTGGTGACCTAAGAACTCTTTTTGCTGTAGAGCGCTTGTTCTATTTCCATCGAACTGTGACAAACCATTTCATATTTTAAGTACTAAATAAATTGTTTGTTACCTTTTTATGGTTTTCATCCAAAAAAGGTTACTCTTATCACTATAAAGAGTTTCATTGAATTTGCTCCGTGGCTAAAAATAAGAGAGAAATCCTTTTGAAGTATGTATATATAATGTGAATTAAAGGATCAAATATACATAGTAAGACGTCAAACAAATTATTCGTATAACAACATAAGGTTGCTGAACAGCTTCAGTCTACTTGTGCGAATTAAACCTTTGCAAATGAATAATTTTGACAGCGTATTGATTTCTTCTCTTCTGTCTTCTTGATTTAGAATATTTAGCTGCAAAAAATAACGTTCTTTTTCCAAATACCACCGAAAATAATGTCAATCTGTCTTTTGGATTAAGTAATAATTTTTAAAAACCCTCATCATAATAGAATATCGAGAAATATTTCAATCAGATAATATGAATAATAAAAATCTAAAGGTAAATAATGCAAATTCGAATGTCCTCATTCATATTTATTTCTAGCTGTTTAAGTAGATTGTAAAAACCAAAATATTCCTTTCCTATCAAATAACACACTTTTGAGCATAACTGTAGATTGTAACCACATTGTGCATTGTGGCCAGAAGTTAGAAATATGGGAAAAATTATACTTATGAGCTATGTTTGAAACTATACTTCCTAATCCTGAATTTATGACTGAAATCAATAGAAGGTTGTAGAAGTCACAAGGTACTTAATCTAGTGATTAAGTTGTGAGGAGAGGCAAATAGACTTGTGGCACGACACATTTACATGATGAAGAAATCTGTTGGTCTTTTTTTCTGGTCACTTTCTTAATGTTAGTGTTTCCCAAACGTTCCAGTACTTCAATCGCTTTTCTCGACTGTTTCTACCTAACTGGGTCATTTTACTTGTAAATAGCTCATGGCGCGAATAAATAAATCAAAAAACACGTTCCTGGTGATATGTTTACTTCCTTAAATATTCCATGAAGTGAGTTTTTGTATTGCTATGCATTCTTCAAAAATTTTAACCATCTTTTTATCATCCTGCCGCAGTGCTTTGAACTGCATTTCTAAACTGAGAAAAGTCACAGCTACGCCAGGACTGTAAAGCGTTTGATGAAGCTCAAAGCCGTAGTACCATTTTGAATAATACTACGCAAGATTCAATGGATGAATTGATGCAAAAGCAATCAATCACTGCTGGTATATATCTGCTGCCGATTTCTTCTGACTGAGTCATGTAATATCTTAATATACAAAGAAAACATGAAAATTGTCGTCACTTTGTACCTACTTTACTTCTTTTTTTGTTTTTATCGATTCAGAATACTTAATTACTGTGAAGATTGTGCTTGTTTTTCTGGATCCAGATTTATTATCTATAAATATATGACTATTATTAAATCATCTAATTTGTATCTAAACCAATCTTGAGACGAACTAAAAAATGAGAAGACTGTAAACAAAGGTACGCTGTTCGCTAACAGTCCTGCGCACACCACCGAGTTCCTTATTACATACTCCTGTTTCACAAAGTTTGTTCGGAAGCTTAAGCCTAGATATATAGAAAAGTTACGTCGAATGAAAATACAAGATACAATAAGCTTACCAAATCGGAAGACTAAAGACCAAACTGTGATTTGGAAGGTTGCATGGCAACAATTCACAAATTAGGCTATTACTCGCCTTCTTTTCCTACCTATTTCCCGGTTTAGCTCCAATTAATTATTTCATGATCCAAAATACAAAAAAATGGCTGTGATGAATAAAATAATTTGTAATAGAGAATGTTTTATCCCAAAAGTTACACATTTTTTATTATAGTCTCGTGGTAACATTGTCTATCCATAACAGAAAATAAGAATAGAGAGATATTAAGAGGCAGCTTGTGTTTAACCGCTTCAGTACTGTAGAGATTTGGAGAGAAATAAAGAACTAGAATTAAATTATAATTACATATTACAATAACAATAATATGAACTTAGACATTGTATCTTATAATACGAACAATATTTTCTCTACTTTGCAATCGCCTTGTGATATGTTGATAAATAACATCAAGCGAAACGTATTCTGTGACTTCTTTCCATGATCGACAATGACCCATGTTGATAATCCCAGTGATCTAAAACGGTGGACTGGAGAAGTTCGCTTTATTCATTGTTTCCAACCCAATAGATTTTGTAGATTTTTATACAGAAAGTAAATGATTTGACAACAGAAAGATGGTAATTATCAAACGTTATTTCATAAAAAACTAATGTAACTAAAATCATTTAGTTGCAGTAGTATGGTTGAACAAAAAAGGTTATATTTTGGTAGCAATAAAGCTTGGTTGAAAATAGGGGTCACCGATCTGGAGCACATAAGTTTGAATATAAAAAAAAACACGAAAATTCAAAATGTCGTTTTCAAAACTGCGGGAAATAAGCGCTATTAGAATCAACAAATATTATGGCTCTATTAGGTTTGACTTATTCATAAAATATACAGAGACATTCAATAAATAGAGAATGATATGTTACAGTGCATGTTTGGAGCCATCAACAAATCATTAAGGAAATTGGTAATTCTCCTTTTTTGGTTATAATTATGAATGAAGCTAATGATGTTGCTGTAAAATCTCAACTAGTAGATATTTTTAGATACTCAATTTCTGGAAGTATCGATCCAGAATCCAATCTATCAACATAGCTAAACTACAGAAATTATTGAATGCTGTCCATGCTGTTCATAACATTTTTGGCAATTGAAACATTGTGTGTTTCTTTAATGACAATAAAACTGAAGTAGTAATGAACTCGGCAAAGGCGTAAACTGGTTTTGATGAATTATATTTTTATTTTCATGTAACCGTTCCAACAATCTATCACTTTAGCGCGGGAATAGAAAAAACTTTGTTAAATGCAGTCCATTGCCATAAAATAACTTTTTTCGTTATATATATTATATATAGATATAAGTCCAAACAATGTTTTTTCCAGCTCCTTTTGTTTATTTTTGAACAAACTTCCAGTTACGCTCGTATAATGATACAATTCAAAATACAGCAAAACTAAGGAAAATAAAATTTTCCACGCAACATCTCCATGATCATTATGCTATTTTTTCTGTTGGCGTAGACTTGAAACGTCTTTTGTTTTGTGAGCAAAGTTACCAATCTATTTGAATGTTTATGTTATAGCATAAAAATGGAAGATTTTATGACAAGCATACTCATATACGTGGGATCGATACCAACTTCCATAAAAGACTGGCAATAATCAACGATAAAAGAATGACCAAGTATGTTCTTCTCATATGCTACTTTGATTTTGAAAGAAGTATTTTATGATCTCAGGTCGATATTATCAGAAATATAAACCGAGAGAAAATTCACACTGTTATAAGTGGAAAAGTATAAATTGTTCTGATCTTGAGATGCAACGTCATACGTGACATCTTTATATTGAACGTGAATGAATAAAAGTATCATGAACACGCTTTAAAACTATTTTCAGTTCGTAAAAGTTGTTTTAGGGAGCATATGAGAGCAATGAATCTAGATCCAAATTAGTAAAATGGATTTAAACAAAAAAAAAACAACCAAAAAACAAACCGTTTTAGAGTAGATCAATAAGAGCATGATATCTAAAATGAAGCACAGCATCAGGCCAATAAGGGAACAATTTGTTGCCTATTTAATGAAGCTCTTCCATGGAAATTGCAGATGTGTGCATCCATGCATTATCCAGTCGAGGCTTTTTCAAATTTACAATTACACCACGTACATTTCAAAATTCCAAATCCGGTCACATTTGGTTTATCGCAGTATAAATCCAGCTTGGTCTTCTTCGGCGCTGATTCACCTCGACTCACTGTTATGACTGTTCTTTGATCTCTGATGTGTTGTGATGGACCTAGCTCTTATCTAATATCACAAAAACTCATCCATATAGTAGAACGTCAATTTCTATGACCCATTTTACAGAAAGCTCATTCCTACCAAATCATATCAGATGTCTATAGCTTCTACAATCTCTTACAATGTCAATCTTCAGTTGATATAGTGATGTTTTTTAATTCTGGAGATCTGAGGATTTTATTGGGCATCTAGAACTTTTGGCTCATTACCTGCTCGTACAGGTAGGCACAACAAAATTCACTTAACCACTTTTTGACTAATGGAGTTGATGGTAAAGAGTTTTCATGGTATTTTTGAAGATTATCACTAACACTAACTAAATGTTACTTTGCCTTTTCAGTTGAGTGGTATAAGTTTAAAAATAACGCGGATTTCGGATTTTGCATTCATTCTAAGATAGTTGCTACTATGATTTAGATAAGTTATTAATATCTTATTTATGTGGCCTATTCTTTTTGTAAGCTAATTAAGCAACTCACTTTTTTAAATATGATAAAATTTAGTTGATAATCAGTACCTTATAAAAATACAGTTTTAGTTAATAATAATTCTCTGAAATGTAAAATTATATGAATAGCGGTACGGTATTTTTAGTTGAATTTTACCAGAGCAGAAATTATTAGTCTTTTTTCCAGCACGGCTGAATTCCACAAAATAAAAATCGGAATAGATAATTTTTTTATTTCTGTTCCAATTATGGGACACATTTTGTATTGTTCTGGGTGCTAAAATATGGATTGTGAGTATCATAAGTGATTTTTCATCCTTGCACTATACTGTTTTTTTTCAATGGAAAAGATGTTTTGTGTGGAAAGCATACTGGCGAAAGCTATGAGAATAATAGTTTCATTTTTAAGATATGAAATTATCTGTTTTCAATAGAATACACTACAATTACTTCAGGAAATATTTTTAATAAGGGTTTCCCAATTTGCAGAATGCATCATTCGAATTTTCTTCCATTTGCAAACCGAATATTGAATAAGGCAAACGGAAATGTCTGCAATCCCCAATTCTGATTATCACTTATCTCGTAATGGAAAGAAGATAATTATTTCCTGGTTATCGAAAATAAATGATGTGACAGGCAATGAATCTTTTGTAATAAATTTCTAAAAAGAGGATTTGTGTAAGAAATAGCACATTACCGAATTATATAATGATTTTTTATATACTGCATACAATTTTCCATCAGATAGATTTCTAAGTGAAAATAAATGTCTACAATATTTTAACGTGAAGAAAATTGATGAACTATGAAACTGTAATATGAATAATTCCGAAATTGCTTTATCATGATAATAATAATGCGAGGATTGATTTTTTTTTTCGCCCATGACTCACTTAATATTTAGCTCAACACATTAACACATTCTCCCCATAAATGTCTTTCTAATGGGTCTTGAAATAAATATTGTTCATCCTCTGCAAACAAGGATTCGACGTACATATATATATATATATATATATATATATATATATATATATATATATGTCGCCCTTTTCAGGTGAGGCCGATCTTCGTATTTGTTCAGTTCATCGTCCACTCCACTATCATTTTTATCACAGCTCATAGTAGTCGGAATTACCAAAAATCATGTTTAATGTAATTATGTCCCAGCTTCCAATTTAAAGACTTTTTATATAGTTTTTTAATGACAAACATGAAGATGAAACCAGATTTAAGCTAAATTTTATAAATAAGTTTAACTTCTTATGAATCGCTGATCACTGTTTCGAATAGGTGACAATCTTTTTGGCGTTTAGTACCACGTGATGAGGGATACATAGGGATTTTCTACTTTTACAACTTTGCGAAGTTGTAGCTTTTTTAATGTTTGTTGCTTTTTGATACCCCTCATTTGGATTTGAAGGGCTCTCCTTTTTATCTGTGAACAGCTAGATTCGTAACTCGGAGTTCAGTGCAGCATTCGATACGGTTCTCGATATAGGTCCCAGCCATTTGATAGACGCAAATGGCCTTCACTTTTTGATAACAGCCAGTAATCCCTGTAGGTCAATCTGGGAAATATGCTCAACTGATTCCATGCCTGGCTGAACTATAACAATGGCGTGACAACCCTTATAACTAGAATTTATAATAATACTTAAACTAGCTCTCCACAAGTTCACGTAATGTGCTTCTCTGCTGAAGGTTGCATCTTGAATTTTTTTGACCGTGGTTTTTCCACATCCTTTCTCACATTTTGCTCTCTACATCATAATTAAGGATGATTCATGACTCATGGCGTGAACTTAATCTATATATAAGTTAAAATATGACGTGGTGATAAACAAGGGGCGCAGAAGATCAAACAACAGAGTTCCAGCTGTCAGTTAATAATCAAGCTTAGAATCAAGCCTGAATACCATGTTCTATCCTCTACTTATATATAATAACACAACGCCTCTCTGTGGAATCATAACTCTTATCTCAGCTCTCTAAATATGTCTTTTGATTTTCCACTTCTTCACCATATTATCTCCCTCCAACCTTTTTTCTTTTTCGTAAATTGTTTACCTTCTGTACACGTCGTAGTTGTTTATCCATACGAGTAAAATGGTTCTTCAAAAGAGAGAGAAAGGGAAATTTAAAAATCAAAAGGTGTGCTCTCCCTTCGATATATTAAAAAGCACATTCGAGAATTGGCATTTGATAAACGGAACTGAAGTGAAAATCGTTCATTAAAATCATGCTAAACTCCCCTATTTTTCCTAAACAGTTTGAAACTCCGCTTCAAAATGACTAGTCATTGATAGAAAAAATATGTCATATACATCAAACTAATTTTAATTACACATAATTGAGGCCAGTTCTTATAGTTAAACATTTATTTGAGCTAAGCTTCATTTAAAAAAAATAGATAGCACCACAATCGAGCAATGGGATCCTGTATTCTATTATCTGAATTTCAGAGACAATTTAAGTGAAATATCAATGATCACAATTATAAAATTGGACAGAATTGTTTTCAAATTCACGATTGCTTATTTAATTTCCAATAAATATTCAATCAAAGCTATGTACAATACAATTTCCATTAGTACTATTAATTTGTTCTGACTTTCCCATAATTCAATCTTGATATAATTTTGTTTATAACGTACATATAATTTATTCCAAACACGAAACGGATGCAATATCTATGAGTTCAGTTCTCTTATTATGAAGGAAGGAAGTATCTAGCTCAATTTTTGATCAAAAAACATCTAGTTTTCCCAACGCAATCAACCGGTATTATCTATCCGTCATAGACTAGCTGACAAAAGACCGACACGTTGTCTATAAATAAAGTTCCGGAAACTTCTAAAAAGGAACTTTGTGCAACGTTGCTTGTATCAAAAGCTTGAGTGATGACGCGACGTCTTCGGTACTGGGTTTAACTTAAATGCCTCATTATGCGGAGTTTGAGATGGTTCCTGATTATGGCGCGTTATCCTTTTCCTATCCTATTCCCTTTTATGTAAAGTGAGTGAAAGCAGAATAATCTGCGTCGTGGTGTGATTTAAAAAGAGCCGTGCAAGAAATTTGGTGGCGTTCAAAACCGATGTTTGAATAAATTGTTAGGAAAGTATTTGCAATAGTTCACTATTAAAATAATTTATTAATATATTAAAATATTAAAATAATTTTGATACGAGATTTTAGTGTTACAATTTTTTCAGATTATATTAAGCTTCAACTTGAACTTTCCTTTTTCATTTCTTGTAATTGAAACTAGTGTAACTTCCAGGAAATAATGAACTTTCTCTCAACATACAACTCTATATTATAGTGTTAAAATAGTTTGTAATTGCACAGTCAATGTTGGGTATAGCATTCTCTGGAACTTTGAAGAGGATCCAGTAAACGAGCTTTAAATCTAAAGCAAATAATAGAGCAAATGAAAAAGCTATTTTAACTCAAAAGTACAATCGACATAAACTGCAAGGGAACAATTAACATCTATTGATACTTTTTGGTCTAGATATGCTCATGATAATCTAATGTCTGCATCGAAATAGGAGTTATTTCGTAAACATTCTTATTATTAGATAATTCGGACTACGAAATTAAACCGTGATAAATATAAATTTAAAACACATGCGGAGAAGCTATTTAACACATATTCACAAAAGATTGATTCATTATTGCTATTCCAATATCGATTGGAGAAGACAGTTATGCGAGGAACAATCAATATTTCATAAATACGCACGGTACTCATACCAAATTAAGAAATGAAAAATAATTCGGTAAACATCTAACAAACCGTCAGTCCAGGTGGACTCATGATCTCCATTGTTTACCAATGAAAACATCGAATCGTAAACATAAATGAAATTGCACAATGTAGTGAGAATGAAGGCAGGTATCAATTTGATATAAAGAGTCAGATATACAAACACAGCAAGTTATTTTAAATATATTCGAATGTTCGAAAAAGGAAATTATCAGCAATCTGATAATGCAATCATAATAAGGATTGATAAATTAACTAGAGTAAATAAATTTTTCAGTTATCGAGTAATCACAAAAGGGGTTGCTGGGGATCATAATCTTGAACCGAAAAACATGTAAAGATAAACTAAAATCAGACAAAGCTACTCAAGATTCTATACACAGGACAATTTATAGTTTATATAAGGAGAACAGGGTTGTGACATTAGAATTAATACATCAAAAAGTAGCAGATTATCCAGAACACAATTATACCAGCTTAGAAACATTGTTTTGTTAGTATGTGGTTTAAACACAAAAAACTGAATAAACGGATGGTAATCACCAAATCGTCAAGGATAGTGCGATGGCAACAAGATTATTTGCGTCACATAAAAGACTACCGAAACTCTAATAGACGAAGGGGGTCAAAAAGAGCCCAGGTCACATCTGGTACCCTGTTTAAACCAAACTCCCTTACAGACAGGTACATTTTACTCGTCTATTTTCGTTTTATAATTTAATATTCAATAGGACTACAATTACGTGCATCTGTCTAAATAACGGCGTATAATGCCGTCCAATTAATAATAACGAATACTTTCTCACATAAGATATACACATTTTTAAAAGTATTCACGTCTTCATTCTTTATACAAAAATATTATTGCTTCCAAGTTTATTACAACAAGAATAGAACTGTCTTCTCCCTTATTAAACATATCAGGAGTGATCACTCTAATCGTGAGCGTTTTTTGGTCTCTTAAATCGTTCAAATCTAAAGGTTTAGTTTTATACGCAATGCTCTTCAGATCAGATGGTGCTAGTCATTCTATCGACTCTCGCATGCGTATCCACCGATTGGGTAATATTGCATTGAGGCACTGTCATACATTGCGCTTAAACCATATCTCATTTACTGGAAGTTGAAAGTTTCCTGGGTCTGGATATAAGCACCGAATATTAACAAGAGAAGAAGGTTCGCTCTAGACTCCTCCCCTTGTTATGCTTATCTCACTTGAATATCGGATGCTACTCTTTTTCGACCACTCGAAGTCACCATTCATGAACCGTTGTCCATTTTTAGATGTCATAGTTTGAAACAGGTCTTGGCATTTGTGAACAGTCATATTTATCCCAATATGTACTTGCGTTCAGCGCTCGAGTTTACAAACTTGGATTATTCATTAGGAAAACATTATAAAAAATCGGAACTACCGGATATCAAAAACTAGTCCTTTAAGGATATAATTGCCAAAATTTGAAAAAAATATATTATTCGCGATTTTTCACAAAGTTGCAATCGACTCTCGAGGTCACAACCTTGGATTATTCATTGGATCAACATAATAAACAAGTCTGCAAGAAATGATAACTACAGGAAATCAAAAAATAGTCCTTTAGGGATATATTCCCCAAAATTTGAAAAAAAACCATTTTTTCGCGGTTTTTTCGGTTGTTGACAAAATTCCATTTGCCGCTCGAGATTATGGACATTGCTTATAGTGGTACTTGTAGCCCAAACTAAATGTTTATAATGATGATAAAAGTTAAGTGAGGAAACTTTATTCTTCCATTCACTCTAGATATTTTTTTCATGTTTCATTTGCTATTATTTTTTGAGAAATTCATTTCCTTATTCCAACAATATTTCTTGTTTGTAGTTGACCTCGGTATTATTCGATTTTGAATCGATAATTTGAAAAGTTTCATAATTTTTTTATCTATTTCCATGTCAAAGTGAATATATAGATTATACGATATAATCTATGAGGAATATATATGTTACATTCTGTCAACGGATACGATCCTGTCTGTTTGAAATTCTGGAAATATCACAAATTCGGCAATAGTCGATATTGGTATGTGGTAAGAGTTATGTGCTGTATATATTATTGCTACATTATTGGAGACAAAGCTGTAAATCCATTTAATACAGGACAATAGAATGTCTGTGCATTGTTTTTAGGTTTCCTATTGAGAGGCTTTGCATTTTATCAGTAAACACAATGATAATATGGATAATAGAAACTGATTGATAATACTAATGGAAAAAAATTAATGTTTTCATCTATCCAGACCAATAATTGAAAGAAAATAGTATATTGTACATTAAGTGAGAAAAATGACATATTTCATCATAGAGTAGAAGTTTGCTGGCACAAGCCGAAGCTTTCACAATAATATATGAAGGCTGACTCGATACTATCACACTTTTTGACATTTGATTTTTCTTAGCTATAGAATTATCACTTTTACAGCTGGATTCACTACATCTAATGAATTACTTGATTAAAATGAAGATCAAAATGAATCAACCTTATATGTATGTGATAAGGGTGTCATAAAGATTTCGACCTGAAGGATCTGTTGCATTCCCTTTCCTTAATGTGGCACCAGATCCTATACCGGCATCCTGCGCAGTCCACCTGTATCTATATCTATATGATTACCAAAAAGTCCTAATTAGGAAATGTGGTTAAATAATGAATACAAAGCATTTGAAGCCACCTAAAAGGATATATTTCAAAACTTTTTTCATCATATTAACAGTGAAATTACCTCTTCGTATAAAGAATCTCCTGTTTATCTGCTTATTGTACCAAATTCAACGATAAACGTACCAACTCCGGCAGTACAAGCTACGGTTGTTTGCCCTTTCGGAACTCCACTGGGTAAATTCACCATACCATAAGGCATTCTTCGTAGATTGTTTTTGCCCATATTGATACATTCAATCAATTACCCCGGCTTCAGTTTATTAGGAGTATCTGTGCCTATATCAATCCCTTCAGATTGTTCCAGTAATTGATTCTATTCCTATCTACCTTGTTTTCCAGTGTATTTTATTAAACTTTCATCGATATTCATAATAAAGTTATTCCTCTGTAGTTTTTATATTGCTTACTATCTCCTGAGGTAGAAACAATGTTAATTCCCAGTCTTTTGGTGCCGGTGTCATGTTCCAAGCTATGTTGCATACTGTTGTGAATAATTCTATACCTTACTTTACTATCGTTTTTAATAATCAGGTGTTTTCTGTCGCATCCCTTAATTTTACCGTTTTTTAGACATTTAATCGTTCCTATAACTTCTTTCGTCCTATCCTTTCTTTGTTTTCATCGCGCTCCTTTTTCACATATCTATTAATTCCTTTCCATCGGTGAAATACAATTTCCATCTTTCTATGGCTTTTGTGGTAAATTTCTACCATTTTCATCCTTTGTGTATATTTCGTTTTGTTTCTTACCCTTTTTAAAAGATTTCCTTTCCTTAATTCATATGTTTTCACAGTTTCTTAATTAACTTTTCTACAGTTCTCTTTTCCACTTTCATGTATAATTTCAGTTTTCATACAAAAGGAAGTTTTCTCTATACTCTGCAGCTAAAACCACAAAAGTTTCCCTCCACTTCAGTGTCCCTGGGGGTTACTTTATTATCTTTAACTAGCTCATTTAGCTTATCCAGGAATTCTAGAATAATTTTGAATTTTATGACATTGGAGCTACTTGGCTATTGGACAAGATAATAATCTGCTATTCACGAAGATTCCTTTCTAGGTTGAACTGGACACATTTTTCAATTGCATATATTTCGACTTGAAAAATACTTGGTGTAATACCTTGGCTCAGAGTGTTTAGTTCTGAGCCCGAACACTATTGCTAAATCCTAGATTCATCGTTCAATACACAACGTTGAAAAAATTAAATAAAACTTGTTTTTAATTGATTATTCAACCATTATAACTAACTCTACAAGTATATAAAAGGGAATTAAAACTAGCCAACTGCGTCGGGTTTCAAAAGTAAATAAACAATCTCATCGATAGCACTAACCAAAATAGAACCGATTCACTCACCAAATTCCGTCCGTGATGGATTATCAAAAGTTTTATAAGTGGGGTTGGTTGTTAATTAATGCTTCGAGAATAATCAATTTTCATTAGTTCGCTTTAATCAGATAGATGGAGTGAGGATATTTATAGTCAGAGAGCTCTGTAATTTACATAAAATGATCTTGAAAATTGCTGCTTTGAAATTTTTGAATGAGATAAGTTTGAGTGCGTACTTCTAATATTTGCAAGATAAGTGATTAAAGATTAATCATTGAAAACATGCGAGTGTCAGCATAATATTCTCTATTTTTCGCATGTTTTATAGAACTTCTAAACTTGATCACATGAATTATTGAGTGGGTATTAAGAACAAGAGGCTCCTCAATAATTTTCTAAGCAATATTGTCAACTATGAATAATTCATATATATATATATATATATATATATATATATATATCGACGCTTATGTAATAAGAAGTAATAAATGACAATTTATAAAAAAGTAAAGCTTTTGGACCTATTAACATCAGTAATAATAATTTTCTAGACTGTAAGAGAACGAAGCTCTTTGAAAGATTGAAACGAGGAAGCGGAGGTCTATAAGCTACTGGTTGCATTATGAATCCAAAGTTTCTTGCTTTAGGTGGGTTTTTCTAAATTCGGTTCATTTAAATATTTCTTAAGGACCACAATAGTTAACTAGATAGTGTTTTTGTTTAACTTGAAGAAATATCAGACGTTCTGGAAAAACCATCTGATTAGGTATAATGCTTAAGTAGAAGAAAGTAAGCTATTCCAGTTATACAGATAATAAACTTGACAGTCCTTCGCCAAGATGTCCAGAAGAATACATAAAATATAAAGTTATACATTAATTAACCCACAAAGAACCAATATAAGAATAAGAGAGTAATATGAGGCAACGCTGCTGGTACAACACAATGAGGGTATATAAATAATCAATTCATAATTGCATTACTTATATAACTATTCAATAATAAAACTACTTATTCAAAGGATTAGGTATCACGGCTAACGAGACTAGATTGATCTTAGAAAGCAATTACTTTGTCATGAACCAGATTAACGACTACTGAATTTATGTTTTAGAGAAAAAAAAAGGATCGTCGGCTTTGCACGACTAAACCAAATGGTGTCATAGTCAGGAACTTATTACGTTCGAAAGAATCAGTACAAAGACAAGGACAAACATAAGGGGCGGTTTAAATGGAAGTTCAATCTTAATCATTAGGAACGATCGGGAAGCAACTGACATTGTCAGTTCTTACCGTCACGCCCGATATAGAATTTTATCACCCTGGACAAGGATCAATTCAACTGAAGCTGATCTTCAGATCAGGCTAAAACTGATTGTTCAAGATTCAGGCTCAGGAACTCTTGTTGCGCTATTGCCAAATGATTAGTATATAGTTTTGTTCTGGAAAACCATATAAGGAGTAACAAGCATGAAATGACGGTTACAGTTCGTTTAGATCACAATTGAATGTTAATAAAAAAGGTATTTCAGATCACTGCTGTCACGATGTAGGTATATCAGTAAGTATATATTCAATAATTACACTACTTATTCAACTATTCATCGATTGAAATAAAAATTTAAAGTTATAAGGATCAGGAATCACGGCCAAAGACATTAGCATTGACCCTAGAGAGCGACCACTGTGTCATAAACCAGATTAATGATTACTAATTTATATTTCAGGAAAAATGGAATAGGTATCAAGTATTCTAAAGGCAGAAAACTGATTTAAAACTAAGTTTTCAATATAATTGGGGCGACTTTGGTTGATTTGAATATGATCATTCGCAGAAATACTAAGTCAAATAAAATATTTATCTCAACAATAAAGCTGTTAATAGTTTCTGTAAAAGATGAAAACTTCGTATAACCTAAAGCCAATTGAATAAAACCGGATAAATATTACTACTTCAAATTATTTGAGAATAATAAAAGGCATATAAAACACACAGTTCACTTTCGGTTTGAGAAAAGTATAAGTTAGTAATAGAAACACGCATCACACAGTGTAATTGTGTTATGCTACTGGTAAACTGTATGAATACCACCAACGGTCATAAAAATTCCAGCTCAATAATAACTGAATCCACTTTTTAAATGGAGGTCTGAATTAAGCGCTCACTTCGTTTATTTTTTGAACTCTCAAAACTAAAAGTCTTAGGTTACTTCTTCGAGTCATACGAAACTGAAATTTTGACACTAGATGTGTGAAACCTTTGTTTGTCTTCAAATTTTAAGATTTACCCTCTACCATTGAAATTAGAAATTGTAATTAAACCCATACAAAATTCCTGACATGTGTTTGATGATAAGACAAATTTTAGATGTAATTGAAATCTGCTAGAGTTCTATTTTATACTACGTTTACGTGAACTTACTCATGCTTCATAAATAGTAGTACTCAAACGCATACTGTCTGATCGTCCTCGCGTGGTAACTAAAAATAATTGCCCTCGACAACAAGTACGTTAATTGTTTTATCGATTTTCTTGTAGAATGTAAAATCTCTGAAATACTCACTTAAATCTAATAAACAAATAATAGTTTTAGAAAACTAATGAGCATGCTTTGTTAGAAAACCAATATTCTAGAAAATAAAATGACACCGGCTCAATTAATGTTTGTCAAAGCAATCATCATCGCTATAGCAGCCCAGAACCTACTTGCAGCAAAATAATACATTTAGATTTAAGTTTAATGTGATCTTTGACTTCGCAATTGAATACTATCACTCCATCGATTTGACAATATTATCAATTGACAAGAGCGAGAACTGTGATAACTTGTCAATATTCTACAATCCATATGTTTAATATTTGAGTTTCATTGACCCATCTTTTGTATCCGCAACATATAATATTATATTCAATTTATCTTTTCAGTACTTTGATCAATGACTTCCTAAATTTATCGTTCGAAGCTTAAAAAAGTTATATTGCAAATCGCATAAGAATCTAGTATCTTGTTGAGAAATAGGGAAAGCTATAAAGGATTTGTAGGTTAATTTAACAAATTTTTGGCCTGTAGTCCTCGCCTCGTATAAACTTAATAATTATATGTACAGTGCTTTTCAGATAAAAGTATCCAACTTTAATAACTTTTGTAATACTGGTATTTAGAAAAAATCCAAAAACACGTCAATTTATGTTGGAAGGGGCAAGCATTATGGCTTATTTAAACTTACTGGAAAAGCCACCCCCTCACCCCTAGCAGCATCCCCTTTATTTTTTTAAATTACTTTTCATATTTTTTATGTAAAATTTGGATACTCCTGTTTGAGCTGATTTCAAAAATGTATAATACTTATAGGTTAAAGTGGTTAGTGTATGAGATAAACAATTTTTCTTTTAAGAGCACAAATTTTACTTATTATTTACTTTCACCTTATTTGCCTGTACTAAAATGGGTTATACAACAGTTCAAACTCTTTAATCCTTTTAACTGTGCTATTTATTATGAAGTTACAATAAGTGTTCAAAATGAGTACCATTCACTTCCATACAATGGTATAATCTATTTTGAAATGCCTCTCTGACATTGCTTAATACGGCTGGATTTAATTGTCGACATTCATTTTCTATCCTTTCTCGTAAATCATCCAGAGATTCTGGTTGGGTAGCATAAACTCTTGTTTTTAAATACCCCCATAAAAAGAAGTCTAGGGGTGTTAAATCCGGTGACCTAGGTGGCCACTCCATCATCTGCCCCCTTCTACCTATCCAACGAGCGGGGAATGTTTCGTTTAAAAATTGTCGGACAGGCATAGCATAGTGTGGGGGAGCTCCGTCTTGTTGAAATACCAGTAAATCTTCAGAAAGGTTATCATCATTTTCTATTATTGTTGTAATACGTGAGTCAACCCTCTCTGGAATTCACGCATAATATGTGGATCACTTTCAGCCCAATATCTACAATTATGCCTACTTACTAAGCCATTTAATGACCATGAGCATTCATCAGAAAAGCAAATATTGTTTAACAATTGTGGATTGTTATTGATAATTTGCGTCATTGATTCGCAAAACTCTAGACGACGATCCAAATCATCTTCATTCAACTCGTGCACCAACTTAACTTTGTATGGGTGGTACTTGAATTTATGTAGAACTCGGAAAACTGTAGAAGATGAAACACCGATCGCTCTACTTATTGTTGACAACGATTGGGGTTGTTGAGCCTCTAAGCTGACTTGCCCTAAAATTGCCACTTGGATTGCTTCGTTATTTACGAGTCCCTCTCGCTTATGCACTTTATTGCAAACAGACCTTGTTGTGGTAAATTTCTCCATCAATTGAATTACATACTTATGAGTTGCATGTCTTCCGTCATGTAATTCGTTAAATATTCTAGCAGCAGCTCTTGCACAATTATTATTTTGGTAGTATAAACCTACAATTTCAATTCTTTCTTGCAAAGAGTAAACCATTTCAGAGAAACAAAATAAATAATGTATCAAATTACACTATCAATAGTGACTACAAATTCTAGTTGACAATGTCAAACTTTAATAAAAAGTAGAGTTTTTTGTTGTTTGGATTTTTTAAGTAGAATAAATAGCACAGTTAAAAAGATTAAAGAGTTTGAACTGTTGTACAACCCATTTTAGTATAGGCAAATAAGGTGAAAGTAAATAATAAGTAAAATTTGTGCTCTTAAAAGGAAAATTGTTTATTTCATAAACTAACCACTTTAACCTACAAGTATTATACATTTTTGAAATCAGCTCAAAGAGGAGTATCCAAATTTTACATAAAAAATATGAATATGAAGTAATTTAAAAAAATAAAGGGGATGCTGCTAGGGGTGAGGGGGTGGCTTTTCCAGTAAGTTTAAATAAGCCATAATGCTTGCCCCTTCCAACATAAATTGACGTGTTTTTGGATTTTTTCTAAATACCAGTATTACAAAAGTTATTAAAGGTGGATACTTTTATCTGAAAAGCACTGTATATATATATATATATATATATATATATATATATATATATATATATATATATAAAACGAACTTACTTTAATTTACCTTATTTTTCCATAAAAGTTTGTTTTTGCTGGAAATGCATAGATAAGCATCATACCTCCAAAATTTAAAAAAAAAAGAAAAAAAATTAGTAAAAGAATAAATGAATATGATCAACCCTAATACCACTAATACCATGTAGACACTATTCTTCAATAGAGACCTCTATGAGTTGGTTGTTATTAAAAGGGGGACTATGACACAGAATCCTCTTTTTGAGGTGGTCACTCTAATAAAGGGATATTGACATCATGTAAGTAGCTAATAACCTGTCTAGCCACGTGGGGACCAGCGTTTTCCTACACGAATAAAAAATTATGCCTAACAAAGGGAGAAAATGGCATTACATGTTCGACAATGGACATTCATAGACCTCATATGTATAGGGACCAATTCCATACGAGCATTGAAGCAAATGTTAACACAGTTTTAGTCTAAAACGAAGTTTAATACAAACTAATATGAAAATAAGATTATGTGATATTCTAGTTAACTTAAATAACAACTATCTCTGTCAAACAAGACCCATGTCCTACTTGTCGTGCAATAAGTTATCAATAAATAAAGAATATCGAGAGAAATATGAGATGTACGTTATTTTGGTCCAGGAGTTCATATTGTTACAAGGAACAACCTAGTTAATGATGTGTATTGAGTTATATGACTATGGCTGCATATAACTAAGGTATGTATATGGTCGTAGATAAGTAACGTTTTGGGGTGGCATTAATATAGAGAGCTACACCATTATGGTAATCTTAAAAAGAGAATGTTTCAATGCTCACAAGCGTATTGTTGAAATATTAGAACCACAAGTCATACCCTTTCTCTTCTTACAAAACATTGCTGGTCCATATATAGTAAGAATCCTCCAATATTATATTAAAGAAATCCAAATTAAAACACTAGAGCCTTTGGGGGATGTAATTGCTATGAAATATTCTTGGCCAGGACATCAAAAATGAGATTCAAAACATGCGTAGAGGCTCTAAAGCGGTAATTTCATTACTGTGAAGTTCTAATTTTGCCTTAGTAAAGTAATTTTTGCTCAAATTCATTGTAGTATTTTATATAAAATAATATAAATTATGCTATAATTTATAATGCTATCTAGAAGTACGAAACATATTTAATAGTTTGTGTTCTATTTCAAAAATATCATTAGCAACATGCTTTTTTATTTTTACTGTTTCATTTTTTTTTTCAATATCTGTCATGATAAATTATCATATTGTATCACTTGTGAAATTGTAAGGAAGTTGGTTGAGGATAAGATACTCAGATATTCCCATTAATTGTCTAATCTAAAATGAACAATTTCAATTAGTTACTAATCTTTGGATTTCGTAGTGAATTCTAAAACTCTGAATCCAATCTCCAAGAAAGGAGCCTCAAATTTAAAAATACCCTGTAAATTTTTAAATTTAAATTTCTGCTTTATTATTCTTTTATGAAAATACAAATGATGTTAAATGTTCTACATAAAATCAAGCTTTATTAACAACAAAAACTGAGAATCCAAAATTTTGGTTATAGAAATTGCCATGTCATAACAATATATATATATATATATATATATATATATATATATATATATATATATATATATATATATATATATTTCTTCATATTGGAACTAATTGCTGCAATTGGAACCAAGCATTTTATGATCGATTAGCATTGTACGTTGACGCTTTGTTTACTCCCATTTCAAACGTAAACACGGAAGTAACTTAATCCGAAGCACAAACAGAACGTGTAAATCATAATATGATGTTGAATATTAATTAAAATATAGTTATTCTATCCAAAATTCAATTGCTAGTTTTTTTATTATTGTAATAATTTTTATAATGAATAAGACCTGCTGAGGTTAAATCGTTCTTTCACCAATTATAGAATAAAATAATAACATAACAAAGGATTTAACCTTCTCCAACAGCGTCTGATATCCCAAATGCTACAAAAATAATTTTTATATTGTAATTCTATTTAGATTATGAGAAGTTTTCGAAAATTAATTTGCAAATGTAAAAAAATTGTTTTTACCCATAACTCGCTTTGGTCATAATAACTGATTTTTATATTTGTTTTTAAATTTAAAATGTTCGCATTCACATTTTATCTGACACATTACATTTAATTAATGAAGCAAATGTAGATAGATTATAACATGACACCACTTAAATTAGGTAAAATATTATTTTTCCAAACCATTATAGTGTAACGTCATTCGTATTCACTTATATTCTTTGTATTCGTGGAGTGTATTAATAAACACTGTATCTCACGTTCTTAATTTATTTACACACTTCTCAATACACTTAACAATAATTACTAAAGATCACTTAAAAATTTCTGCGATTACTTTCGCTAATTCGTTCTTTTCACTACGACTGTTCATTTAAAACTAACTTACTGCGCCACATAAACTTATTTATATACCACAAATAGAATTCTATAAAGTTCTAGAACATAACGAAAGACAAGAAATAAAGACTTTCCTAGAAATTATCTAAAAGAAATACTGTAATAAACCGCATTGTATAAAAAAAGTTCATCTAAAGCGCGTCCGCTATTTATATAAAAACAGATTGAAGGCGCCGCGCAAACTCACCGAATTTTAAAATTTAATTGTAGCTGGGCCCATTTCGCGAGCTTTTTTGTAACATTACTCCCTCCTTAGATCGAAGCTCCTCCTGGAACTCATGGATAACCGATACTGAATGTTTAAATCGACAACTGAACTCATTCCTACACTCTCTGGTCATAGAGAAATAACAAGGTACAGTCTTCAACAAGTACTGATGATGGGGTGGATAGTCGCAAATTAATATGTGCACCCCAGTATCCTAGAATATCACCTTTACCATTTTCCTGACGACTCGCCAATCCAACTGGTTACTTGTTATCTTGGTCATAGCCAGTTTCTTCATGTTGGCTTCCAGCACATGGTCGTGGAGGCTTTGAGGCGATTTCCACTTAACGCGGTAGTAGGTAAAATATGTACCCCGATTCGTGTTTGATTCTCAGCGTCTTGCTGGGGGCTCTTCAAGTTTTTCTAATCCAAACTTCTTCCGGAAAACGGTTGCTAGTCCTCGTGCATTCTTAATACGTGCAGGGATGTTGAAAGCCAGCTTTGTCAGTACCTCCGTACGCACACATAAATTTTTCGAAGCCAGGATCAGACTCTTCTCGCAACTGGTTCATTTCCTCATCCACATATACACTGTCATTGCGACATCTGATAGAAGTTATCAGCGTGAGAGGGTCTCTGTTATAAGTTGAAGCAACTTTTGTTTGTGGAAATCTTTCTTCAAAATTATGAACGCATGATAATTTTCATAATTGTTAGAGTGAGCTTGAATATCATGAACATGAATAACAAGAGATGCTAAGGTATAGTCGTTCTATTCTCACGCAAAATATTCATTATTCTTCTTCTCAAGTTTTCTGAATGTTAATATCTCATATTTTTCAAAACTGGTATTGGAAATTTTGTTCAATATTAGAGAATGATTAGTTGATTTATCTATAACAATCAGAATTTGGTTCAAGAATTAGTAAGAGCTGATGACAATTTTTCAAATGATGATACGGTCACGTCTTCGTGGTAATCAATACAGGACTGGGAAATATTCTATCTTAAAAGCATTGCATTTAGTATAAAACTATCATTAATTAAATACCACACTATGTTCCACCACTGTGAGCAGTCGAATGCAAACTAGATTGAGACTTGTAGATACTTTTAGGAGCACGTGTTTTTTAGAAAGAAATTACCAAGGGAATGAGTATTATAAGCGGTTCTTTAAAACTCGCATCAGCTTTAGTGAAATTTCTTCCATACTTTTTACATTCCTTCAAGTAAAAATTGATAGAGCTTACTTTGAATCATATTTTTAAAATCTTCAAGAAATTGGTTATAAAAGGTCAGTTGGTGTTATAAATTGGTCAGACTTAAATAATTTTTAATTAAGTGTTGAGTTTATCAAGGTCATTGAGAAATTTTAGCTCCTAATTCATAAAGAAACTAAAAAAATCCACCTGTGCATGATCGAGAAGTTTTCGCTGATAATTGATCCGCTTATATATATATATATTAGGTCAGTTTAATTTAATGTTAAAAAAAGTTAAATAAGCTGTCATCGTCGTAAAGCGCATGCTTTGAGCCGGTTCAGGATATTGGGGCAATGTAAACATAATTTTTTTAAATAAGCTAAATTTCATTTACTTAACAAAATTAATTTCTAAAATACATATATACATAATATAATTTAAGTAAACGGTTAACACTAAATTTATATTCATATTCCAAAATACACAAGTTTCTATAAAAGAATATATCCCCACTCCATCTGGTTCATACTATATAGTTGTCCTCACTGATGTAGTGGATCTTCATCTCTGATACAACGAAACAGGTCCAAAGGATGCGCGTTATGACAATGACAATTTATTTATTTTTTTTTAATATGATCCACCATTTATACAAGCTAACCAATTATCAGCAAATGCTTCTCGATTGCGCATAGGTAGAATTTTTAATTTTTTTTTGTGAATGAGGTGCTAAGATTTTATCATTGACCTTGAAAAATATTAACCCTCAATAACAAAAAATTTAATGCTGACCAGTTGAGAAGACTGACCTTTTATGACCAATTTCTGACCAGATGGTATAATTCATAATTTATAATCGAAATTCCACACATAAGGTGATAAGATCGCGGAGCCCATTTCCCCAATTTTTTTCGTTAAATTAACATCAAAATTAACACGTCTTTTAAAAAAAGTACAACAACGTAAATACGGCCATGATACCAGCCAATTAAAAAGTGAGTTAGTTGATGTATTTCACAGTTAAAACTCCGAGCATTTATTATATGCTGTTATTCTAGTGAAGGGGTCTCATTCAGTGTTAAATAATAACTAGTAAAACTGTCATGAGCCAGAGGTAATTCCCAGCTGCAGAATCTCAATTGCAATCTCCTACAGTTTAATACTTCACATTAACTTAATTACTATTTTATTACATCTAAAATTGTACTTGAAAAGTATATTAAAAATTAACGAAAATATTTAATTTGTGTTCATACTATCGTCTGTAAATAAAAAAGTGGGAAAGAAAACAAGAAGGAAAATAGTGTCGTCGGCATTGATAGCACTATTAATAGAGCCTAACACTAAATAGTAGCGTTGAAATTCGTAATCTCGTCTCGATACAATGCCCCGTCCAGTTAATTAGCAATTTATCAAAAATAAAAGGAAATACACTAATACAATTATCATAGTTTCATATTCATTCGATGCTATTCATCATATATTTTCTTCTTTCCCATTTCTGCCTATTCATCACCGTTTGTTTCCAATTCCATTTTCATATCTGCCTTTTCAAACCTCTCTACATAGGTTATTCTCTTCATCTCCCATCCTGCGTTCACTCCTCCATTATTTTTGTCCCAGCTCCCGGTCCAGCTCTTTCATTTATGTCTAAGCTATCTTAATTTTAATTTTTTTATATCATCTCTACCACATTCTGACCATCCAGCACAGCAGTTTTTTTGAGTGCCGTAATATTAGTTTGATCTTCACCATTTTTTATTTGTACCTAGTGCTCTATTTGTTGCTTTTATCTTTTTCTTACTTCTGGATGGAATTGCATACGAGTTGCATCCCGCGGTAAAATTTCAATCCGGGTTACTCTGAGGGTCGTATATGAATTGCGTCTCAAAGAGCTTCCAATAAATTTTGTACTAAATACTTCTTTAAACTAATTATATTTTCCAGAGTTATCTATATAAAAATATTGAATTCTGGTTGATATGATTTCAGCCCTTATGTTGATCTGGAACAAAAAAATTTGAAAATTTCTTAATCGCTTAACATGTCGCATTGAGCTTAATGGCGTCGACAAGAAATATCAGTTTCTTGTCCTTTTTTTGATCTTTTTAAAATTTTTAAAAAATACCAGCAAATTTCATAGGAATTGGTCGGGTAGAACTCAAGATTTCATGACAACCACTTCAAAAAAAGTATTTTCCAGAAAAATGTTTTAAAGTTTGAGAAACAATTCCAGTAGAATAACTCGTTCCATACGGCCGGTTTAGACGCCACGTCACAAAATCTACTGTATCGCCGGAAATAATTCGAATTTTTAAAAATCCGCTTAAGGACATATTCTCATGTTCCAATCTTTGAAAATATTCAAAAGATTTGTATAAATTTGAAGTAATTGGTTGAAATTTCATTACCAAAAATATAACCTAACCTAACTTAACCATATCAAAGTTTAAAGGTGAGTGTAGTTCTTAGTAATGTATGTACATAGCCTGTAGATGAGAAAATGATCCATCCGCAACTAGTATACACCTTTACAGATCTGGTTGACCACAGTAAGCAATTGTTTTATTCATTATTAAATAATCTGGAATGCCAGCTTCAATAATTTCGCTACCTTGGTATAAAACAAATTTCTTTTTAGTATATAAGGCTCTTTGTCTTGTAAAAAACCCTGAAATAAACACAGCTCACTCGACTTTATTCTGAAAACCGTTTTTATTAATCAAGATGCTCTAATATCTGGCGATTCAAAATAACTGCATGATTACAGTGAAATCTCGTACTTGTCTAAGATATCTGTTTTTGTTACCATTTTGTTACCAAAGGTCCTCTATTAGTGTTCATACTGTTGCTTTTTCATTAACTATTCGATTAGAATTTGACTACCCTGACTTGGTTAACTTTTGAGAAAGGTGTTTTTGACAAGGTATATTTTTAGTGGCAGGTGTTTGACTAATCGACGCTTTTTCCCTTCCTTCTTCTTAACAAGCAGCTTGTGACTTTATAAAATCCAGCTTGTAACTCAAATGGTGACATTAAATATTATAAAAGCATCGTGCATAAACAAAGAAAGAATAATTCAAAAAAAGTAGAGTGATTGTACTCATAGAATCAGAGACATATGACATATTATTACTATTATTACATTACTCACGAGATACCCCTGTAAATGAGAGTAAGTAGCAGTGTAGATTAGTGGAGAATAATGTCTAACAATTTTTTCATGGCATTATTTTCAGGGAATGATAAATACTATGGTTAATATTTTTCTTTCGATTCTGAATGTAATCCGAGTATTTGAAAAATATTAATGGCAATAGTGTATTCCATACAGAGTGAGTTATGTATTGAACGCTTCAATTATCTCGGAATCGTCTTGTACGATTTTTATAAATTTGCTACGCAAGAGTCTTGTGATACGGCCGATACTATGGTGCTATCTATATTGTTGTCAGATCTTTCCTTTTTCCGGAAAAATAATGAACTTTGTTATTTCAAATGGATCATCAAGTATATTTTTTGGTTTTCGACATCCTTAAGAAATTATTTTTCATGTTATATTCCCTATACCTAAAGCCACAATTTCTGAGTTATAGCTACATATACTGTACCTGTATCTCCACCAAAATACAATAAATATTGTACATTTAGATTGCTGCGATTGAATAAACTTGTTTAATTTGAATATTTATGATAATTTATATGCTAATACAAAACTCCTAACAAGTTGTAGTGTCAGTAAGTTAGTAAAAAGTTTAACGAAACTGGTTCAGTAAAATATTTATCCAAATCATGGCGCAGAAAACCTACAACTACTGAAAATAAATCTTTGAATGTTTGTGTCATGTTAGACGTAGATCCACATTTGTGAAGTAGAAAAATTACGAATTTTAGAAAACACACAGTAAAGTTGATTACAGCAGATGCACAAAATGTCTATAAGACAACAATAAAATTTTAATGATAAGATGTTGAGAGGTTTAGTTATTCACTGATCTACCTTCATATTATTCATATAAATATAACTACACGCATTTTATTTTAATTAGATATGGCAAGCTGAAATCCTATAGAAAAAAATATTGTTGAATTATAACCCTTCTATATTAGATAAATAAGCTATGAGAGCATTATCCAGGATATGTATGAGGAACTTGGCTCTTTATAGGCCATAAATTCATTTTCATCCCTTTTCAAAGATACAATTGTTATCTTGGCTATTTTCAACGTTTTGATGGAGGGAACAAAATCGATTGACACCAGATTTCGGAAAGGAATCAGCAGGAGGCCATGAACTAATGGCTTACAAATACCGTCCGAAGCTATTGTAACATTTATCAAATGGGATTCCTGAGCTTAAATAACTTCTGAAATTAACTGGAAATTGTTCTAATTACTCCAAGTAATCTTATTCATACGAAAAGGTGATTAGAAAAATGAATTGATTATAATTTTCTGATATTTTAATGAAAGAATGCAATGAAAAGATTAGGAATATGTTTACATAATACATTATCAATATATAATTGTTCTATATTTTATGGTAAAGATTCACATCCCTTTGGAATAGAAGCACGAGAGAGATTTGCGTCATTCAGGATGTCTTTCTAATTGGTCTTGAACTGGAACTGGAATCTTTGGGGAAGCAAATTTGTGACATTCAGTCAATATGTGTTTTATCGTCAAATTGGAACTACAGCTGGTGCAAATGAGTCTGGCGGTAGAAAACATTAGATAACAATGGCTGAGTCTTGAGTGACCGATTCTTATCCTTTTCGTCCTGGTTAAATCTTGCCTAGAGAGGCCCTCGAAATTACTTGTTTGAGGGTGATGTATAGAGTGTAAGGAAGTGGTCAAGTTTTGCTGCCACGTTATTCTGGTTTTTTCTTTTAAAGTGAGATTATGAGTCCTTATGAATAGTTATGTAGTCGGTAATGATATGAGTTGAAGCACTTTTTGCTTGTCGGTCTCTTAATTCGTTACCTACGATTCCCATGTGGGAAGATAACCAGATGATAGCAACTAGTAGATAGAGATTGGTAGAAGTCATGTATAGAGGATTGGCCAATAGGGTGATCGATAAATATATTTTTAATGGATGGATGAAGTTGAAGTGAGTCTGTACTTATTGCAATCTGCTTATAAGGAGGGGTGATGAAATTTATAACTTGTAGAATGCTGAATCGTTCACCTATAGGAACGTAGTAAGTTGGTGGAATTAGAAGATGATTGGATTGGAAATTGTGACGTTGTAACTGCTCAGCCTTCTTCTGTTTCATTCTTGGAAGCATCCAAATATAAAATTAGATCATATTTGCTACTAGTAGTCATTTTCTATTTCTTGTTTGGGTGTTGAGTGTTTGTCGTATCTCGTAAAGGATGTACTGAATTTAGGAAGGTCAATAGTCCATAGTGGGATAGTGGCAGTAGGAAAAGGGCTTGTTTGTGAAAGGTCTGTGCCGTTGAGAAGCTGGGATGGGTTTTATTGGAGGAATGGTGGATTGATGGTGTAAATTTTTAGTAGTAGTTATAGAGGGTAGAAAGGGCTGAAGGGATTAGATGATACAGAGGCAGCATAAGAAAGAAATAGTTGCTATCGTCGGATCCAAAGTGGAGTCTCATTAGCATAGTTAAGGTTTTCTAAAGGGATAGATCGAAAAGCACCTAAACAAAGCTGTATTATGCACTAAGTTGAAAAGGTCAGATATGGAGGCAGAGATATATATGTGGCAGCCATAATCTAATTTTGAGCGAATTAGGGCTCTGTATATTTTGAGATTAGAATTTTCAAGAGCACCTCAATGGTAATATGAGAGGATTTTGATAATATTTAATAGTTTGTTGCATTTGCCATTGATTTGCATAATATGTTGTTCCAGGAAGTCAGAGTCGGAAGTTAGGCCGAAAATTTTACAGTGATCCACAACGAGAAGGGAGATATTGTTAATAAATACACAGAGGGATATTGTCGAGGGTCGTCTGCTAAATTCAATAATTTTGGATTTTGTTGCGGATAGATTTAGTTCTAAGAGGCCACAGCTAAAAATTATTAGATCATCTGTATATAAAGCATATTTGATGAAGGAAAGGAGACCAGAGCAGAGATCGTTAATAGCTCTATCGAATTAAGTGGGGCTTAAAACAGACCCTTCGAGGACACCGTCATATGTAAGATTAAAAATATGTTTCACCATGTATTATTAAAACAGTAGATTCCATGAATATTGTACTTCAAAATTAGGTGAAATTTTGTTTATATCGCACAACTAGTTTTATTAACGAAAATAACCGTTTACATAACAATTTTCGGAAGCTGGATGGTGCTCGAAATAGTTAGAAACACGTTTATATATTATTTAATTGGCTCTTATTCTTTTGAATAGGACCACCATTTCACTACACCGTTTTATTAGTCAAAACATTCATAAAGAACAATTATATAGAGCTGCTGTAGCACCAGAAAAGAACTTTTTCTAGCTATTATAGAACAAATTTATTAATATTTTGTTATTTTCGCAAGCCACTACTCAGTACTTATTCTACAGGATGCTACAAAAAAGGTAATTCCGTCTCTAGGATAGATATAAAACTGAAAAATAATTGGGGTTTGATTCCAATTTTTATTTTTGAGGTTTGGCGCTGCTGGAACCAAGAATAATTTTAGAGTTTATAAAAAGTCATGCAATTTTTCTATACAAGGTGTTTCGAAAAAAGGTGATACCGTCACTAGGATAGACAGAAAACTAAAAAATATTTGGGGTTTGCTCAGTAAAAAATTTTCGTAACGCCATCCGTATTGAAGAAAAAGAACGTTAAAGGATTATACACATTTTTTACGATTTTGCCGCAACTACTGGCAACATAGTATCGAAATTTTATACGAATATGTTATGGAAGATGATACATCCAATGAATTTGTTTTTATATTTGACTCTCATAGAGGACACTAGTTACACGGTGCGTACCAAGTAGTATTGAACATAACTTTTTCAATATTAGATTCATTAAGTAAAATTTCAAGTAAACATTTTACTTATTTTATTTTACACCGAAAAGGTACTCTTGATAAAACTCAATGTTATCAACAGTTTTCGGAATATTTTGATTTAAAATTATTAAGTAATAATCTATGCTGGTATAAAGTAATAATAAATGTATTGATTAAACAAAAAATCAAAAAAAGAAAATTTAGAAAAGGCTAATAACGAAACCGAATTCAATTAGAGTAGGTGTTCAAAATTCCATTTTTTCTAAAGAATCTCACATTCTTCTAAACGGTTGGGAATCATTAGTGATGTTGAATTCTGTTTTTCTATTCTTGAGGTGAATTTACCTCCGTAGCATAACGTTTCCTTCAAGATACGACTGTGTAATCCAATGGATTGAAATCGCATGACCGAGGAGGCCAATAAATCGGAGCTTCTGCACCTCTACCAATCCATCGATCCAGAAAATGGAGCTCCATCATGAATATGAGGATATAATGAAAAATTCTTAGCCTACTATAGAACCAAACAAAATTTCAATGTCGAAATATTTTACTACTCAACATATTCTCCTCTTAATTGGATACATTTATTACAGTGAACCTGCAACGTCTCAAGACCTTCCAAAAAAATGATTTTTTTTGCTCTGCAAACCAGATCTCCACAGCTTTTATTACCTCCTCGTTGGAAGAAAATTTACGACTTTTTAAACTTTTTTTTCGGTTAAGGAAAGAGTTGATAGTTGGACGGAGCCAAATCTGGTGAATAAGGGGGGTGTAATTCACACCCTGAATCACGAATTTTTTGCATGGCAACATTAGATTTGTGTGTAGGGGCTTTGTCCTGCAAAAAAATCACCTTTGTATAGCTTTCCGCGTCTTTTCTCTTTTTCCCTGTAGAGTGGTCAGTAATGTCGAATAGTAATCTCTAGTTATTGTTCTACCCTCATAAAAAAAATCAATCGTGATTACTCCATGGCAATCCCAAAAAACTGAAGGAAGAACTTTTCCTGCAGATTTTTGGATACGAAACTTCTTGCGTTGGAGAAGTTGCTTTGTTTCTGGATCGTAGAAATGTACCCAAGTCTCATCCATAGTAACAATTCGGTTTAAGAAGTCTACATCGTTTTCAAATCGAGCACAGATCGAACGCGATGCTTCTACCCTTTCACGATTTTGGTCAACATTCAAACATTTGGGGATCCATTTTACAGCAATTTTTCTCATGTCCAAATTGACGTGAACTATATGATGAACGCGTTCGTATGAAATATTCAGTGCTCCAGATATCCGTTTTAGCTCAATTTGACGGTCTGATATAATCATGTCATGAAATTGATATTTTGATTGATATTTTCGGGGACTGACACAGAAACTGGCCTTCCCGATCGGTCGTCATCTTCAATGGAAAATTTACCTCTTTTGAAGCTTGCAGTCCAATTTTTCACGGTCGCATACGAAGGACATTGATCACCAAGGGTATTAAGTAAGTAACTTTTTTGACGTCAAACTTTACACTGACACTTCTAATAAGTTATTGTTCGTTGCTATGGTAACGCAATATTTTTTTTATGCATGGTCTAGGCAAACTAGATATCAATACATCCTCGTAAAACATAGACATCTTCGCTCGTTTAGCGTAAAAAGAATGCATTTTGGATTGAGGCTATCCTTTCTTATAATATTTGACAAAAATCCAATCTAACCGCTAGCAAGAGCTCTTGAACTCTAATGAAAACCTTCAAAAGCTTCTGTGTATAAACGATGTGAACAATAGTACATGTGGATATATTAAATAACTTTTTTGTCTTCTTCTAGCTTCTAAAAAACAAAAATAAATATGTTCTATGAAAGCTTGAGAATCTGGTAGAATAAACTATTATAAAACAAACAACGATCACTGATAAGAATAAGCTAATACAAACTGCAAATTACCCTCAAAAATCAATAACATGATATTTATAAATCAACTCGGTAATGAAAGAGAAAGCTGTGTGTTACTTGGTCTCTTTATTTAAAATGTAGGAAAAAATATATAATTTGGTAGAACTGGTATTTAAGTATTATTCAAAAAGTAGATGCTAATGATGACAAAGTTGAAAAAGTACATATTCACTTTCTATTAATTAGCTGAAAAACTCGCTACTGAATAAATTTAAACTTTATTGTCATGGATACTAACGATGTAATTCAATTATTGAAAAATGGTTGTCATATGTGAAAAAACTGGCGTGATAGCATAGTAAACTTACACCATTTTGCAGATATAACTATTATTTGATAAATTTTGGTTTATCACATTGTATGTTAGAATCCATGGCAATGACTTTTAACTTTACTCAATACCGGATTTGTCAGCTAATCAATTGACAGTCATAGATTCTATATGACTAGCTGCTTCACTTTACAATTCTGTACATATATGATTACAAATTAGTTTGTCATCATCATTAATTTTTTCATTGGATCAATAATGGCTATCAAAAGCGGGAAAGTATGCGAAATTTCAGGTTGATTAAAAATATTTGATTCGAAAATTGCATTGAAATAAACAAAGAGAGTAAGTTGAATAAAAGATGGTAAATTTCTCTAGAAAGTAGAAAGCTACTAATGCTAGACTAACAGTGAAAAATTAGATATATTGAAAGAATTGTATTATTCACAGATACGCAAAGAAGAAGAAGAAGTCACTATAGCACTATAGACAATAATTGAAGCAATTGATGCAGTATGCAATTTTAAAAACAAATTAAAAAATAAAATTCAAGATTAAAACAACAAATTCGCTAGACACATAAGGAAACAAAGGAATGTAATTCTCTACAAAAACCAAGTAGTAATGGTAAATCAGTTATAGAGAATAATGCAAACAATGAAAAAATAAAGTCTACAGTCACATTATTGCATAAAGGAAACATAAAGAAAGAAAAGATTCGGAGTTAACAGAGCGAATAAATCAATGAAAGTAAATTCTCAAACAAAACAACATTCCATTGTAACTAAAGTTAAGATAGAAACGTATGATGCGATAACAGTATCGACAATAATCTATAAAAATATAAATTCGACAAAATGAAGTAGAATAAATTTTCCTTTCTTTCTTATTCCACATGGAAAAATACCTGCTACAACCCTGGGAGATTCAATCACCTAAAAATCATTTATCATTCCATTTTTGCTTCAGTAATAAAAAGTTTCCATCTTTTATATGGGATTTCAATTATCACCTGCTCAAACTCATCTATCATCGTCTACTTAATGAAATTATAATATTTTTAATTTGTTCCAGCGTCTGAGCAATGATTTGAAGCCATCGTTGTCGCCCTTGAATGATTCAGAATTGGCAGAAAATTTAGGTCCTCCAGATTCCCATGAAGCCATGAACAACCGAGAAATCTATTCCATTCCCGTGAACATCCGAGAGAAAAGGAGCTTCGAATTTTTGATGGGTTTAATCAATAATAATTCTAAATTTGAAGTTACCAAAGTAGACCCTGAAAGCACTACGGAAAAACCGGTGGTAAGTTTGTTAATGTGAAAAGAATAATTTTTTAGATACTGACTAAAATATAAAAATTGTAGAAATTCTTTTGAATTTATTCAGCTTTCACATAATATGAGAGAAACTGTTTGGTTCCCTAGCGACTATGATGATTACACAATGGATATTGGGGTGAAATTACACTAATGTAATGTTAACAGCTACGTTGTCGACAAAAAGATTTCATCTACTCATTAATAGTCTAGTAACTTTGTCAAGAATCGAGAATCGGCTAAAAAATCGGATTTTTTCAAATTTTGGAGATTTAAACCCTAAAGGACTAGTATTTGAAAAAACTTTCTCAAAACGTTTTGAAGTAAACTAAATTTGCTACAATATAATATCAGAATTGTCTCTGTAGACTCGATAGTTTCTGAGATTAACCCTTTCAAATTTAATATTTTTTGTCGAGCTTTGCCATTTTTTTGCAATTCTGTCTCTGATTGAATTTTGACTCTGACTATACTAACGAAGCATTGTACTTCAATGAAGAGATGTTAACAAAGAAAATGAGAATTGGGAACGATAGTGTTTAAGAGTGAGGAATGAACTAGAAAGAAAATGAAATAAGCAATTCAAAGAGGAAGAATTGATAAATTCTTGTCTATGCAATGAAACACATGATTTAAAAATAAAGGTCAGTTTATTTTTAAATAAAACGATTTCATCTTTGATATCATCTATTATTTATTAAGCTACGAATGAAAATATCAGTACAACAAAAGTTAATAAAACTATTTGTTAGGAAATTGAATGATATTCAAAATTAAAAAATTCAAATAATTTAACTCTCTTGAGGATAGTCCATATCTGTTCAACGTATTGGGATGGCATACACCCATCAGGAGATGGTGATGAATCATCGACGTCTTCAAGTAATCCTTCATATCGATATTGGACAGATGGTTCCATTCTGGGATATATACTAATGTAACATCAGATATATTGTCACAAGAGCCCCAACTGCAGTGCCTGCTTTCCAGTAGCTGCAGACGTTGTCACAACCCTCCATGTAGCCTCAAAAAATCATCTGCAAGAGTTGTTGTGGGATTGCATCTCTGGTCATCATTTTGAGGTTGAGGCCTTATGATGTGGATATCCACCTGCAGGAAAGAGGGTTCAATGTTACTCCCAACTACACCTTCACATGTAAGAAGAATTTACATGTAAACAGAAAATGATGAGTAATATATAATTGATGTACCTGACTGTTTGTCGCCAAATAGTGAAATCGAGCAGTCTCGTGTAGGAGGTAACCAAAAAATCAAAACTACCAGATTTGTCGCATACCTAGTATTTTCTAGTTCTTGAACAAATTGTAACTCAATAAAAATAACGGAAAAGTCAATTATAATGGCGAGACTCTCTTTCAGTTTTATTGTCGATAGCACGTTTGGGTTGTGTTTGGTGCATAATGATACACTCGTGATTGAAAAGACAAATCAGTTAAAAGAGCGGCTTGAATTAGTAGAAGACTATCCACGTGAATGAAATCCAGTAACCAGTCGTACATTTCATTTATGCATCTTTCCCACATTTGACTAACGACTAACCATTTAAGCGTTGTCAGGTGAGTTGAAAATCAATAAAGAGGATATAAATATGCGAAAGTTTTACGCAACGCTTGTACCGCATTCAGAGTATCGGTAGAAGTTGAATGAATCAGGTAATCACTCAAGATGAAAACTAGATTTTTATTTATGACCACGAGATCCGTACAGCAGTGGGAACCAAGGCATTTAAACGATGCAGAACTCACCCTATAGTCGCGATAATCTTCCCTGCGACTGTTTTTATTACTTAAAATAAAGTCATACCTCGAAGTAACTTTTCACGGTAGAGTAAACTGGGTCAAAAAAGTTGACACCATGATTCTACGCCCGCTAGCTTCAGACGATTACCAAGAATATTTTAAATCGACGGAGAAACGTTGAAATTTTTGTGTAAAGTGGAATGGATGAAGTCGATGGGAAAATTTTTTTATAAACTATTTGCTTGTTCTTTTATTGATGAATTATCGGTATTTAATGGGCACACCACAAATAAAATAAATTAATACAAATAATTTTGGTTGCTGAAATTATCAACAAAATAAAACTTAGGTTAGTGAATTACTTTTTTGGTTAATTACACAAAATATGTTTCCATCTTCTGGAATACACTTGTGTCGTTGAATAAATTGTTATTCATTGAAACGATTAACTGTACGTGTATTCCCAATATTCATATACTTTGAGTCTAAGTATAGAATGGCTCAATTATCTCGGAAGCGGCTTGTAAGGGTTTAAAGGTGCGGCCGATATAATAGTGATATTTACATTGTTAGGAGGTGTTTCAAGTAAAAGCTACGTTTGCATTAATACATTGGGAATAATAGATTAAGATCACTATGAATTATACTGAATTACTAGCTCACTCGGCAAATGTTGTTTTGCCATATAAATTGTATCTAGGAAATATTTTTTTAGCTCAATAGAAATAACTCTCTTACTATAAGTGTGTGAAGATGTACTTATAATCGAAATGTAGACATTGTAGTCAATGGAAGGGGCTTTATTTGGGAAAATATATTATTTTTAGTAAAGTAACGACAATATTTCAAATTGAAATTCTTCATAGCTATCTAAACATCAGAAGTAATTATTTATATTTTTACTATTAATTATGCGAGAACATATAGTTCTCCAATAACCACTTTAGAATGAGCGTAATATTCAACGTCAGGCTCATACTGGAATGCTAGTCGAAGAAATAAATCTGATGTAAATGATCTAAGAACATGTTGGCGTTGTTGGTCTGTTGACTATGAATCTGCGCGTTCCTCTGTTGATTTTGTTCATCTCGTGCCTCTTGCGATTATGATTCACGTAACTGCGCCGTGCTCATAAGCACAACTATATTGTTTATTTATTTGGGTTTTTTCGCCTGATTCTCATGCTCTTATATCTTTCATGGCTCTATATTTGATTGTTCAATGACTCAAATTGGTCCCTTCGCGTATTGCTGGCATGTAAACATTTCTGTTTTGATTTGAAACTATTTTCAAAAAATGTTAAATACAATATGTACAGATACGATAATGGTCGATAATAGCCGTTGCTGACGGCACACTCAAAACATGTGTTTATTTATATGATAGTAAAAACTGAGTTTCTAATTATTAATGAATTTTGGATAAAATATTATTGCACCGGAAATTAATGATAATTTTACGATGAGAGTGAAAGTAACATAAGAATTGCACAGAAAAATCAAAATGATACGTATAACATTCACTGCTATACAATCGATACACAATTAAAACGAAAAGTAAGACAGGAGACCGGCTTCGTTCTCATCCCTACTCCGTGCTGAATGAGAGATGAGAATGGTACACATCTGGCGGGGATAACTGATCGATTGATATTTGATCAGTGATCGGTCTGCGAGAATAAATACAATATCAAATTGAAGTGAAAAAAAACATAATTATAAATACTGAATAAGAATTTATCGTGTCACAATTATAATATTGAATTACCATCTCGCAACCCTTTTTTAGATAAAATAAAATGAGTGAAAATTGTGTATAAAAAATAAATGTTGGCCGATACCGATACTTCTTATGCATATAAGCCGTTTCGAAGGAGTATGGTAACGAACATTGTGACACAAAAAATTTATATATTTCTCCCGTTTTTGCAACATTTTTCATTGATTCTTCGCTCCTAACGGTCGCAGTATGATGTCATATATATCAAAGCCTTCCTCGATAAGTGGTTTATCCAACACAAAAATAATTTTTCAATTCGAACGAGTAGCTCCTGAGATTAGCGCGTTCAAACAAACTCAGCTTTATAATATTAGTATATAGATTTAGATTTCAATAGAAATCTCATGGTCAACTGTCAATAAAACTAACGAAACTGCTGCACTACAATATTTTTTCAAATCATGCCACAGAAAACTCCAGCAGCTGAAAACAAATTTTCAGATGTTTATTTTACACATAAGAATGTCTACAATTGAGTATTGAGCAAATCCTCAACGTAATATCTCCGATTACTTCAATACAAAAAGCCATGCGGTTTTTTAAACTTCCCGATACATTTCATACCGTTGAATTATTTCCCATTATAAACGAAGTTTTATGGCTCTACATGAAATATTTATGAATGTAGAGTAGCCGTATCTGGTAAACACTATATTTGGATTTTACCTCATCTGACGCGGAAAGTGAAGTAAAGCATTCAAAGTATCGTTATTTCGAATATTTTTATTATCTCGAAATTCTAAATAATGAAAGTTCAAAATTATAAGGCAATTGAGATTACTTACTTGTTTTTGAAAATAGCGGAGCTCACTCAGATATTTATCAATAAACTCAAATAGCGAGCTATTCGAGATTCCTTTCAAGAAAACAGAAACAATTATTCTGTCTCCTATATTATGCCAACTTCCACTGTAATCTTTCGTGGATATTATTTTTGGGATTCTCTCATTCTACAAAGATTGTTAAGTGACAGGTATCTATATCGCTCAATATTTCCATAGTCACTGTGTCAGCAAATATGGAAATCAACATTTGTCAACTCTACAAAAAACTTTCTTTTGAATGGATATAATTTATTATAATGTGAAATTCATCTTGATTGGATTTTGTTTAGGATATAAATATAAAGATATAAAATATATATATAAAAATATATAAAATATATTTGATATAAAGTTGTTTTTTTTAATTATTATCCTATTGTCCGTTCTATTAACTATTATTAAATTAGGAGTAATTTGAGAATTATTATTGACTGATATATTAAAAATTGAGAAAAAAAAATACTCGTAGAGAGAGGATAGTCAGGAGTGTCATCTTGGAACTAACATTTTTCGGATTCTCTGAAGGAATTTTGAACCTTTTCTCTGTTCATGGACAAAAATTTCTTTGGCTGAAGAAGAAATATCTGGTTGTTTTTAGCTTCTTTCTGACACGATCACTTTACTCCTTAATCGAAAATGTATGCGAATGGGATATTTTCATATAGTGGTATAGTATCCTATTCGCAGCGCCTATTGAATTTAGAAAGTTAATATATAGTTTTCGAAGAGATTTTATTCAAACTCGATTACAAAATAACGATTGATTTTATATTGAAACATGAAACAATGAAAAGTGAAGAATAATGCGGCGTGAAATCAAATGTATATCCTGGACAAATACTTTAATACAACTAACATGAACATAAATTTTTTTACAGCTGTCGCTTAGAATCCTTGTCATTGTCATTTTTGTTGGTATACAAATTATCGAGGATTTCTAAAATTGAAACAACATCAAACAAACCAATTTATAGAGATAAGCCATAAAAATTGAGACGTTTCATATTTAAAATTTACTCTGTAAATTTAACATTAACTAATAAATCAAGAAAGTATTTTCAATATTAATGTCCCGAGTGCATGTCAAATTGTCGATAATTTAATTTAATTATGAGACAATTTGACATGCACGAGAGGGCATTTTGGCAGACTATTTTCGGAGAAAAATTTAATTTGAAATAAACAATAATTGTTTTCAGAAAAAATATAATGGAAATAGGACCTAATTGCTCACACAAACTAAACAATGGTTTTTTATATTCATATCATGAAATTATTGTTAATATAGTGTGTACTGCAGCAAACTAAGAAATATATTCTGCAACAAATAATCTGAAAAAGGTTTGTGATATTTGTTTAAATTTCAATAAATTTTCTTTTCGAAAACTGATTCTATCTCATTTTATTTTGTTGAAAATTGTGCAAAAGAACAACGAAATAAACCATAATACTTGACAGTTGTTCATTACACAAAAAAGTCCCAATTTAAGCTAGTAATGTAAACCTACAATTTTTTTAGGATAATTTTATTTAATAAAAAGAATGAGGACGTGGATTCTGGCCACTGGCTTCATTATTATTTGCTCGCCACTTTCTTCGTCATTAAATATTTTTCCACTCAAATCTAATGATTGGCTATTTGTTCTACCTTGGTACATGTATTCAACAACTAAAATTTGATGAAGTGTTTTAATCAATTCAAAACATCGGGATGTCTGACTGGTTACTCTACTGTACTTGCTATTTTAACCCATCTATCTTAGAAAACTTTATTTAAGTAATTTCGAACAGTAACACCGAAACCTACAGGCATTAATCAAGTTAACAACTGCATCTCTTATTGCTGAAACTATTTCATTTCCTAACAAATCCAAATATTTCTTACAAAGAACGTTCCAATAAGAGTGGAGTCGATAATACCCAACGAAATAATAATTTTGGAATGCCTTTGTGTTAAAGATTCTTGTATTCATCACAATTGTGACAATTGACTATAATTGAAATAAAAAAATTTCCCTTTCAAAGTGAGAAACTGCACCTAACTTCTTTATTATGGTTTCACAGAGTCACAATACTTTGTAAGGATGTAAGTTCTTTTTAATATTGTTACAGACGGATCCTACATAATCATTATGTTATAAGGCAGTTTTTCTAAACCATGCATAATATCTTAGGATTTTCCATCATCGGTTACGATATTGGTTGGCCAATTTTAGGGCGATTACAATTGGATCCACTTCTTCAAAACGGTTAGAGTTACGATGCAGCCTGTTTACTTCATATCTACTTATGCATATGAACTGAATTATTAGTCAGTTTTTTCATTTAAACTTAACGTGCGTAGACAACGCTAGTCATTGGCATGAAAACAACAACAAATTAAATAAAAGATTGTCACAAAAACTATTTTCATATATAACTTACATTAATAAAATTTTCTGATATGGCTTGATAACTTTAAGTGAAAGACTTTCTTGATTTTTGTGAGGTAGATAAGTGCATCCTTAAGGTTGGGTTTTTGATTAAACTGATTGTATGCGGAATAATTTTGTCTACAGTAGAGTTTGCTTTATGAATCGTGACAATTTTGGTAAACAAGACAAGTTTTGGTGGATTAATACGGAGTCTTCTTATTGTCACAGCTTCACCCTTACTAAAAAAATTTAGGGCGTGGTGAGAGCATCCTCATTCCTCACTTTGGCAGTCCATGGTATCTTCAGGATTCTACGATATACCCATATTTCCACCACACAATAGGTTACAATGTGACGATATCAAGGATTTTTCCTAATTATAAATGGGCCAGGTTTGGAGCATCCTAAATTCGAAGATTTGGATTTATACGAATCAAACAAGGCTGACCTTTCTATAAAATGATGCATGCCTATTCAATTGAATAGATTACATTTTGAAATATTCAAGCAAAAATTTGTTATTATCGCGAATTAAAACTCAAATTCGGGATCAACAGGAAAAAAATGGAAAGTATGAAATTTGTTTCTAATTAATATGAACCATAATTTATTCAAATTGACTCAATTTACCATTCAATTTCAATTTATCTTCATAAACCAAAATTGCCTATTTTTAACCTCATGAATTACTCACATTTTATCAAAACACCTAAATTCTGAATTTTTTTCATGACATTTATGACGATGTGTGTTAAAACTGGTGATTTATTTTGTTAGTGCGAATTAAAAAATACGCACAAACAAAATAAAATCACTTATAACACAAATATCATTCAATGTTTTTTGTACAACTGCCCTATTTTGATACGAGAGTGTATGTACCAATTTCCTTTTCGGGTGTAAATTGAAAACTACAGAAGGAAACTTCAGTGTACCACACATGAACAAATTCAACAGTTATAAACGAGGCACTAGATGAGAAATTCTTAATGACTAAGGCTGTATCTATTTGCGGATTAGTTGGAGTCTGTCGGCGTAAAAAATTGTGTAATTCATCAGTAGAAGATATCGAAATAACAAAGAAAACATTGTTTTGACAACTTCCAAACACAACAACGAAAGTCAATCATTATTTCTGTATTATTTGGAAGTATTTTGACAAGTACATCGCACTAAGTATTAAAAAATGGCCTAAATGATTAACCTGAAACGTACTATAACGACTCACCTAAATTTAAATGAAAAATGCTCGGCTTCTGACAACTCGTAACTCTGTATTTAGTCGATTGATAAGATGTTACGGCATGGAATCAATAGTTTATCAATCACTTTTCATACTGTTAAATTAATAATATTTCATAAGGAAAACAGTAATAGTCGAAGCAACAATTTTATTGAACAGTATTATAAGTTTGGAGTACCAATATAACAATCAAAATACCATGTTTCCGAATAAGTAATATAGCCAACAGCTTCTAGCCTTTTCATATCAATTTAGATGATTCTTGAATTGCTTTGGGGAAAAATCTTTGATTATAAAAATTTCTCTATCCATCCATGTATATACTTCCAACAAGAGTATTCATTTAAAACTCATATTTCGAGCATTCTTTTTTATCAAATCCTCTTCTTATATACGATGCGATATAAGTCCCGACGATCGGTTGCGCCGGCCTATATTCAGACTCAAACGATTTTACGTTTGATTACTGAACTTGAGTTCAAACAAAATAATCCGGGAATGGGGATATTTGAAATAGACTAGAGAATCCTCCGGCTTTGATTCCAGATTTAACAGATCGATCCACATAAACCTTTCCGACCGTAAAGGTATGATATTTGACAGCAGAATGCTTGAAAAGGATATAGGGAAGGTAGTTATTTGGGTACCATTGTTAAAAAGGCTGATTTAGTATACATGGAAATTCATCTGCTCAATAACCTGTTTACTTATTATACAGTATTGGCAAATTATAAAACGTGTTTTGTATAAATTGTCAGTTATCTAAAAAGGTATTAGTTGAATTTATATTAAAGTTCTACATTCAATAAAACAGTACATTCATCGTCCTTAATTTTAAATCAATGTGTCATTATTTATATACTTCTTTGGAAAAACAAAAATACATACATGCATTTACTTATCGATGGGCGAGAATCGTGTTGGTCTTGCGATTTTAAATCTGCAAAAGAAGATGGATCACGACTGCAAGACTGAGACCAAGACCGATAATTGCATGAACTGTAAAAGACCTAGTAGGCAATCCTAGCTATTTCTGCCTGTTTTGATTCCTCAATTAGGCCTATGTCATATATTACACTATTATATCACAACAGGAAAAATAATAATAATATAACCTGAATGACACCACAACATTTCTAGCATTCGATTTCACCCATTTTTTCTCTAACCAATACAGACCTATAATATGGAAAAGATCAAGAATGCATAAGACAACATGTTGTGGACTCTGTGATACTTCTACAAGCACAGAAAGATCACCTGAATATACAAACTGCTTCCATCGATTACAAAGAAGCATTTGGTAGGGTACCTCATTCCTAGCTTGTGAAGGTCTAGCATCTTTATACCAACAACGATGAAAGGATAGCGAGCAAATCGGTCCAAGCTCCATCAGTACTAACGAAATACCCTTTCGTAGAGGACTCTTTAAGCAGTGAATCCCTTATCCACCATGCTCAATGATACAAAGTATGGTTTTAAAATCAAATAGAATAGAAACACGGTCTGTACCATCTCCCATCTTCTCCAGGTGGATGATATCAAGTTATAGGCAGCAAATGAGCGTCAAATCAAGCAGAGGTTAATAATATGCGGAAGGATAACGTTATTTTATATTATTTAGACCAGAAGAGAAGTTATTCTTTAGTTTATTTATTAAAATGGTTAATTTATCTTTTTTTACGAATTTATCTGAAAAACTCTCTTTATTTTGTTTGCATTTTTTCACCAAGATTTGTGAAAGAATTATCAAAAAAATTTTACTTACTTTTTATATTCTTATTTTCTCACTTTATCAATATATTTTCAGTTGTTTTTCTTATTTGTGCTACGTCCCTACATCCTCTATATCTATTATCTGTTATTATTCAAAAAAGTCAATAGATTTTTTCATTTCAGGAGTGTAGTGGTAGATCCAGATATCATCGACAGGTATGAATCAACACATAAAAATCACCTATTATCGGTAAAACCAAATTAAGAAGGTCTGGAATTTTGAATACGCTTTCGGTCCAAAGTGACCAAAAGCGGTACTCAAGGCGCGGATAGCTTACACATGCATCATTATTCAATCAATATGTGGCAAATACGTTCGTTTGATATGTCGATACTCTCTTCTATCTCTGTAACTCCGACGCTGATACTTACATTTGTATTCGTCTGCCAAAAGTTTAAAATTGTAAATGATGGTGCAGAGTCTCCGTACACAATGTCTAACTCCTCTTTCATTTGTCTTTCAATAAGCTCGATACACAATTTTTCAGAAAAATATTTACATCAATTCAATTACACGAGTGTCGAATATTAAGTCGAAATCTAGCAATGCGTGCACAAATATATTAAAGTGCTGAAATCTTCAGGTCAAAAAGAGGGATTATCAATAATTGTAGGCAACGATATTCTCCTCATCGGGAAAGTATGTCTATATCTATATCTAGTTTTTAAACTAACTCCAGTATAAGTTATGTAGTGTATACAGAGCAAGCTAGAAAGTATACTTTTAAATGGCTGAACTACTAATAATAATTTAACGACATTTAATATATTAAACTCTGGAAAAACATTTATCGAGCTAATAGCCAAATAATTATTCTCGACGTACATCAAACCGAAGTTTTTATCGATTTATTTAATTAGGTCAAAGTGTTTTAATGGTCTCGCTTATCAAGTTCACTATCAACGTAAAGCAACCAATAAAAATTTACGACCTTTTTTCTCAGTTCTATTCCCAGTAGAACGTTAAGAATAAAACTTCAGAACACCGTTAAAAACTTATGGACGGTTTAATTTGAATAACACGTTTGATGTACTGCTCACAAGAGAATATGAAAGAGATCTTATCTCTTTCATATGAATCATCAGAAATTTTATTAACGACCGGCGTTTCGTGGTTTTTAGACATAGGCCAAGAGTCGGGTTTTTTTTGTAAAAAACGTACGTTTTTTTCAGAACCTACTTTTTTGGTAGGGGCTCTTGGACTAACAGCCGTGATATTTTTTTAATGAATACATGCTTTTTATTAATTTTAAATAGAAATTTGTAGGTTCAACATATTTACACACGAAACATCGAATCAGATCATATTTCATTTGGTGTTATTTGTAACGTTAGATACTATTGTTAATACGATATGTAGTTTTTTCTAAGATTCAAAAGTTTCCATGAGATATTCATTTTGCATTTCTGTTACATTACGAGTGTTGTCTAAAAAGTTCCTGACCTAACATTTGTATCCATAATTTTTTTTTTCATTCAATTCATTCTCTTTGTAACCAAAGTTTGATGTTAAGAAACAGGAAAATATCGAAGGGGTCAGGTCTAGTGAAAGGATGGGTGGTCAACTGATCATCAAAGTGTGAGGAAGTGCTTTGTCCCGGAAGAAAAATTTCAAACAACTCCCATATTTTCAAAAAACACGGAACAAATGTATTAGAAGAATTGAACAGGAAAATGATCATTATACCTCGTTAGTGTATCAAAAATACAATTTCTCTTATTTTATGCTCCATTAACGTATCGTCTCGGATTACATTTTTGTGTTATATTAATGTGACTGTGAAGGATTGTAAGTTACTATTGTATTGTATTGTTAAGATTTATTGTGAACTGATCGTCCCCTCACGGGACCCAACGTCTTACTCAAGCATCTCCATATGTCCCTTAGACACTTGAAGTTCCATTAACTTATCAAATTACTTACCCTTTTATTGTATTGATGCGACTCCAACGACCATAGATATAATTATAGTTTCTGTATACAATAGGATTAGTATTTAAGTGAGCATATACACGCAAATTGTGTTCTTAATAGTCTTGACAACCAACGAATATAGTAGTGAGATTATTAATACCACTTTATTTATCTATATTTTATGTTAATGAAAACTTTCTACAAAGTTCTTAATTAAGCTATTTAATACAAATGTATCAACATTTTTTCCAAGTAACAAATAAGTTTCAGTTTTTTTTTCATTGTTAATATCTTTAGGTAACAACTAAAAGAAACGGACAAAATCAGTAAAAAACATAATTCACCAAACAAATTTACTCGAATAGCAGAGCAATGTTTTATTTATTATATTTTAATGTATATAAGTGGAGTTCATGTGCGTTTTCCCTAGAGAAAGTTAAAAGATATGAGACGGCTGCTACGGAAATGAGCAATTTACTTGCTTAAAAGGGTGTGACTTGAAATTTATCTCTTCACTATAGCACTTTATGAAGTTCATACTTCAAAATTTTAACACATTCAAAAATTCATCACTCGGAAAATTCTTGTTATCTTAATAGTACAAGCAATACACTGAATCACATGAACTTTTTCATCTAATATTTTAAAGCGAATAAAATTGTATGACAGTCCATTATTGTCAGAGTAATTAAAAGTTTGGTACAGGAATCTAAATGTCTATGTCTAAATAACATATCTTGTTAACATTTTGTAGTATTTGCCACATAAAAGACACTTTAGAAAAAAATAGGTTTTTTGAAAATTTCCAAATTGTTCCTTCTCCAACACTGAAATTATGTTAAAAATTAGTCTTTAACAAAGCAGGGCTGGACACTGAAAGTGGTTCCATCTATCCGGGGGCACACCATAGATTTTCATCTCAAATTTGGAGGTTAATTCTTATAATAAAAAGACTACTTCGTATACATGTATAGTTTGATTCAAGAATAATTAATTACCTCATATCCAAAGAAGATCAAGCATATATTTGTAAATTCTGGAGGTGTAGAGAACTTGCTAGAAGGGAAGTAACTAATTTATCTTGTGCGAAAAACTACGCTCTTCTTCCCGTATGTAACTTCAAAGTGAGAGATCATCAATGATATATTCAGATTCAAAAATAGTATTGCAACATTGTATGCACTTTTACATATATTAACAATTCCAGATTTCTTGTTGTTACATTGAATATCTTTAATTATCGTTAATTCATTGTCCACTTCTCAAAGAAGAAAAATATTGCAATTTTTGTATTTCAGTTAGAGCTCTTATTTAGAGCGCAAATTGTAGAAGAAGGATTCAAAAGCAATATATCTATGGATTTATTTTCACAAAAGAGTAATATAACCGTTATTATTCAGTTTTCTTAGGACACTCAAATTTTGGACAACAATCTGGATATAACAGTTCACTGTTTCCAGGTACACGTTTGCAGGGAGGTAATGCAACAAACTCCGGACATCTAAAAAAATATAAAATCATTTTATATAAAAATAAATTCTGTCAACGATAGTCTACTTATGGCAGAGATTTGCAATAAGTCCTATGCATTTCATTTATACGCTAAATTCAAAATCTTCCCACTAATCTTTTTGTGGCCACCCTGTACATCTAATCTCAAATGTAAATACCTGAATATTGTTGACTGCAGATATGAAATACAAATATGAGGTAGAAGACTTTGTCAGACAGAGATGTAAACATAGAAGATCCTGGAATGAGCATGTTGACAGAATGAAACTTTGATATCTTACTACATCCCAGAAAATAAATGGCAATCAATGGAATATTTGTCTTCAACAAAAGTTAAGTCTCAATGAAGCTAGACACTTCACCGTTTTTTGGGATAGATATGATATTTTGCTGATAAATTTTTTACCACGAGGCCAAACAATAATTGCACATGTTTACTGCGAGACTATTGAGAAATTGCGCCGCCAAGTAATATAGAACATGCACTGAGATAATTGACATAAATTTACTTATTAAATGTTTCCAATGTTTTTATTCACTTTATTCTGGCAATGATTACTCACGTTTTCATTGCGACGCTTCCTTCTCCTGTGCAAGTTGCAATGATGCATTCTCCTTGCGCTGCTTTCGATTCTCCAACTTCTAAATCACCTACTTTAGGAATATTCTTGCAGCCTGTAAAAAATTACAGCCTGCATAAGATTAGTTTGACAAAACTTTCCAAAAACAAATTGTAAAGTAGAAGAAAGTTTCCTCAGATACAAGCGTCAGTATATTAGCCTTTTTTTTATTATTTTTATGTTTATTGAGTACGAACCGATAGAAGAAGTCATCAATACAAAAAATCAAGAAGCAATTAATCTCAATAATAAATTTGTTTGAAGGCTTTCGTTTTTATTTTTCTACTCAAAGTTATCATCATGAATTAATAAGTTTCATTTTAAACTTTTAAATTGATTTTGACAAACTAAAATTTGATTTCCATGAATAGATAAATCTAAATAAAGAACACACAAATACTCATCAGAAAGAACAATTAAAACGTACATACTACTCCTACATCATACAAAAATATTGATTTTCTCAAGTCCTGCAATAACGAAAAGCAGACAAATATGCTTGTACGCTGCTATATTTCAAATAAAGCCTTCATTTCGATACGACGAATTAAATCCTGGGAGAAAGAAGGAATTATCAAAATAATAGTTATGATAACCAAGTGTGAGAGAATGGGAAAACTAATAAGATAATCTAAGATTAAGCGTTGTAAACAAACTCGCGATAACCATAAAAAAACCAATACACAAGCATTTATAATTTTTTGAGATCACAACCGTCAAAATAGAAACAGCATATCAAGATATTAATGAATAAAACTATTATGCTGAGACTGTAATAAATTTGTTCAAATCAATCAAATTTGTAGTCCTCTGATATTCACTGCAAAGATAGAGCGGAATTATTTTTAAAATTCATAAATTACATTAATTATATGAATAAAAATTCTAGAGACCTATTTTTACCTGCATTGACATGTGCAATTGTTATACATAGGAAGACAGCTAATATTTTCACAAACATGTTTTGTCCTAATGAGTAATGCACCAGCTGAAACATAAAAACTATTTTTAATGATAAATAATGATTAAAAAATAAAGAGGATATGAAATAAAATCGGTATAATCTTTTTCTGCATTCTACTCTATTCTATTCTAATAATATTTTCAATTCCAGGCATGCTGAAAACTGGTTTAATTTTGCTATGAACTTATATACTAATTATTACCTATAACTATTACCTATAATTTAGCTACTCATTATGGTTATATTCTGTATATTGAAATTTTATTTCATTTGTTTTATCTTTATTTACTTATTTTTATGTTTGTTTTTTAGTTTTTACAAGCTTTTGTCTACAAATTGTAACAATTTTTTTGACAATAAAGCATTTCTCTTCTCTCTCTATTCATCTAGATAATTTCCTCAGACCGCGATCAGTCCAATGCTTTTCCATGGTTTTCATGTCATTTTATTAGAATATTATGTTAGTTTTTGTTTCAGCGGTGATATATGGATAGATTTCCCTTAAGTGGTTTGTCGCCTGTGCCACCGACATTTAGGTATACTTCATTCCAGTATTACATAAAAAATGAAACTTTCGGTATTCATTAAATATTCATTATCGAATTCAAATGACTATCAAAAATCATTTTTCTAACAAGGAAATCACAAGATTATTATCATCGATTTGAAAAATATACCGAGACTATGAACATTAATAAATATTTTGCATATCAGAATGTTGTTTTTAAAATATTTGAAACTTACTCAAAAATTATCAACACAAGAATATCTAAACGAATTGAAATACTGTTTATAGTGATGCCAGCATTCAATTTTATATTATTTTTCAAGGTAACATTTGTGACTGTGACTAATATTCCACCAACCATAAGACTAATATAATCTATTTAGTGTACTCAGTCTATTAACTTATTTGTCCAAGAACATGCGATATTCACCCTCTACTTATCAACTCGACGATTTTCTTTTTAGTTTTTTTCCATAATACTTTGTATGATACTCAAAAACCTCTAGTTTTTCTGGACGGATATTCTCAATACCTCAGATACACTTGAGTTATTCTTTTCGATAAAGGATTTGTTCTTCTTCTATTTCTTCTACTATCAATAAATTTTTCCTATGGTACTTTACTTAGTATCTCAAACGGTTCGATTTTTTCCGATAAAACTAAAAAATTAGTCGATGAATGTCAAGAAGAAAAATGATCTTCTTTCCACTAACCTCATATTATTATGTCCTAACCTAACCTGGAACCAAGAAGTGAAAAACTTTTCTTACATCTAAGTAGTTACAGATATTTATATGAGCATTGGTGTAGAGTAAGTAGCTTTTTAAAATAAAAAATAGGGAATTTGCCTAATTAACTTTCATACCATCTTAAATAATTGAACCACCTGTCTTGCCAACCACAAAATGGTTGTTTTTTCGTTGTCGTGGAGCTTACCGCCTAATTGATGTTTCAAATTTAAGCCTGTGGTTATCAATTGTCTCTAAATCGAGACGCTAGGGAAGATAATCAAATTGTTCTCAACAAATTTTTTCAGCATATCTAGGGTTGATGTGCCCCATCATGAATTAAAATGATGCCTTCACTCCGCTTGCCTCGTTTTTTATTTTAAATAGTCAAATTCTCAAAACATGTGTTTAAATTCATTGTGTCCCGACCAGTCTAAACCCATTCCTTCTAATAAATATTACACATGGTTTGTCCGGTCATTTCATAAACTATTGTTTTGTTCTCAACCACATTTTTTGAGATCTTTGGTTCAATTAACCGCATGATGATGATAGGCCTCACTATGAAGTTAAATGATACGTTTACTCAACGTGCCAAGCTTTTTGTTTTAAATAGTCAAATTTTTAAATAACGTTTTTTAATTCATTGTGTCTAATTCCATTCGTTCTAATATACGGTACACATGATTTGTTGGTCATTTCATAGACAAATGCTAAGATAACTTTTATAACCGGTCATTGAAAAAATATAATTATCTTCTTCGTCGTATAGCGGTAGGAAAATATCAATTGCAAGAGACTGTTATGCGAGGAACAATCAATATTTCAGAAATACGCACGGTACTCATACGAAATTAAGAAATGAAAAATAATGTTTACTCCCCATATAAAATTCGGTAAACATTTAACAAATCATCAAGCCAATGTGACTCATCATCCCCAATGTTTACCAATGAAAACATCGAATCATGAACATAAATGCATCTCTATTGGCCGAAGCTGTCGAAAGGCGTATGTACACAATATCTTCGAAATATTCCTAGTCATCGATAAGTAGTGACGTCGCTTGGTGAGATTCATTTAATACATAAATTTCTTCAAATAAATAGAAATATCGTGTTCTTTAGACCATGGGCGGATGAAGACAATGAAATTGCACAGTGTAGTGAGAATAAAGACAGGTATGAATTTAATAATAAAGATTTGGATATACCAACATAGCAAGTTATTTTAAATAATAAGAAATGCTGACTAAACTAGAGCAAATAAATTTTCCATTTATTGAGTAGTCACGGAATGGGTTGCTTTGGATCATCCCCAGAACCGAAAAACATGTAAAGAAAAACTGAAATCAGTTGACAAAACTTCTCAAGTTTTTATATGTAGGACAATTTATAGTTAATATAAGGAGAACAGAGCTGCGACAAGTAATGCAACAAAATGTTATCCAGAATACGATTATACCAGTTTAGAAACATGCGTAAAGTTTTGTCTGCATGTGATTTTAAACACAAAAAACTGAATAAATGGACAAGATCATTTGCGTGAGATAAAAAGGTACCGAAGTAATAGTACACGCTGGAAGCAAAGACGCTTTCATGGTCTAGTGTTTTATTAATATCTACTAAAAAAATTAAGAACTATGTAGCTATTTATCATGAAGATATGACAGCATAATTATTTAAAAAGTGGTTTGATGAACATTCCACCACAGTGAATAATCGTTATGGACAACTACTACCGCTTGCGACAACTTCTTAAGATACTAAATAATAGTAGAACAAAGCTCAAATTTTAGCTAGAAAAAAAACTGAGCAACTGTGCTGTATATGTTATCAAAGAAGAATATTTTGGAATTGAAATATTATTTTTTTCTTTTGTTTTTTTTGCAAATAATTTATTTGCCTTTAGGGTTTTTTTGTGAAATTTCGTTTTCCAGAAAAAAACGAATAGGGTGCAAAAAGGGTTAGTTCACGTCTGGTTCCCTATTTAAACGAAACTCTCTTACATACAGATACATTTTACGTACTGTTTAAGTATTATGGAGAATAATAAATTTATAAAATGAGGTATCTACGCCTATGGTAGTCAAACAAAATTGTCGGCAAGGAATTTTATAATCTGCAATTTATATTGGAAGAACTATACAATTTCTTACATAACACTTCTTTAGGAAACTGCTCAGATAATAACAAGATTGTAAATCGCATTTTTCCACCATATTGTCAATCCTGCAGAAGGGCAGCCACTGCGTTCTTCTTTCCATCACTCATCTTTTTACACCGCATTAATGTCACGATGAAACAGTTAATAGATTATTGTCGAGGAGGGACTATATAAGTGTTGATACGCTGAATGTCAACCCCAATAATGTATTAAATAAATATACCGATAATAAATATCTTTGATTTCATGAGATCAGCATCTTTTGAATAATTTATAAATTAAAATTAAAACATCGATTGTTTCTATGATAAATTCAGATAGTGCTTAGGTAAAATCATTTGAAAAATAAATTATACTTGGATTGTTAGTTACAACCATATTTTGCTTTGATATAAATATTTTAATTTCTAATAATCTTGTTTCGCAATATAGATATATTTATTTTTCTTGCGATTGTGTTGTTTCAAATTAATATCTATATTTATATTTTAATTATGTTCTACATTAACCGATAGTAATTTCAAACTATGCAGAGTTATGATAAAATAACAAAATTCATAAAACACACAACGTTCCTGTCTAAGGAAATATTATTGACGTACTATTGGGATGGCAGTTGAATTTTTGATATCCTCCATTTACCTTACTAAACGAGCCCCCAGAAAAAAATCAAGTGAGAAGTCATCAAATGTATTGGAAAATTTCATTCATATAGAGGCTATTATATTAAAATTTGTTTTATGTTTATACAAAAAAATTATAGAATATATCTAATGACTGAGAAATCATGATTGATTTTTTGGATAAAGATAGAACAATAACTGGAGATTACTATTACACATTAATGACCACTCTACGGGAAAAAAATTGGAAAGAAAAGATGCGGGAAGCTCTCCAATGGTGATTTAATTTTGCAGGACAACGCCCCTGCATACTAATCTATGGTGTACATGCAAAAAATTCGAGATTTAGGGTTTGAATAACTAGAACACCCACTTATTCACCAGATTTGGCTCTGTCCGACTATCAGGTCGTAAATTTTCTTCCATCGAGGAGGTGATAAAAGCTGTGGAGGTTTGGTTTAAAGAGCAAGAAGAAACATTTTTTGCAGAATAAATGTATCCAATTAAAAGGAGAATATGTTGAGTAATAAAATATTTTGACAATGAAATTTTGATGGGTTCTTCAGTAGGTTTAGAATTTTTCAATATATCCTCGTAGTTGATATACTGAATACACTGTTTACACCACCACTACACCAACATTCACCATTACACTGTCTGACGCACGTTTCGATAACAAAGATATCGTTTTCAAGGACTGAATGTAAGTTCACGTGCGGCGGACAGTGCAATTGTGAGTGTTGGCGTAGTGGTGGTGTAAACAGTTTATTCAGTATGAATATCGTCTTCGGTTCCACAAATTCCAACTCGACTATAATTGTTGATCATTGCAATTAGTTAGAATAACTATTACTATTTATAAGACTATTTTCAGATAGTCTCTGTTTCTGTTTTCTGAATTTGAAGTAATAGTGATAACAGACAGAAAGTATTATGAAAGTAATATATTATATACATCACTCAGAAATTGAAAAATTATATCCGTATACAACATTTTTTTTTGAACTGAATAAATTAAATTTATCAACTACAGCTCTAATCACATCACGACAACGCCGTGGCATATTTTTGATACAATCTTCCAAGTAATTTTGGTCCAAATTTTATCACTGTCATTAATACCAGTCCTTGCAGTGTGCAGTCCTGTCTAAACCTACAATATTTAGCTCTTGAATACACTGGTCTACTATTTCTAGTGACATGGGGAATGATATGAAGTACATAAACAAAATTTGGACTCCTCTGTGAAAAGTACCTTACCCCATTACTCATTTTGAATGTCAGTTCGCATGTTCTCGTGCGAATTTTTGAATTAGCAGCAAGGTGCTCCCGGGTCAGTTGAACAGCAGTGTCAGCTACTTCTACATTTCCTAAAACAGTTCTCGTAATTTGTTGAGTTTGACGTAAAACAGGAGCAACGTATCAATCTCAAATTTCTCGCTATGTCAGATTTCGAAATGCTGCGAAAACGAGTTCGTAAAAACGACCTAAGATGTGAAAGAACAACTCATGGATTTTGCACCAGGACAATGCACCTGCCCATAACGCGCTATCTGGGAAGCAGTTTTGTCCAGTAAGTGTACACTAGCGCTTGAATACCCGCCGTACTCACCAGATTTGGTACTGTGCGACTATTTTTATTTCCAAAGATAGATGGAAGCGGTAAAGCAAAAAACAGTAGAACTCCTAAGGCCCCTCACCAAAAAAGACTTCCAGCACTGCTTCGATCAATGGAAAAAACGTATGGAAAGGTGTGTGGCGAGGGAGGGAAGTATATTGAACGGGAGCATTCGAATGTAGATAATTTTTATGATAAAACCCTTTTTTGTAACCAGTTATTTAATAGCCAGGCCTTGTGTATTGGCAACATATTTCTGTGTCCGTCTTCAATAGGAGCAATTATTCTACTAATTTGAATTTCTGCTTACTCACTCTTCCATAATCAATATCAATTTTTAAGAGACCAATAAAACAAAAACTTTGTTTTCTCGATATGTACCAAACAATAACTGATATGAAGTAACAACCAATTAATATTTCAACTTTTGTGTAGATTAGTAGCCGTCGTAATCATGACAACTTCAAACATCCATAATTGTTACAATGGTGATCAAAAAGTACATTAAATTTGAATTATTTAACTATAATTCTATGATACTACATATTTAAACATTCAACATGTCTACTCGAACTTCTACTGTGAGAAGCATTTGAATTTTTTCAATCTTCGTAACCCAAACCTAATTAATTCCTCAACATGTTTAGAAATTATTCAACACAAAGATGAAGTTGGAAAAAGCTGCATGAATATTTATATACGGAGCTACGAACGTTTCTAAAAAGTATGAAAACATTTCCGCTCACGTGAAAATGTCATTAACTACATAGTCAAGTTATTTCATTAAAAGGAATATTCGATAAAGGAATTACAAATTCGGATAAAATTCCGGCAAAATCTCCTCATCCAATCTTCATTTGTGAGATAACGTTATTGATTTAATAATAAAGTCACCTCAATGATTATATCATTGCAACCAATGGAACCTTAAAACACATCTAAGCTGCTAAATATCCTTATACTTATTTCAATTGACTGTAGTGAATCTTCAAATAAGCGTAGTTGGATACTTGCTGTGATGAATAATTGTATTGTACAAACTGTTTCTTACTTAATTTATTTAAACACTTACACTAGACTAGTCATTTTTTATAAGAATTATTCACTTATAATGAACTTTTCACTAATGTATATAATTTATTTAAATCGCTAATAAACAAGCCACCAATCATTTCCAACCAAATTCCTTGAAAAATTCAATAATAAAAATAAAACAAAGAAATAAGAAGACCTCCCTAGAAATTGGTTCTATAAAAACTATATAAAAAAAATCGCTGTAAAACGTAGAAAAACAATATAAAAAGTTTCCAAGAACCGCCGCACCCACCAAACTCAATATCTTTCTTCATACTGAATAGGATCGGCTTCACGGTTCATGTCATAGACGAGTTCGTAGCATTATAAATATAATTTGTCGATTGTGTATGGATGCTGGATTGTGTTTCGTTCACTCTAAGATGAGGTATAATTGACAACACATATATAAAACAAGGACAGGCGATTATTTAATTATGAAGATAGTACGTCACACCGTTTAAAAAAAACATTTAAGGGAAAAACGCAGAAGAAAATATAGTAGTTCCTAAAATAAAATTATGAATATATTAGTTAATAAGTAATAGTTATAGTTAGTATTTTAGTTAAGAAATAACCTCATATAGTAAGTTTAGTTTAGTGGAATGTCCCAAATTTGGATTCTGGTATTTAAAGCATCATGTGGTTATTTAATCATCATCATTTCATTTATGTCCACAAGTAAGAACCAATGTCTCCATTGCATCTGAGGTTTTAGATGAATGTTCAGTTTTTTTGTAGAAAGAAAAGAAACAACTAAAATATATTTTATTCTCATGAATATTCTTGAAATGTTGAGCTAAGATTTTTTATTGAGATTCAATAATTTTGGAATTTTAGACATAAGAGGGTAAAAAAGGTTCGAAATCGAATAGATCCTTATCCGAAGGTTTCTCCTTTTGCGTTTCCAAATAAAATCTTTTAATTGGTCCTGTCCACATCCTCAGTAAAGTATATCCTTATCATCATTTCATAATAATTATGAATTTCTTGGTACTCAAAATGCAAATATTAATGCATGCAGAAGTTGACATTAAATTCAGGTTTAGTTTTGTGATTAATTAATTAGAATACAAGTATTATTAAAAAAAATTGTTTTTGATAAACATCATAACTATTTCCGGAACTGATTATACACTTGTAGGCCAAACACGGATGTACGTATATTTTTTTGTCGAGTCTCTCGAGGCATAAATATTCAACATGCTTTTTCAGCAGCTCACGGCACTGCTGGATTATTTTCGACCATGTTCTTGCATTAATTAGCTTCGTCCTGAACAAAATGAGAATAATTTTATTCAAGTTGGATCAAAGTGATAAACAATAGGAAGTGAAAGTAAATCATAACGACGTCGTTCCGTTGAGAATAATAGAAATCAAATCATCAAAAACTTATTCGGTTGAGCTTTTTTACGAATTCAGTTATTTGCTGCTTATTCTTCTAGATTGGAAATCGATTGACTCAGGATTCGACAAATAGAAGTTGTATGGTAACCATCATCCTGTAATACTAAATGGTCTCTGTAAAACTACTAATCGAAAAGAATGATCATTCAGTTTGCGTATTTATCACTATGTAATAAACTAGATTATTTGATCTCAAAAACTTCCTGGCACTTTAAATAATGCTGGACCATCTGGAGTCCATTTAAAACAACATGTACATAAATATATTTGACAATATATCATTTAAAAAAAAAATTTAATCAAAAATCTTTATCCTCAAGTGTTGAATCTGGTTCATGATCTCAAAGACTGACTACTTCTTAGTACGACTTAGCTCAATAAATGGGAACCATCCTAATGATGTTATATGTATAAACTACACACACTACTACTACTACACACAGTGTAAAAAAACGAAAACTGTACTGTTCTATTTACATAGAAATACGAACAGAGATTCAAATTGCAACTTCACTGGCAATACTGAAAAAATCATACATTTCGTCATCACTGTCATTTTCTCTTGCTGTAAACATTTAGACACTAAAGGTTTTTTATAGTTGATATATCTTAAAATCCCGCATTCATACGAAAAACATTTTAAGCCTGACATGGGCGCTGAGACTGTTATCAAATGATTTACAAAGTGCGGTATCATCCATTTCTATAAAGGAGAGACCATACCATGATGGACTGCCTCGTCCATATAATAGTTTAATACTAATACTCCACAAACACGTGTTGAATTTAAAATAAGTAAGTCTCTCCTTTCTCGAAATAGATTTATCAATAACTAATAGCAGAACAAATGGGCAAAATATCACTTGGGTATACATTGTCGAATAGACAGATTACGGCTCGAATGGACGCTTCATAATTATACGAACATCAGGTTCTGGTTCTGAAACGGTTGTTTTATCTACTCGTGATGTGACATGTTCGTAACATGCGATAATAAACTCTATTCTAGGTGGAGGGGGAGATATCGTTGTAGCTTCAAGTTCTGTTGTAAAAGTATCAGTATGAGAAGTTGTCACGTCTGTTGGAGATACATTTCTGACTGTTGTTTTTAAAGACAGGTATAGCACTTCTCCGGATTGAGGACCTTCGGCTTCTGATACTCTTTGATGTTATATTTCGTATGTTCCTAGTTTGCGCAGAAGTAAAATCAGCATCATTATAATTACTTTGGTTACAGGGCCATATACCACATTTTCTATCACATGCGCAAATAGATTTCCCAACTTATATTGATCATTACTGATCATTACTTGAGTTGAGGTCGGAAACTCTTCAGATAACCATTCTATATCATCGAATAAGTATCACATTTTTATTCCTTTCACTATAACAATTTTTTTTATTTCTCCAAACCAAACATTCGTGGGTTTCCTTTTACTGTGGTCTTGATTGCTAGACATTTGTGTAGTATGAACTCTTATTTTCAATGATAACGTCTTTCACACTTCCGATTTTTATGTTTTAATTGGTACGAAGAGAAAATTATACATTGATTCCAATTCATTCTACATAGAAGCAGTTAATTTCATACGATTTGTATTCTTTATTTTGAAATGAATATTAGTTTACGTGTAATGAAATTCGTGAGCGACAAAACTTACATTGAAATTAATCTCTTTTTTCAATTTTGAATTGTTCTTTTCCCTAAATTTCTCCGTTTCTCCGGTCCATAAATAATAAGATATAATGTTTTTTCTCTTTGAGCTAAAGAAAAAATAGAAAACTGTAATGCGCAGTACCTTTCTGTTGAAATTAACAACTTATATTTGGTAAATAAATGTCAAGCAATCTTTTTTCAGTAGCAGAAGAGAACAAATTTCTTGTTTTTTACCCACTTCACTGGACTTGAAGTGTGAAATGTAATTCCACTGAAAATATAGTTTATCACGAAGTTCTTTGAAATTAATACTGCATAATTTATATCATTCTTTATATTCTCTAATTTTGACCTGTTAATTAATATTTGGTATTCTTACGTATTTATTTGTCCGCGACTAATAGTTTGTATTTGTTTGAAGATGCTTCAGACATAATACCTGCCCATAACATCAAATAAAATTCACCAAGAATACTTCAAAGCTCTATTGGATTTATTGAAAGATCAACATACAAGATCAAAAAGATATTGTGCAGTATATGCGTTTTCCTCAACGATTTCTTTGTTCGAAAATTGTATGCGAAAGATCAAGACCAAATCCTTAAAAGATGTGGGAAATGCAGAAAAGGATGAAAGCGCCAGAAATTGAGTGCCATAAATTTCAAGAGATTCATATATTTAGGGATAAAATGACGGAACAAAGTTCGCCGTTTCAAAGAAAATGAATAAAAAGTTTAGCTAAAATGTGACATTTCATCACATAATATCTCGTACGAATAAAATGATAGAGGTCAAAATAGTAGCCTTATGTTGATATTTCCGCATAAATTTGAATTTAATTTAGTGATTTGGATGGATAAAATGCACGGTATCAATTATATCATGAATATTTACTATGAGACATTCAAAACAGTTTTTGTGAATTTCTATCCTCCTTTAAGGTGCCTCCTGCTACGAATATGAAAGTTGATATAATAATTGAATTCTATATACTGCACAAAAATCGTTAAAAACATTCTAACATTTACGAGAGCAGCTTGGCGGAAAAGTAATTTTCCAATGAAAATGATACTTGAATATATAGGTATACTATAAAATGCTCCACTTTTCTTATCGCTATCATAAACCGAAATATGTGTCTCAGTGAGAAATATCCCCCTTCATACTGGGACATACTATTCCACTGTGGCCATAAATTCTTTCACGTAAAATTAATTGGAGACACTGTTTCTAAATGGAACAATACGTAAACCCTAATTGTATAGTTTATGCAACTACCTACCGGTATCACAAAACATGGAAAAATACATTTTTATACTTAAAATCGATTTTATTCATCAATGTAATATCCTTCAAGAGCGATATGACCCTTCCAACCGTTCTCTAACTTCTCGATGCCGTGCTTGTAGAAGGATCTGTCTTTCGACCTGAATATATTGTGAATGAGGAAGCAATTGAAAGAGTATGAAATTTTACACATAGTCTTTTGAAACATCATATGGATTTGACAATGAAAGCGCCATCTATGTCTCAGTCACACAACTTATGGTGGTTATAGGTTAAAAAAATAGGTATATTAAAAATTGCTTATGTTAGTTGAAAGATAATAGTTAACATAAAGGCCATTATATATTTTCTTATTTACTTTCCTAGCCAATGTAAATTAAATATGCTAAATTATAATAGTAAACGTAGAGGACATTTCTTAACCAAAACTTTTTGTCCATATAAAATATATTAAAATCTGCTATCCATATGCCATACGGGGTTAATCTTTTGAATCTACGTCGGATAAAAGGTTCTACCACCAAGTTTTTGGCCAATTGATTGGGGCAAGAATGAAATTTTTCATTGAACTTTTCACTGGTCACTTTAATTTCTTCTCTAACCGAGAGTACTTGTAGATCCCTAGCAATGAAGTTATTGGACACACACCAACTTTTGACTGAAATCTCTCGATAATATTTATGTTTAATATAGACGCTGAACCTCACAACTGGATTCCATGTATTGAAATATGTTTTAAGTATTGTCTTGAATACCAATAACTTATTCTTAATAGATCGTTGCGATTTTCCAACAATTATCCAATATAGTTGTCTAAGTTCAATCCCATGCACGTCGACGATTAGGGTGCAATATCTACTTAGGCTATGAAAACATTGCCAGAATTTCCACACGACCAAACACTACCCGTAGTTTAATTGTTGCTCTTTTTACCATGAAGTATTGATTAAAATGGTTTGGAGTAATAAGTAATTTCTAAAAGCGTTGGTGATATTCATACTGAACACATCTAACTACGTTATCGTCTTCAGAGACTGAAGATAAGATAAGAAGCGTAGTCTCTGTATTAATAAAATATGTTTTGCATGAAAATAATATATATCTAAAAATATTGAAAAAAAACTGAGATATGTACTTAAAAAGCTATGAAATTAGAGAATTTTATCGGAAATTACGATTTTTTTATTCACTGACACAGATGTTAAAGATTCTGTTGCCTAGAACGATATTTATTGAACTGTTCTACTGAATCAAATTTAAAGTTTGACTAGTTATAATCACTTCATTTCAGTTCAATTCAATTTTGTAATTTCCGGTTATTGAAATTTCCCTATTCCCACCTTGCTGTTTTATTGAAATGAGTAACTACCAGCAACAACTAATATTGTCGCGGAAGTGTTGCGAAAGCTATTCCGGTATATTATTGTGTAACTGGGTGATTTGGAGATATAGCAATTTCCCTCTCAATCATCCAAAATCTGCTTATATCTACCGTGCGTTTTGTACTAATTTAATGGCGTCGATTTAAACATACATTATCGTAAACAAACATATACTTATTTATATATCATAGCATATGACGTTAATACTCCATTGCTTTCAGATTTATTTCTTCAAAAATTTGAAACATGTGGTTTCTTGACGATCAAGACCACTTTCACATTGACGTACTGAAACATAGTTTTCCCCAATAACTATATTTTCCTGTTAATCCGAGATAGTGATATTCATTGACAACAAAAATGACATTAGTAATGTTTATCCGAACACTTTAAGACGAAATTGAATGATTCTTACGAAAAGAAATAACTTAATTCACTTTTATACTAAACACACTGCTTAAACTACCTCTAGTACACCAACACTTACAATTACACAGTCTCTGGCTGTTGAAATTTTGGTCTGGGCTGTGTTCAAAGTTCAATCAATGGCACTCTTAAAATTAATTGAAAAAAGAGTTACTACGAGGAAATTATTTGGAGTTGCAGCTGCTATCAGTTTACTAAATTAAATGGCACCTCACACCTTTCGAACTCTTTCTCTTTTCAATATGTGTAAAATCGCTATCGCAACTTAAAAAAGAATGCTCTTATATTGAAAACTACATATCACACAAAGCTACATATCACCAGTTTTTGTTCTATTCAAATACAAGAGTCAATTTCATTACCAAATCGCCCAATTATTCCCTTGCATTTCCAAACGCATAAGTGTCACTTACGTGAATATCAGAGTAATGAGAGCTGTCGAAGATGCGAGGATGTATTGATATCTAGTTAGCCTAGACCAGTTCCATGCATAAACAAAATATTGCTGCAAAATGGGTCCCCAAATGTTTGAATGTTGACCAAAAGTGTGCAAGGGTAGAAGCATTGCGTTCGATCTGTGCTCGATTTGAAAACGATATAGACTTCTTAAACCGAATTGTTACTATGGATGAGACTTGGGTACATTTCTATGATCCAGAAATAAAGCAACACTCGATGGAATGGCGACACTCTGGTTCTTCAAAACCTAGGAAGTTTCGTGTTCAAAAATCTGCTGGAAAAGTTCTTGCTTCAGTTTTTTGGGATTGCCATGGAGTAATCACAATTGATTTTTTTATGAGGGTGGAACAATAACTGGAGATTACTATTTGACATTACTGACCACTTTACAGGAAACAATTAAAGAGAAATGACGCGGAAAGCTATCCAAAGTTATTTTGTTTTTGCAGGACAAAGCCCCTGCACACAAATCTCATGTTGCCATGCAAAAAATTCGTGATTTAGGGTTTGAATTACTAGAACACCCCCATTATTCATCAGATTTGGCTCCGTCTTTTTCCACCACTGAAAAAAAGTTTAAAAGGTCATAAATTTCCTTCCAACGTGGAGGTCTGGTTTGCAGAGCGAGAAGAAACATTTTTTGAAAGGTCTAGAGACGTTGCAGGTTCGCTGTAATAAATGTATCCAATTAAGAAGAGAATATGTTGAGTAATAAAATGTTTTGACATATGCGTGCGTATGTCAGAATTTGAAGTAAGTAAGTCTATAGTCATTTGGATTAGTTTTCATTCCATATTCAATAGATCGCATGTTTACAAGTACCAGTACGTGGAACGTGATAGCTTAGTTTTGGGAGTCAAATTATCGAATGTCTCTTCTTATCCGTTACACTGTTTGCAATAGTTATACATTGTCACACCCTATTTGAAAGTTTCGTGAATGTTATTACCTGTTTAGTAATCTCTGCATTAGTCACTCACCAAATTGCTAAGGACATTGTCCTATTATCTTTGCTCCACAATTACATCGCTAGTAGCACTATTACTGTCACTTGGGCATCCTCTCCTCTCATTCTACCTTTAGCCGCCTCTAAAGTACTTCTAATGGCTCTGGTGATTCCCAGTACTACTATCCTGTCAACTTTGGTCATATTCCCCATTTTTCCCCAAACTCTTTACAGAGCTAGAAACTACAGCCTTTTCTTTTGATAAACAAACTTCTTGTCCATTCATTTGGTGCAGTGTATTTTCTTGTGAATGATTAATAAATAAATTAATAGGAGATAAATATCTTCTCTTTCCTAAATAAAATTATACATTCATCCAATATAATTGAATCAAATAACAAAACTAAACATATTTTTCAAGAAACCAAATATAAAAGTTGATACTAATCAAATATAAAGCTCATGAGTCAATATTTCATATTTTTGCCGAAAAAATAATCATCTATAATAAAATCGGTCGATCGATGTACATAATCTCATATAAACCACGATTTCTCCATCATTAACACTTTCTACCCCTTCGTGTTCTGAATTAGCAGATGGTTATGAGGATATGATGTTGAAATTCTCCTATCTTAGATTTTCGTTGCTTTAGAACTCTAATCTTTAAATTAACCTGCACCCTATATATGATTTACGATGTTTCGTACATTTCCCTTCCTGTTAATCCTTAACGTACATACATTTTCAAAATGATGGATTCGATTTTAAATCAATCGATCTTCCTATTGAAGCGTTTTACATGTAACACGTACCTTGAATATTTTACGATAAAAGCTTGTCATTACGTTATAAACTGGATTAGCTATAAATTTCTGCAGCATGGTATTTTAAAACTGTTTAGGTGAATACGAAATGAGCTTCCATTTGTTGAATTGCATCTCTATGAAAAATATAGAGTTAATTATAATAATTATGTCGCCAATTAAAACATAAAATAAATAGTTATTATTAATTCACTGGTAGACAAAAAACATTTTTTGCTGTAACTGAATAGCATACTACCGTAGAAAGAATCTATTGTCGTAATAACAAACTAAAGTATCTATTTGTGGCTAATTTTATTTTCTCCTTTTATATATTATATCCTCTCCAGAAAAACCAGAAGTTATCACCCATTTTGGCTGGATCCTATCGCACCGAATTTCTACTGGTATCCTTGTGGAACGTTTCACTTTGCTCGTAGCTGACGGCTCCGAAATCAGTAAATAATAGTGAATGGAAATGAAGAAAATGAATTTTCAATGACATTTAGCATCAGTTTATAGTCATTTAAAAGTTTAATAACTATCTCTTCGTAGGTTATATCCATATTGTTGCTCAAAATCTAATCACCACAAATACGAATACGAAGCTCTAAGTTCTTGCGTGATGAGCTTTTCTGTATAATTTACATTGCACAGAAAGTTTCCAATTTGTCCCCCAACTAAAATATCATTCTCTAAATTGGTGCCTGGTCTCTGGTACTTAAATCCTTCACAAGATTTTCATCAGTACTAGTCGTAAATGGGCAAATTCTGGTTAAAATTTGGGCCTTTTTTATTTTGCGAATCCATAGACGCCGTAAGTACTAGTAAATTTACATTATGACGAATAGCTGTTACGACAGATTCAAAATTTGGACTCTCTACTTTACGTTTATAATTGCAAAAGTCTCACTTCGTTACTTCCTTTTCATCCACTGAACCCATGACAGTTCATTTTTTATAGATACTATTAATATATGAATTGATATTTATTGAATTATAGGAATGGCAAAAAGTTTTTAAATTTGTTTCGTATGCAAGTGCATTTTAACAAGTGAAGACTATCCCTATCTAACATTGACAATCGAATTGTGTAATTTTATGGTGAAGAAGCAATAAGCAAATAACGTAGAGTGAACACCATATTCTTCAATCAGATGAGAAATCTTGTAAAAGCTGGAATTGAGTTTAGCACAAACTCATAGGATGTAGATGTGGAGCCTCACATGTCTTTAGTATTATCATTCTAACGGTCATCATTTACAGGTGAAACAACTCAACTTCATTTCGTCACCACAAAAAAGCAACTATATATTAGATCGTTATCAACCAAGAACTTTTATGTAAATTCATGATAATCACATTCTGGAATTAATGCAGAACTTTATTGTTTGAATAAGTTACGCGACAACATGTCATTCTCTTGTAGACTAATTCCAAGAGGATTTTGTTACAACAAAGCAGGAATTGTTGCAACTGTTCATGTGGGAATTGTAGAGCCTCTTCGCATGCAGTTAATTTGGCTGATATTTCGTCTTTTCTAGAATTCAGGACCTGATTTCTAACAAAAAAACAGGTTTAAAAAGGTGGGTTACGATCAATATCTGAGTTCCCATGAAGATTATGTCGTAGAATGTAATACTGTGAACTAAATAATATAACAAAACCGACAATTTCATTCCATATTTTCCAAAATAATTTCATGTACTCCTTGGAATTATTTCTATTTCCACTTTTGTCATATAATGATATCGATTTTGTGATACAAGCAACTAAAATTTTTGTTATTAATCATTTTTTAGCGTGTAGACGTAAAACTTTGAACATAATAAAAAACTGACAACGGACAAAAAACTCCCTCAAATTTATGCAGAGCAAACAATTTCCTTGAACCGTCAAGCTCCTGTTACTAAATTTCCAGATTTTTGTTTGCTCAAGCTGGAAATGTGAACTCATCAATGTTTCAATACAGGTCTTTCGTGAAAAAATTATGGTTTACCGGAATGAGAGAAAAGTATTTTATGAGAAAGCTGTAATTTAATAACGTTCGTAAACATTAGCGAGATGAAATTTTTCTTATTAAGTTCGAGCAAATATGGAATCCATCCACAATACTTAAAAAAACAATCATCCATGTGCATAGCTTCTGGAAACTTTATATCGTCAAAAACGCCTAATTTTTAATGGGTCCTCAAATTTTATGATGTTCGAAAGCACTGTTTGAAAAATATCCCTACTGACTACTACAGCTGTTAGAAACTCGTTTGTATACACTTTCTCAATTTCCAAAATATTCGAATTCCTGGAAATCCCTAATTTGCTCAGGAAAGCTTTTACTAACTGATTTAACAGTTTATTTGATGATGGGATCCGAAAGTGATGCTATGATTTTACATACGCTTAAATGTTAATAGTACTATACTGTAAACGAAGGTTTTGAGATATTTTGAGATATTTCACACTGATGTGAATATATCATAAAGTTTGATATTTTTAAGGATGAACGTACTCAGAACTTATTGTCATATCTACGAGTAATATTTGAGTTGTTTACACAAATTTGAAATATTCATCTGGGTCCTAAAATTAAATTGAATTAAATTGCGAACATTTTTGTCCGGTGATTTTATATGAATTTCGATGGATTTGGATTAAAACAACAGCAGTGAGCCGATCAACTCCATTCGACTCTCTAGCTACCATGTTTCGCTGGTTTTCCGAATTCAATCGTAGTCGCACTTCGCTACAGGATGAATTTCGGAAAAGACTGAACATTCTCCACCATCAAAATTCGAGCTCTCACACATCAGAAGGAAAAAAGTCCTTCCCGAAAATTGTACACCACGTACAAACTATCGTACAGATACTTTCTGTGGTTATTTATGTGTTTATTTAATTAAATGTATATTTAAATATTTCAACTCAATGTAATTAATTATACAATGTATTTTTCAAGCAAATATGGAATCCAGCCACAGTACTTAAAAAAACAATGATCCATGTACAAAGCTTCTGGAAACTTTATATCTTCAGAAACGCCTTATTTTTAATGGCTCCTCAATTTTATTTTATGTGCTATTAATTGTCGATTCTATTTTTTTTCCTAAGGTGTAATGGTGTATCCAAGTTTCATCTGCTGTAAGATTTCCAAAGCTTGAATTATATTTTAAGGTATTCAAGTATTCGTTCGAATTTTGAAGGTGAACGAGCTTTTAATTAACATTTAGCAATAACACAACCTTGCAAATAGATTTTTTATAAGTAGCTCGCTTAGAGTTGGAGTAGCGGTCACTAAGAGAAACATGGTGTATTTCTCAAATTACTTTTTCTATATTAAAAATGAGAGAAGTTTTAATTATTGAGTGATCAAAAATTTATCAACAAAAACATTAATCTTACACCTACTAGTAGTTGAAAACATTATTCAGAAACATGTTTCAGCGGCCTAATTCGGTCTTTATCAAAATATGATTTGACAATGACAATTTGCGTAATTATATTAATCAAAAAGATCTTGAGGAAACTGTATTAAGCAAAGTTCATTCTTTTTCCGTTATATACATGATTGCATTATTGTTGCACCAAAATATCAAATTTAAAACATGAAAAATTCAATTCTTATCACGAAAAACTGCAATTCACAATCGAAATTGAACAAAATAGAAAGTAGACTAAGAGGTCATCATTGATAGAAAAAATAAAACTGCTTTAACGAACCATGAAATATCAAAAAAAAAACAAAAACGCGAGAAAATCCGAAAAAAAGTGAATTTGTGCAATTCTCATTTTATTATAAGAAAGCTTTTTTAAAATAAATATGTAGGCTTATATATTTGGTAATTTACTTTTTTTTACATAGCAGTTACCACTACAATTTGTAATGAAATATACTTTATTATTTTTAATTGCATTTAACAAAATGTTATTCAAAACTAATTTTTCATAAACGTAGTATTCTCATTTTGTTATGTAAAAAAGAAGAAACGAGAAGGTGAACCCTTTTATAGTTGAGTAATTCGAGAGGTGCTTGCCGTGTGGAGATGCCTGTAGATATTAATCTTGAACATTTGTAGATTGTAAGTGCTCGGGAAAGATGTGCTTTGGTAGCTAATTTCACACACTTGCATTTCTCCAAAGAAATGAGTCCCGATAAATTGAAGCTCTGGGCGTCTCCAGCGAACTCGAGGATTATGAGCCACGTCTGCCTGTCGAATAGATCTTGAAAAAACTGCTCTAGCTGGACTAGTTTTTTTGTTTGACAGCTCGAAAGAGCATTTGCCGTGGTAGTATCGGTCAGAGTCAGGTCAGCGACCTTTCTTCTATGCTCTAGGCTGTCCAAGTTGTTGGTCAACTCTGGATCGCCTATAAGTCGAACTCTTCTCTTCTGTATTGAGTCCGGCATCTTTAGGATATGCTTGGGATCCGAGCTCCAAATGTGCAAGCAATACTACAAAAATTGATGGTTCTGGGCCTTGTAGAGGATTAGAAGCTAGAAGATTATGCCAGGACATATTGCTTCCAACCTCAATACCCAACAAGCGAATTTGTGGTGATGGTGATATGTTATGTCCAAACAAGGTAAGCTGCAGTGCCAGCCTCCTTTGTAATAATAGCAACCCGAGTCTTAAAAAAACAGATCAAGTCTTTATTCAATTTTTTTTGTCATATGTTTTTTGTGACTATTGTAAAATTGGGTGTTATCGACTTGAGAGGTTTGCGACCTAAGCCGGCGTTATACGAGTTATACGAGTATTAGTCAAATTCATTAAAAATTCTGAAAAATGGTATCAGAAACACGGAGGAAACTAATAATGAATCACCGCAGTGAAATTACAAATTATCCTATAATTATAAACTCGAAATGATTATAATACACATAATTATAAATAAAGAGGTAACTGTAAAAGTAAGCGAAGATAAGATGTAGTGAAGAATCAGGCAAATGCATACATAATCACAATCATAATCATGAATCCAGTGACAAATAAGTAAGAGTTATCTTAAAACAAATTACGCGGTAGTCCTTTGTATATCTTATTATATTGTTCAATCATATATACGAGTATATATCAAACAAATTCACTCAATGTGCACATGCTTCAAATTTTTTAATGAATTTATTACTTGACATTTGTATGTTTCATACGGTCTCCGTTAATAAAAAGTAATTTGAAGTGAGATTGATGTAACTTGAAGAGATTTCCAGTAGGGACAGGATATCAGGAAAATTGTCAGTGACAAATTCATTCGTTAATATCGAAACTAAAAGACGGGAATTCCTAAATTAAATTCAACTAGACATTATCAATCTTCAAAATGTAAAATAAACGTGGAACGTGACCCCATACCTACGAATATTCAATATAAGCTTTCGAAATCAACATACAGTGTAGTCCGTTCAATACGACTTTGAATTGAAATTCCTCATATCTTGTTTTTGATGACAATACATGATTAAAATGGTAATGTTCGAAAATGGGGTCCTATTTTGGGTCATAAAAAATAGAAAAATTGTAATTTCCTAATTCTTATCCATTTTTCTATATTCATCAAGGATTTATTTATTGTTCTACTTAGGATAAGATTGTAAATTTATTTTGTAAATAAAAAGATAATACACTAAACTACTCACTGATACTTAACACACTTATTCCAAAACTCCAAAGTGTTCACTATGACATTAAATTATTTACTGACTACTACAGCTGTTAGAAATTCGTTTATATACACTATCTCAATTTCCAAAATCTTCGAATTCCCGCAAATCCCTAATTTGCCGTAAAAAGGAAAAAAGTCATCCTTGAAAATTGTACACCACGTACACACTATCGTACAGATACTTTCTGTAGTTATTTATGTGTTTATTGGATTAAATGTATATTTAAATATTTCAACTCAATGTAATTAATTATACAATGTATATTTTATGCCAATAAACAGTATATATATATAATGTGAGCAAGCTGTAAAAACAATACAAAGAAATCGCCTTATAAAAAAACATAATGTAAATAGACCTTCTGGAAAATGTAGCCGGTGCATCCGGCTTAAATTATAATAACATAGTAGAACAGAACAGCTTCGCGGTCTCTATCAGTGGACGAGTTCGTAACAATACATATAGAAACGAACAATTGATAAAATAACAGTTGAACAATTGAATATCATAATTCACACAATTGATGAAAATTATGAAAAAATTTAACAAACTGGAAAGAGACAGCTGCGTTCTTCGATGAAGTTTATGAAAAAACCCTAGATAACAAACTGAAACCAAACGTAACAGATACACTAAATGAGGCAAACGTAGAAGTGTACAAGATCACGTATTTACCATTAAACAAATTATAGATAAAGCTGGCCGACGAGGTACAGACACATTTTTTGTCCAAATTTGACTACTGATTTCTGGCTGTTCACACATCTCAAGCCATTCATACGTAAAAAATGATTTCCATAGAACGAAGAGGTGGTAGGAGCCGTGTCAGAATGTTTGGACAGTTTTTCAGACACTTACTTCCAGGATGAAATTCATAAATTAGGACGTGAATTGGTTTCAAACCATATAATTTTGTTTCTCATATTGGGTGACCAAACTTGTTCAATAACCAAGTAGGTAACACAACTTTTGCCTTCTGAAACCATTATTTTATAACGATAAGCTAAAGTTTTCTCAAATTATTCATTTTGATTGAAATTACTCACAGTAGAAGAAATTTTATAATTTCAATTAAATTCGATCCTCATTTTTAGCAATTAATAAGTTTGAAGTTTATACCTTGCATGAATCTTGCTACTTTTCATTTAATTAAATCACGTGTGCTTGGATGCAAGAGGACGTACAAACAGTTATAAAGTCATTATGTCGTTATGCCGCCAGTTTTGAAAAGTTTGACGCTTTAGGTGAAATTTCAACCCGGGAAAAAGTCAAACTATGCATGGACTCTCAACTAACGATAAAGCGATTTTCATTGTTATTTGTTATCAAATTCTGCAACGTTGACGCGAAACGAATACCGAGTAAAACGTTAACTTGACTAAACTTCAACAATGTTTATTAAATCAACAAGATTTATGGTACGTCTCTATATTCACAAATTCGGCAATAAGGGATGCATCAAAGCCAGAAATATTTTGAAAGTGGTCTACGGGGGAAAAACTTTCTAAACCTGTGGTCTTGTTTATCTATAAAATTTGCATGAAATTTGTATAGAAACGGTAAGAAGAACCAACAGAGATGAGAAAACTGCTATCAAGTAACATTAAAAAATAGAAATTTGGCGTGCCAACTGAAAAATAAAGTCGTTATACTATTGGTCTGTGATAAATGGAGAGCACATCACAGAAAGAGATCACTAACATTCGATTATAGACATGGCGGAAGAGAAGAAGTTGAAATTAATGGGGCTCCAGGGACATATTTAGAAACGAAATAGTCGGTTATTTACTGTTGTGGGGTCAAAATAATTAGAAATAGTTCGAAATTAAATTCGATATCAATTCGGCGTGGGAGATATTTTTTAAGTAGTTTTTTGAAGCAAAAAAATGGAAAAGTGGCGGGTTTAAGAAGTAAAAAAATTTGTGAATTCCTTAATAAGTATTAGTATTGTCTTGATACATCGATTATATTCATTAACACATTAGCTTCACCTGTATATGTTTTTGTGAGCTTGTTTGTTTGGAAATCCCCTTGTGGCTTATTACTGTTAGTATATCCCACCACCGTTTGTTTATTGAGCGGGCAACGGCGTCAACCTCCGGATTCGCCGGTCGTAGGTTCAAATCCCGGTCACGCGGGAAAAAAATGGGGCGTTTTTTCCATATTTCTCGTACAAAGAGTGCCATACGCTTTTGTCGCAATAATACCAGTATTTTTCGTTCATTATTGTTTTCAATTTATATTTAAAAAATATGTATTTTTATCTTTTTAGTTTAGAGTGCTTTAAAAGCGTGTTTTTCAGTTTTTTTTTAACTATATAATTTTACATGTTCTCGTAGCCAATATTTATTGTGTGATTTTGTTCATTATTGACTAATATCCTCTAAATCAGGGGTGCTCAAACAGTCGATCGCGAGTGCTTTTTAAGTAGATCTCGAGAAGAAAAAAATTTTTAATAAGTAGGTAGGTAACTAAACTACAAAAATGTATTACGTAATAAAATAACACTGCTTGCAACAAAAGGCGGCTTTATCAAAGGAACGCGCGGCACTTGTCAATGAAAAGCCGCGTTGTTTCTAGACTAGACTGTACTGTCTAGTTTCGGGCGGCGCGTTTGACGGGAACATTCGAGACTTTCTTTCACGCCGATATAAATGTTGCCCCTGCATGAATTGGAGTCATTCTGAATTGTAACTTGATAGCGATACTACGTGGATACAAAGTTTATTATTAAATAGTGGAAAAAGAGTGCAGTGAAGAAATCTAAAACGTATCATTTTAATAAGGATTGGGAGGTAGAATTTTTCTTTTGTATGGTGAAGGATAAGTGCATTTGTGTGCGTGGTAACTTAGAGAGGCATCATAAAACGGTTCATAAAAACTATCAAAAGGATTTTCCGCCACAGAGTGAATTAAGAAAACGAAAAGAAAATGATTTTATATCTTGTTTGAAAAAAGAACAAACCATGTTCACAAGACCAGCCAAACAATCAAAAGCTGCTACGATCGCGTCATTTAAAATATCTCATATATTGGCGAAACACAAGAAACCATTCGAAGATGGATCGGTGGTGAAGGAAGCATTTATTGAAGCGGGTGAGACTTTATTTGGAGATTTTAAAAATAAAACAGAAATCATGTCTGCTATTAGAGAACTTCAGTTATCTCGTCCGACTGTCACAAGGCGTATTGAAGTCATGAGTCAGGACATCGCAGATAAACCAAAATATGATGATATCATGGAATGTACATACTTTTCTTTACAGTTCGACGAATCCACCGATATGATAGACACTGCCCAGCTGTGTATTTTTATTCCGATGGTATTCAATGACATGTCGGCTAAGGAAGAATTTTTGACAATCATTCCTCTGAAGGGGAAGACCCGTGGCGAAGATATAAATGAAGTTTTCTTTAATTTTTTGAAAAACTACGAGCTACCAATATACAAATTAGTGTGCATTACAACCGATGGAGCACCAGTAATGAGTGGAAATAAAAACGGTTTTGTGGCATTGTGTCGAGCTAATGAAGAATTCCCTTCATTTTTTTCATTCCATTGCATTATACATCAACAAGTTTTGTGTTCCAAAGTTTTAAACACGGAGGAAATTATGGGCATTGCAACAAAAATTGTGAATTCCATCCGTGCACGTAGCTTGCAACGGCGGCTCTTTCAGTTGCAGTTGGAAGATAGGGAGTCAGCTGAACACACTGATTTAGTTCTTCACACAGACGTCAGGTGGTTGAGTCGCGGAAAGTTCCTACAAAGGTTTCAAGAATTATTGCCTGAAATAACAGCTTTTCTAGACAAAAGAGGTGATGACACTCAGATTTTGAAAAACGAAAAATGGCTGACTGATTTGGCATTTTTGACTGACATCACAATGCACTTAAACATCGTTATCTTGGAGCTTCAAGGTAAAGGAAAAACTATTATTGAGATGATTAGCGCAGTAAACGCATTCAAAAGTAAATTGCAACTTATGATAGATCAACTGAAAAGAAAGGATCTGAAGGATTTTCCGTCTTTGAAAGCAAGGATTCCTCAGGTTAATTATTATACGTATGAGGCTGAATTATCAAATATTTTGGGACAATTCGAAATGCGTTTTTATGATTGCAGTAAATTGGAAAATATAGCATCATTTATGAGTTATCCTTTTTCATGTAAAAACATTGAGGAATTAGCTACTGAAATAGCAAGTCAGTTTAATATGAACTCATGTTCTGTTGAAAATGAGTTGGTACAGATTATATCAGATATACATCTCAAAGCTACAGCATCTGATAAAAATTTCTGGTGTTTTATATCTGAAGATAAATATCCGAATCTAAGGCAAATCTGCATTTTCTGAAATGAAGATAAATAAGTCAAAATATCGCAATCGACTAACTAACGATCATATGTCATCATGCTTGCGATTAGCACTCAGTGGTTACGTACCATCTTATGAAAAGTATGCTGAGGACATGCAGTGCCACGCTTCAACATCCAAAGCCACTCTTTAGTTAGGTTTAACACCATATGTAACTCTTTTGTTTTGTAACAACCAATAAACTCGCAATTTTGAATAACTATGAGTTTTTTCATTGATATTGTAGAGAAGAGCCTAACTAAACCTAACCCAAACCTTGACTAAAATAATGTTCCTATATTGCGCAGAAAGCTAATATCTATATATGCTACGGTACACCCTACCTAGGTAGGTAGGGTGTATCGTGTATGTACGACAACCCTGCATCACACATACTTGCAACCTCTCAGAGTCGATCGTAAGTAGTCTAAAAATATTGAGGTAGATCGCCAGCAGTTCAAGTTTGAGCACCCCTGCTCTAAATAGTATCGTGTTCATTTGCTTGTAATAATGTCAATGAAGTTTTGATAATCACTCTGAAATTATCAGCTATAAACTTTTTCGATTCATAAAAGAAATTTCGATGACAAAAACTCTGGTAGAATTTTTTCATAGATGTGGTTTTATTTGAAACATGAAACTTATATTGAGAATAAAGTTCGGTGTGTGAAAAGAGGGGTTGTCAATCTTAGAAACATATGAGAATGGCACATGATTGGAAAGCAGTACATTATCATAAAACACCATAGTATTATTGATATATCCAAGAGTACTTGAGTACGACATGTACGCATCAAGAAATGAGATTACAAACCAACTAGAAGTGTGTGCTCAGAAATTATTGCAAGCACCCAAAAAATTTAGAAAGATTGTGACAAATGTAGAAACTGATAAGTCTGATTTTAGAAAAGAAGATATCAAGGCCGCGTATATCCACATCACAGAATGTTGGGGAAATTTTTAAGAGGACTTTTGCTGTGCCGTTACTGACCGGAAAAAAAAACGCTGCCTTATACTAATGGCCAGTGCATAAAACAAAAATGAAAGAGATGAATTTTTTACACTTCACTGTTAATCACAGCGAGATTTTCGTAGATCCTAGAACTGGAGCAATGATTTTTTTTTATAATGTTACAAATGTTATTTTGGATATATTTGGAACACAAGAGCCTTTATTTTATAGATAAAAATATTTTATTAATAAAATACATTTCATCAGATATTGAAGGACAATGCTTGATATGATTTATTTAAATTTTTGTTTTATAAATAGTGACAAGTAAAGCAAAACTTCAAATGTAAAAAATTATGATAGAATATAATTTTAAAATTGTAGGTTTGGAAAGAAATTTTTTTCGGTTTCTCCTTCGAATTATCTATTAGAATTTAGAAGAAACACATTTTCTGGGTATTATAAATAATATTATTTTCGACAGGGAGCTAGAACAAAAAAGACCTAAATAGTTACTATAAATCTTATACCTTAAGCTCCTGATTATTCTTATCTCCACATATATAATGATGCTGAAAAAATATGATTAGGAAAATCCCAATTACGTGGTTTTGAAAGGTAAAAATGAACATAATTTGAATTAATTAATATAATTAATTCATGGAATGATTTAATTCAGCGTCGCTGCTAATAGCAGCTCAGTGATTTGCAAACCATGAAAGATTCTTAGAATGCGAAATGTTTATAAACAGATATGGCTTGGACTTTCTTCATACCGAACTTAGACCTCTGACCTTCAACTTTGAAGTATCGAAGAAATTCACTTCAATGGTGTGGAATCGTCTCTGGGCTATTATTATGATGATACTTGTGCTTATTTCTCAATATCATTTTCACTCTCTATGAGAGGCAATAGCATCGATACTTTCAACAAATATTGGAACCTCATCTAATTCCTCACTTCCAAAATAAGAGTTTCCATCAATATCATGCTTGTCCACATTTAGCCAGACAAATCTAAGACTACTTCAAAGAGACTTTAAGCTGGCTTCTAAGTTCCCCGAATTAGTCCTCCTCAAAGTATTATACTTTTCGACATAATAAAGTTTGTATAGAATAAGATGCTGCAGAAGAATGTTGATTACTTGATTATTTGTTGATGTTAATAATTCACCTATTATCAGCTTCCTGATATACAAGTAAAAAATTCCATTCTCATTAGCTGTTCAGTTTTCCCAGCATAATGACGGATAAGCTGATTTACTGGTACCGTCCGCCACAACTATCATCGACGTGTCTAAATCTACTCAAATCAGTGTGTCAGCTGAGACTAACCCATTTTGATGGGGTTTATTAAACTCATCTGTACACGCTTATATACCTCACAAACTCGATTGCGGACGATATAGATAGATGTAGCAGATGGAAACAATTACTATACGATGTGTCACATTCAACTAAAATAATTCATCTCTTGAAATCTCATTACCTTGAATAATTGGGTAGTTAAACTAACAAATAATTTTAAAGATACGTTTCTGATACTGTTATAAACTGTTATAATATTCAATATATATCTTAGAATCTATAGTATTAAGCAACTATCATTTTATCTAATCTTTGTTTAGAACTATGCATAAGGTAAAATACGGTAAATGGACAGTTTTGAAACTGCGTACTACTGAGGGTTTCGTGGTGGTAGTGGGTCTGGTGCAAATAGTTCTAGTCTGCATAAGACGCCATATTTCATTTACTCAGTCGATTGTTTATCTATGACAGCTACGCAGCACTTATTTCTTGCGCGGCTTAATGTTGATCGACATGGAGCTATGATTAATGACTAAAAACTTCAGATCCACTAGAAACATACTGCATAAGCACCTTGTGCCGATTCTCAGTTTAACAAGACCAGTAAGTATAAGAGAAGCGGTAGCTAGAAACCCAGGACGGTAAGCTAGACGAAGCTAAGACGAAACCAGAACTAAGAAGTCGATAAATCCCCGTGAAACATATTTGGTTCTAGTAGGAAGGAACAACATGACATGTGGCAAACACTTGACGCATGTTTCCTGGTCAGATTATATTATGTTTCAGCAATGATTCTTGATATCAAAGGTCTCTCGAATTATCAGTGTGAGCTTCTTTTTAGAGGGTACCTTAAGAGCTATGTCTATGGCTAAAAACCACAAAATTTGAAAGATTCGAAGAAATAAATCATTCAAGAAATTATTATCTGTGCAGATATATGTTAGTGAGTGTTATGAAAGGTTTTTGAAAAGAGTTTTGAGTTATGCATTACCTTGACGACATTATTTTTCACAAATAAATGAAATGGTAAACACTTTGATTTTGTTTGAGCTCCTAAGCTTGTTCGGACGTGCACTCAATAGCCTTCAAGGCCGCTTGGCTATCGCAGAAAATGTGAAAGTGCTTTATAGAGAGGTTTCTATTTACACACTTCTCAGCATACGTTTATTTCTAGTATCTCTACTAGAAAAATAGTCAGTAATTTTCAAAATTGTATATGAGCTTGCATTTTAATCCAAAAAGGCCAAATCCAGACTTTTGCGCTAGCTTCGAAGAATCTATATACGAGAAAAAACATTGCAACCTTGCGAAAGATGATTGGCGATCGTTGATTACCAGTTTGTATGAGATGTCTGTGTCCATCATACTACTAATTTAGTTCATTGGTTTGTCACTGCTTTCTAGCTTTATCGATTAGAGAATTCTCAGGTGACTTGTCAAATTCTCTGGCATTTTACCGGTGGGAGTTCTGTCAAAGTATTAATAAAAGAAGCAAAACGTCGATGTCAAAATCAGGTTTGTAGGTTCATAAGGTGTTTCCAGCTTTTCCACCTTTTTTATTTATTTTTAACGTTGTCGTCTTTAAAAAGCTAGTGGCGTCCAATTCAATATTTTATTCAATTTTATTTAAGGCCGAGAATACTTTTCCCGAGGAAAATCTCCTGCCGGGGAAGAAGATTATAAATTGGCTACTATTGTTTATTTGTTCCTCATACTTAGAAATGCATAGTCTGTTTTTGTCAAAGAAGTTGAATCAATTTCTCATCAATGGATAGATGGAGGTAATCTGTATTGCCCACAAACTAAATTTGAGGTCTGGCTTCCATGTAGATTCATTCACTTGAAGTGCTAACTATCGTTTGAAACATAAAAAAATAAACATTTAATAAAAATGTTTGGTGGTTATTTTATCTTTCTTTTGGTTTACTACAAATGATTTTAATTTCTTGGAACTCTAGCCCTTGTTTTAACTGTAGTCGAATATTTGAGATAGTTTTTAAAAAAATAAATATGAAAAAAATGGAAACGATGAAGTGCTAGATTTTTTAAAATTGTAGTCGTGGAAATGTTTTTGGGTTGAATAATTTATATATAAATTGATAGTAAGTAACATCAACTATAACCACAAAATCACACATTTTTCTACAATTAGAATACAATAAGTTTCCATAAGTTTCCACACTGTATAATAATGTCTTGTTAAATTTTAGAGAACCATAATTAAGAAATCTTCTCCTACACGTGTAAATAAATATTGTTGTTAGATTTTATGGGTGAAAATGATGATTATAACATTTTGCAGCTATGTTGCATCGTAATTGAACACGTGGTGCTTTGCTGAAGTCTCAATTCGAATTGCATGTTTAAACGTGTTGGTTACGTTAGATATCTTCACGTTAAACTTGTGAATACAATGTGGAAATTGTGTGTGTTAAATTACTTAGAATGTCTGTGCACACCACCGTGAATATTATTCCGGCAGGCAGAATGTACTAACATTGTAACATTAATTGATTCATGAGGTAGGATAGGTCGATTGCACTTCACAGATTAACAGGAAGAAGTTACGGGAAAGTCGAAATTCAATATATCAACTGAAAAGTAGAAGAAACTTGAGACAAAAATGAATATACAAAACCAATAAAGAGATTTTATAAAATACAACTACCCTCTCACTTTCATTAAATTTAAGCTTCCTCTTTCATTCATTTTTTTTTCAATGCTCAATTTTTTCAGTTCACGTTAAGAATTTTTCGATTTTATTAATCTTCAGAAGATTCCTGGTAAGGTTTTGTTACCAGAATCCTATGCCTATGAATGTTATAGTGTATTCAACTCCAAATTTCCTCGATGGTATTTCATATATTTTGCAGTAAAATACTGAGCTCTGCATTTATTTACAGGTAGTTACTGGAGATCGTGTCGGAGCAAGTGAAATTCTTCTAGAATTAATGGTGAGAATCGCATCTCATCCAGATCAATGGGACAGAGTCCACAAAATTTTACGTGAGTAAATTACATTGATGACATTTGTACACTTCAATTCAGAATAATTCTAAAAGCACTAAAAATATCTGTCAGAAACAAATAACAAACCATCTAATATTTCAAATTCAAACTAGAAACGTTATGTTATACCTAACTCCATTCTTGATTTTTTTCTGAAAAAAAGCGAGCAGTATCATTTATTGACCTATCAAAAACACAAACTGATACAATATTTCAAATATTTTGCTAGTGTCATTATTAAAAAGTTACTTTTAATAAATTCAAAATCAATATAACTCATAAATAATAAAAAACAGTTTTGTTGTGACAGCTACATTCTCTTGCCTGACGTCATTTACATGTGTTTATTTAGGCGACTGTATAACGATTGCATTTAACTAAGTTACGTCTGTTACATTGTAAAAGGCAAATACTCTTCTAGGAAACTATAACCAAAATAGAACTGCTGAATATATCCACCTAAGTACGAACAATCCACGAATACTAACAGAAGTTCTATCAGGGCACTGTCACCTCAACAAACACCTCAAGATAATAGACTTAGCAGATAATGCGGCGTGCAGATTTTGTTGCCCAGAGCACGAAACCTCTATTCACATTCTCTCAGAGTGTGAAACACTAAGGAACTACACTACACCTGGGAGCGCTGGAAAGAGAAGACGAAGATCTCTGGCATTCTAGACTTTTTAAAAGAAGTGGGATCAATAGATCAGTTGTTAACCCTGGGTTCGTTCTCCAGCATCGCAGCAAGAAATGGAGACACAATAGATCCTTTGGGTTGCAGTGTATAAGAGATCCCAAATCTATATATACATTGTAAATGTGCCGCGAAAGTGTTCTAATAACTCAGAGGGTTTGTGTGTTTTACATTTCAACGTCTAAAATTCACGCCATTAATTTAAAAGTGCTCTTTAAACTATTTTGGTTTTCCTGTGCGCCACCAAAACAAATCGTGGGTTCCATATATATGTTGTGTGACGTGTGTGAGACTCCTATTAGGCTAGGCTAAACAAGAACAAGAACAAGTGATTTAAGCGATTTAGTGACGATGAAATGAATCCTCACTTTTTCTAAAGTAGATAATTTAATCTGTTGTGATAACACTCCTGTAGTGATGATTTTATTGAATTTTTAATATGATTCTGTCACTGTCACTGAAGATTGTTTATCGACTCATTAAAAATTAGCAGTTTTGCTATACAACGGAAACAAATGTCCTTTGTGCCGGTTTCGCATAGTTCTGATATGAAAGATACTTCCGAAAACATGAAGTTCCTTCTCGAAAAAATTAAATACAGTTGATATGTTTGGGAAATTTGTGGAGATTTTAAAGTCATTGCTTCGGCTACAGCTTGGTTACACAAAATATGATGCTTCATTTGCGAATAGTACAGCAAATACAGGAAAAGACACTACAAAAACAAAGTATGGGCTAAGTGTGGATCACTTACTTAAGGACAGAAGAATGTTAAAAATGATCCAATGTTAAAAATTATCCTCTAGTGAGCCCCAACCACATACTTTTACCACCGCATATAAAACTCGACCTAATGAAAAATTTTATAATAGCTATGTCTAAAGATGGTGGATTCTTATACCGGAAAGAGAAATTGCCCAAAATCAGCGAGGCAAAAATTAAAGAGGGAAATTTATTGGTCCACAAATGTGGAAGCTAATGAAGGAAACCAGCTTGGAAGGAAAGTTGAATGAGCTGGAAAATGTCGCCTGGAACATTTTTGTGAAAGTTGTCCAAAATTTCCTAGGAAAATTACGTACAAAGCTTTGAAACGTGATATGTCTTTGAAAATACATCTTCTGCATTCTCATCTGGATTTTTTCCTCGAGAATTTGGGTGCTGTGAGTATCGAACAAGACGAAAGTTTTCATCAGGACATTTCCTTAACAGAAAAGCACTATCAAGGAAAAAAGCCAGGAATGCTAGAAGATTACTGTTGGAGACTACCATACAAACATTCACGAAAATCATAGATATTTATTTATGTTAGTGATTCTTGAGCTTTTTATGATAATATATGTCTTGAAGTCGCACAAAAACCTGATATGTCAATTTTTTCTATTGATATATTATTGTTTGGTGGCCATGGTACACATAAAAAATTTGGTATAAGTTTTGGTGTTACAATAAAAAGTTTATGTTGGCCATCTCATAATAATAGATCGAGTACTTTTTTTACATCTTTTTAAGTTTTGACCAACTCGACAGGCTGGTCTAGTACAATGGTTCTCAATATTTTACTACTGAAGACCACTTTGTTCCCTACAATATGACCCAAATACGATAGAATTGAAATTTCTTTCTTCAACAGTTACATAGGTCGTTTCCAAATATTCGAAGAGAATACAACAACCATTTACAGTTCATATATATAACAGAAATTGGATATGGATATATCAATCAATCACTCCAAAAGTATGAAAACTCATAATCAAAATTGAGTTTGTTTCTTTTCTATATTTATCAAGAAAATATTGAAACTTACTTTATACATTTTTTACTGTTTGCTTAAAATTTAAATTGTAAATTCAAATCTTTAGGCTCAAATTTTATGCATTTAAAATATAATAAATAAACGTTACTTTAAACATTCACTCGTGTATACAAATATGAATTTAACTGAACTGAAAATCTGTTGAAAATTTTGTTTCACAGAGATTAATGAAAGAAATTTCAGTTCCTTTTACTAAGTACAGGACTTCCATCAATCAATTCATCCCAAAACTCTACAACCTTTACAGTTACATTGAAGCCTTCATTTGGAGAAATAAAGTCTCAAAACAAATTGAACTTTTCAAACGATTCCAATCCAGTTTCAAACCATGAAGACCATTTTTCTTGAATATCTCAATTTTTTGGGTCAAAAGTCATATGGAGTTATATTGCTACCTGGAAGCCAAGAGGCACAAATATCAACCAAAAATACTAGCCTAGCCATTACGAGGTGCTTCGACAAAACCATATTTTCATCGAGGAATACTTCTCTGTTCATCAAATGTGGTACGACCCAGCCTCTTAACAGTCACCGAGCTTTAGTATGCAGAATGGATAGACCCTTATATCCTTATGATCGAATGTGCGTGCGAAATGAGGTGGTGCGTTACATTATTTCAAAAATTTGATCTTTCCATGAATTGTTTACCACCATTCTATTAGCAATGAAAACTCTATTGCCTTCTATTTCTTCTGTTAGTGCCTGCCGGAATAATTTGATGATTGTCAAGGCAAACTATTGCTCGAAGCTTTGGATCCAAGTATTTTTTTCTCCATCCCGGTCCTCCGGCGTATTTTGCCTTTAAAATTCAGCTATATCGATTTTCATTCTTTGTTATGTGACCCAAATACTCCTGCTATTTTGTTGTTATTATTGATCTCACATGAGACTTTGCAGTACTACTGTAGATCCATGATATTCATAATATCCTTCTATTAAACCACATATGAAAAGGTGCCAGTTTCCAGTCAAAGAAAGTAGTTCTTCCATTGTAAAAGTATTTAATCGATCTACTAATTAATTTTATATTCCCAATACAAAAGAACCGATAATATTACCACTTTCCCCATCACCAATTCTTGTTTCGAAATATCCCAAAATAATTGATATATTCTTCTTGGGAATGGTTCTTATTATATTTTTAAAACATCGTTATAGAATTCCATTATTACTTTCTCTGACTTGTCTGCCGTAGAGTATTATTCTCTCTGGAACGCCATTTTTTGTTATCAATGACTACTAAGCCATTTACAAAACTCCGTTGTTTTTCTATGGCATCTCACCCATTTTATCTGTAGAGTTTCTTGTTATTTCTTTAATTCCATTATGGGTTTTGCTTTCTCCTATTTTTATTTATTCTAAAAATCACAAATATACCAAACTGACAAAATTATATACAGTAACAAGATTCAAACACTGCTTAAATATAATCCGCGCTTCTCGACAATTTTTCTAATGATAATTTTCTCGTACAGAACAACATAAAATATATAATGTTATTCACACTGTAGGTAATTCATTGCCCATTTTTTCTTGCAGAGAATATTTTGTAAACAACGAAAACGTTTAATAACAGTAAACTAAAACTTCGATACGACATTGGTTTTTTCCCATACTAGACAAATACAAAATGTAAATAGAGGTAATATAACTTGAGAGGTTTCATCCGAAATATCCATGGAATGAGGTTAGCCATCTATAACCAAACATCTGCCCTTGCATAAAATGAACACGGGAACGGACATATAGGAATGCTAATGCATCATATTTGAACGGGAATATGTATTCAAATACGCAGTTTGAAGTGTTTTATTTCTCAGTCCATATATAGAATGTCAGTTCAGATGTGTTTCCAATATACTATTTCAATTGAATATTGTTTATCGAGAAATAACATTTGGAAAGCTTTTCAGTTTTTCTTTACAAATACGTGAGATGAAATCCTAAATTTCAATCTGAATATCCCAGCTGGAAGTAATATTGTTAACACTGCAAAATTTTCCAATTATAGAGTCAGGGTTTGTTAATTTGTGTTATCCTAAGTCACCTCTGCTACGGGGCGTGAAATTAAGTCAGAATCTCTGCTCTATCACCATAAATCCCTGGGATACCTTTATCATAAAAAGAATTCAAATCTCTCACAATCAACTGGCTCGGATAATTTAATGAGTTTCCAGCTAATGAAATTATCAGAAGTTTAATTAGAATATAACCATCCAAGGATGGTCTTGTTAGAGTAAGATAAATTGTTAAAGGTTATTCAATTTATTAATAACTATAAATCATTCATGTTATATAATTATAAAGAAATTTGTGAATCGTAAGAGTTTACAGTCAAAATTCGTACAGTATGAGACCACTCGACGCAATGTTTTGTTTCTCTTCAAGCGAAGATGATATAATTAGTCCCATTTTAAGCCAATAATTGATCTTAAAAGTCAAACTCGTGAAGTAATCGATTTTAAATATGGACGAAAGTAACTCCACACGATTTAATAATCCAATTCAAGAGTAATTCGATGAACGAACGCACGTTCATTATGTCATATTACGTATACTGTTGTATTTCTTTTCCTATATATGTTATTTGTTCGTTACAAGTTTTGTTTGGCTTGTCTCTTCTTCTTCTTCCTGTAGTTTTTACGTTTTATATTCATTTTGTTAGTCTATATTGTTCCATCTTTGTTAAATATCCAAACCAGTATAAGATTCTCTTATTTATTTGTTCTTTGTTTGTTTTTCTGTTGAAAATTGTTTCTTATAATTTCATTTTTTGTTCTATCTATGCTAAATTTGCATAAGTACTTCATCTCGATTGCTTTCTCTCTACTATTTTAATTTTATTGTTAGTACCCATGATTCACATCCATACGTCAGTGTTGGAATTGTTGTTGTTTTGTAAACGCTCAGTTTTTCTTTCATTGTTACCTCCTTCTTATTGAACACTGTTTTATTCAATTGATAGTATATATTTGTTGATTCTTTATTCTGTTCGTAGCCTCCGCTTCTATTTGGCCGTCATCTGTTATTACTGTTTCTTCTTTTGTTACCAAACTTTGTTTCCATTTTTCTCGTTAATTATCACATATTTGCATTTTTCTATGTAAATTTCCATTTGCAGTTTTTCTATCTCTTCTATCCAAATTTTTTTAGTGCTTCAATCTTTATATGATTTTTGTCATAATTACGATGTCGTCTGTATATAGTTAGCCTTCTAAGTTTATTGGAATCATACTGAGATATCCTATGTTCGTTTATAGGTGTCTTGTCTTCAAGATCAAAGGACAAAATGAGACAAATAAAATGGTTATTCTCAAGAGAAGTTAGATAGAATTATTAACAAAAAGATTTTGATTGATTTGGTAAAGGCAAGTGGAAAGAATGTAGAACGACAGATGATTTTAGAAAATATCAAAGTAGCTGTCACTGACGAAAAAGTAAAAGAATGACAACGAAGAAGTTGGAGAGACAATATAACGGATAAAATAACGTTCAAAGAGTCGTGGAGAAATGGAGAACAAAAAGTCTGGTCCACTCATGGTATTGCAACTCTAAATAATCACCATTCCATTTTTCAGTGCTTCTTGCTTTCTTACCAAATTACCTTAGTCTTAGGTATTGTTCACTGTAATATATGTAATTGGTGCCTCTATGTATTCAAGTGGAAGTATAATACCCATTCCGTCGTCATTATTCCTCTTAATGGTCTTAATTAATCTATTTTCGTCCACTTCACTTCTCAACTGATTAACTGCAACCTTATAAAACACTAAATTCCAAAATGAGTTGAAATATTTCCGCACATATGTAGAAAAAATGTGCTGACTAAGAAAACTATCCTCTGTTCATATATATGATTGTAAAAATAATTGTTTAATAAGTGTTTGTGGGAAAAAAATAAAATAAAACATCCGCTTTCACTTCTCCTGGAGAGTCTCTACGGAGATGGAAACACCTGGCGTGAGACAAGATAACTCACACATGAGCCTTCGGTATATCTTATCATTGAACTGCTACACTTGAACAAGCGCGTAATACGATTTGTTTTTAATCGGACACAGTCATCTAAATAAGATCCCATCTCTATGCTATTGGCATCACGGACGATTCGGAATATCGCTAGTGTTTTAAAAAGTAGACAAATCATCGGTGAGTACCCTGGACTCACTCCGTGAAATTAAAGATTAACAAATTATCGAGTGAAGTTGAAAACTTAGAGATTAGATGCCTGATTAGCATTACCAAAGACAGTCACTTCTGATAGTTTTTACTGACGCACAAAATTTTCATCTGTTCTTTTACTCTGTATAATATTCAATATTTGATTGCAACGACTCAATTTCATTCAAACTATACCGGAAATCAGTACATACATTTATTTCTTTCGAATGTCCATTTGAATAACTATTAGTAATTTTCTTAACTTCATGTTTCATTTCAGAAACTTTGGATCAGGACTTGAAAGCATCAAGAAGTGTTGTCACTCAATTACAAACTCTACCACATCACAACAGAACCATCAAAAACTCTACTGGAGATAATCAAATGAACTCAAATAAGAATATCTCTATGTATATAAATAATACAGTCAAGACAGAAAAGAAAATGGAAGACGTTAGATGGCCAAATGATGAGAAACACAGTATTTTGAGAATTGTAAATAACAATAATTATTCAGAGATGCATGAAACTAAGTCTTTAGCTAATACCGAGAAGTCAAAGGAGAAATCTAATAAACCTACATATCCAAAGAACTTCACATATCATAGAGTCACAGGTAGCATAACTTTTTCGTTATCCAAATAAATTTCTATTCAAATCTTGCTGTTTTCAGTTTTAAAAGAAACATAAGCGTTTAGTTATAAGTAGTACTAGCTTTTGATGGAAAATGTCAACAATCTCTTTTTATTATATATATATTTTTTCTTATTAAATTGCATTATAACCGATTGAGATCTGATAATGGATTTGAAGAAGAGAATACAAATTTCCATTTTTCGGCGGCTTGAGCAAATTACAAAATCTCAACATAACTATTTGTTGAAAATTACAGAAAGCAACATGCAGAATCTAGTATGCAGATAAGCACCATCCTTATGACAATAAAATGGACGTTTCACTTCGACCACCAATGCTAAAACTTCATCATGTAACATATATGTAAAAAAATGAAAATGAATCGAGTACGTCTTGAATAGTTTAATCTCACATGGTTGTTAGTACAACCATAAAAAATAATATATTGTGTGAAATTCCAATCTGGTTTGTTGTACATGTAAAGTCCGCCTAGGTATACTCTAATTTATAATCAAATATTCAATGATAATTTATCACTATCAAGATTTAAGTTCATTTTTGTTTTCTTTTCTCTATAGTCCTGGTATAAGAAAGTCTGTATTTTCTAAATTGTTGTCCACTTCAAACGCCTAAAAAATAAAAAAGAAGGAATTTTTCTCCAACCATCAACAAATGTTAACATTTTTGTACTATTTTCAGGTGCGAAAGCCATCAATTTCCTTACCGTACAAAAATTTGCTCGTTGCTTAGCAACACTTTTAATCCTGGGATTAAAAACGCTACTTCTAATCCTAGGACTAAAAGTAACTAAACAAACAAAAATTATATGATTAGTACGTCTACTTGGCAATCGATATTTATCAACAATACCAGATATCCATGACTACCGACTTGCTATTGCTGTTATAATTAATAGGTGCTCAAATTTATTACCAAATTATTAACGATTTTTGAATAAAACTAACTTTATTTTGATTTTCACTTGGTCGAAGAAAACATAGTATATATCATACGGACTAAAAGTACCTATTTTTACTCGCTATTTTGCATTCACTCGGCTGCGCTGCGCTCCGCCTCGCAACTGCAAATATTGCTCGTAAAAAAATATGCAATTTTAATCCTTATAATATAATATACTATTATTACCTTGTTTTTTTTCAATAATCTTTTCTTCTCACTATACTATTTATTAAATCTACTCCACTACCTGTTATATTCACTTACAATCAAAGGTAGGTCAATTCCAATGAATCTAGAGCAACAGCTGGACCGTATCGGAGATTCTCAATTCCTCAATTCCTCCGATTCGGCTTCATATTAATTAATGCTACAGTATTTAGCAGTAGAGATTTTGCTAATCCAAGTACAAAGATAAGATTAAATCTGTGATTACTGCTACACACTTTCTTTGTACATAATATATCACTCAATATGTCGTGTGACTGACACTCAGATGGCGCTGTCAAATACATATGACGTTTATGAACTACCAACTTTCAAAAAAATATGTGTAAAGTTTTATGACATTTCGATCAATCAGAAAAAAGTGACAACCATTTGAGTGAGGTTACTTTTGTTGTTTTCAAAACAATGGATTCAAAACAATTTCGTGTATTAATTTCTCGTTGCTTTTTGACGAAAAAAGAATACTGTTGAAGCACAGCAATGACTTCAAAAGTGTTATCCGGACTCTACTACATCCAAAAGAACCATTGGTTTGCTGAATTTAAACGTGGTCGTAACAGACACAAATGATTGTCTGGTCGTCCAATTGAGGTCGTTACTCCAGAAAACACGAGAGAAAAAGTCAAAAAATTGGTTATATCTAATCATAAATTAGTTAGCTGAGAAAGGTTTTGTCAAAGTGGTTGTCGCGTTTACTCACAATCGATCTATAACATCAACGTATTGATGATTCAGAGCAGTGTTTGCCCATGTATACACATAAATCATATTTTTTTCGTCGATACGTGACAATGGTTTCGTCCATCTCTTCACTGCGGAATCAAAAAAATCATCTGAATGGACTGCAGCCGGTGAACCACGTTCAAAGGCACAACAGTCAGCTGGGAAGGTTTAGCTTCAGTATTTTGGGATGCACTTGGAATACTGTTCATTGATTATCCAAAAGAGAGACAATCAATAGCGAATACTACATAGAATTGTTGTATCTTTTGAATGTAAAAATCAACAGAAAACGGCCTCGTGTGTCAAAGAAAAACCACTGTTTCAACAAGATAATGCACCGATTCACAAGTTATACTTCGATTTTTTTCCTCTCCTACCGTATATTCCAGATCTGGCCCACAGTGACTAATGGCTATTCGCTGATCTCAAAAAAATGCTCTCCGACAAGAAATTCCGCTCGAATGTAGAAGCAATTGGTGAAACTGAAGCCTTTTTTGAACGTTGGAATGATTGTTTTATTCTTGAAAAAGATTGCATTGATGAATAAAATCGATTTTGGGCAAAAAAATGTATTTTTCTTAGTTAGTCAAACGACTTATTGAGTAATGAGTTATAAAATCTCTCTTAAGCCGTAAAATTGGAAAATGTGTTTCTCAATCATATATGTTATAGATATTAAAAAGAATAACTGTAACCATAGAAAATATCCTTGATTTTTTAATCTCCTACTAACTTCTCCAATTACTTCTGTACCTTTGGTGATCAATTCTGGATCTCGTGACACATTGTAATTTCACTTTATCTAAAAGGGATTGTACGAATTTATTCTCATTTTCAGGTAAACCTGATAACACTAGCAAAAATCCGAGAGCATACATAGCTGTCTCAGTGATAGCACCAAATACAACATCAAGCAAAACTAAAGCAGTCGGAATCGAAGAGGATTTAACTTTAGAAAACGAACTACATCAGTTGAAACCATGGACCCATTTACAAAACATAAAAGACATGGAATCAATTAGATCTAAATGGATTGTACGAAGAAACAAACAAAACAAGGAATCATAGAAAGAGAATAGCAGCAATTTGTGAATATTATAAATAGAATAATACAGGCACTAGTTTTTCTGATTAAATATGTTAATATTTTATATTTTTAAAAATTAGGAATGATGTAATTCTAGAATTAAATAGAATCAAACTTTGTGGCATAAACCAATAGTACCAGAAAGTAATTAACGTGATATGAAATAAATTTAAAAGATTAGTTAATATTTCGATCATATGACAGCTTCAAAAATTTTTAATGAAACGAGACATGCTTAAATTGTAGTGAATAGTACTTAATAAACTAAAAATTATATTAGTTATCTTCCACTTTAAAATATAATTGACACACACCAATCTTTTAGATTATCGGTTGATGATTGATATGATTTAGATATTATTAACCATAGATGTATCTCTCAAAAGGGGCCAAAGATAACACTTTGTTTTGAAGGTGATTTCGGATTCCGAAATTCATTTATAACCTTGATTTTTAATTTTTACTGTTATATATTATGTGTGATTATTTATAATTCATTAGTAATATACTACAGTTGTGGCTGCAGAGCTTTAATCGGCAACAAAAAACGGGACAGGTCAGAATTAGTGCTATACTTCTAAGTAAATTTCAACTTGTTTTGGTGTAATGCGATATGACAAATAATTAAAAATGATTCAAATCGAAATATCAGTTTTAATCTTGCACTATCATTAAGCCAAATTGGCAATTATTACACAAATTTTATGGTAGAAGATGTGTAATAAAACTTAGAGTCGGTGAAGCTTATCATTGTGATATTTCAGGAATAATATTGGCGGTGAGAAATCGGGTTTAAGATTATATATTGTAGATTACAGATATAGCTAAGGCAATGAAACACCTATAAATGTTACTTTTCTTACCCCGGAGAGAACATAATTAGACTATTACAATGTTATTTGAGGTTAAGTGCTTCTTTTGAATAGAATCAAGTGACAACATTTTTAAATTTAAGTATGTCTCGTACCATTAATACCACAGAAATAGGAAGAATAATATATTCAGATAAAATCAAAGTCATGTATTCATATTATCAATTTATCAACTTATCAACTTAAATGATACATTCCGTGAGACTAGAAATCCGATCACTATGTATTTTCTGTGCTTCTTTTTTCCTATTCTAAATAAGTTTCGAGGGACAGCATCTTTCAATCTTTTTCGGGGTCTACTCATTGATATTTTAGCATCCAGTTTATTAATGATAATACGCTCCATTTTCTCGCTTGGGAAACACGCTATCGCCTTCAATGTTGTGAGGGAATGAGGACACCATATAATCACAGTAATCTCAATGTGGTTAGAATGCCATGTCCAAAGCCACCTATGGGCCCCATTTTTGGTGTAGCAAAAAATGTATTTTCTATGTCAAAAGACAAATTCTCCGAAAATGGACGGAAATAACTATATGAGTCAAACCAAAGCACACATAGAAGGACCTTCTGCCTGCCTTACCAATCAACTTCTCCTTTTAACAGGTGTGAAGCTCGACTTGTGACTGTTTTTTTAACCAGACAATCACTAAGACGTTATCTGTATGATATAGGCAACACCGATGAATGTAGAATGAGGAATTTGCAGAGGTACTTGATTACCTTTTCAAATGATTTCAGCCTTTGATAGTAGAACATGACAAATCCCATGGACGCAACGGTATTTGACCACCCAATAACTTATTTATTAATAAATTTTATTAATCTATTGTCTTTAGATAGTACTACATTGCTAAATTTCACTCAATCAGTTTTCATGAGCTTGATTATGTTTTTACTACCATATAGTTTAGATTTCAACATTAAAGTAAAAGGATGTAACGTTTTATTTTCTGCTATTATTCTTTGTACGATATTCTTTCCTGTAGAGAAAGAATTTATTATTAATTTGATTATAATAGACCTTAAGCAAAATTTTATGCTCTAATATTCATAAAGAAGGTTTTTATACCTCCGACATCAAAAGTTGTACAAACTAAGCAATGCAAAGTTTCTGTAAAAGTTATAAAATATACTAAAATGCTATGGATAGTGGACATTATAATACAATATGCTCACCAAGAATATTTCTCTAATTCTTCTATGTCAACCATATATTTTGTTCTATCCTCTGATGTTTCTATCTATTTGGTATCAAATTCAACTCACTTCTGTTATGGAGTCTCTACTACACAAATGTCTTTTCCAACGAGTATCATCCTGTTTGACAAGTCGCCATACTTATATCCATTCCATTAGAGCAACTTGTTTTATTACATTCTACATATTGCATCGAATTTGAGGGCATGGTTTGCTAATAAATTATCATCATATTGGCAAAAGATGTGGAATTATTAAACAATTTCTTTTGTTTAGTAACTGCTCTAGTTTCTCATAAAATTAGTGTTTCATATATAAATATATATATATATATATATATACATATATATATATATATATATATATATATATATATATATATATATATATATACATATACTTTGATTCTACCTAAATATAGAAGAAAGCCTGCTCCTACATTTAAAACCAATATCAAATCTCTCAGTTCAGGTATGATTAGAAACTTGAACCAATGATTTACATTTTTTTACAGTTGAAAACCTACTCTGAAAATAGCCCTTAGGTTCATTTAAAAAAAGAAAATAATCTATTGTATAATAGTTCTTATATTTAAAATAACTTAGCTTTAGATAATACATTGCGTACTATTTGAAAATAAAATCATAAATAGCGAAAAGCACTCATGCTGCATATCGATAAATTTTTTTAAAGCATATCTTATATGGATTATTATAAGTTAATTAAAATTGTTAGACACACAACTTCCTGAAGCTTCGTCAAGCAAAAGGCGATATTATCGCACTCAAAGCGTAACCAGGTAAAGTCTTACAGTCTCTTCATTTTGTAGCGCTTCCTTGTATTGTGTTCGAACCATTGAAATAGAAGGGAAGGAAGAAGCAATATTATTTACATAATATTATATAATAGTATTTTGTAGAGAATAAATATATGGCGAAATATATTTGAAACATTTGTCTTTTAAGTATAATGAATTTCATGTATTCCCAATACAATTTGAATTAAGCTGATTTCCACAAATAGAAGTAAATCTAATATAGTAACAAGAGACTATTTCAATGGAATAATATCATGTTGAAAAGCTTACAATATCTAACAGGGTTGTCAGCTCTAAGCTTGCATCGCAAATATATATGTCTTTCATATGCTTCCAAAATCTCTAGTAATAAAAATACCCAACTCATACAAATACCTTCACAGATCGTTTCCAAAGAAACATACAGCAACAAGATGGGACTCACCATTCTACGAAATCTTCGAAAGAAACCTTAATGATCTACGACTCCAAATTCCCAATTTTTGCCCAAAAAATATACAATACCCACCACCCTGGCTGATTCCCATACCAAAATTTAATACCACCCTTAATATGGCAAAATAAATGGAAATTAGACTTAACCTTATTAAACCATCTTTAAAATTGAATTTCAAACCTATCACTTCTACATAAATTGCAGAATTATATGCAATATTACAAGCACTCGTTCATATTAGAGAATCAAAAAAGTTCACTTCAAACTATCCAACACCTATATACAAAGCTGAAATAGTGTACTTAAAAAATGAAGATGCCAGCGTCGAATTTATTCAATCTGAAAGAAATCAAACAATCAGTGAACTCTTGGCCCCAAACCACATCAAACAGACTACACCAAATGAGAATATCGCGCTAACGCCTGGGTCATAGCAATTTAAGCCATAAAAATCTTCTAACGCGCACTGAGTTGCCAAAATGCGAAACCTGTGATGTAGATCTTAGTGTTAAACATAAACTATCGCAGTGTAAACAAAACGAAGACACAAGAAAGAAGTACGATATTTCGGTGAACTTAGGCAAAAACATGGATATGAATGTACTGTAATGTAATGTCAGTCCTCTGCCTATCCTCTGACTAATAACTGTAGTATTTGAAGCGACTAGAAACAATATGTCATTTGATATCAAATTTTTTCGTCTTAAAATTTATTAATAATTCCTATAATTAAAATTGAATATTGTTTTAAAAACTATTTGTTATGTGTTTCATTCATATTTTAATTTTATTCTGAAAACTCATAGAACCAGCTCTCAATTGAAATATTCATTTTGCATTGAAATTTTTAAAAATAATTTTAAATTCTACTCAATTTATGTAGGTCCCTTTTATCATCAACAACTTGTACGTGAACCTTTTTTTAAAAATTCTCTTCTCCTTGTATTTAAAGAATTTTGGATTTTTTTATTTGATTGTATGTTTTTCTGATATATAATGCAGTTTTATTTTTTTTTATAATCTTAATGACTTTTTAATCTATTATCTAAACACTGAGATGTCTATCCTATGTAAATAGCATCACAATTATCACAAAGTACTTGATATATCATATTGCTTCTTTTATTTTGGGGTCATTTAGATTCAAATTCAGTAAAATATGTGAAATGTATTTTTTTGCCATCAAAGAATTTTCTGAAATACATAACTTTTTTCAAAATAAACTAGTATTTTATATGTTTAAAATTATTTAATAATGAAAAAATATTAATTCTAAAGTAACATTACAATGAATTCAAAAAAATAACGTATGAAATTGAAGTTTTATTTTCACAAAACAAAAACTATTCAAATACACTGTGGAATCAATATAAAATTGCCAAAAACAAACATGAGCGTAAATAAAATAAAATACTTTTTTGTTGTATGTAGAAGGCAGTTATTCCTCCTGTACTCTTAAGTCAATGGTTGGAAAACTGAATGAAACAAGAAACGAGCGTTAATATTATACATGACTCTAGTGGACTGTATTTGATGACAGATTCGTGTAGCACATTCTGAATTCTTGTATCATTTTTAGTGAAAGATTGACCAAATGTAGATGCAAACATTTCTTTGGTTTAAGGAGAGCGTTGATTACAAAAATATTCCTTAAGTCGTAATAATTCTACATCATATTTTAGACATTTAGACGCTATTGCGTTGCGTTTATAATGCTTTAGCTGTAAAAACGCTCTCTGTTTAACAAAGACTACATTTTTTAATCACAATGAACAAATATCATTTATAGATTCTTTAATTTTTGTATTCGTTTGATTTTTAAATTTGATATTGTTAAAAGAATGGAAGATATTGCAATAGTATAGTGACTACATACACGGTTTTTACTTTTCATCTGATATGCATAAACTTGTATATTTAGTACGAAATTAAAGATTACCTTTAGTAAGTTGTGTTTTATTTATTCTCCAACATTCTCATCAAAAAATGACCATCAGTGATTTTAAAGCAGTAAGTATTTACTATAAACTCAAAAAACTCAAATATTTCACTTATTGTCTCAAATTTAACGGAATGGAGTGACCTAAGAAAAAAATTTACGGAGTTGACAAGTTTAAAACAGAAGAACTAAGAAACACGACCGTAACGACTTGAAATAACGGTTTATCCACTTATATAAGAGATCCCTCGTCTTCACGTGTTTAAACAAAATACGTCTTTTCTGGAAACCGTGCGTCTTTAGGATTTACAGAATATCTTAAACCATCGATACTCTCATCTTTTAAGGCCCAGTTTTACAAATTTAAATCTCAAAAGTCAGCTTACACTACAGATATCAATTTTTTCACGTTTTATAGAGGGCGTTTACCGAAAAACTACAGTTACTGGTGGTCTGGAGGTATTTTAACTTTTTCAAATTGCTTACATTTTTTCAATATCTTAAACGGTTGTTAAAGTTAAAGTTAAATGATTTAAGATTCACATTTTATATTTGATGAACTCGACGATGATGTTATTCGTTTTAGAGCAAATATTTAAATTGTCCCACTTATTTTTTAAATTTGTTGTGCTTCTATCGAAATTATTTCTTTGTATTTTTTCAAAAGGTTTACCAAAAGTACTACTTCAACGTCACATAAATTGCAATTGGAAATTGTTATTTTTTCTTTATGTTTATACAACTTTCTTAATCAATCCAACTTTAAAACAAATATCGGTAACATTTTGGTTATGTTTGTGACAACTGGCAGAAAAATGTCTGTTCAACTGTTACCTGTAAAATAGAGAATTAATCTTGGTTTGAACTTTAGTTTAAACTTTAATTAAATCTCTAGCTTTACCCTAGATTGTAAAATTGACCATAAACAGCGCTTATAGATATTGAATTGAAATCTCAGAAAAGCTTAAAGTTTGCTTTTATTACTGATTTTATGTTGAAAACTTTATGACAAGTAAACTATGGATGAAAATTTCACAAATTATTGGAACTTAGAATAAACAAGTCATAGGATAGGAGTCCACAAATAAATTTTGCCGGCTTTGCCCAAATCCCAATTACTATCCATAGCCAGCAACTTCTTCATGATCTCAAACTAAGGCCGATAAAATATTCACTACTCAGAAAAAGGAGTGTATTTGGGAAAAAGTGGAAAATGTTTAGAAAGTTGTTTAAAAGAGGTTTTACTGAGGATCATTAATAATTTTTTACATTAAGAAAAGTAAAATAATGTACCTAGAACTCTCGTTACTAAAGAATTAATATTATAGTGGATGAGTGACTCCCACTTGTGATTTGGCTTATGTATATTCTGAAGACTGCAATTCATTGTTACATATTGCTAGGCAATCTGGCCGCGTTTGTAACAGACACGATTGATTAGAGTGATATATCGCAACGTCCCAAAAAAACTATTACGGCATGAAGTAATCTGCAGTAGGGCCACACGTAGATACAACCTTACCCAACACGTAAGTCAAATAGCTATTATCCATTTTTCACCTGATAGTGTACCTTTCCAATTATTCTCAATTTTGCTAATAACCCTCAATCTTAAGGTATGGAAAGTACTAAACAGAGATTATAACTAGGGAGAAAAATATATGAGTCATTGTAAGCCTCTACTGAAAAATACAGATTCTCTGGAACTATCGATTTTTCAAAGCTAACGATGAAGATATTGTTATGAACTCGTCCTCGAAATGATCGGTGAAGCCAATCCTGTTCGGTTATAATGGATGAATCTAAAGCATGGCAAAAGTGCTAATTGCCGGAAACATTTTGATATTGTTTTTCTACATGTTTTCATTTTCCCAGCGGCTATTTGTTTATAATGGTTTTAAGAACTAATATATAGGAAGACCTTATTATGTATTTGTTTGTTTATCTACTTTCTACAATTATTTCAGAACTTCATTTAGGTATGGATCAAAATATTGAAAAGTAATATGTGAATATAACCAAATTATATAAGTGATAATATTATTTACTAGTGTAGTTGATGAATAAATTAAGTAAGAGATAGATATAAGAATTCACCCCACCGCTAGAAATAGTTCATATGAATATGAAAAACATTAGAATATAAATCCATTGTTTGCTATCGATGAAACCACCAGTCTGAACTCTGAAAAAGAGTAAAAGGAAAATTCCTTTCGAAAACAGCCGATTTCCGTCATCTGTATATGGTTTCATAAAAGAAACAAAACTATCACCATGCCTCATATAGAAAGAACTAATTCTTCTGGATAAATTCCCGAAATCATTTCATTTCATAACTCGTGGAAAGGGATCGATTCTTTGGATAAAAAGTGTGCCAATACAGATGTCTAAGACGATAGCCATTTTTCATAATCTATAGGGTTCTGAATATTGCTGCTGCCAATTAATTTTTATTGTTACAACATCCAAGATTCATGAAAGCCTTTAGAAAACTTTTAGTAACGCTGCATCTGAAGCGGAGATATGCAGCTCCGCAACTTTCACAATTTTCATCCCTATTTGACCATATTCTAGACAAAGTCAATCAAGCAGCGATTCCCATTCGACACTACATATGAGAAGTTTTATATATATTTGGATTGAAGATATAAATATATTCAACATATAGTAATGAAGAAATTAGAATCTTTCTTGATGCTTACGTATTACATTTTTATATAAATTAGTTTTGATGGGAATAAATTAAAATGTGTATGAGAAATAAGTAGGATTATTATATAGTAAATAATAAAATAAATTCAATGAGCTCCAAGAACATATTTGTGATTTTCAAATTAATCTATTGTTTCAAAATGTTTATCAAACAAGTCCATCAACAAGATTATACACGATACCACCAAGGCAATCCGTTTCATAAAAAACACTTCTCTCTAATAAAAGCATAATTCGAGATTTATACAATTATATAGTGCGTCTTTAAAATCGCACATAAATTCAAATATCTCGTTCCACAACAGCAGTATCGTTAGGTTTATTTTTGATATTAATAAGAATTTTATGCGGTCTATCTTATTCCCAGATAAATACTCGATTATGTTATGAAAGAATAATCAATAATACAGGGTCTTCCAAAGGTAACACCCCACTTTAAATTAGAGATTTTCCTTGCTGAAATTGTACCACAAATGGGTTAAAATGATACAACGACGACAAAAAAAATTTCATGACAATAACTATTATTACAAAGTAATTGATCAAATTCTACCAAGAACAACAAAAAAAAATGTATGTCTAAATTGTTCTCCATTGACCACTAAAGAATTATTGAACCAGATAAGAAATTCGTCTCCATCATTTCCTAAAATAACATTCGCTACTTTCTTTTTTTCTGTTCTTTCGATTTTCAATGATCCCGTAAAAAAATTGCAGTGGAATAAGTTCAGATGATCGACTGATCCATTACATTGTCTCAATCTTCGGTCTAAATCGTTGGCAATTTGAACAACAGGAACAACCTGGAGGGAATTAATGTATTTTACTGAAAACCAAATTAAAATCCTCCTGTCCATTTTCCTTCGAAGGAATATAACTTCTCACAATACTAAAAGCCATCTTAATTTTTTATTGCCTTTCATTACATCTGGTTTTCATCAGACCAATATTGAATACTTTTTTGCTTAAATAGTCTTTATCCACAATCACTTTATAATTGTAATTCAATCAATCTTGAATCAATTACTTTTCACTTAGTTATTATAATAATATCAATATAAATAAAAATTATATTATCAGACATTTCTTTTTATGTTTTATCATAATGGGTTATTTTTGGAGTAGAGGACTCCAATTTGGCATCATTATTTCTTTATGTTAGTTTGGTATGGTAATTAATCTAAATAGAATGACACCGAAGCAGAAATATTTCCAGATTGTTAATTTTGAAAGGAATGGCTCATTTTGAGAGATATATCAAGCATTAAAGGACTTTTATTATGCTCATAATAGTCCTAGGAAATGGTCATTTCGAAACTGGGTCGTTTTCGCAATATGTTTACTCTAATCGACAATATCCATTCCACAAACCGTACGCGATTGTCACCGTTCATCGTACTCTTTTACGTGAATATATAGATATGCGTCTCTATAAAATTCATCTTGTTTATACGTCTTACATTAACGAAAAGAGAAGACGTAAGCATAGCGATCGATCCAATGGTTAAGTATTCAAATAAAACTACCTAATTCAGGGCCATAAGTATCCATTAGTTTTTGTCGAAACTCCGTTACACCCAAAAGTAACCATTTGGTACGCTTTAAGGGGCTAGTGGTACAATTGCTTCCTAAGTTTCCAGAAATTGTAATGATCAAAACGTAAACTGTAAGCAATACAGAGATGTGATTACTAACTCCTTTTGGACCAGCTGGGAAGCTTAGACATGTGGTTTCAGCAGGATGGCACAGGACGTGCGAATTAATTAATGTATTTGAACAACGATTAATTTCACGAAATAGACTGTTTACTGGCGACACTATCAGATAATTTTCTTTGCGAATTTGCAGATAAATCAGAAATACTTGAGTACTTGGAAAATAACATTAGATACGTCATATTATGCAGTGCTGCATGTGTAAAAATTGTAACTCTATATCATTTCATGCAAGCGCATGTATAATTTCATGTTCAAAAATTGATCTGTTTTATTAGGACCTCACTATATAAACCCAATTCATTATCTTTATCGCTATAAATGTGAATATCCTTAAAAAGATACGCTTTCTACTAAGATTGAAATCAAATTTGTATATTACAATAAACATGATTGTCAAACGTGTATGTACTTTGATTATTTTAGTAACAGCAAGGTAAATCTCTTTATTAATTTCCATAGTAATCAGAATTCATTATTTCCTGTTACACACTGGTTAGAAAATTAATTTTTTCATTCAATTCCTTCCCAATAATATGATTCGGGTGTCTTAGTCTCACGCGAATCAATATCCTAATTACCTTATTATTACTTAATTCAAATTATTAAAATATTGTCAAATATACTGTCATATTTTTGTTCGCCTAAGCACAGTTTTATCTATTAACTCAATCATATTTGGGTCATACTTTTAGGTACACCAATGGAGAAAATAATGGCTCTTTTCCTGATACTTTTTTATTTGGAGTAGCAATTTCTTCATATCAATCCGAAGGAGCTTGGAATGTGGACGGTAAAAGTGAAAGTATTTGGGATGCATTTACACATAAAAATCCTTCTCCTATAAAGGGCGGCCTTAATGGTGATGTTTCCTGTGATTCTTATCATAGATACAAAGAAGATATTGCACTGGCAGCTGGACTGGGACTCGATTTTTATAGATTTTCAATTTCATGGTCAAGGTAATATCATGTAATTCTATTGAAAACGAACGTAGTATACACCTCTCATGAATATGTCTATAGAAAATTGAGACAATATTCTTCTTAAAACATGTCAAATCCTTTTTTGTCTGTCCGTTTCGATAACAAGAGAAGCACCAATATTTCTAAGATCTTTCACACTTAAATATGCCATTGGCTTTAAACGCCTTAGGTATATGTCTCCAGATCGAGAATTATTTTCCTACTCTTCTATAGAATTTTTTATGCCCTTTTAATCGTCAGAATACTAGGGTTTTAGTTTTCAATCTCTTTTCAACCATGTTCCCACACTTTCCGATATTTTGCTACTTTATTTATTTGCGGTATTGTTTGCCTTCCTATCCTATTTGCGGTGTTCTCTTTATATATACCTATATCTTTTAACTATTATGTTTCCTATTGGCTACTGTTTGGGGTTCTCTATAATTAATATTTTCATCCTCTTTTTCCATGTTTTCCTAAGTTGTTTCATCTCTGCTGCTACTATTTTACGCTCTGTCTTTTTGTTCATTAACCTCGATATATTAACGGAAGTACTGTTATTCATTTGGAGTAAGGTATATTTGATAAGATATACCAATGTAATCCCTCTATCTATCCTTTGCCCATCGATCATTTTCATTTTGACTTCAATTCTCAGATCTCCTATTATCTTTATCCATGTTTTTATTTTTTCTTCCATTTTCTGAAATGTATCTGCTAGTACTACTTTGTCATTCGCATATACTAATTCATCTGTTTTCACTTATCCAATTTATAACTAGTATAAATAGAAGAGGACTGATACTGTCTACTTATTTACACCCATCTCTATCCTAAGCTCCGTCAATTTTCTTTCTAGGATCTCTATTTTTTTCATATTACCCCACATCATTTTTCTATCTATTTAGTCGAATGTATCTTTCAAATCGAAAAATGTACTTTTTTTCTTCCTATTCTATTTTCCTTTCTATTAAACTGTTAATATGTATTTCCTTTTCTATAGGCAGTTTACTCCTACTCCATTTCCTCATCAATATACTTCCTTATCTTCGTCTCTTTGATTCTCGTATGTTTCTAAACCAACTAACGAAACTTGTTTTCAAAATTAGAACTTTAATAATTTTTAACTATTATGATCTTCAGCTACAACTCACATAAAATAATTGGATTATTCAGAGAATATTTATAAATAATGGCAGTTCTCAATTTTACCAATTGAATAATATTGAATATTCGTTGGAATAACATTATTGCATCATCATGTCAAAAATCAAATTAAATTTACGAAATTTATAGAAATTATCTTTTACTACGATCACCTCCATTCCACATCAAACATTATAACTGTCTCGAAAGCATGTTTTGAAACCAATGCACTTTACTATCGGATCTAGAAACTAATCTGTTTCAATCCAATCCAATCTGTAATTGGAAAATTTCCAACTATTGAAAATTATCAGTATGTTTCTTAGCGGTGTCGTGACTCAGTTATCTTTGCGAACCACTGCTCTAAAGTATAACATAATACATAAAAATATCACCAATTTTTTAGGGTCCTTCCAACTGGTTACGACAATGAAGTAAATGAAATTGGATTACAATATTATAAAAACTTGGTGGCAGAAATAAGAAAATATGACATGATTCCTATAGCAACAATCTACCATTGGGATCTTCCGAATAATCTTGTATCCATTGGCTGGGATAATTTGAAAATGGTAGATCTTTTCGTGAATTATTCAAGAGTGGTTATTAAAAATCTACCAGATGTGGGAGTCTGGCTTACAATAAACGAACCAAAACAAATATGTCACAGTGGCTATGGCGATACACTCTTAGCCCCGGCAAAAAATAGCAGCGGATTAGCTGAATATATGTGTGCATATGTAGTCCTTAAAGCACATGCTGAAACATACCATATGTATAAAGAAGAGTTCAAAAACTATACAGGTAACTATTATTCCAAGAAGTATTCAAATTCAAATATATAGCAAAATCAATCAATTCGATGCTCAATATTCAGTCAATCCAATGGGCTACTTTCTGAACCCACTTTAATCAACTTCAAAAGTTCATACCCAACGATATACAAATTATTTCGTTGTGAAAAACTATATCTATTTTCTGTCATCAAAATCCTAACCGTGATTAAATATCTAATCTAATGACAATGAATAGTTTAAATTTGGTAAATATACAATACACCAAAATTATTTTATTTAATTCAATATTTTTCCATACAAGACATTGTTAAAATTTTAATTTACAGCTAAAATGTCTATAGTTATAGACTGTGAATGGTATGAACCCTTAACTAGCTCAGCAGCAGATAAAGAAGCAGCAGAAAGGTTTATAAACTTTGAAGTGAGTATATGATTATCAATATAATATCAACACTTGAAAAGAGTTGAATATCGAACTGTTTAATATTTTTTTTTTTTGGAAGCAATACGCCTACGCAAACTGTGTATGGAGGCTCTTCACCATTATCTAAAACAGCGCACCATTGCTAAATTCACGAATTGCACTTTAAATTGGTTAATCAACCACTGATTCACCAGATCTAGCTGCCAACGACATTTTTCTGTTTCGTAACCTTAAAGTTTTACTTTCAGAAGAGATATATTCAACATACGAGGACGTTATCTAATACGTAAATGTCTATTTTGAGGAGAAAGACAGCAACGATTAATTTGAAGGGTTAAAAAGGATAGAAAAAAAAAAAAAAAAAAATATATATATATATATATATATATATATATATTTAAAAGAACACTATGTTGAAGAATAAATATGTCTTGTTAGGTATAACAAGGTATAACGTATAACTGGTACTCAGATGGTGACAACAATGGATGTCACAAACTTTTTACAGAAATAAAAGTTTCGACAAATAATAAATTTATTGAATAAGTAAAAGAATTCACATTTCCAATTAATCAAATATCTCGTTGATTGTTGTTTCCAATTGCTATCACATCTTTTTTAAAAACGTTGTTTACGTTATAATTTCATGTAAAAAATCGTGATTGGAAATGCTAATCTTAGTCCAAATTTTTAATTCCCTCCTAGAGAAATAGACGTCAGATTGAATGAAATTATTAACAAAACAAAGATTATTAACAAAATCTCTAAAACCACACATTATTTAAACTTCACTGAAAATTTGAATTTTTGGTATAAATCTTGGTAAAATTAGTCTGATTGATTGATTGATTCCATTCTTTCATCAACTAGATAATATATAGAATACCTATGTAATATGTAGACTAGCGTGTACGGTAAAGTTCATTGCAGGTTCTTGGTTGAATAAAATATTAATTAGTTTTAGATAGTTATTCAATATAAGTTCTGAGGCTTCCAAACAAAGGAATGAGAAACAATCAACTAAAATGTTACTCCATTGATCAACACATCAAATCAACTAGAGAAAAATCAATAAAAACAATCTGAAGTCGACAGGCAATAAAATTGTAAAATACCATTTCATAGAATTACTCATCAGTGCAACCTAAAAATTGGTGACATTTAGAATGACACAAAAATTATTTTCACGTCAAGCACATCTTTTAGTTGCAAATTTAGATTTGCAGTCACATTTCCTGAAGCCTTATTTACTACTTTGTGGCGGATTGACGAAAAGAAATTTTGATAGCAGCAACATCATTTTTAGCTTTCAACTTTTTTGACAAATGCTTAATCGAGATCTTGCTTATAACTGCTTCCAAACTCCTCTTTTTTTTGATCAGTTGGTAGAACCCATCACCAAGAACTAACTAGGTAAAGTGCAAATATAAGCTTTTTTAATTTGAATCTTACACTTTCGCGAACTGTATAAGAAAATCTTCGGATTACCTGATTAATAATGATCTGCATTCTAACTGTAACATATACATCAAACCCTCACATTTCATAGTATTACTATGCTCATTTATTATTTATCTATTTTTTCATATATTCGAATGCAAGCCGTTGTAACGGTTCTTGAATCTATCTTTCCAATTGTTTTTGGAGACGAGATGTCACAATTCTAAGGTTTGAGGTCATACCATAACTTCTATAACTAATGCCACATACAAACATTTTAAATATGTAAATAACTGAGACTAAATTGATTGACAAGCCAAGTAATATTAAACATAATGAAGACAGGTCATTAATAAATAATCAGAGCTTGCGTCCAAAGTCGGTACGATTAATGATAAGTTGTCAAAGGAAGTTGGCTATTTGCTCAGTTGTTTTGAGAGAATCTTAATTTTTTTATAAAATATCTTCAAAATTACTATTCAACAGAGCTTAAAGATTTACATAATCACAAAACAACATATTTTAAACATTAATATTTATAATAATTATTTATTTTTGGTTCCGATTGATTCAGTGCGGAATATATGCACATCCAATTTACATTGGAGATTGGCCAATCGACTTGAAGTTTCGAATATACGAAAGAAGCTTGATGGAAAATTACAACAAGAGTCGTTTACCTGAACTTACCCTTGAAGAAATTAATTACATACAAGGCACTGCTGATTTCTTTGCGTTAAATACTTATTTTACTTATATGGTAAATGATGTACCGGAAGGAGACCCAAATATCACTAGTTTTCAGAACGACGTAAGAATTGAGAAAACGTATGTTAAAGGTGTTCAATTAGGTGCAAATGGTTTCCCTGTAAGTAATTTACACTACATTTAATTGCTTAATGTTGAAAACATTTTTCGAAATTATTTTGTTTCGCACTTCAAACTCAAAAACAAAACGAGTTTAAAATCACTTGCTTGAAGTATCTAGCACTTCATTAAACGCATATTAATCATTGAAATTAGAGTAGAGAATTAACGATACTAGTTATGTATTAAGAGAGAAAAGTGATACATTATTACTTGAAAGTAACATTTTCTCGAAAGCTAAATTTGTTGCTGACTTTTTGCCAGAGATTTGAGTCAGATTGTTGCTAATATATTGCTATTTATATTTTTGAGCAAAGCCAGCAATAAAATAGAAACAAGCAATCAGCCACTTTTTTTTTCAAGAAAAATATTTCAAAAATATATTTTGCCACCTTAACAAATATTTTTCAATTATCAGAAATATGTTGTTTATGCTTATTGATGTAATAATTGCCTACAGAGACAGCAAAAAAATAGAATCAAAAAAGGTCATTTTCATAGAGATATCAAAGAAACTAATTATTATCTCCAGAGGAGACAAATCTGTCATATTTTTTTGGGGAAAAATAACTAAAAAATAAACTTGGCCAGCTTATGAGCTATTTTTGATTATTTTTGAGATAATCCCAATTGTGTTACTCATGCTTTTTATTGTCTACAGAACCTGCAATAAAATAGCCACAAAAAAGGATATGCCTATTCATAAAAATGTCTTGGATGCTAATCTCAATATCACAAAATTGAATATGGCTGCTGATAATGTAGACAACTATCATAGCAAAATGCATGAGCAAAAAAGTTGGAGTACGTATCACAAAATTTGATTTTTGGATATTTTTCCTTAAAAAATATGGCTGATTTCTTATTTCTGTTTCATTATTATAATTCTTCCAATATCAATTGCAGAAGACAGTTAAGAAAGGAACAATCAATATTTCATATATACACACGGCATTCGTACCAAATTAAGAAATAAAAAATAATCTAACAAACCGTCAGTCCACGTGGACTCTGTTTACCAATGGAAATATCGAATCGTAAATATAAAAACATTTCTATTGGCCGAAGCTGTATGTATACAATTTCTTCGAAATATATTTATTATTAATTTAACTGATAAAATTCTTTAAGTAAATAGAAAAATGGGCATTTTTTAAACCATGAGCGAATGAAGACAATTGCACAGTGTAGTGAGAATACAGACAGGTACGAATTCAATAATTAAGATTTAGTTATACGAATACAGCAAATTATGTTAAATATATTCGAATGTTTAAAAAAGGAAAATATTCAGCAATCTGATTATGCAATCAGATAAATTTTCCAATTATCGAGTAGTTACGAAAGGGGTTGCTGTGGATCATTAACAGAACCGAAAAACATATGAAGAAAAACAGAGTTGACAAAGCCACTCAAGATTTCATGCGTAGGACAATTTATAGGAGAACAGAGTTGCGACATTAGAAGTAATACAATAAAAGGCAGCAGATTATCCAGAATACAATTATACCAGTTTAGAAACATTGCGTCATTGTCAGATGTCATTCACCGAATCGACAAGGATTGATAGATGGCGAAAAGATTATTTGCGTCAGATAGAAGACTGTTGAAGTTCTAATAGACACATAATTTGTCTAGATGCAACAAGGTTTGACAGTCACGATGTGGTAAATTTCGGTTGGGTTAACAATAGTAAAAATTGCTGTTGCTGAATGGGGCATGTTCTAAAGGGAAACGTATTATAATTATTAATATCTGCTAACAGTTTTCCACCATAGTCAGTAATCGTTATGGACAACGCATCCTATGACTCGTGGCAACTCCTTAAGATACCAAATAATATTAGTAACAACATATATGTCTGAAAAAAAATTTCTTCTCCTGTCAGCGATCGTGAAAAAGGACCAACAAACAAAGAATTGATTACTGTTATTAAAGGTCTAAAGTTAGAGAAAATTTATTATACTGACAAGCTATGCAAAGAACAGGGTCATACTCTTCTCAGACTACCTCCTTACTATTGCACATTTAACCCTTAATAGTTAATATGTGCAAACGTAAAATCAGAATTACGAAAATGTAATCAGTCTCCAAAACTAAGTAAAGAGGTTGTCGAACTCTTAAAGAAAGTTCTAGCAGCAGACCGCCAAGTGCTTTGAAACAACTGTGTTGAACATGTTATCACAGAAGAAGATGAATATGTGGTATCACCCTCTTTACAACCCATCATAATTCAATCAAATACTGACTCTAGTTCAGACGATTCTGACTACCATTATTATTTTCAAAGATACTTGAGGAATTGAAATGTTTTTTCTTTTATTTCATTTGCAAAGAATTTATTTTCCTTTAAGGGTTTTGCTTTCAAATTTCGTTTTTCAGAAAAAAACAAGAATGGGGTACAAAAAGGGCTCAGTTCATGTCTGGTACCCTGTTTAAACGAAACTTTCACAGAAAGGTACGTTTTACTCGTCTATTTACGTTTTATAATTTACTATTCAGTTGTAGTTTCCAAGCAGTACTACAATTAAGTGCATCTGTCTAAATAACGGCGTATAATGCCGTCTAATTAATAATGATTCGCTAACAAATACTTTCTCGCATAAGATATACATATTTTTAAAAATATTTATAAAAATTAAAAAATTATAAAATGAGGTATCCACGCCTATGGTAGATGAAACAAAATTGTCGGCAAGGGTTTTTATATAAGTTTTAATTATCTGCAACTAATATTGAGATAAATCACGTCAAGTGAGCACCCCAATTTCTAACCCAAGCAAATGTCATAAAATAATTATTTCAATCGAATCTACCCGCAAACACAAAGATAGTATTTTAACGTAATTATTTGTTTAAATATTTTTTTATATGCAACAAAGATTTATGACTTTTTTTAGACAATAATCAATTGTTCTCGAACTACTGAATGTTTTGACATGAAAATTGATGTGCATACCTATGAAATCGCCCTCTCAGATAAAAAATATTGCGATGTGTTATTAACAATTTTTCAGTATTTTTAATAACTTTTTTATAAACAATTGATATTTTTATTAGCTTCTCAATGCTCTAATCGCCCAGGCTTTCGGTGATATGTAGAATAACTATTTAAGAACGAGAATATGAAAAAAAATTTCACTGCCCGCTATAAGTTTACTCGGAAAATAAATAATTGCAAAGCCGCCCGGCCGTCCGGCTGCGCGGCAAGTGTTCGTTACTTTATTTTTTGCGTGCGCTTTCGATTAAAACAACTTCTATTTTGAAGATTGAAGAGTATTCAGCAATCAAACAACGCAGTATTCATTATATTATTTATTCAATTCATAATCCGAAAACACTTTGCACGCTAGCTTTCCTGCATCTATGGGCTTGTAGCAGTGATATTGGCGCGTATTCTTGATTGTTACGGCTTCTTCATATCTTGACTTCATCTTTTCATTATGACAGTCATGCTCTTGATGAGTACAAAAATCGAAACTGATTTTTTTGAAAAAAGTACAAGCCCATTCTTACAAAGCTTTTGGAGTTGTTATATGTCTACTGTTATCGCGCTGCAAGCTACATGTATACGCATTGTGCCATTCAGCCTCAACTCCGAAATCAGCTTTATGTCTGAGTAGATTTATAAAATTAAATTTATTCTTATAAATATAAGATGAAGTCAGGATATGAAGAAGCCGTAACAATCAAGAATACGCGCCAATATCACTGCTACAAGACCATAGATGCAGGAAAGCTAACGTGCAAAGTGTTTTCGGATGACAATAAAACTACGAATAATGTAGTCGTGAAAATTGATAAGAAAAAAAAATCACGCGAATCTGCGTAAGTCACTTGAATTGGCGCGCTTGATCTTTTTACTTTATTCAATGTACGATCGATATGTGTGCATATTATGAATTGAATAAATAATATAATGAATACTGCGTGGTTTGATTGCTGAATACTCTTCAATCTTCAAAATAGAAGTTGTTTTAATCGAAAGCGCACGCAAAAAATAAAGTAACAAACACTCGCCGCGCAGCCGGACGGCCGGGCGGCTTTGCAATTATTTATTTTCCGAGCAAACTTATGGCGAGCAGTGAAATTTTTTTTCATATTCTGGTTCTTAAATAGTTATTCTACATATCACCGAAAGCCTGGGCGATTAGAGTATTGAGAAGCTAATAAAAATATGAATTGTTTATAAAAAAGTTATTAAAAATACTGAAAAATTGTTAATAACACATCCCAATATTTTTTATCTGAGAGGGCGATTTCATAGGTATGCACATCAATTTTCATGTCAAAACATTCAGTAGTTCGAGAACAATTGATTATTGTCTAAAAAAAGTCATAAATCTTTGTTGCATATAAAAAAATATTTAAACAAATAATTACGTTAAAATACTATCTTTTCTATCTTTGTGTTTGCGGGTAGATTCGATTGAAATAATTATTTTATGACATTTGCTTGGGTTAGAAATTGGGGTGCTCACTTGACGTGATTTATCTCATTGGAAGAATTATAACTCTTTAAGACAATAATTATATTATTATGACCTATAAGTTATTTCTCAAAAATACCAATTTTTGTTTAGATTTTATTGCTGGTTCTCTAAACAGTTATAATTGAAAAATGCTTTAGCAACTAAATTATCTAACGATTTAACATATATTTTTGAAACCTTTGAACCTAACAAAATACGTGATTGTAATAAAGTACATTTTTGAATAAATATTTATATTTTTATACTTGTTTGCAAGAGTTTTCCCAACAGTGTGTTTTGAAATTAGGCGGGTATACTAGCAATTTGACATATATATACTCCTTCAAAAAATTTTTGTCACAAATATGACGATTCAAATGTTCTGAATATATTCCCTTTGGTCGATTTTTTCCATCACGTCTATATTTTTCTATATGATTTTTTTTGTGCGTAAATGTTAGAAACAGTGTATATACGTACAAAGTTTTAGCGAGTTGTAAGAGAAAGAAGGGAAGTATTCGCACAATAGTTGAATGGAAACTTGTCTTGTTTTGTACATTTGTACATTTTATATAAAATATTTTGGAACGTTTTGCATAAAGTTAATCTTCTCTATATTCGAGTTTTTTATATGTATTTTGTTATAAGCAAAGCCAATAAATATAAAATAGTTGTTGAAAATTATTTTAAAATAAATTTGAGTAATTTTAAGTAATAAAATGCTACGAACTTTTAAAAATTATACAAACTGTTTTTGCTACATTTGTAGGGAATTCGTACTAAAAATACAGCGAAATGTCATGACATATCTTGTTAAAACAGCTTAAAATCTATATTTTGGATTTTCTGTCGATGAGCGAGGTAAGAGTTGGTTGCCAAAAGTATTTTGCAACAGCTGCTCGAAAACTTTGAGAGCTTAACTTGAAGGAAGCCACAAGACCATGACGTTTACAATGCCAATAATTTGGATTGAGCCTCAGAATCATGAAAATGACATCAATACATGGAATCTCAAAAAAATCTGCAAAGAGATCAAGTCCAGTTCCATCAATTAATGAGAAGGTGGAAATTAAAAATATTTCTGATCTAGTTTTTTTCTGCCGGTACATCTTCATCTTTATCTTCATACATTTTGTCTGGATCTTCCAGTCCATCTGAAGAACCTCATTCAGTTAGACAAGGTGACTTAAATGATCTTTTTAGAGACTTGAGACTTTCAAAATCTAAGGCGCATTTACTTGAATCTATTGGATAAAAGTACTAGAATTTCATATTTTTGCACTAGGCAAGAAAATTTTACGAGATACTTGTCCAAGAAGATGTAAGATTGTAATCATGCTGCAGAGCTTCTTCCAGAACTGAGTTTTCCAGATTCTAGTAAATGGAGACTTTTCATTGATACCTCACAAATAAGCTTAAAAGCCGTTCTGCTCCATAATGGTAATAAGTTATGCAAACCTATAGGTATTACTCGACAAAATTCAATGTTCTCAATACCTAAGAAATATATGTTCTAATTTAAAAGTCGTCGCTATACTTACTGAATTACAAGGAGGATACACAGAGTTTTGCTGTTTTCTTTGTGAGTGGGACAATCGCGCAAGAGAAAAACATTACAAAATAAAAACTTGACCACTATGAAAAGTTTAACTCCTGGACTTAAAAATGTATCTCAGAAATGTTTGGTGAGAAAATTTCTCTGCCACCACTTCACATAAACTTTGTGAAAGCTATGAATAAAGATAGTGCAGGTTTTCAATATCTAAAAACAAAATTTCGTCTAATCAGGAACATAAAATTTGAGGAAGCAATTTTTGTAGGTCGGCAGATACGTGAGCTAATGAAAGACGTAGCTTTTGATTCTAAGTTGAGCAAAGCAGAAAAAAGAGCTTGGGTGGTTTTTGTAGAAGTTTATCATAATTATCTTAGGAATAAAAAAACTGAGTACCACCGACAGATCATTCGGGAGCTTCATTCTGCTAAGGGTGCAATACTCAAGATTTATTTTTTTGAACTCGCATTTAGATTTCTTTCCTGAAGATCTTGGAGCCATATCAGATGAACTTGGTAAAATTTTCATCAGGATATGATGCAGATTGAAAAATGCTACAGTGGGAAATAGTCAACAGGAATGCTTGCTGATTTTTGTTGGTCAATTCGGCGAGAAACTCCAATAGAAACGATTATAAGGAAAAAACACAAAATAATTTAAAATTTCTCACCAAATAATGAGATAACTAACAAATATTTATTCATTTTTTAGTATACTTTAGGATTTTTCACTGTGAAACTTAATTAATGTTATTTCCTTTCTTAACCTAACCTAACCTGATTACAATTGTACTTGTAGGTGTATTAAATATAACGATTTGATAACTTCACTTCTAGGTAGTGCCTTGGGGAGTATACAAAATTTTAAAATACATTAAAAATACATACAATGACCCTGTTATACTTATTACAGAAATGGGTTTTTCAGAATATGGTTTAACTTTAGAAGACGATCTAAGAATATTGTTTTTCATGGTGAGTCAAAATTATTTATCAACAATTTTTAAAATAATAACTGTGATAATTATGTATTATTCACATATTTTTTATTAGTCCAGGCAGTGGCGGACTTACAAATTTGCTGCCTGTAGACTATCCATCTTTTGCCTGAGAAATTCGATATTTAGTATACTACATTTAATAGTATATTTCATGTTTTATTAAATTACATTTTCCGTAAAATTTTCAAAACTCATCTTCTTCTTGTGAACAATATTTTTTATTTTATAAGTCGAAATAAATAGTATATTGTGCAACAAGTAGAAAAATTCAACTTTTCTCACGAGTGTGGAAGTCTGTGCAAACACACGAGTGGGAAAAGTAATTTTCCCACATGTTACACACTATACTTTCTCTACAATATTTACGAGGATATATTGAAAAATTCTTAGCCTACTATAGAACCCAACAAAATTTCAAAGTCAATATATTTTTTACTCAGCATATTCTCCTCTTAATTGGATACATTTATTACAGCTAACCTGCAACGTCTCTAAACCTTTTAAAAAAATGTTTCTTCTTGCTCTGCAAACCAGACCTCCACAGCTTTTATTACCTCCTCGTTGGAAGAAAATTAGCGATTTTTTAAACTTTTTTTTAGTTGAGGAAAGAGATAATAGTCGGGTGGAGCCAAATCTGGTGAATAAGGGAAGTGTTCTAGTAATTCAAACCCCAAATCACGAATTTTATGCATGACAAGATGAGATTTGTGTGCAGGGGCGTTGTCCTGCAAAAACAAAACGCATTTGGATAGCTTTCCGCGTCTTTTCTCTAGTGGTCAGTAATGTCGAATAGTAATCTCCAGTTATTGTCCTAAACTTATCCAAAAAATCAATCATGATTACCCCATGGCAATCCCAAAAAAGAACTTTTCCAGCAGATTTTTGGATACGAAACTTTTTAGGTCTTGGAGAACCTGAGTGTCGCCATTCTATCAATTGTTGCTTTGTTTCTGGATCATAGAAATGTACCCAAGTCTCATCCATAGTAACAATTCGGTTTAAGAAATGTACATCGTTTTCAAATTGAGCACAGATCGAACGCGATGCTTCTACCCTTGCACGCTTTTGGTCAACATCAAACATCCATTTTGCAGCAATATTTCTCATGTCCAAATTGACGTGAACTTAAATACAGGTACTTGATGATGGCTTGATACACCAATTTTTCAATTTTCCCAATATCGGTGGACATCTTTTTATTGCCATTGACACTTTTAATGAGTTATTGTGCATGGCTATGGTAACGTAATATTTTGTTTATGCATGGAACTGGTCTAGGATAACTAGATATCAATATCGTATGTTCATGATTAGTAAAACCAAAATAATACTAAAGTATCCTCTTAACTGTTAAATAATATTATTTAAAATTGTAGTTGATTGTGAAATATTTACAATTTTGCAAAGTTAAGCGCAGAACGTCATTTCTTTTAATTAAATTTTCTGTTATGTTCATTTTAGATGTTGAGGGTTGATCGTTTATATACGGTGTATTTTCTGTAAAGGGTTCAAGTGGTTTTTCAACGGAGTTGACGATTTTATTAGCAACGTTAATTTTATTTTTAATAGACTGGATTGTCATTCTCCATGGCGCTTCAAGTTAATATGTCCCCTCCTGCATTTACAAATACGTCAGTGACATATGTATAGATGGGAGTTTTCTAATTTAAAAAAAGAATGCAATCGTCTTAGCCATACTACCGAATTTGTTAATGCCAACTACCTGTCTAGTACATTTTCCATGTTGGTAATTTAAAAAGAAATGTTTTTCTGGCGAATCAATCGGTCGAAGAGCAGCACATTTTTTTATATATCTCATAAAATTCTCCTGTTACAGTGAACGTTCTTGGCTTTTTTGTTTTCGTGTTATCTGATTTCACAAGTAAAGCTTAATTTAAATCCTCTAAATTATCGAATCTTAACTTCAAAAACTCCTCTCTACGACATGCCCCTGCTACACTTATAGCTACTGCTGTCTGCAAATAAAAAATCCAGAATTACAAAGCTTTACAAAAAAATTCTTGCCACCCGAGAGTTTTGATTTTTAATGATTATTTAATTATTTTTATCTACTGACAAAGCCACTAATTAGAAAAATCTATGTTAATTTGAGGAAAAAAATTCTAAAAATTCATTCTAAATAAATTTACCTTTATTAGTAGATATTCCTTGTCTGGAGCTTCGTTTAAAAATCTCTGCAATTGGTCTGCTGTCAAAATGTTTGATTTTTTGGGGACTTTCTTTTCAAAAATGAACGTAATGTAAACGCCTTTAAAGTTTTGGTTAGGTTAGGCAATATGTGGTTTTGAAATTAAGTTAGCTATGAGAAATACGTCACTTTTCATAGCAGTTTTAGAAAAAAATTTTTGTACCAAATTCACCGCCCCTTTAAAACTGCCGCTCTAGACTAAATCCCACTGGTAAATCCACCACTGAATTCAGACTATTCTCATTATTTTTGCCACTCTACTATATTTTTGGATTTTAGTAACTTATTTTTTTTACTGTGGTCTTTGAATATTCTCAAATAGCTTCTTCACATTGTTTGCTGAGCCTTCTTTTTCGTTCAGGCCAAATGTGGATCCTTTCGGTAATTTTTCTGATCGTTTCTTATCGTGTTCTTCTCATTATATGACCTGTGGGATGTAAGGGTAGAGAGTGAAAAAACACTGTCCCAAACGACAACTTTACCTTCACGTGGTAAATCCTGCTAGAAAACAAACTCTGTCGACCAAGTAACTGTCGGTATAAACAGTTTCCTCATATTAGCAAACAGCAACTAGTGAATATCGTCAATATAATCCCATGACTATAAGTTGCAAAACGCAAGAAATTACTGATCATGAATTTCGGAAACCAAGATCCGGCATAGGAGAAATCTCACAATCAGACCACAGAGCCTCCTCGGTCGTTGTCAAGAGAAATCTTGATAAAAGTAAGACTTAAAATTGAAAATTGGAATGTTTGTTTCAAGCTGGAAAACTGCATAATGCAGTCTCAGAAATGATGAGGTGCTGGCCGGGAAATGGAAAATATGCCACTAAAAACGGAATTATGTACTACTCTGGAGCAAATGAAGATGATCCTTACCATTGACATGGAGTGGCCATTGTAGTTGACAATGAAACAAAAGAAAGTGTAATAGGCTTCACACCTTTCTCAAACCGTGTTATTGTTCTTCAAAGTGGCAACACAAAGTTATTGACTACCATAAAAGCCCGCAAATTAGAGTACTTCGATCAGGTAATGAGGGGACAACGATACAAATTTCAGAGATTGATTATGCAGGGAAAGAGAGGTATAGGACGACGAAGAATAGCATGGCTGCGCAACTTAAGGGAGTGGTTTAACTGCACATCAAATCAATTGTTTAGAGCAACTGTGAATAAAATACAAATAGTCATGATGATCGCCAACCTTCATCCGAAGATGGCACTTTAAGAAGAAGAAGAAGATATAACCTGATGTTTGTAATCTTTGTGCTTTTATTAAACTCATCACTGCTGGCACTCTTTTATATATATTTTCTGTTATAGAACACATCTGCATATGCTATAACTGTAAATTTGTTCTTCTAATTATGCCTTACATGACTAAATTGAATTTGATGGAATATAAAGGGTCTCTTCGATCGATCCTTGCATTTATTTCAAGCAGATGTACTGTTATGGTTAAAAATTTGATCTCTTGCATTTTAATAGTTTTCTTTTTAAAAATCTTTAAACTTTATTATTCATTCAACATATATTTTCTATATACTGTATCGAAGGCTTTTCTGAAATTGATGAAGTCCTGTATTTGTACTTCTATTACGTTTCAATTTTTGTTCAGTGTAGATCGCATTTATTATTGATCTTTCTGATCTAAAACCAGAAGTGGTCTCTTAGAATTCTTTCTGGGTATACTTTTATGTTTCTTAATTAAATTAGTAAGAATCCCAATTTTTTTAAATATTCAGAATTGGAAGATACTTGAGACAATCAAAGTTTATTCTTTGATAGAATTTATACATTATCAATATATGTTTAGGATTATTTCAACGCTACACTTGAGGCAATGTTTCAAGACGGCGTACAAGTTATAGGAATTGCTGCTTGGAGTTTATTGGACAACTTCGAATGGGTGGATGGGTACAGGTAAATTTTTCGTCAAATCTTGTTCAATATTGTTGTTTTTATACGATTGTCTGGAGTGTTGTATTTGTAATTTAAACTTGAGTTGATACAATTTTTAAATCAATAGAATATTCAGAAAATAGTTGCATGGAATGCAGAGGGAAACATTCGGCTTTTTATATCATCTGCCATCATACTAATGGTACAAAGAATCTATGTCAAAGCATATATTTGGCAACTTCACTTCTATACGAGGAATACCAAGTTAGAAAGGTTCTAAAGTAGATATTGAGCACACCATCGCATTTCAGTACCTTCAAATCGTGGTACATAGAGTCAGTAATAAATTCATTATTCATAGGTGTAGAATTTGGTATTTATTAGTTTGGAAAAATTGAAATTTGCATTATTGTGTCATGTAAAGTAAAAGACGCTAAGTCTTTTCCGGTACGTGGCTGAGACGTCATCAATCACGCGTCAGAAACGATTCAGCGTTAAAACTTTGGTATTTATTCATTACGAAAATACTGGATAAGAATTTTTCTTCTTTTGGGAGTAATTGAACACATCTGCTTCTTAAATGAAACATAAAAGTACATTTTTTGTTTGGTACGGAAATCATTTATGATAATTATATATTCGTAGTGCTCATTTTGGATTTTATTACATCGATTTCACTGACCCCAATCTGACAAGAATACCAAAAAAGTCCGTGGAATTCTTCAAAAAACTTGTTGAAAAGAAAAGTCTACCGATATTAGAAAATTATCAAAACAGCGGAGCTGACAACAAAATATTTAATTCCATTGTGAATAATTTATTAGGTATATTTATTATTTTTTATATTTTATTTATACAATGATATTAATAAAAAAATTAAATCTAATGACTTTTTATTTCACATCTTCAAACAGCGAGTTGAAATTAAAAAATATATTAGGAATCATCTACATCTTTGCTACTTAAATGAAAATATTGATTATATAATTCCAAACCATTGCAAATAATTTATTCCTAGGCAATAAAATCTTTAAAAGAAAAAGAGATATTCCTGTGAAAATAAATATTTATAAAATATAAATTTCGGTGTTGGTCTGGAGGTACGTAATTAATCAAACAATCACTAGTAATAAAAGGCTTTATTGTCTATTAATAAAAATAACAAAATATACCTAAAAAATAATGTTTACTCCCCATATAATATTCGGTAAACAAATCGTCAGTTCACATAGACCAGGGGTGCTCAAACTTGAACTGCTGGCGATCTACCTCAATATTTTTAGACTACTTACGATCGACTCTGAGAGGCTGCAAGTATGTGTGATGCAGGGTTGTCGTACATACACGATACACCCTACCTACCTAGGTAGGGTGTACCGTAGCATATATAGATATTGGCTTTTTGCACAATATAGGAACATTATTTTAGTCAAGGTTTGGGTTAGGTTTAGTTAGGTACTTCTCTACAATATCAATGAAAAAACTCATAGTTATTCAAAATTGCGAGTTTATTGGTTGTTACAAAACAAAAGAGTTACATATGGTGTTAAACCTAACTAAAGAGTGGCTTTGGATGTTGAAGCGTGGCACTGCATGTCCTCAGCATACTTTTCATAAGATAGTACGTAACCACTGAGTGCTAATCGCAAGCATGATGACATATGATCGTCAGTTAGTCGATTGCGATAATTATCTTCATTTCAGAAAATGCAGACTCGCACAAGTAAGTTGACCCAAACAATGCCGTCAGTTGAAGGGCGATTTGCCTTAGATTCGGATATTTATCTTCAGATATAAAACACCAGAAATTTGTATCAGATGCTGTAGCTTTGAGATGTATATCTGATATTAAAACATCATCTGATATAAAACATATAAAACTGACTTGCTATTTCAGTAGCTAATTCCTCAATGTTTTTACATGAAAAAGGATAACTCATAAATGATGCTATATTTTCCAATTTACTGCAATCATAAAAACGCATTTCGAATTGTCCCAAAATATTTGATAATTCAGCCTCATACGTATCATAATTAAACTGAGGAATCCTTGCTTTCAAAGACGGAAAATGTTTCAGATCCTTTCTTTTCAGTTGATCTATCATAAGTTGCAATTTACTTTTGAATGCGTTTACTGCGCTAATCATCTCAATAATATTTTTCCCTTTACCTTGAAGCTCCAAGTTAACGATGTTTAAGTGCATTGTGATGTCAGTCAAAAATGCCAAATCAGTCAGCCATTTTTCGTTTTTCAAAATCTGAGTGTCATCACCTCTTTCGTCTAGAAAAGCTGTTATTTCGGGCAATAATTCTTGAAACCTTTGTAGGAACTTTCCGCGACTCAACCACCTAACGTCTGTGTGAAGAACTAAATCAGTGTGTTCAGCTGACTCCCTATCTTCCAACTGCAACTGAAAGAGCCGCCGTTGCAAGCTACGTGCACGGATGGAATTCACAATTTTTGTTGCAATGCCCATAATTTCCTCCGTGTTTAAAACTTTGGAACACAAAACTTGTTGATGTATAATGCAACTGAAGTTCTCTAATAGCAGACATGATTTCTGTTTTATTTTTAAAATCTCCAAACAAAGTCTCACCCGCTTCAATAAATGCTTCCTTCACCACCGATCCATCTTCGAATGGTTTCTTGTGTTTCGCCAATATATGAGATATTTTAAATGACGCGATCGTAGCAGCTTTTGATTGTTTGGCTGGTCTTGTGAATATGGTTTGTTCTTTTTTCAAACAAGATATAAAATCACTTACTTTTCGTTTTCTTAATTCACTCTGTGGCGGAAAATCCTTTTGATAGTTTTTATGAACCGTTTTATGATGCATCTCTAAGTTACCACGCTTAGGTATTGCAACTGACGCACGACAAATAACACAAATGCACTTATCCTTCACCATACAAAAGAAAAATTCTTCCTCCCAATCCACCATTTTTCACTATTTAATAATAAACTTTGTATCGACGTAGTATCGCTATCAAGTTACAATTCAGAATGACTCCAATTCATGCAGGCGCAACATTTATATCGGCGTGAAAGAAAGTCTCGAATGTTCCCGTCAAACGCGCCGCCCGAAACTAGACAGTACAGTCTAGTCTAGAAACAACGCGGCTTTTCTTTGACGTTCCTTTGATAAAGCCGCCTTTTGCCGCAAGCAGTGTTATTTTATTACGTAATACATTTTTGTAGTTTAGTTATCTACCTACTTATTAAAAATTTTTTTCTTCTCGAGATCTACTCAAAAAGCACTCGCGATCGACTGGTCGATCGCGATCGACCGTTTGAGCACCCCTGACATAGACTCATCATATCTACTGTTTACCAATGAAAACATCGAATCGTAAACATAAATGCATTTCTATTGGCCGCAGCCGTATGTACACAATTTCTTCGAAATATTCCGGCCAGACATCTTACTATAAGCCGTGGGGTCGCTAAGTGAGATTCATTTAATTCATAAATTTCTTCAAATAAATAGAAATATGGCGTTCTTTAAACCATGAGCGAATGAAGACAATGAAATAGCACAATGTAGTGAGAATAAAGACAGGTATGAATTTAATAATAAAGATTTAGACATAGCAAGTTATTTTAAATATATTCGAATCTTTAAAAAAGGAAAATATTCAGCAATCTGATCATTATAATTAGAATTGCTGAATAAAATTGAGTAAATAATTTTCCATTTATCGAGTAGTCACAAATGGGGTTGCTGTAGATCATCAACAGAAACAAAAAACATGTTAAGAAAAACTAAAATCAATTGACTAAGCTACTCAAGATTTTATACGTATGATAATTTATAGTCTATATAAGGAGAATAGGGTTGCGACATTAGAAGTAATACATTAAAAGGTAGTAGATTAGAAACATTGCATTAAGTTTTGTCAGCATGTGATTTTTAACACAAAAAAAACTGAATAAACGGGTGGTAATTACCGAATCGTCAAGAATAGTTCAATGGCGATAAGATTATGTGCGTTAGATAAAAGACTACTGAAGTTCTGATAGATACATCATTAATCTAGTTGAAACTTGGTTTGATATTCACGATGTAGTAAATTTCGGTTGGGTCTCAGCTGTTGGGTCTTCGTAAAAAATTGAAAAAAAAGCAAATGGCGGGTATAAAAAAATGTAAAATTAATGTTTTTTTCACTTTATTCCCATGGCAATTTTTTTACAATTTTCAGGTAAATTACGGTGAACTACAACAAAAAGAATAAAACACACAAAGAATTGAAAAAATCTATCCATTGGTTACAAAGAGTAACTCAGCGCAGATAAAAAAATGCCATTTTGAACAAAATGCGTTTAAAGAACAGCTTTCGATAGCTCCGAACTGCTTGTAGAGCACCGGAAACTATTATAACTTTCGTATTATTTCGAATTTCGCTATGAAATTCTAGAAAATGTTTGTTAAAAGGAAAAGGATTCGAAAAATGTAAAAAAAATAAGTTTTTTGAAAATTATAACAGGTATTAGTCCCTTAACTAAGATGTGGTGTTATTGGGTTTTCTTAGAGGTGCAAAGTTTTAAAAAGTGTGTAGCCTGAAGAAAAGTCACAAACGATTGTTAAGAGTACAAAAGGACTCTTCAACTTCAATTGAAATAACAGAAAGATGAGCTGATATTTTTAAAAATGTTTATATAAGTCTTAAAGTCAATCCCCTTAAATAATATTAACACTAAAAACTGTAGCAAAAATACATGATTATGCAAGAACCTTTTTACCATTAGAGGCCACATTTAAATTAGGCAGCAATAAGAGAGGCCGCATTAGCTGATTGACCTAAGAAAGTGACTTTCGTGAAATTATTATAGTTTTTCTATAGATTTAACAATATATTGCATTATATAGAAAATATAAAATATAATACTGCAAAATTTTAAATATAATATACATATAAAATAATATAAAAATATTATAAAAAATATTTTTTTATTCACTAAATTAGTGATTTATTTGGCTTTGTTTTTTGTAAGACAGTAATTGTATATATGGATCAAGCTTCGTGACACACAGCTTTAATTGATCCTTTAAATGTGCATCTGTAATTTGCGTTCTTAAATATGTTTTTTTTTTCGACATGAGAGAAAATGTTGTCTCGCAACAGTAGGTACTTCCGAAGCAGGAAAGTAAACGGCGAGCATGTTCTCGAAGGCATGGATATTCAACAGCATTTTTCCAGATTTCTATAGGTATTCTTTTTAGCGTTAAAAAGGGATTTGATGATACTATCTTCCTCTAAATCAATTTACTCCATTTGTAGTTCTGCAGGAGCCTCGGATAAATCTATTAAATGTGGTTCAAATGCCAGTTTCATAGCAGGAGTGTTCTCGTCAAAATCAGAAAATCTATTAGTATACTCTTCTATTAAACAATCCAAGACACCTACATATTCATCGAATATTTTATTTTCACAGTTCTGCTCATTTAACATTTTAGCTAGCTCCGGAAAGTGTTGTGCAGATATTTTCGATCGACAAGGCAATGTTTTGAAAAATGATATTTTTTTTCTAAACGCTTGGATCTTTTGCCACATTTCATAAATATACCTCATTTCACCTTGCAGGCAAATATTTAAATTGTTTTGTTTTGTCATCATATCAGACAAAAATGCAAGGTTTCTGAGAAATACTTCATCTGATAGATCACATTTCCTTGTTCTTGATAAAAGTTTAAAATTTGTCGACGTAAAGACAAAACTTTTATCAAAACTTGACCTGTTGATAGCCAGCGAACCTTGCAGTAGTATGGTAGGTCAACACTTTACGTTTCCTCATCTAAAGAGAGCATCTGCTGAAATTCACGGTGACGCATTACATTTACGCGAATATAGTTGACAATGGCAATGGTTCTATCCAGAGTGTCTTACAAAATGGTAGATTTTCCGCAAAGATTTTGCTGATGCAAAATGCAGTGGAATGGTATCAATTTTTTCAAGTTTAAGTTTTCCTTTTTTTAACAAAGCAACGAATCCTTCTTTTTTGCCTCTCATGGAAGGTGCGCCATCGGTGCAGACACTGACTAAATTACTTACATTCAACTGTAATTTATTACATACTTTTTCGAAGTTTTCGAAAATATCGACTCCGCGAGTTCTTCCAGTTAGTGTATCCAACGCAAGTAGTTCTTCGTAACATTGAAAAAATCTTTAGTTATAGCACTAATAAAATATAAAACTTGTGCCGAATCTGTTTTATCAGTGCTTTCATCTAAAGCCATTGAAAAATTAACATCTTCATTTTGTATAATTGTATGAAGTTCCTCTGTTACATTTTGCGCTAATTCGTGCTGTCGATCTGTTACAGTTCTTCTTGAAAGAAGTAATTGTTTGTATTTGTCGATATTTCTTGGATCTAACATACTCACTGCTTCAACAATACATTCTTTAATTATTTCAATGTCACTTAATGGTTTGCACCTTTTTCCAAGTATATGTGCTATTTTATACGTAACAGCAACTGCAGCGGAATTTTGATTTACAAAGGCACTAAAAGATATCTGCTGATGATGCTTCTCATTTTTCAACTTTTGAAGTGCAGCTTTTCGTGATTCACCTTCTAAAGTGAAATATTTATGTTCTTTATGAGTTAAGTAGTGTTTATTTGCATTCGCTTTTTTTAAAGTAATTTAAACTATACTGCAAAACAGACGCATCATTTTATCTTTCTCATCAGAAAAGAAAAAATCCAACTCCCATTCTATATTAAATATTCTGTTTTGATCACCTAATTTTCTTCTCTTACTATTTGACATAATGGAAAAAAAAACGAATATCAAATAATGCCTTTAACAAAGTGTATACTTTCTAGAAATACAATAAAACCGTGTAACTGTTAACTACAGTTTGCTAATGATCGCAACAGGGAAGCGTTGAGAGATGCGAGTCAGAGAAGCCAAAACAAGGTGTGACACTCAAATTGTAGATTTGAAACCAAGCTTTGTTCACTTCTTAGACAAGGTAGTTGGCGCTGCTAGCGCCAATTTAAATTTTATTGCAAAGACAATCAGCTGACTAATGAATTGCTCTGTGTAATCGATGATGCAACCAATCAATATCGATGTAAACATATCGTCTGCTAGCATGTGGCTGCTCTGTATGACAAATTTTGTCAATAGTATTTTGTAATTTTAATTTATTTTCAAATAAATATTACACAGAACATTATTCGTTTCTTTTAAATATGTAAATTACATAAACATTGTGGAATTTTCAGTAAAGTGAAAAATTATTTATTTGGATATAAAACCAACATTTCTGCAATACTCTGAAAAAAGCATAATTGATTTCCGAAATTCTGAAATCTTCGAATAAATAATTTTTCACTTACCTGAAAATTCTACAATTTTTTAATTCCCAATATTCCTTCTAAAGAAAAAACGTAAAAAGAAAAAAATAAGCAAAAACACACACACATAAACAGACTTTTTTTCGTTTAGTTAATTCTTATTGCAACTTGGGGGCGCTAAAAACTGTTTAAAAAATTAACTTTGAGTGTCCAAGTCTGAAACGGCTGGTCTGTGGGCCAGAGCCTCGCTCATGCATGTTACAATATGACTGTCTTTGGTGGGATTTTTCGAGCAAATCTCATGGCGTTGATGTACAATAGTTGTTTGAAACGAACTCTACCATTTTGTACTGAGTGGCAATGGGCCGCACAAGAACCTCGTGGAGGCCGCAGGTTCCCCACCTATGGTCTATTGGATAAGACAGATTCAGTAGAAGAATGAGAAATAGAGTTATAATGATGGACATGTAATGATAATTAGTCAACAAAAAATAGTCAGAAAAATAATGAGGGTAAGTCAACCGAAGAAAAAGAGAAATACCAAAAAATCAGAGGATCTGCCAGATATAGGATGAAGTAAAAGAAGAAATCTGAAGGAAATTAAAGTATTTGCCAGTAACGGAAAAGTGTGGAAAAAATATTACAAGAATATAAGGGGTTTCAATGCAACACCTGAAAGTGTATAAAAAGTAGGCAAAAAGAAGAATAAGTTTCAATTGTATGGTTTTTATAAATTATTACTGAACATAATCACTTTTTCATTGCTAATATCAACCTAAGAAGAGCAAACAAATATCACGAAAGTCTGCTCAAGAGTAATGACACTTATTTATAGGTTTTGGAAATTTCTAATATAATACAATATAGTTTTAAACAGGGTGGATATCTTATTGTTTATTTGAAAACAATATACACAGTACCTAATAATAAATATAACAAATTAGTTTTCAATTTATTTTAAAAAAATAGTACAAAACAAAACATAAGCTTAGATACTAAACAACATTCTTTTATTTCAGATCTAGATACTAGAAAAACATGGTAACCTATTTTCTAAAGAAATATATGACAAAACTTGTATCTTTGACAATTATTTCTCGTTATATTATTTCTAAAGATCCAACAACCCATTAATGAAAAGATTGTTAGTTGTAACCAATTCTTCTTTTGCTTTTTGTATATAGTTCTGTAATTCATCATCTGTCATCGTATCCAAATCTAATGATTTGAATTTCTTCAATGTATTCTTTATTATTTCATCACCTTCCTGAAAAAAAGCAGATTTCTCATCAAAATTTTCAACGAAGGTAATAAATAATACTCTTTGTGATAATATCCAAAATAAGGATTCTCTGAAAGTACGTGCAGAAGCCATTACTTCAAATTTACAGTAATAGTAGAATCCGCAGTCCATTGAAATCGATAGATAGGAATTTTACTAATTTTGTAAGATATAGAGATGAATTAATCTTGCAATTGTTGACAAAAGTTTTGTAAGAACTGACATCAATTTGTTTTTTGTGAGGAGGGAATTGTTTTGAATGCACATTACCTAATAAAAGAATAGAAGAATTTTTTGGAATTGAGGACGGAAGCTCAGATATTGTATTCCAAATTTAGATTTTAAAGTTTACTCAAATCGACGGATATAGTTTTATGATGATAATGCGTCGAAGCAATTGTGGATAGTAAATTTGAGGAGTGATTAGAAAACTGACTCAAGTTGAAATTTCGATAACCATTCTTTAACGATATTAACACACACATCGGACAATGTAATTGTGAGTATTGATATAACGTACTGGTAGTAAAAAGTATAATTTGTCCAATCTTAAGTAACTTTGAAGAGGATTTAGACCTGAATGTACCACTGAACATATAAAATTGCTTAACTGAGTCTCTTTTGATACCTTCTTTGTTTATCTATTTCTGAGTGTGTTATTTTGTATTAGTAGCGATTCACCTAGAATTTTACAAATTGGACTTTTTTCTACAATTTTATAGTGGTGACATATTTTGAAGAACATAGTAATGCGTTGGACAAATCCTTTTATTAGAGAAGTACACATTTTTTTTACTTACTGAAATAATTTTTCTTTTGACACTTGGTTCAAAATCTTTAATATATTTCAATCCACTTTGATGTTCTAATTTTTTCTGGTATTTAATTGCGTCCTGAAAAAAAATATTTTGTGTATAATTATTTACAGAAATTTAAATTGTGAGAAAACAATTTACTATATATCTTTAATTTACCTGTATAACATCATCTGGAAATTTCACCAATCTTGCGCAATGTATGCCATAACTCTTGTCGCATTCTCCTTCACGTATAGTGTATAATGGAGTCATTTCATCATCGGTAACTAGAGCAGACACATGTAGATTTCCAACAAACTCTGTTTTTTCAGCTAGTAAATTTAATTCGTGGAAATGGGTAGCAAAAAGAGAAAAAGGCTTGATTACATTAGCAATATACCTACAAAACATCAGTTATCTTATCCTTAACAACGAAATAAATTATTATTATTAAACTAAATATGATAACAGAAAATCATAAATATTTAATTGACTGTAGAGTGAGGTTTGCAATAAAACGTGAAAGTCTTTGTTCTAATTATTCCAAATGGAAAACTAAACTACAGATGATAAACTATGCATTAGAACAATCTTCCAAATCTACTGACAATAACAATTCCGAAAACTAAATTTGTAAATAGTAAATTAAAAATGTCAACAGCCATAAATGAAAAGAAAGAAGAACTGAAGATAATCGAGAGAAACATACTGAGACTTATACTGGGACCACATATTACAGGAGATGGAGAGAGAATATTTAAGAAAAATAAAGAAGTAGAAGAAGAAATGGGATAAGAAAATATAATATAAGGTATGTAAAAGCACAAAGACTAAATTGGTGGCGACAAATCATGAGAAGAAAACCTACAGAAATGGTGAGGAGCAACAAAAAAACTATAACAAAAGGAGTTATCCACCCCAATAAAGAGATATGTAGACGTCCCAAGCGCTAGCTGTAATCCAAGAGATTAACCGCCATGATGATGATGATATTATGTTAAATTGGATCCAGAGCTAGACGACGACTATTGGTATTCTAGGTATTACTTTTGGTTGGTAAAAATCTTAATTAGTTGACATCAAAAATACTAAAGTTATATCGTTAGTAGCGGATATTATTCCTACATGGTTTGTCTGTCATAAGATCTCATTAACTTCATGTATCAAATATGTGGATAGATATAAGGTTTGTGCTTGGTAGCTGCACTGGCAGAACTAATTCAGGAAGGGTACACTAAAGCGTTCTTTGTAGCAATGCAAGAGAATCTATCTAAATAGCTTTACAATTACCACATTATACTCCACAAATTTTATAAGAGGAAAATTGTAAATCTCTGAAAGGGATTGAGTAGTATTTTTTATGGGGGTCTCAGGCAGCTGGACTTTTTTAAACAATTATCGTCATATTTCAACTCATTTCCACAAAACCTCGAAAAAATTCATACCCAAACCTTCATCATGAATGAATTTTGACTATTGAAAGCTGTAATGAAATTGGAATAATTAACTTACTCCGCAATTGCCCATGCTAAACCACACCCATCGTAAGTAGAAGTGCCTCTTCCCAATTCGTCAATAATGACCAAAGAATCGCAGGTAGCTGTCTGAAAAACGAAAAAACATTTATTCCGGTATTGACATTTTGTTATTTATTAACTTGAGTGAACAATCATTTTATTCAAAACAGAAAAACCTAGAACAAGATTTTAAGAAATACGATATTTCAAATTAAAGTTTGAGGTATTTTAGGATGAAAATTTGATTGCAATCCGAGAAAAAATGTTAAAATGTTCCATATTTGGGCACAAAATTAAAAATCTGCACAAAAATTGTACCTTAATAATAGTAGAAGTTTCAATCATCTCCAACATAAATGTTGAAAGACCTTTCAATTGACAATCCTCAGCACCAACTCTAACTAAAATGGCATCTACAACAGATATCTCAGCTGCCGAGCAAGGAACTAAGCTCCCAATATGAGCCATCAAAACTGCAGTACCTATACTTCTTATGTATGTACTTTTGCCGCACATATTTGGACCTAAAAACAAAATAAATGTTACTTCAATAATGAATTTCATCTAATTCATATGATATTAATTTCTAATAATATACCTTTAAACAAAAATGTTTATATAATCTAGATTTTTGGATCATAAAAAAGATTGCATTCAATTTGAACAAAAAATTATACAGATAAAGAATTAAGAGTTCACAAACATACAATTAATGTTATAAACAAAAATTTTTAAAACAAAAGCTAAGAAAAAATGGAAGGACCTATTTCATTAGCGCGTATTTCCTTATCTGGAATGCTTTACATGCTTCTAGTATCAATTCCAATTTCATTCCAACCAATTCAAATCAATCCAGGGTGAACCAGAAACTTGGACAGTTTAGAACAAAGAAGAAACTTTGCTGATCTCACTCGTTTTACCAATACTACCACGGCAGACGCCCTTCTGAGCTGTCCAATATACTAGAGGAGTATTTGGTAGACATACTCGCCAGGCAGACGTGGCTCATGAACACCAAGTTCGCCTGCAGACGCCTAGAACGTCAATTTATCGGGACTACTTCCTTTGGAGGAGTGCAAGCCTGTGGAATCAAATTCCAAGGCACGTCTTTCCCAGACATTACAACAGAAGTTCAAGATTAATATCCATAGCCATCTCCACACGAGAGGCACCACTAGAACTACTCGAGTGTAATAGGGTTTAACCTCTTGTGCTTGCTTTTTGGATAAAAAAAAATGGTCAAAATCATTTCATATTTGAATGAGTCTAAAAGATAGATTCTGAAGAAAATGTCTGGATCCATTATATTGAATGGATTCAGGGATCAGAGTTGTTAGCAAGCTACACCTTTATTCAAAGTAATTTTGAAAGATGATCCAAGTATCCTTCAAAGTAGGAACAACAAGTACATGTAAGCTGTAAGATGGACTATTTAAATGACTGCGATTATGGTGTATCCCTACATATCATGGTACTCCATACCATTATGATCCCTCACTATTGGAATTTCTTGGTTGTATGCAGAATTTAAAAATTCCTTTGGATTTCGGGTCACGTTTGTCATCACCCAATAGGCAATATATTACAATCAACCAATGATGGTTTCTACATTCGTGCTGTTCAATGAGCTGAGGTTAACCCAAAGCTCTTCTATTAAAGTTTCGCCCAAATAATAAATTATTTGTTAATTTTGGTGGTGAGTAGATTTGATGATATGGAGAGATTGTCAACAATTTGTATACATAAACAAAGTAATAACTATATCAAATTCATTACAATAATTTCGATAAACACTATTCAGAAATTTCAACAGAGATATTGAAAATTGCTTCACCTTTACCTTCTATCTTCTAAGTTTATAATTTTATATAATATATGAATACAGTACTTATTTGTACCAAGACGTTTGAATAACAAATTATATATACAAATAGAAAAAAGTAAACTCACCTGTAATAATAAACATTTTTTTGCCATCTTTTTCAAAACTAACATCATTTGGAATAAAAGAAATATTTTCTTGAGCTTCGATACATGGATGTCTCACTTTATTTAATTTCAAAATACCTGATCCTCCTGGAAGTAGTTTGGGTTTCATGTAAGGAATTCTAGCGGAAATAGCTGCTATAGCGAAAGATGTTAATACATCTACCTTTGCTACAAGTATATTGAGATTTTTCAAAGTATCTGCGTATTCAGCTAAAATTTATAAGATTCAGATTAATAAAGTTTTGAAAAACAAAAATTAACAAATTGGATACAGAATTATCAATCAAGCAATGGAAATAATTGAATCAGAAACTGATAATTTGAGAAAAATCATTCACAAATTTTAATTTAATTGTTATATGAAAGAATAGGATATTTGAAAGATTCTATAGATGCATTAGATTTACTAGACGAGATTGGTAAAGTTTTGAAGGTATTATAGGTCTAATTGATGACTCTATTGGTGATAGCTGCCCATCATGATCTCTATATTGTTACTCGGTTAATGTGGATGCAATAAAATCATTTGACTCTAGAAATATTTCAGGTGAAATCTATGCCACTTAGAGCTTTAATGAATTCCAAATAAATGAAATCATTTCCACTTTCACAATGTTTCCAACGACTCAATTCCTTTCAGTTGTCTGTTTCAGTCTTGTTAGACATTTTGTGACGATCACTTGAATATGCAAATAAATTGGAAACAATGGAAGAAATAGAATTATGATATTTACGAATTCTTTGTTAACAAAAAACAAAAATGGAAGTAACAAAATTCTTGATGAAAAATGGCAGATTTTATTACATATATATCGACAAAATGAAAATTAGCTTATTATGAAAATGTACAAGAAACGTAATTAAATTTCATTTTTCGTATACAATATAGAATTAGAATTTGTACACACAAAAAAGTGATAATAATTGAAATACTGCAGTTTGTGCATAAATTAAAATCTGTTTAAAATGCATACCAAAAAAGAAGTATATGGCGGGCTATCATTACGACAAGTGCAATCATTTGTTGAAATCATTGCACAGATCTACATTATAAAACATGTTAGTATTGGGTTGGCGACAAAGTAATTTCGGTTTTGTAGTATAAAATAAAACACTTTTCCCCTAACAATGAATAGTTTTTAATCGATTATATATTTTCCATTTTGCCCAATGACCATATCTTTCTTTCAACTTCATGATTCCGCGCTCATAACATTTCTGGTTCTTATCAGCAAAAAATTGAAGCAGGTATGAGTGAAGGTCATCGTCGTTTCTGAAAGTTTGACCATTTAAAGAATTCTGCAAACTACCAAATAAATGGTAATCAGATGGTACCAGATCAGTGCTGTATGAGGGATGTGACATCACTTCCCAGCTAAGCTCCAATAGTTTCCCACGAATTGCCAAAGATGTGTGAGGCCTTGAATTTTCATGGTGGAACACTAAACCTTTCCGATTTGACAATTCTGGCTGTTCTTTTTTGATTGCTTCATCCAGTTTTATTAACTGTTGACAGTAAAAATTAAAAAAATGATCGTTTGGTTCCTTGGAAGCAGCTCAAAAATCACAACAACTTTGTAATCCCTCTAAACTGACAGCATAAGATTTTTTTGTTGTTTTTCAGCTTTCAATGTGGTTTGTGCTAGAGTATCGTGTTTGCTTCATGATCGTTTTCGAAATATGTTACTGTACAGTACCCATTTTTCATTATCAGTGATGATGAATTTCTCTCAATTCGTGAGGTACCCAAATATCAAGCTTCTTAACTAGCCCAAGACATTTTAAGTATTTTTCAATTGTCGTGAGCGATATATGTAGATTCTTCGCAACCTTTCGAACAGTTATATGACGTCAATTATAACTTTGATTTGCTAATCATCAACTTCAATAGGTAGACCAGAAAGTTGCTCATCTTTAAAAGAAAAATCTACAGAACGGAATTTTTTTAACAAGTTTCGACACTCCATTTGAAATTAACCCACAACTAATAGCTTTAATAAAAAGCACGCACTACTTTCTTTTAAAGTTACGTCAATGTGACCAGTATCACGTGACAAACGGCAAAGTACAGCACTAACATAAGTTATTCAAAAAGTAAAGCAAGGTTCTATCAGTAAAAAGCGAAAGTACTTAGTTGCCAACCTTATATTTAACTTTTAAAGGAGAAAGTTGAATAATCAATGTAAGATTTTCTCAACAATTTTTGCACAATATTATGCAGAATTAAATAATCTGAAAGAAACTAAATGCAATTATTACTACATGAGAATACTTTAAAATGTTAATAGTAATAAAATTCAGCAATACTTACAATTACACTATCGTAAGCATGTTCTGACGGTCAAGTTGTCTTCAGACACCAAAAGTAAACAGCTACCTGAAGACAATATCTTGGTTATCAAAACATACATCAGACAGTGTATTTGTAAAGTGTTGATGCAGTGGTAATAAAAAGTGTGTTCAGTATGAATGCCACAATTGTTGAAGGAATTATAACTAACAATTTATTTTACTATATAGATTACATTAACTTACAAGCCACTTCAATAAGTTCTTTCACAACATTCTTTTGGCGTTCCTTATACTCTTCATTAACAACAATATAGCTTTCACTTAAATCAGATAACTTGCTGTTTGTAAATCGAACTCCACCTTTAATTGCACCCAAAATTTTAAAATCTTTGTGTTTTCTCAACGATTTTTCGTCTTTTAAAGTTACCCTAAAGAAATATCCAAGTTGTTCAGTATATTCTAGTTTGACACCTTTATTTTTATCCAAATCCAAATCATTTGCAACTCTACTTAACACTTTTTGCATTTTTTCTTGAATTTCATCTTTTTGTTCGGCTAACTCTGAAATTTTTAATATTTTTTTAGCAATCGAATTATATTAAGTTTAAATCAGATTTGATAGAAATCAAATTTCCTAGAATTAGCAACTTACCAGTTAAACTTTCATCGAAAGAACTTTTTATTAAGAATTCCGCTCTATCAACCAACTCAAAATCTAGAGTTTGTTCTATCATATTTTGAAAATTCTGCATGTCTGATGATAGTTCTGATAACGGATCAACTAACATATCATTTACGAATTTGTTGTTTAATTCTCTCAGTACTTTAATAATGGCAGGTATAGTACTAACAGCTGTATATACCTAATAATAGAAGTACATTCATAATTATTTGAAATTTAAATTCAACAGTACAAGGGAAAATGAAAAAAAAAAAAACAGAAAATATAAATGATAACCTAAAGTCAAAACATATTACCAAATCGTAATATTGGTGGTACCAAGAAGCTAATTGATATTTACTCAAAGCTCATGGACCTACTGGATTTCAAAGGTTACAATAAAGAGAATAAAAGATTCTATAATATTTCTGTTTAAGGCGGTGGAGAAGGTGTCTAGTGATTCAAAAATATATTGACAGTTTTGATACTCCCAACTCCAGATACTCTGATAATGAAGGAGTATTAAATTGTTGTTTGCATAGAGGGGTTGCCAATACAGGCGGGTAGATAAATGAGATAAGAAAAATCTATTCGACCATATTAGATATTCACAGAGGAAGTTAAGTTGGCCTCAAAAATGGTTCTGTTCAAAATACTGCCGTCGGTTCGAAATACTTAGCATGATTGTCATACAGAATATAAACATTTTTTTTTAATTACTATATTAATTTGAAAAATCAATATTTGCAGTACCCTTATAGTACTGTTAGAGAATTAAAATTGTTATGTGCTATAGTATTGAAATGGATACTTTGAAAGAAGTTATTAACATTGCTCCAGGCAACAATCGATTCATTTTTACTATTTTGAAGGGTTTGCATAGCCAAAATTCCAGCTAGTGCTTATAAATTTTGGGTATAAATAAACATTGTTATCATATTTAGCTCTGGCTGCAGTGGTTTGAAAAGGTAAAATTAAAAGATAAGAAATATTTTTAATAAATAAATTCTTCAAAGAATTTTAGGTAGAGAATATCAGTAGTTCTTGTTTTTAGTTTTTTTCACGTTATTCTCGAGTAGTTTTAAATTTGTAAACAAATGAAAAAACTTAGATAAAAATATATCTATGTGTAATTTGTAATATATCTATAAAGTTGTTATTTTGGGATTACACATTAACAAAAAAGTATCTAAATGTATTATTATGCACTGAAAATATTGAAAAATATATTTTTTCTGAGAAAGTACTATTCGGCCACTTAGCTTCATTACTTTCCATTATCACGAAACCAAGAATTATGATATTCTTGCAATATATATATATATATATATATATATATATATATATATATATATATATATATATATATATACAAAAGAATTCTCGGAACTTCTACAAAATGAAAATGAAATATGAATGAATGAAATACATAATAGACCTCCCTAGAAATTATTCAAAATAAACCACCTGCTATAATAAAAACTCCTATAAAACAAACATCAAACAGATTCCGCAGTTTATAAAAAGTATGTCAAAGGCGCCGCGCCTCTTTGCCGAATTTCAGAATTCCACTACATCTAGGCAGAACCGGCTTCAGTGCGGAGACGCATCCGTAAAAAGGATCTTGTGAGCATGTAGGTACTTTCTAATAATTAAATGTAAAATCCGCTATTGAGTAACGTATATATAGAAAGAAAGCTGCTCATAGCCGCCTCAAAAAAATCAAGGAATAAGTTCAAAGAAAAAGAAAAGCCAGAAGACTATAAGAACAGAAGATACTAAATAACCTTATCTAGCAGTTAGGTAAAAAATTCACCGTGTCAATGCGCACGTGATCAACAAACGGCAAATGTATTTGCCTCATATTTAAAGAATATTTTCTAAAGCTCCGGATATAGAAACTAATGATGAAACCGATAATAACGATGATAGGGATATTAATGAAGAAGTAAATAGTAGTGATCAAGGAAAACTATAATTATGAATGATTGAAAATAACAATATACCATAATATATCAGAGTCGAGAAAGAAAGTATCACTTTTAAACGTACTTATGTTTATGTATATGGAAAAACACCTTTTTTCATAAGACTGTTAGATTTTCTTTTTTCCCGTCTCCAGCTAATGGCGCAACACATTTTAACAGAATTTGAGTAATTTTTGGACATATTTTTAATCTTCAAATTAAATTATTTTGAATTAAATGATAAATATATCTACAGCAATGCTACTAACTGGCATATAATATTGTCCTCTGCGTAAAGTGGATTATTACCTTGTAACAATCCTGAAGACTGGCATTTTTCGAACCGATCTTTCTAGATAATGGCACCAAATCCATAACTCTGGGTAACCATTCTTTAACGAGTTGTGTTCTAATGTCCAGATTCATTGAAATACACTCCACCACTTCCAATCTTTCATTTATAGCATGAATATCTTTTAGAGGTTGTTTTATCCACTGTTCCAATAATCTACTTCCTTGAGCTGTAGCACAGTTATCTAAAAGTCCTTTCAGACTGGATGATTTATCAAGGCGTTTAAAATAATTGTTTTGGCCTGTATTTGAAGCTTTAGGTTTAACATGAAGGGCGAACAAAGCTGCATTATCAATTCTTACAAACCTGCACATTAAAAAATATAATTAATTATAAAGTAATAATTAAAATAATAGCAATTTTGAGTTTCGAATGATCAAATTAGTAATTTATTAATGGTACCCATTTAACAGTGGATTATGAATTCTATTTCTGAGGATTCTGAGGGTAATACTTTTACCTGCGAGCATCTAGAGTACTGAGCTTGAATTGATTAAAATTTTTCTCATCTTCATTTAAATTGAGAAATTTAATGAGAGCAGATAAACAACCTAGTGCATTCTTGAAATTGGTTTCCTTATAAGAAAAGCAGTTTCTTTGTTGGTCTTTCGAAAAGTATAAAAGTCTATTTAAATCCTGTGCTAAATCGCCTGCAAAATCCGATGCTTTAACCTTCGCTATTAGAATGCCTAAAATTATGAGAAAAAAAAATTTATACATTCATAACAATTTTTATATACGAGTATACTATACAAAATGTCGATTTTTTAATCTAAAAAAGATTAAATGAATTATTACATCCTCACAAGTAGGATAAGTATTTTCCAATCATTATTGAATGAAATACAGATATTTTAAAAAATGTTCAAAAGGAGGTTGGAAACTAAATCGAATTCGAACTGCACTTATTTTCTCCTTCTGGAACCAAATACATTTCACATTTGTATGACTCTAAGAAGTGAGGCTCTATCGAATTGATGGGTTAGGGCTGTTAGGCTACATCATTCTTTGGATTTCGATTTCTTCAAGATAATTTTGGACGATTCTTGTGATGTAGTAAGATAAGACTTCTAATGACATATTTTAACAACATACAACACCATACTATTTGTAATTCTCTACCACGCTCAAAACTTAGTCATACGCAAATCTTCTGTTTTCTCATATGTATACTGGAAGTCATCTATGAAGGCCGAAGAGGCAAAATTTTACTCATTTGATAACATAACATGATGAATAAAACAAAAGATTAAACAGTAGGGTCTTTGGGCAAAATAGGTCCTGATTTGCTTCAGATATACGTCCATGGCTATAAGCTGGTCTTCGTGTCTCTGGAAAACTTCATAATGCTCTGGAAATCGACGATTGTGCCCCATGGAATAGTTGTGCTACTTATACATGGGAAGCTTTCTTGAGTCAACCCAATAGCTACAACAAACTCTTCGCGAGTAAGATTATTATTTTGGCAGATATTATAGTTCTGTTTAAAGTTTTAATCGAGTACACAGCTAAGTTGTGTATTGAGAAGTTAGAAAAACCACAATTTTATAAAAAAAAATTTGAACCAAATAAAAATATTGCTTCAGTATGTCTTGAAAGTATATGATGATTATAGATTTATGAATCTTAATATTTGTTCCCAATACACAAAGAATAAATAGCTAAATCGATTTAGAAAAATAATTACTCTTCCAACAATTGGCTTGTTGTGATGTAGCATCTTGATAAAAACAGTTATTTAGCATAAATATCATAATTTTGCACTTCTCTATTTATTGGAATACTAAAGATGTTATCTATTGGGTTTTCCTTTAGTTGGAAGATTCTTAATGAAGACTTCATATTTTTGTATTAATATACATGTTCAATTACCGTACAAGGTAACATCATTATTTATTTATAATCGGCATTATTCTAAATAAATTTCAATACAGTTGAACATCGTAAATCCGGACTTCCAAAACGTGGACTATCTAAATTCCTTCTTATCGTAATTTTTAGCTTCCGTATTTGACACTAGATGGCGAAACCATACAGAACGATAACATGAAGAATATGTTTATAAAGGATTTAAACTTTTTATTATTATTATTTTATGAATGTGTTTTTGTGCATTATTGAACGCGGTTTTATTATATTTTATGCATACCTCTCCCTCTATTTACATTATTATGTAATGCGATATGATTTCTTTTTAACCCGATAGATGGCGTCATCATAAATGCATTTAAATGTTCATATGACCTAAAATACGGAAAAATCTAAAAACCTAACCAATCCTTTCCCAGCGATTCCGGATTTACGATGTTGTACTGTAATATAATTCTAGTTAATATTTACCATTCCTTTCCAAAACTTTTCTTAGTGCAACCAGATCAGGTGTTTCTCCATTTGGTAGTATACATTCCTTGGGACCAATCTGAGCAATCAAACCTTCTAGTTCCGAAAATGAGTCGTTATCCGTAATTTCGCATACTTCAAATTTACATTCAGTGACATTAACACAACTCATTGCCAGTAACTAAAATAAGCGTAAAGTGGAAAAAAGTATTACATTAGGTTGTTTCAAATAAAGAACCTCTACATAGTTATTTGTTCAATTTAGAAATCTCTATTAATAAAATTCTTAATACTAAATACTTTTCATTATACGTAACAGTAATAATAATAAGCGTATGATATTTCAAAGAATCTAAATATTATAAGAAGTGTTTCAGAAAAAGGAATAGCTTATGTTAGTGCTGTACTTTGCCGTTTGTCACGTGATACTGGTCACATTTGTGAAGTTTATGTTGCCGATTGCTTAACAGAGCGCACGTGTTAGAATTGGTATAAAAAATTCCGTTCTGGAGATGACCAAATCAAAGTCATAATGGAGGAGGATATAACTGTCCAAGAGGTTGCGAAGAGGCTACATGTATCATAAAAAGTAACATAGTTCGAAAACGATCATGGAGCAAACACGATAAATCAGGACAAACCACATCGAAGCTGAAAAACAAAAAAGCTTATGCTATCAGTTTGGTGCGATTACAAAGGTGTTGTGTTTTTTGAGCTGCTTCTAAGGAACCAAACGATCAATTCTGATGTATACTGACAACAATTAATGAAACTGGATGAAACAAACAAAGTAAAATTACCAGAATTTTCAAATCGGAAAGGTTTAGCGTTCCACCATGATAATGCAAGGCCTCACACATCTTTAGCTTGGAGCTTGGCTGGAAAGTGATGCCATATCCCCCTTACAGCCCTAATCTGGCACCATCTGATTACCGTTTATTTCGAAGTTTGCAGAATTCTTTGATTAGTCAAACCTTCAGAAATGACGATGACCTTCAATCGCACCTGGTTGAGTTTTTATTCTATACTACAAAATTGAAATTACTTTGTCGCCGACCATTTTTATAGCAAAAGATAGAAAGAGGACTTAACATGTTTCAAGTGAGCTTTTAATTAACATGAATGAAAATTGAATGGATAAGAGTCGTTATTAAACTGTTTTAGTTAGAATTTATTTAAAAGTGCTTTCAATAAGACAAGAACAAGCTATTAAATTGTTAGTTAGTAAGGTGAATTTAATGAGTTAATGATAAAGGTGTAATCCAAATTGTGAAGTTGAAATGATTTGAGTAGTACAGAAGGAATTTCAAGAAAATATTTGAAATTATATAAGACAAAAATAGATAAATACAACTTACTTTATTGGGACATATTTTAATACTCATGACACAGTTTGTGAAATCAATAGGTGCATTTTCAAAAAGTAAATCCTCAAACTGACTCAAATTTCCAGGAGATCCTTTATATTCCAAAGCCCATTGATTTCCTTTTGTAGACTGCTTGATGTACACTTCGACCCTGTACTGCCGGACAATTAACAGTTCTCTTAGAAACAATTCAAATTGTCCCTTACTGACAGTTACATAGCTCAGTTTCGGTTCATCACCCATATATTTCACGGGGGTAGATAAAAATTCGGCAGCCAGATCAGTATCCTCACCATGAAGAGAATAATATTCATTGCGATTGAAAAAACGTATAGTTGATGATGGTTTCTGAAAATAAGACATATGTGTGTCCAATAAATAAGTTGAAAATTTTTAAAAACTAATCGTTAACAACAATAGGTAGGTTCCTAATTTAGTCAAATTATTTTCTGCTGGAAAAGTTGTAAGGTGATTCTACGTTGCCCCTTCTACATATTATGTATGAATTTGATATAAAATTTGCTAACCATATATAAAATATTCCACACAATATGGAAAATGTACAAAATCTTTAGACTATACTAAATACAGACACAGTAATTGTAATTAGAGACGCAAACGCGAAAGTTGACAAAGAGGAAATGTATAAAAATATAACGGGAGGAGAAAGCAAGCACGAAGGGTGAAATAATATTGGACTTAGATTGATAGCATTAGCAGTCGAAAAAGATATGAATATCAGAGTACCCACTTTCAGAGAAATGGCATTTATAAAGGTACTTGGATTAGAAATGATACAACATTTTCTGGTAGGTGTCAAAATTAGGATAAAAAACATGGAAAAAACGAAAAACCAAAGATTAAGTAATTTCTATACGACTTAAGCGATTTAAAGAGAGAAAACGCAAACGCGAAAGTTGACAAAGAGGAAATGTATAAAAATATAACGGGAGGAGAAAGCAAGCACGAAGGGTGAAATAATATTGGACTAGATTGATAGCATTAGCAGTCGAAAAAGATATGAATATCAGAGTACCCACTTTCAGAGAAATGGCATTTATAAAGGTACTTGGATTAGAAATGATACAACATTTTCTGGTAGGTGTCAAAATTAGGATAAAAAACATGGAAAAAACGAAAAACCAAAGATTAAGTAATTTCTATACGACTTAAGCGATTTAAAGAGAGAAAATATTGAAAGAGAATGTACGATTGACATTGAAGAATACTAAAGCACCCGAGAAGAAAGTCACACACTAACAATTGAAAAAAACTGGCAAAAAATTGAACTAGTAACAACAGCCACGAAAAAAACTCTCCGACTGAGAAAATAACGAAACAGTTGGCTAAATGATGGTTGTGACAGTGAAATATAGCAAAAAAGGGAACTTAGTCCAAAAATATTGTAGAATAGAGACGAGAGAAAAACAACTGAATATAATAACCAAAGAGAAAAAGTAAAGAAACTATGTAGGAGGAAAACAAGAATATCTTTAGAAGACAAAATAAAAACTATAGAGGGAGAGTATCAAAGGGAAATTAAAAATTTATACAAAGATGTTAAAACACATAAGAAAACAAAACGAGAGTTCTATCACATATATAAAAGATAAAGAAGGAAATCTTTTAGGTGAAAAAGAAGAAAACATTAGAAAAAGGAAAAAGAATATTTCGAAGAAATACCTATGTCCAAAATGACAGAACCGAAAATGCACTCGAAGAAATAGCAAAAGAAGAAAAACTTGAAACTCAGCTTACAGTAATAGTGAAAAATAAGATGAAAAACAATTGACCCGGAGACAATGAAGTAACAAAAAAACGAATAAAACATAGCGATGAACAGCTTAAAGAATAAATTTACAATTTACTTTGTCAGATTTGGAAAACCGAGAAAATGCCAAAAGCATGGAGAAAAGACATTATATTACCCATTTACAAGAAGGCATAGAAAAGGAAATCGAACTAAGAATTGCCAAAAGTAACAGCTGTACAGGCACCCTCAGACCATTAAGATCGAAAAACAATATTGAGACACACCCTGACATACGCCTGTGAAACTTGGATAATAACGAATAAAACTAAATATAAATTGGATATCTGGGAGAGAAAAATATTAAGGAGAATTTTTGGTGAAAAGCGGATAGAGTTAGGATGGGAGAGAAGATCAAACCATGAAATTTATACATTTTTCAATGAGACACGAATCAGCACGTTTATAAAGACATAAAGATTACAATGGCTAGGTCACTTGGACGAAGACAGGCTCTTAAAACGAGATGCATACCAAAAAAGTGGCAGAGGGAAGCGGTGGAAAAAGACCTTAGGGAGAGAAACATCCAGAACTGGAGAGAAAAAGCAAGAAGTGGAGAGAAATTACAAGACTATAGACCTAAATGGTCTGCATATAAGCCTATATATAAAAAATTCTTCATTATATATATATATATATATATATATCAACAGATTTTGCGGAAACGTTAATTTCAAATTATAAATACTTTTAACAATTACAGAACAAAACGGACAGTAAAGGAGGGAGTACGTTTTACTTAAAAAGTGTATTAATAAAGGCATTTTTCATAATCAGTTATACATGCTTCAAAAGTCAACTAATATATATAATAATATCAAATTTAATTTCACTATTAGATTTTCATAAAACTTATTATATTTGCTTGAAAGTGACGCAATTTGTAGGAAAAATGTATAAAAAACTATTTGCGTTGATAACAGATGTAAAATTGTAAAAGCGAATAAGGAAATCAGGCCATATAAAATCAGGATCATGACAAAAGTAAACGATACTGATATAACAATGTTTTGCGTACATGTGATCATAGGAAAAAACGAGGTTAACTTGAAAAATATGGGAATTTCCAACGGGGCACTACACAAGATTATTATGAAGAAAATGATAGTATGAATATGAAATAGAATACATACTGATTTTGAATTATGTTAATTGATCATTTTTGGTTTTGGCGAAAAATTTGCTCACAGTTATAAGAGTGAGAGATATGAATTTATGGATATGAATGGACAATAAACTGAGCAGTAGAATACCTGTGATGGCCGGTATCAGACTAGGGGACAGCCTCAGCCCGGTCTTGTTCAGCATCATAATGGATAAGATTATAAACGAGGTAAAGCAAGCTGGCAGAGGATACCGGATGGGAAGCAAAAAAATAAAAATAGTATGTTATGCTAATGACTCAGTAATCATCTCAGAAGATAAGTTACAAAGGCTACTGTATAGGTTTGAACAAATAGCTTTTAACATGCAAATATCCCTGAAGAAAACCAAATTTTTTACAGTATCCAGAGAACCGAGAAGATGTAAACTCGCAATATAAGATCAGAGTGTAGAACAAGTGATGTCATTTAAATATCTAGGAGCAAACATTGAAGTAATAGAAATCTAAAGAATGAAGTGATAGCTCAAACAACAAAGGCGTCATTAACATCAGGGTAGCTGTGAGATGTAATTTGGCGGAATAAATATATGACTTCCAGGAGCAAAGTCAGAATATACAATACCTGTGTGAGACCAGTAACAACATACGCGATAGAGATCAGAGTAGATAACACCTTAACTAAGCGGCTTTTAAGAACTACTGAAATGCGAACGCTGAGGTCAATAGCGGAACACAATTATTTGACCACAAGATAAATGATGAAATAAGGGAGATATTTGACATCTAAGATGTAGTGATGGGCGATAAATCGGCGAAGGAAATGGAAAGACCACGTGGACAAAATGTTGGATGACAGATTGCAAAGGAGCAAAAACCGAATACATCCCGACCACCAGGACGACTACCTACTAGATGGTATGAAAGCTGGTCTTCATCATCCCAGCTGCAACTAGGCAACTATTGATGCAAACACAGGACTAAGTCTAAGGCCTAAGAAGTCCTAAGAAGAATGAATTTCTGCAACTATCTATTTCATATTTATACAATAATGTATGATGTTCGAAAATCAATGTTGAAATGCCAAGAAAAACATAGTCTACATATAAAAATTTAGGTTTATATTTCTCAATTGTTTTGGGAAAACAGTTAAAAATGTAAGTAAATTAATATTTTATGAAAATGTTTTCATTTCAGTTTGAAATCAACTACTTAACATTTCAAAATATTTCTAGTGCAGTATGATAAACATGACCTTGGCATAAAAACATATAAATTTTATATACAGACATAATACTGCAAGGAAAAATAAATAAAATCATTGACAGAATAAATGCAATCTTTTCTATTAAATTAGAAGTTTCATTTTTTAATCAGCATCTGCAGTATTTAAAAAATTAAGTGAATCAACTTTCATCCTTTGGGCATTTTTAATATGAAAAATATGCTCATTTAATATACTTAGAATAATGACATCAATAATTGTATTAAACATTAGTTATTATGAATACTTCTAATAAGATATGTCTAGACTCACATAAATTATGTCGTCACTCAAATAGGAAAATGTTTTTGCATATCCCACTGTGCACAACATAGTTTTCAGGAATCCACCTTTGAAGGGAAGTCGCCAAGATTTTATATTTAATGTAATTTACTAATTTTCTTAATAATAAAAATTTTAATAATAAAGTTTATGAAAATCTATTTGAAATATATTTCATGGAACAAAAATTTAAGAACGAATCTCGAGTAGATAATTCTGATTCTTAAAATTATGATCAGCAATTATTTGGAGTTTTAGTATTCACATATATTATCAGTTCTTGGAATTTATTATAAACAACTCGTGGTAGCATATATATACAAAAACATGTATCAACTTACGTAAAATCTATAACTTATTGATAGTAAATGTTCTGAATTCTCTATAAAAAATATTTGAAAAATTTTTTCGAGATATCAATAGTTTTTTAGTTACTCACGATAGAGAACTTGGAATTTTGAGTGAAAAATTTGAGTAAAGTATTTTTCGCGAATAACTCAAAAACTACCCATTTAATTTAAAAAAGTGTAATAAACAGAATTATAACTTATGAAAATCATTTTATCATAAAATGTTCTACATCCAATACAAACGAATATATGATTAGTGAAAGGAGACTTATTTTGGGGAGAAAACTCGAATAGAAGTATTCAATTTCAAATAACGGAAAGCATGTTAATTTTACGTGCATAATGCTCAAGTTTTTTGTAGTACTTAAAAAGACCTTTAAAACGAACTTTTAAAAGTAAATTGAACCAAAATTGAAGAATTTATGGACAAAAATAAATTGGTCGCTTTTTTTTAAACAAAAATGAGCAATTACAGCTGTACGATTTCCACCAGAATTAAAATTAAATGTAGATCTTTTACAGTTAGTTTTATTTTAGTGTTATTCATACGATCCTGAAGTTTAGTATATGTATTTTTTGAAAAATATACGGTAAAAGTTGAAAACGTATTTTTTATTTTTCAAAAAAAAATTCCACAACTGCATGACTCTGAAACTATGAAAGATACATGAAAAATTATAACAAACAACATTGTAGCTTTTTTCCAACGAATATTTTGCTTTTTTTTATTTCTGTAATTTGGAAAATAAAGGAGACACTGCCGTTTAAAGTAACCACTTTAGAGGAAAAATGACTTGTCTCGAGCACTTCAACCCATCTCCTTTAAAAGATAAAGGGCTTAAAAGATTTTTCATTTACATGAGTTATAGCTCTTGAAATTTCGTTTAAAATAAAATTTTATAGGATACTATAGCTTTAAAATTCATCGAGTTCATTGGTTAAAAAGCCAATGACATTTTTTTGGAGCAAATTAGGCTTTTTCATTTTTGGATTTGAGAGCGCGTAAGTTATCGTGTCAAAAGACGTCGATATAATAGTTATTTTAACTGCAAGGACTGTAGATATTAAAGAAATTTCTTCAATCATCAATATATTCCATGAAAAGTCTCAAAATAGATTATTCCAACAGCTAATTCTTTTTTGACATTCGTTTACTGGTTGTGATTCAACGTCTACCTTTTTTAATATAGGAAAAAATAAATTTATAGAACTTTTAGAAAAACGGCAAGATTTACAAGAAAGAGCAGAGACATTTCATGACAGTTCAAATGATCTTGAAAAAGTTTTAGAAGCCGGCAGATTTTGTACTTTATTCATCTATGAACTGAATAAAGACGTTCAATTAAGTAAGTTAAATTCAATCGAAAACCTCGAGAAGCGTCTTGAAAAGATGCGTTATGATAGTTTTGTTAAAGCAACAAGTGAAAATGTCGTCGCTTGTTCCCTCAGTAGGTGCCCTAAAAATATTGATAAAACCGATTGGGGATGGGTTAAAATTGAAAATTATTTGAAGCCCATATAAACTGTGGACCCACTTGCACTTCAAGAACTGCTGCAGATGATCTTTTGCAACTGTAAAAAAGGGTGCGGCGCTACTTGCAGTTACATAAGAGTATGCTTTTTCTGCAGTTCCACTTGTGGAACATGCTGTGGAGATAGTTGCCAGAATTGTTCACCAACAGTACTGGAAGATAACAATTTTGATTTTGAAATTAAAAATAATTATATTATTAATTTTTTTATCAAAATTTTTTATTTATTTATATTGATATATTTTTCCAAAAATTTTTATTTCAAATTATGGCACGCAATTTAATCATTAAATTACGGACAAAGCAATTTTTCAAAACTTTTTTAATTCAGGGGTGGTTTTTAATGGTTAAAGGTGGAGTAATATTTTAAACAATAAAGAAATGTTTATTCCAAATAACAAGCACCGTTGAAGCATTCTAATCGTTTAGAAATCATATTTTTTCTCAATACAGGAGTGATTTTTAGAGTTTGAAAGGAAAAATTTCTTTTATCACCTTCAAAACTGATTTTTTGTCATTATTTTTTGCTTGGGGGTTGTTTTAAGTGCTAAATAAGGGGTTGTAAACATCAAATATACAATAAAATACGTTCGAGAACTTAAAACACTATTTAATCTTTGTGTTTCAACAATATTTCTACCAGTAAAATAATTAAAATTCATTTTTTCCATTTTTTTCCATTTTTAGGACGAAACTTATTCTAAATTTTTATGCAAATCCATTCAGTTTCAAAAAATTCGTTACCCCTGATTTTCAGCTTCACTGACTGTACCAGAACAGAAACACTACATCGGACTAGAATGAAGTACAGAGAAACTACTTTAGTTCTTAGACTAATCGCTCTTTTTGAAGAAATGTGCTTTTCTTAACAGACAATTGAGAGAGCTAGAGTTCTTTGCTGATCATTTCCTACTGTCATTTTATCTCAATACATACAATGGTTCATGGCCATCAGCAGATATTGTTGGGAAACCATCCAAGCCAAATAACATCGGTGAATTCATCCTTCCGGATGATCTATACAAAGGTGAAAAATTGAAAATAGGGGAATCATACTTATATAAATTTGAATATTTCTTATCATATTGAAGATGTGATTCCGCTGTTCAAGAGAAAAGCTGTCTAAGTACTGTGGCGAAAAATTGGCTAAGGGGTTTATATGATAAGAGGTAAATGAAAATATAACTGAAGGATAGCTATAAGTTGAAATAATGAGGAAAATGATATTCGTACATATTTAAATTATATATTTTTCTAAGATTCAACACCTTTATCTAAATGATAAACAATGTAAAAATAAATAACCCCGAAGAAAAATTTTTTCCTTGTTCATTATATGAAGGGAACATGACTTCAATTTTTGGATTTTCATCGTTTTTCCCTGAAACAGCAGGTGGTTGACTTTTAGAGTAGTGGTTTCGAAAAGGGAGTCACACTCCAACAAAAATTATTACGAAGGATAATGTGATACATATATCTAAACTCCTCATTTCTGTTTTCGGTTTTCGGACATTCATAGTTTTTTCTTTGTAGCCTTCAAAAAATATTTCTTTCTAGAATAATTATTACTAAGAATTGTTATTCGCATTCTTTCTCAAATGATACCAGCAAGTTCAGGATTATCTACTATTTATTGTGTCAAGTACAATATTTAGCGAAATAATTTTTTATTTCTTTTAAAGTAGATACGTGACATTTTGACCTTGTGTTTTTCTTTAGAAATAACATATTTATCTGAAATTACTGATATAATATCTATAACAAGGTAAACAATAATTAATTTAAATATTAAATAAAACTTACAAGAATCAAAGTGTAAATAAAAACAAAAGTCTAAGTTAATATCAAAGGATTAGTAAAAAAAAGTAATGACATCAAAAACATGTAAGAAAACAAAATCTGGCATCTCAGTTTTTATATCGGAAAAAGTTTTGAAATGCGTGTAAGGGGACATCCATACATTAATCACACGTTAAGGGGGTGGGAGGGGTTCGACGAAGTGTGACTTTGTGTGACTAGAGGGTGGGAATGGTTCTAAATATCGTGACTTCACATTTTGAACTCTATTATAATCTAAATGTTAAAACATGAACTTTAAGCTATTACTTTACGAAAACCTCAAAAACATATAAAACTATATTTGTGTAAATATAAGATATTATACCAATTGTTTTGTCAATCACATGCTCTACTAGTGTTACGCGCCAACCGCCAAACGCATTGTGCCTAGCAGTAATTTCTTTGTTTCCATTTTGCTGCTATTTTGGTATTTCCAACTTACCAAATAATTTCAAAATGGTACAAAAAAAGTAATTTAGGTTATCTTTACCATCAACTATATGTTTCATCATACAAAGCCACTAATAAACTAATTACATAAGAGGCAACAAGAAGTTTTACCTATCGCGAAATTTCGTCCTCAAAGAATTGCTGCTAGACGTACCAGAAAACTGATGCTGTATGGTTGGATGAAAAAGGTGTTGACACATTAACATCTCAAAAGAGAACGAAGTGGCTGCTATGCCAGTTATAAATAATTTAAAGGAGTTGATTCAAAGTCCAATTGTTTTGTTCATTTTTTGATTTGATGTTGATTTTATTAAAAAATAATTTACAAGGAAATAAAATTGACTTCGGAACGGCTGTTTTCATTCAATAATTTCTAAAAGTAATTTGCAAAGGTGCAAAAATTGAATGAAATTCTTGTGATGTAATTTACGGATGACCCCTAATATCAATTGTGCGTTCCACTACGCGTTGACATCGGCTAAAACGTCACTAATAATGTCATTACTAACGCCGACGACGATCCATCTCAATATTCCTGTTACATTATACTGGGGTGAAATTAGCAACCCTTACTTTAATACCAATAAATTCAGAGAGAAAAAAAAATAAACACCATAATTTATAATATTTTTAACAAATTGAGTAGTAAACATTGGAAATTACCACTACCTTGTTTTTAATTGGAAAGTTGTCACTTGGACAATTCAATTACCGTGTTTGCTTAATGTTTATTCACTTTCCTATGGTTAGTCCTTTGCGAATAACCTTTTAAGGGTGATATCTCGGAAAGAGGTGCGATGAGGAAATTTTGTTATAGGAAAAACCCACCTTCATTTCATACGAGCAATCACCTCCTGAATTCTGTCGCACGAATTTAGGAGTATTAGTATTACAAGTGAGATTCTTTTTGTTTTTAATAAACGTAACACAAAAGTCAATCTATTTGAAACATATAAGGTTTTTAATATTAATATGGTCACTATAAGATGTTATTAGAGTAGCTAATTATATATTAACTTAAGACAGAAGAACCTTTAAGTAGGGTCTGAATAAATTGAGCAAATTAGTATTACATGGAACCATAACTTTTTACGAACTGGTTATGTTTATGATGGAACAACATTTCTTTTTGTAGATAATCCTTGCATGTAGTCTTTCTCTTGATCTGCAGTTATAGTAATTCTCCAAGTGCACTCCTTTTCTCTATGGGTTTTGTACAGTGCTTTGATATTACAACTTTGACGGTAAATGCTTCATCTATTGTATTTCACAGAGGTATTCCAGCAACTCCCGAAAGTGCTACGTAAGCTTAACCGGATGTGATGTTATTAGTAAACTATCTATAAACTATTATCTGATTCCTCTATCAAATATCACCCTTTAAGTCATTCCTTGACATTAGGAAACGTCACATTTTTCATAACCTGCATATATCAGTCAAGAAAAGTAGTTATGTAAAAACTTTATGTAACTGTTCAAATTTCAAATAATAATTTATGAATTACTGAAAAAACTGACAATTAGTTCATTATTTAAACTGATAATTAACGCAATATTTCAATTTAATAGTATTTTAAGATTTATAACCATTGACAACAACATTATTAAAGACACAGTTATTTAAAATAAGCCCATGTTCTGGGTAAATATTCTCTTGAACTTCTTGTCTAATGTTAATTCTATCTGAAGCTGTAATATCTAATTGTATGTCAGGGGCTTGGCACAGAATGTTTTCTGAACTTCTCTTATTTTCTAATGAACTCTCAACATATATTTCGGCTACTCTGTTGAATTTCCATCTTCCATGCTGCTTTATTTTCAGAATGTCTGCGAGGAAAGACGCTGACGAGCGTCTCGAACAATGTCCTGTGTATCCTCTAACATTAGGTAGATCAAGATAATGAGCAATCTTTGCTGGTAATTTTCCAATAGTTGTATGCCACATTTTCCATTTTAATATTGCACAAAAAATCTGTCGTGCTTTACAGCAGGAGGTCTAATATTTATATACTTTTTGAGGAGGTCAACAAAATTGACACCAGCAATATTTTCAGCAGAGACCACAAATTCGCCAATAACGGGTGTTTTGCTTTCTGGAAATGTAATTTCAAAAAAGGCGCCTTCATAAAATACGTCTCTTTCTCGTAAGTTCAGCCTTTCTGCAAGCTGCCGCAATTCATGTTATCATTGCGACCTAAAGAACAGATTTATTTATTAATAAATTGTACCTTTTCGTTCTTTATATTTCTCAAATCGCGACATTTTTAAAATTTTTGGTAGGCCAGGGCGTATCTACTTCTTAATTTTTCAAGTATTAATCTACCCACTGTAGCATTTGCAGACCCTCTTATTTCGGTATCTAAGGGTATTTCAAGTAATTACTTCTGACTGGTTTTAACTTATTGTGAAAAATGGTCGTTTGTTTCCATAGTAACAATACTTCTAACACCATTTGATTCCACATTAATATTTCCATTGTAATTGAATATTCTATTAAATATTATAAAAGCACGGAATTAGATGAATCGTTGTACGTAAACACGTTATGAAAAAAGCGAGATTGTTCAGCTCGCGGAATTTACAGAACTCGCTGGCACTCGTTTTGGCAAATATTACGATTGTTATATACCGCTCTTTTCATAACTACTTACGTAAATAACTATTAAAAGCAGCTACATATTCACAAAAAAACCAATGGCACGGAGCACTTTACGTATTATATAAAATATTAACAGATGAAAAAACTTACAATGAAATCACTGTAATTAATGTGTCAACCTTTGAAAGGTCTCTTCCGTTAAACAACCGATATCCAAATATATAGAAAAAACTATATGAATTACTTGAAAAAGTAGGACTTAATAAATTTGAAATCTCATTAATATAACCCTGACAAATACGACCAGTAGAATTTTAATGTGACACTAGTTATCGGATGAATTTATAGTGGAAGAAGGACTAATACAATGAGATCCTCTCTCTATGAACCGAATTATATTAGAAATAGCAATAAGAGAATGTAAGATACAAATAACGGTCTACGTCTTTCACCATAAAGCACGCCGATGATAAAAATGTTATTAACAAGATCAAAAACAAAAATGGAAAAGGTTTTTAGTAAATTTAACGATAATGTAAACAAATTTGTCTTACAAGTCAATGAAGACAAAACAACATCAATTTAAATTTAATTATCTGAGATTAATCTAGAGATCTAGGAAAAAGTAAAAAGTGATACATAAATATATTAATACATAGGGGAATTTTGGAAGGTAATTAAGTGGTGGGTCACTATCAACAATACTTAGAGAAAAAACATTTCAAAGGTTATCAAAATCGGAGCGTTTACAACAATTGTAAGCAGTTATATATGCATGAGAAATGACAAAAATGAGAATAAACTGAAAGTATGGGAAAAATAAATTCATAGGATAATATCTGAGTGTCAAAATGTCAGGAAGTATCTAGAGAAGACACAAATTATACAGAAAGCCAAAAATAATATTTGAGAGTCGTTACGACATTGTCAGAGTTACATAGTAATGTATTGTGAGATTTATGCTGAGGGAGAAAAGGGTACAAAAAGAAGAGATGTCTAAAGAAAACTTATGAGAGATTTGGATGATCGAGTGGAGTAGCAAAAGGACCCAAGAAAGTGGAGAAAATAGTGAAAATTATTCAAGCAACGTGTCTATTTCAATTCTATGCCAAATTTTGAAAACTATTTGATGTTATCCACGCCTATTTTATATACTTAAAATTATACAAATCGTACAAATTAAAAACAATAAAAATCATCCACTAGCATCTGCTTTCATTTATCGTTACCGTTTTTTTTTCTTTCCTATTGTCAAGATATGACACACTGCATCTATTCAAATTTTCTAAAACTAATAGACATTTAGGGAAAAGTTTAAACAAATTTGTGAGAAATTCACAATTCAATAAAGACAAGCACTAAAAACAACTGTTTTTTTCTAAGACTACATCAAAATATTTGGAACCAGATATACTGATACAACTTGGGTTTTCTCTAAGTAAAATTATTATTGAAATTCAAGCCGATTGCATTTTCTGTTTATTTTACTGGATAAATTTTACGTTTATAAATTCAGTGAAAGCTAAGAATTTGTATTAAACAATTTAATGAAAAACAAATCTAGTGGCTCTGAAACAGATTATTCGTTGCAAAATTTAAATAAGAATGCTCTCATCTACTTGTTTTTTTTATTAAATTTCTAGTTAATCGTTGATAAGAGTTGGGGTCACATGATAACTTCTTCATACATATAACATCAACCTAAGTCTGATCGGGTCAGTATTCCTCTGTGCAAAAATTGAACTGATCATATCGGGGAAAAAAGTGAAAATTGTAAGTAGTAAATAATAATTGCTTTATACTAGTTAGATAGTGAAAAATTAATTTTAAGACAAAAATAAATTATCAGTTCATTATTTTATTATAAAATAATTATTTATCATAAGAGCTTTCTCTAGTTTGGATGTGTCTCATTATTATTTTTATCAACTCTATACAAGGTGCGAACAAAAATAAAAACGAAGTAAGAAAATTTGAATTAATATCGTTCGAAATCTGTACTGTATTTAGTAAACAGTAACATGCATGTAAGACTGGAAAAATTTCTGCAACACTTATTTCATCTGCTTTTTATATGTCACAATGATGTTAATACGTTTCTTTTCAGTACATTCAGTACATATTTTATATCTTCTATTATTCCATGCGTGTACTTACAACAATTATTCAAATACAATTTATAATAAGATGAAGATCAGGCCTTTAAATTTTTTTGTTGATAACGAAACGAAGAGTTTTTATATTATCAACAGAGACAACGGCGTTAATAAGGCCAAATACTATATATTTCAAAAACAGTATTCAGCGACGAAATTAATGAAGAAGTTTTGAAGAACGTTACTAATTGTGACCCAAAATTAATTTCATCTTCTGGGAAACAAAATTATTGGGAACTATTTTTATAAATTGTCATGTTGTGTTGGAATCAATCCACAATATTACGGATACTCAGTAATAAGTTTAGATCCAACACCCAAAGACAGTTAAAGATTATGTGTTGGCATCAAAAGAGTTGTTTTCAAGTGAACACCAACAAAATATGAACGAAAACGTGGATATACGAGTGCTATTTTTTTTTCAACCTCCGATAGGCTATAAATAAACGACAACTTCATATAAAACCAAAAGAGTGGTACATTTACGGTTACTTTTCGACATAATCACCGAAGAGATTGAGATATTTGTCATATATGTCAATACCCCCTTCAAAGAAAGTTGCCGCCAACGAATTCAAGTAGAGTACAAAACAGACCTTGAAACTTCTGGAAATTCCGTAGACAAAGCAGTAATGGTCAATTTGCGGTTTTCTTTAACCATTCTGTCAACCGTTGAATCAGTTGAACACCATCACTCATGAGGTTTCCCCATACACACGACTCATTCTCTGATGAATGTCTGTAGCACAACGCCGACTGACGCCTGAATATCAACAATGTGTGAGGTTCGTAGTCGCTTACAGCGCATGCCCGCTTTCTTTTGCCTGTGTAGCGTCTGCACGGAGCGATCGGAGGTTGAAAAAAAAACGGCCCTCGCAGATGTTAACCCCGATTATTTAGATAGTTGTAACAGTGATACAGAGAATGGATGAAACTAAATAAAAAAGATGATCAATAAAATAAAAATGTTATTATACAATTACGAAAGAGGAACAAATAAAACAACTTCGTTATTATAGAAAGATCCCATAGACGTTTTCAATGAGAAAACGGGTCTTTTCCCATACGATACGATCTGAACACTGCACTGAAGCGACCATTTTGAACTGACAACTAAGAGTTATTGTAAACAGTATCTCATATGAAAGAAAAGTTGAAAAAGTTTCCGGCTGTATAAAATAAATCAAAAACCTTCCAGAATGGCACTGGTGTAGACAAATGGTATTGTTAAGTTGGGAAGATGAATTATAACCTAAAAGAAATTTTATTATTATAAAATTTACTCCCATACAAATGTGGCGCTACTCTTATTTAACACCTTTCGACGAACACTTTCTCATATACACAAATTATTTTACCTTCCATAAGTAGATAATGGTGTAAATTTTTTGAAAAAAATTATAATTGCAATTTATATAGAAAATTAACTACACTAAATTTAATTACAGGTAATTGCGGCTAATTTATGATAGGCTAATATTTTGTATAATCCCTTAATATTCATACTACAAAAAAATAGACACCTGCAGACTCGAGCAGTGGGATTTTAGGCTATAATAGTCCGAGGAAGTAAGGTCAAAAAATTAAACTAACATCAACTTTTCTCCATAAGGAATTTTGTGTCTCTAATTGAAAACATATCGTCTCACGATCACTTTCCTAAATTCTCTAATAAATTTTGCTGGAGCTTACGACGAAGCTTGCAAATACAGCTTAACGCACTGGAAAATCATGTTTTTTACGCTAACTTTTCCATTTTTTACTCGCAAAAAATAGTAGACATCAAACTTGTAAGAAATTTCATACTCTATAAAATTTGAGTAGAATTAAAAAAAATATCATCCCTTAATTTTACAGAAATTGTTAAACAATTTGAAAGTAATTCTATTTATGCGACAAGTGCAATCATAATAACAAAATGAAATTAATAACACTCGGAAATATAGAAAAAATGCTTCTTAAAAAGCTCGTGTTATCCAAATTTGAAAACTCAAAATGACAATATTAACAAAGTTTTTAAAATCTTGTTTATATATCTTTCAACATTAACACTCCAGCGGATATGTTTTCGATTAGGGACATAATGTTCCTTAAGGGGAAAATTTGATTATGGTTTCCTAACTTCCCGGATTACAATATAATGCGGACGTAGGTATCAACTTGTTAGTTTGGTTTTAAACTATTATTTATTATTTAAAGAAATGTTTCCAAATGAATTAGGTATTATTATTTACTCGAATAATATATTTATAAATTGTTTTCCATGACGCAACAAAAAAATATCTCCAGTTCAGATGTTACTGTAAACAATAAGCAATATTTTATATAATCTTAATTAAGAAATAATAATGAAAGTTCTAGATCCTTTGGCGATCACTATATGCAATATTCTCGTTGCATACTGGAACCAAATACCAAATTAGTGCCCAAAGTTTCATTTCTCACTAGATTTTGGCGTGAATTTTGCTAATAATAGTGATAGCTAAAAGTTGTTAGATTAAAATTAAACGAAATAACGCATCAAATATGGAGGATCATAATGTTGGAAAAAATTCATTGGTCAAATAAATGATTTGATTTGCTTAGCAGACTGTTTAATTGTTTGTTACTGTATTATGATGGATTGATTGACCTTCTATTTACGACTTCTTTTTTGTGACTGAAGTGGATTTTGAAAAATAACTTTCCACAGAAGTATGAAACGAAATTAAAGTTATCTGACATACTTTTAATAGAATTGGGATAAAATTGAATATAGTTATTTTTGTTTCAAGGTAACATGAAGACACCCATTCTGTTAATAGCAGTACTAGGGTATACTTGTGCTAGTCCAAACGGATACTACCATACGGAGTATAACTACAAAACCTCACAATCTTCCTTTAGGAACAATGAGTTGGAGCACAAATCAGATGATCAAGGTGAGCATTACAACGTAAAAAACGATTCTTTTCCCAATGTCCAACAAACTGTAAATGTGATTAGTCGTACATTATTAGTACTACAAATTTCAATTTAAATAACCAGTTGCGGAGAGATCTAACTTCTTTACAATATTCCAACATGAATAAGATGTATCCATTTAAAGATATAAATCATGTATTGCAGTACGCAGCAAACACTTCACGTTTACATTTTAAATATTAAATTGTAGCGTGCCACGTAACTCTATGCCAGAACTGAAATACGTTCTTTATGATTAAGAATTAAGAAGCCCATAGTACAAAGCGATTTTCGTTTTTTGTCATCGTGATAATCTCCATTTTTCTTTAGATACAAACATCAAAGTACCCTCCAGAAATCCACTATTACTTCTTACACCTATCCATTACCTGTTGGTTCTACAAAACCTGTCGATAAAAACAGCTTTTTGTTATATCCAATTTCCAGGAAATACCTTATACCATTGAAATTATATCAGCCTCACAACCTTTCTGTTAACCTCAAAAAATAGATTTTTGCCTATGATACAATGTCTTCTCAAACATTCTACTCAAGAAAATAAGGAATCGACCACAAAAAAGATTATTGATTAATTTGGAAACCAAACTGTTCCAATTTTTTGTTCATCTTCAATAAGGAATATTAGTTTTTCCTTCATAACTCTTCAATTATGACAAAACTAAAACAATATTTGCATCAGAGTCATGATGACCTCCACAGATAAAACAATCCGCTCAAACTGAGCAGTGGTAATACTGCAGCTAAGTAGAGGACAAGCAGAGTGTAGTTGATTTAATCACTGGACACGTGAAAGTCGGCTCTCACAGATACAATAGAGAAGGAAACTATGATATACAAATGTCAATCTCTTATTGAAATACATAGTAAAATACTGAGATTTGACGCAGTGGAAAAGTCTTGCTCCAAAGTCTGCCACGCCCGGAGTATTCGGGATATTCTCCATGTATAAGGCGATGGCGGCCACGGGAACCAACAAGTCATCCTCTTTCTATTATTAGTATATAGTTGATGGAAAATTAAAAGCTTGTTTACTTTAAGGTTATTATAAAAAAGATGGTGACTTAGAAAATCGATACAAGCCCATCGAAGATTCCAACAGTGAACATTCCGAATATATCAATCCCAAATTTCATAACGCTCAAAATGGGTACGACTACAATAGAGACACAAACTCCTACGGCCACATGAGAGCCGGAACCTACGGAAGTATCAATAATCAAGAAGTAGAAGATATGGCGCATAGCAATAGAATTTATGGCAGCCAGGCTGGATATAGTAAGTAAAAATTATTAATGGAAAACACTAATCAACAAAAAACTTCTGCCATGTCATAATGTTACTATTTATTTATATTTATAAACATTTAAAAATATATACTCAATTTATTTTCAATTAAAAAAACTGTAGTAGTATATCCATTTTTCTTGATACAATTTTACTTCTTAACTTCGGTGTAATAGCTCTCTGTGTTAACGCCCTGAAGACACCAGAAAGCATATATATTTTCGGAATTATTTAATTATGAAATAAAAGCTTCTTCATATTTGGATCTACATACGTTTGGCTCACAAAAAACCGGATCACTTCTGCTCATAAATTCCACAAAAAATATGTAAATTGAACCCGAACATTGCCTTTTTTATATGTATATGACCTACAGACTCTTTAGTCGGTATTTGAAACGTAATTGTTGTGTATTTGTTTTTAAATAGTCTGCTTGCTTTCTAAATCACGTCAATTCAACATAAAAAATTTAGTAAAAATAGTTGGTGTCCTTTTATCGAAATTTCAAAAAAATTGATAACTCCTTTCCCATTAAGAGTGGCTAAGCGTATTTTTACTTTTTCGGGAAATGCTTGTAACTTATTTCTTCTAGATATTGGCAAAAATTACATCGGTTGGTGAATTTGGTTCTATATCCATAAAACTTATACTATACTACACTATAGCTTACATTCTTTGCTGTCCGTACGTTCCAATCTATCAGTATATATCTGCTAGTTTTTCATTCAAATTTTCATTCCAAATTTTGTAATATTGCGTCAATCTACCCTCAAAATACGATTTTTCATAAATTCGGAAATTTTTCATCAGTTTTAAACGAAATACAACAAAGTGAGGGTTTTTCAATATTCCTTAGTGTAATTATTTTACAAACTTTTTGACATTCTTTCTCGTCTTATCCACTACTTAGCTTTCATTCTTATTTCTACTTATCGCTTCAGTTCTCGTTATTTATCTAAAATCTTTCTAGCCGGCAGCAGTTATGGAAGTTATGGTATGACCTCAAACCTTAGATTGGTGACTTCCCGTCTTCAACAACAACTAGAGAGAGAAATTCAAGATATGATCCGTTACAACAGCTTAAATGCGCGAATGGACTTAGCTGAGTTAGAAAGAGAATTGAGACAAAACTTAACAAACAGACTCGACAACGAATTAAATCTAAAATATGGACAACAGCTTATTCGAAGCGGAAAGTCTTATTCTATGATAGGTGGAAGGTGAGTTTTCGATGGATAAAACATAAAATACGTTATGTAATTAAAATGCTGTTGATGACATAGTTAAGAAAGTATATTTTGCACATGTAACTGGCTGAAAAGTTCGAAGATTAGCATAGAAAAAATCTTTTTCAAATGAGGCCGTTTTCCTGCGACTTCGTCAACAAACCGTTTAAGCCAAAAATTAGTTTTCAACAGCTCTAAAACCCAATTGACGGAAAGCCGTCATGTCTGTACGAGCTGGATTTAATACGAGTGTAAACCAAGAGCTTTGCAACAATTATCTCTTTTTTTCCTGGCGAAGAGATGTTATAAGTGGAAGCAACAAACCTTAGCCCGCTCTGGAAGTGAGAATTTCCGTCAGACTGCATTGAAAGAGAGCGACAGTAGTTTTTTTGTCTCAGTATATTGTTGCTTCTATCTATAATATCTCTATGGTTATTCTATCATACAGAGACCAACGCTTGCTCAGAAAAATGATTAATCATGCAATAAGGATCAAGAAGTCGTGTATAACGTAACTCTTTTCAGAGGACCGCAACCTTTTATAGGTTTCACAAAAAGCCCTCCAGCCATGATCATTAAAAAATGGGAATAGGTTGAAACAATCGAAGAGATTCCTTTCTTATTCTACTAAAATGCTTTTGCATTAAGCAAAGATAAGGAAAGCTAGTTTTCTTACTGGACACTGTCAGGTGAACTACCACCTGACGAACATCGAATAAACTCCTGACAACTCTTCTCATTTCTGCATGGAACCGAAGGTAACTGCCGAACACCTCCTCTATGAGTGCGAGACAAAGGCTAAGGTACTTACTTCCAAGCATTTTTAAGCCAGAAAAAGTAAGCCGCATAGCCCCCAAGACAAGTACCTCACTTTGCAGAGTCTTTGCTATTTGACTGGTGAACAGGTAGATTCGCGGCGTCTACGCACTATCTCATCTAATCTAAATCTATCCTTTATGAATTACAAGAGTATAAATATAAAAAAGTGAATGATGTATCACTTTTAATTCTTTCTTAAGATCTTTCTGTTTTTTGTTTTTAGGCTGCAACCAACCGCCAACTACGACTATCAAGAACTCCTAGATTTGAGAAATCAATTAGAAAATGTATTACTTAGTCAACTCCGTACCCAATACAACCAGTATAACCAGTATAGCTACTCAAACAGCAACGCTAATAATTACGCATACACGACGACTCAAAGACCTTACTACACCACGGTAAGCTACAGCCCAATTTATCCAACAGTTTCTACTCCAAGTTATCCAACTTTCTCTACTCCAATTTATTCAACCTACTCTACTCCTACTTATTCAACATACTCAACTTACTCAACTCCGAGATATTACACGCACAATCAATACAATAATATTCAAACTCGATATACTCCAATTACCAATCCTGAAAGTATTACTTCCATTGCTTCAAGAGTACAAAGTCAATTGGACGCGAATTTGAATAATATATTAGACGAAACGCGAAGAACACATTTCTCCTCAAGTCAACAATACTCCTTAACCAATCCCGAAGTACTTTTAGAGCGATTAAGAACCGAGTTGAGAAATAACATTACGTACCATTTAGACGACGTTATTAGACAAAACTACGGTAGTCAAACGCAGAGAGACGGATACATGTACTCAGTTAGTCCCAGTGGAGCATTGTCCAGCGATTACAACTACAGTTTAAGAGATTTGGAGAATTTAAAAGAGCAAATTGAAAGGAATTTAATGAATAAACTGAACAGAGATTTCGAAACATTTAGTAAAAGGTAAGAATTAATTCGAAATTTATGTCTTAAGTGACAATTACATTCAACAAGTGTTTAAAAAACCACAGCAAGCAAAGAATTAACATTCTTTTTCGTTTTATTATCTTATTTGTTTTTATAGCTGGTCTTCCAGTGCATCATATAGAAGCCAATCAAGTTACGGTACAAATTACGGAGCTGGTATTAGTAATTACAGAACTGGTACCGGAATCGGTACTTATGGAGCTGGTACTTACGGAGCTGGTACTTATGGATCTGGGACTTACGGAACTGATACTTACGGAACTACTCCTACTTATTATCAGCCAGGAATCAAAACTAATGAATATGGTTCAAGTGCATCGGCACATAATACTTACGTGTCGCAAAGCACTGGTAACATGGCCGAACTACAGAGACAACTTCAAGCCGATCTTTCTAGGCAGCTTAATTTGGCAGTAAATAGGGAATCGGCCGGATCCTATACTTACAGCCCACAAAATTACCAAGCTTCATTACAAGAATTATCTAATCAACTGAATAGGAATCTCACCAGGCATTTGCAAGAGTATAGGTTAGTTTTTTTTTTTTTAATATTATTACATTCGTCGCATCATTGGTTCAGAGTAAACGCGATTAGAAACACATATTTCGATTGATGATACGAGTATAATAAAAATATTGAGGTTGTTACTAATTGTTGTAAGTTTGAAATTTCTCGTGCTTTCACATAGACGAGCCTCTGCAATTCTTACTGATATTACATGAAAAATAATTAGATAATCCTAAACCGAAGCACAGGCTACTCTGTTAGGCACTGGATATAACTAAATGGAACATTTATTTCAACTATTTTTCCACGTCGATTTTTTTTAAATGTAAATATAAAAATTCCAAATCTTTCTTGAAAATTCCATAGAATCAAAACCGTCTGACAGTAACATTAATCAATATCAAGGAGCAAATAAAATTTAGGCTGGCGAGTTTCCAATTTCTTTGAATTATCCATCAAAAATTTTTCCAAAAATTCCGCAAAATACCAGTTTTAAATTTAGGAACGTAATGGTAAATGCGTTCTTTTGGTTTTCATTTTCATTAATTTTCTTCTAGTAATAAAGTTTAAAGTTAAAGAAAACACAAGTGGCTGTATGAGCTGAATAAAATCAACTGGAACGAAAACAATACCGACAAATATTTACATCCGCCTTGTTTCTTCGTCTCACAATCAAGTACGAGTTATATATTGAATGTTCCGCTCATCAAAAGTACTCACTAGTGTTATGTAGAGAGATTGTGCCAATAAAAACAATTCCATTGCGTCAATTTTTTGCAGTCAAACATTCATTCAGCCAATCATTCCCACAGATGTACCAATTGAATTTGAATGCGTTCAAATCAAGATTCATATTGACAGTTCATAAGTTATCAAATGATTTCGGTTTACCGTTAGATTTGGACATGCAATGTTTCTCAAACAGACACGTGGCAAAATGCAAACTGCTCTTCGTAATTTATATTGATTTTCTATTGTTGATGTTATTACTTTAGGATAAAAACATATTTTTATCAATTTATATTCAACTTTTAAGAAATAAAATAATGGAGTAAGTTGTGTCCACTAAGGCCGATTCATAATGTTGACTTTTCGTTTGCCGTTGCCGTTCGCGGATGAAGTTTGCCGTTTGACGTTCGTAGCCAATTCTACGCCCTATGTATAGTGTGAAGAATTTCCACGGCACAACGCCAAACTTAGACAAACCTTAACGTATTTCCTCGATATCCACGTGAAATATACGGCGAGTAAGTTGTGTCCATTAAGGCCGATCCATAAACTTGACTTTTCGTTTGGCGTTGCCGTTCGCGGATGAAGTTTGCCGTTGGACGTTCGTAGCAAACTCTACGCCCTATTCCTAGATCTAAAAATTTTGTTATTATTTTTGACGTGTGTAATGCTTTTTGTTTTGGTGACATTTTTGTGGTTTTGTTTTTAATTCAGTATTTATCAACGATATTATGGCTAATAAAGAAGAGTTTTTTTATTGGGATAAAGATAACAAATGCAAACGGATGTGATTGGCTTTTTTCTATTGCTACGAACGGCCGACGGGAACTATGAATGGTCTTATACATTTCAATGTTTTTAATTTTGCAGCAAACATCAACGGCAACGGCAAACGGAAAATCAAGTTTATGAATCAGTCATTATCGTTGTACTCGTGCACTCAAAACTTGGTCCTATAACTGAACTCAATTTCGAATTCAATATTTTTTTGTTTTAATTTATTTATAAATTTTGATCTCCTTCTAATGGAAGAAGCAAATCCTTTTTCTTGTCATGAATATTCAATTACCTTTCCCGAAAAAATATAAGATATAACATAAGTTCCTTTGATACAGGCAAAATGAAGATTACATAACGTATTATCCTCGCCATGCATCAATTTATTGAAACAGAACTAAAAATTTCATATTTCACTTTGAGATGCAAACCAAAATATTTCTTGTTGTCGATTGTCGATTATATATAGAATTTTATTTTTCGTAGCGCAAGTGGTTCTTACGCTGCACACGGCAATTTTAATAGCGCCCAAATGGCAGATTTGAGATCAAGACTTGAACATAATTTAATGAATCAATTACGAGAAGGATTGCAACAATCGATGCAAACTCACAGTTCGTACAGTAGTAGTAGCAGTAGCAGCAGCCTTGGAAGTTACCAAAATGCATACGGGTAAGCAATAATAATATCTATATTTGTAATGAGGAAAGTTTTAAACATTTCTTAAAACGAAATACAAAATTTATGAACCAGTATGAGCTCCAAAAAATACAATATTCTTGTACGAGGTGGAAAGTGAGAGATAACACTGATTTCTTAAATGAATTTTAATCAAATAGACTCATCATTGAATGTTGTCTCCTTCAAAACAAATCCCTTGAGAAACCACACAGCGTTAACGATTGCACTCCTCATAGAAGTACTGAAATTGGGATACTTTTATAGGCTGTAACCAACCGATATTTTATTTTCTAATGTCCCATAATAACATCTTATTAGATGAGTTTTTAATTTTGGGAAGAGGGTTAAGTCAAGGGACTATCGTCAGATGAATGAAGAGATTGTGGAGCCCTAGGACTACTTATACTGACCATAAAACCGTTTATCGAAATAGCGCAGTACTTTATCATTTATAATTGATTGGTCAAAATCTGATAAACGATGGTCTAACTCGGATTAAACTGTTCCCCGATCATCATTCTGATCGTCAACCAACGATTTGAACTGGTAAGTTATCGGATTTTGTAGAAATTTTTATCAGTTCTTATAGTTGAGACCTACCGTTGCTTGGTTTATCTTTGATCGACTGTTGTCCTTCTGAAGAAAAGTTTTGCAAAATTTTCCGAAGAACTGTGCCCAGATCTAAGGCAAAATCTGGTAGCACACTGTCAGCCATTTCTAGAAATAATTTCATAAGACTACCCATAATCTACTGACTCAACCAAGTCCGAAGTCGTAATAATTGTGTATCGCATTGTGCCCTTTCAAAGTTACGAGTGTTACCGTAATGAATGCACCGTGGCGAAGCTCATGATTATATTTCAACACCTCTAATATCTGTGATTTCAACCAATAGAAGTGACTCTAGTAATCGTTGTATTGTCTATGGATGGTTATTTTTGAAAATCCATCATATCGGAAAGTTGCATATATAATATAAAAGTGAGATAATCGAAATCCAAATTGTTAAATAACAAACTAATATTAAGCTTCTTAACGTACAGTACAACACACATTCTTGACTAACAGTTTCTGGACTGCCTTATTCAAGTTGATGAACTATTTGTTGCTTCATTCCCTCAATTTTTCTTGTAATAGTTTCCAAAGTATTTCATTTTAATGTATTTAAAGTTTCCTCGTAATAATTCTATTTATTTCTATATTTATTTTACAGCAATGGCTATCAGACTAGTTGAAATAACTACCAAATACCTGTGTGGCTATCGGATAATGAAAATGTGATTTTTTAAAATAGAATTGAAGTGTATTTTTTTAAATATATTATAAAAGCTTAACTATCGAAATTATAGTTTCACCTCACTAAAAATGCTAATATTTTAACTTCATTTTTTTACTAGCAATTGACCAGTAACTCCACAATTCTATAAAATATAACACCTACACGAAACGGACAAAATGACAATGAAGTTTGTAATTCGTTTTCTCTTGAACCCTTCGATGGATATATAGCAATTTTTTATTGTAAGTAGAGACCTTGGGTACAACATTTTTCTAATGCATCCACAGTTATTCCTAGTTACTTCCGGTTATATACTGTGTGAACAAAAAATAAAAAGTAAGCTTATATTGTGAACACCCTGTGGAGTGAATCGTGAACAGACTGGAATGTTCATGAACGCTAAGTTGTTCCTTCAACTATTCTGGACTTTTCTAGTTTTTATTAATTGCGATATCTTACTTTTCAAAGATATTTGTGAGTTATGCTCAATAACTTTTGTGCCCTATTTATGTTCTTATTACTTCATTCTCAGAATAACATTATAGATAATCTGTTGAGGCTGATCATCCCAAATCTCTATTAGAGCAGCTGACTAATGCGCTCGATTTGCCATTGACTGACTGTGTGCCATTTGGATTGAGATTAAGAATATTCTGCTCAATCCATCACATTTATATCAACGTGAGAGCGAGATCGAAAAGTATCCTCAGATGAAAAGAGCGAATGGTACGATACACTCCTGCAGAAAGTGTTCAATGTATCTATGCCAATTCAACGTACCAATCATCACTAAATCAGTTTTTGCCTCCAAAAAAACGACCTCACCTTACCAAAAGAGACAGTGGGAGTGAATTGTTCGCTTTATTGTCCTCTTCGGCAATATAGTTTCTCGCATCCAACAAAAAATTAAAGCAATGTCGAATATCATCTGTAAACCGAACGTTTCCCCAATAGCTGTAGCTGTAGCATTGGAGGTTACTTCATTCTGCGAGCTTTTAATCTAATAGTTTTAATGCTTGTTCATGTCTTTTGCGGGAAATTAGCGATATATGACGCTATTCAGCGTCTGTTTCATAAAGACTACAAACACAGTACACTGGTTATCTTCAGCGAGCCACATTGCAGTAAAATTGTTGACTACCATTTTCCTAATAAAGTTGCAACGTATATGACAAAAAACAAAGGAATTGAGGACGGCATCTGAACAGTTCTGTTCCTGAGGAATCAAGCTACAATTCAAAATGAACAAGAGAATGAACTATCAACTTCCCTGAGATTTTGTCTGTTCCCCTAATTATGACAAAATGTATAATTATATTATACATTTTATATATGAACTGTACTATATATTACAAAATCAAAATATGGGTATCACATATTAACTTTGCTTATATTTTGTTACTGTATTTTTTTTATTGATAAGTGTGAAAAACTTGAACATATACACATATCGAAAATATATACTGAAATTTTGGTAAAGTAACTTCACCAGACTGAAACAAATTTTAGTTAACACAGAACTAATTCTGAAGAATTTATAATAATGCAAATTATAATAGCCCTTACCTTCATGTTAGGTACCTGCTATCAATAAATTCTATTTTGATTGTAAATTATTCTGCCAGAAAATCTGAACTTCAATAGGCAATTTCTCAGAATTCTAAAGTTAATTAATATAAATGGTAAATGGTCTTTTCTAAACACAGGAACAGGTCTTTTTGCTCCAGTGATTTATGATAAGTTTATAACTTTGGATTAAGTATTTGACTTTTTGTAAATTCACGAGAAAGTAAAGTCCTTCAATTGCACTTATTTGATATATTATATATCAATAAAATTGAGATTCATAGAACAATAATAATCTATTAAATATCCTGGGATAATAATACACTTTTTTTTAAATATGCATATGGAAAAAATTGTAATATCCTGTTGAAAGGAATATAGTACTAAGCTTTGAAAAGCATAAAAAATTCCCCTGTTCATATTTCTATTTTTTTTTCAGTTTGTTAAACCACAATTTTCCAAACCATAAATATTGTGATAATTACTAAGAGCAAGTTAATGTACATCGGACTCTCAGAACTGTTGAAATCCTATAATACTAAATATTAACTTTTACTAACAGTAGCCATGAATGAACAAATACAATTAGACATTCAAAAAAATTTTAATAACAATTATTAAATGTAACTGAATTAATATTATTGCTTGCAAATTAGCTAATCCATAACATAGTTACATAGTAACCAATTTCTACTAAATTTAAAGCATGTGATTTGAATATCTTTCACTGAAAGCTCTATGCTAATATAAATTTTCAAAGCTGTAAACTCAACGAAGTTCACCGCAATGACTGGAATTCAAAAGCTAGGTTAGTAAAAGATATTTATTATCTACACCTATTTCATTATTTGATAAGCTCCAATATAAATACTATTTCTAAAATTAAATCTTGACCAAGGATAATTTATATGTATTGCTTTAGTTGAAATTATTAATTTTTATATAATGAGTATTAAAACTTGTTTTTTTTTCCATTACAGATCCAGTATTTGTTGCCAAGGAGACGATCCTACTACTTACCGTAGATTCAAACGTTCTTATGAACAATTTGAACAAGATTTAGGAGGTGTAGGACAGCAACAGATAGAAGAAACGGCGTGGAAGCCGTGGGAACGTGATAGCGGTCACATGTCATATCATACACCGCACAGTACTTACCACACGGCTACATATAACACACACCAAAAACCTGCATACTTTGATTGGAGATCAAGAAACCACAATAATGGATCACCTCACCTGTCACGCGGCAAATTGCAAGTAGATCAATCACAAGACGAACTGGGCCAGCAGCAAGAAGAAGTAGAATATATGAATATAGGTAAACAAGATGAAGGAAACGATTACCAAAGAACTACATACGATAAATTACATTTAGGAAGCTTGCACCGGCAGCAACAAGATATTGGACAACAACAACTAGAGGACTTCGGTCCACAGGCCCAAGTAAATAGACTTACTCATGGCAAAATAATCAGTAGCGCCGATCAAGAACAACAAGATCTTGGTCAACAGCAAGAGGACATGGGATTGGATTATATTCCACAAGTAAACAAATACCGTACATTTACTCATGGTAAAATCAGTAATTCTGATCAAGAACTACACAACCTTGGTCAACAACAGGAAGAAGATGAATTTACTTATGATCCACAAGTGCAAGTAAACAGATCTTATAAGCATACTCATGGTAAAATATTAGGTAACCCTGATGAAGAACAAGATGATCTTGGTCAGCAACAAGAGGAAGTTGGATTGGGATACGCTGCCCAAATAGAAGAGAACAGAAACCCTAAACTTGGTCATGATAGAATAATAAGTAACGCTGATCAAGAACAAGATCTTGGTCAACAACAAGAGGAAGTAGGATTGGGATACGCTCCCCAAATAGAAGAAAACAGATACCCTAAACCTAGTCATAGTAGAATAATAAGTGACGCTGATCAAGAACAACAAGATCTTGGCCAACAACAAGAGGAAATTGGATTGGGATACGCTCCGCAAATACAAGTGAACAAGTACCCCAAACTCAGTCATGGTAAAATAATTAGTAACACTGCTCAAGAACAACAAGATCTTGGTCAACAAGAGGAAGTAGGATTGGGATACGTTCCACAAATACAAGAAAACAGGTACCCTAAGATCAGTTATGATAAAATAATTAGTAACACTGCTCAAGAACAGCAAGAGCTTGGTCAGCAACAAGAGGAAGTCGGATTGGGATACGCTCCCCAAATAGAAGAGCACAGATACCCTAAATTTAGTCATAGTAGAATCATAAGTGACGCTGATCAAGAGCAAGATCTTGGTCAACAACAAGAGGAAGTAGGATTGGGATACGCTCCCCAAATAGAAGAAAACAGATACCCTAAACCTAGTCATAGTAGAATAATAAGTGACGCTGATCAAGAACAACAAGATCTTGGCCAACAACAAGAGGAAATTGGATTAGGATACGCTCCGCAAATACAAGTGAACAAGTACCCCAAACTCAGTCATGGTAAAATAATTAGTAACACTGCTCAAGAACAACAAGATCTTGGTCAACAAGAGGAAGTAGGATTGGGATACGCTCCACAAATACAAGTAAACAGGTACCCTAAGGTCAGTTATGATAAAATAATTAGTAACACTGCTCAAGAACAACAAGAGCTTGGTCAGCAACAAGAGGAAGTCGGATTGGGATACGCTCCCCAAATAGAAGAGCACAGATACCCTAAATTTAGTCATAGTAGAATAATAAGTGACGCTGATCAAGAACAACAAGATCTTGGCCAACAACAAGAGGAAATTGGATTGGGATACGCTCCGCAAATACAAGTGAACAAGTACCCCAAACTCAGTCATGGTAAAATAATTAGTAACACTGCTCAAGAACAACAAGACCTTGGTCAACAAGAGGAAGTAGGATTGGGATATGTTCCACAAATACAAGTGAACAGATACCCCAAACTCAGTCTTGGTAAAATAATTAGTAACACTGCTCAAGAACAAGATCTTGGTCAGCAACAGGAGGAAGTAGGATTGGGATACGCTCCCCAAATAGAAGAAAACAGATACCCTAAACCTAGTCATAGTAGAATAATAAGTGACGCTGATCAAGAACAACAAGATCTTGGCCAACAACAAGAGGAAATTGGATTGGGATATGCTCCACAAATACAAGTGAACAAGTACCCCAAACTCAGTCATGGTAAAATAATTAGTAACACTGCTCAAGAGCAACAAGATCTTGGTCAGCAACAAGAGGAAGTTGGATTGGGATACGCTCCCCAAATAGAAGAGAACAGATACCCTAAACTTAGTCATGGTAGGATAATAGGTAACACTGCTCAAGAACAAGAAGATCTTGGTCAGCACCAAGAGGAAATTGGATTGGCATACGTTCCACAAATTCTAGTGAACAAGTACCCCAAACTCAGTCATGGTAAAATAAGCAGTAATGATGATCAAGAACATCAAAATCTTAGTCAACAACAAGAAGTAGAACTGGAACATTATCCACAAGTGCAAGTAAGCGGATACCATACATTTACTCATGGTAAAATCAGTGATGCTACTCAAGAACAACAGAATCTGAATCAACAGCAACAAGTAGAAGATTTAGGCCAACAAATTGAAGAAACAAGTTTGCATAAAATTCCAGATGAAAATTTACATCATGTTGGTCAACAACAACCAAAGGCAAATAATGTTGACATTGCCAAACAAGTTGAAGAAATCCTTTTGAATTCTAACAACAACCACGGTATATTGCACAATACTGATCAACAAAACCTAGGTCAGAAAGTTGTTGATAATAATTTGGATCAACAACAAGTGGAAGAAGTTGGTTTCCACAAGGTTACTCAAGGGAAATTTCAACCTATGCATCAGCAAGAAGAAGATCTAGGTCAACAACCAGAAGATGTAGTTCATCAGCAAAGTAGTGGATGGGATGTAAAGCCACACATAACGTTGGAAATACAAACGAAACCCATAGATATAGGACAAAAACACTATATCAACCAAGATCCAGAGCTAAATGAACCTGGCGATGGTAAAATTGAACAAGTTCCCAATAGTGGTTTAGATTTAAATCAGCAAGTTGAGGAGATCGACGTCAAGTCAGCTAAGGTGAATATTTCTTCTTCATACATTACTTCCTACATCTTTAAACAAAATCGCTTGTTGAGTCTAGCTCTCACTCATTGCTTTGGTGATCTTCTACACACTGTTTTTTTTTTGTTTTTTTGAGGGATTATGGTCTATAGAAAGTATGACAAATTTGTGTTCATCTATTTTGTATCTGCTTGACTAGCTTGATTATGAACATAGCATCAATTTGCATCCAATGTTGTTTGCTATTCTAAAACTTTGTACTTTGCTCAGCTCTTATGGTTTTTTAAGCTGTAGGATTCTGTCTATAAGGTCTCACTAAACTCTATTACTGCACTTTCTATTTTTCTTTTTGTTGTTTGTATTATGTTAATCAAAGTTAATCTTGCACTATTTTATTGTGATTATGTTATTCAGCATGGTATTTTCTCTATTCTCATTCGTTTTTCCTAACGAAATCTTTATATGACAACCATAATTTCATAATATCTAATTGTTCAAGAGTAATTGCGGAATTTCGTGTATCATATGATAATCTTTGTGTCTCAATATATCCATTAATATATTTTTAAAGAATAGACATGAGAAGTAATGGATCATCAAGATAATGTTGATCTTAATTGAAAAAGTACATGCTAACAAATTATTTTTACTTTCAGAAAACCAACGATTTACCAGATGATATTTCTAAGAAAACCGAATACATACAAGAAGATCTTTCCAAAAAGTTAGAAATAGCAATTATAGCATTTTGTGGTACTGATAAGCTTAATGTTGTAAAAATGAGAGAAAAACTAACAGAAGAAGTTAAAAATAACGTAACAGAAGAATTTAATAAGGAATCCACTAGAAACTACTTAGAACATGATTTGCATTTAAGTTCCGCTCAAATTCTAAAAATTAAAACACTAATTTTAGAAAAATTATTTGCAAAACTAGAAGCAGGTATAGAATACGCTAAGAGAAAATATGGAGAGCAAACAATATCTTTTAGTGACATGAACGAACCTGAGATAACCAATTTCACAACTGAAGATACACAACAACCCGAATCATCAACTATTTCACAGAATGGTACTATGCTCATACAAACTACAAGAAAACACACAATTATAACCAGTCATACTCAAATTCACAACAACAAATTTGGTGTTACTGATCAAAGACAATATATAAGTATTCCTCAAACAAGAGTGGAAGCTGAAAATGAACCTGACTCTCTAATATCAGTACTTAGAAATTACATTCAAAAGGAAGTTAAAAGAAATGAGGTACCTGAAAATGTGGGAGTACAAACTTTTGTTAGTAATGGTACAGATGATAATGGTGGTAATTATTATTCTAGAACCACTATATACAGAGGAGATAGTGAAAATGTTGAACCAAGTTTTGCACGTACTATTTCTACTTCAAGTTATTTAAGTGGTGACAGACCTTTTCATGATGTACAACAGGAAATTATAGGTAGAAGTATCTTACATAAAAATCCACAGACTTATAGTGATGAACAACTAAATGGGAACAGTATTGTTCCTAAACAGCAACACTCTCACTATGGTCATTTTGATTTGAACAGTAATATCTCGCCTCACCATCATTCCATCTATAGTGGAGGAGAATTAAATGCGCCATCTAGTTACAACAAAAAAATACAGGAAACATCGTTTTCTAGCCCTCTGGAACCTCATCATAATCATGGTAGTTTTGGTCAACAACAGCCAAAAAGAGATTGGCAAAAAATTTCAGGTGGAAATTTTGACCACAGTTTTCATTTTAGCCAAAAAGATGAAATTGAATATCCAAAATTGACACAAGGAAAAGTAGGTTTTAATTTTGGTCAACACCAAGTGGATGATTTAGACCTAATGCCCAAACACCATGAAATCCAACAGCAAATTGAAGACAGTAATTTGCCTAAATTTACTGATGAAATATCGCCCAATGCAGATCAAAAATATAGAGATCTCGATCAACGGCAAGAACAAACTGAAGATAGCCTATCTCATATAATCCCAAAAGGAAAACTTCATCTTGATAATCTTGATAATCAGCAAAACCAGCAAGAAATAGATTATCAAGATTTGGATCAAGTTACAGATGTCATATATAATAAAAAAAACCAAGGAAAATTGGAAGTTAGTACAGTACAGCATCAACAAAAAATAGAACAAACAGAACAAATTCCTGAAGATCTTAACCCAAATAACGTGCATGTGGATGATGAGGTAAAAGATCCAAAAAAAAATGTTGAAAACCTAACATTCTGGCAAAGATTTACTCAAAAAATGAACAATGGTGCAAATGCAATAAAGCAGCAAGCAACTGTTTTAAAACAAAAGGCAAAGGAATTAAAAGAAAAAGTTATTGGTTGATTGTAGTTCTAATTAATTTATGTTTATATTTAACTTATTCTAATTATATTTTTCATTTAATAAAAAAATAATAATAAAAAATGGTTTCATTTTAGCCAGGTCATCAATCAATGTGCAGGTAACATTAATATGCCTTTCAGACTAGAGATTGGTATTGAATTAAATTAATAAGTTTGTAAAAAGTAGATATATGTGGAAGCTTACAAAATTATATACATATTCAACTAGTTAATCAGAAATAGTTTTTCAAATAATCAACTTGAAAGGGTGAAATTGTTATATAACTCACGTCATCCTCTATTTTCCCCAATTTGGTAAAACTAAGTTACCATTTTGCAGGGGCAGATCCAAGAGAGACCAAGCGAGCCCTCCCCCTCCCTTCCCCCCGTCTAAACTTTGTGAAATTACTGATGAAATAGGGAGTGAAATTAAAATACCTTAAGTAAGAAACAAATAAATCGGCCAAAACAGTCAAAAATTATTATGGTGCATATGTAGGCAATCACAGTACATTTCACTTTTGAAGCTACAAGTTTCAGTTTGCTGAATATATCCATATATTTTTTTATTCTATTTTTAATTTGAATGATGCAAGAATTTAACTGAATGTGCAAATGCTTTTGGAAATATTTTTTTAGGAGCAATGCATGAGATGGACACTCATTTTCTTCTGTAACGAGAAAAAAACGTCGTTATAAACAACAGTACCTATCAGGCAAAACATTTATAATCTTATATTAATAGATATCAACAATATAACCGACCATAGATTAGTTTTTATTGAAAACTGTGTTTATAGTAATCATAAACTACAAAGAAATAAAGTGATCTATTTGAGACATCTGAGTTCCATTTTACTCTATTTTCATAAACCTCTATTAGAAAAGCTTTGTTTGCTTGTCAAGGTAAGATCCTAGAAATTACTCTCGTCCCTGAATACTGTTTTTAAAAATAGAGTAACAACTACTTGATTGTAGAAAATGCTTTTAAAATATATTTGTTAAATGGATCACGATTTAGCATAACAGAGTATTATATGAAGAGGAGCATGATCTAAAGGCGAAATAAAAAATTTGTAGATAGTATATACCTAGTAAAAAAGTTTGATCAACTATACAAAAGAAAAATATCACTGTAACTCACCTCAGGCAATCCTCTATAGTACCTGATGAAATCAAGCTGCTGGACAAGATCTGAAAAACTTACACCACTTTAGCACATACTAGAATGATAATTAATTTAAAATTTTTTATTGCTCTATTATAACCTCAGAACAAATAAAATGAAAATCTAAATAGAAGTTAACAAATTGTTAAGATAAATTCAAAAGCTAATATAAATAAAAAAGTTCTTCCAATCTTTCAAAATATAATGAGAAATTAAACAATAACTGTGTCCTCACCAAGGTTTAATGCTTTTTGTGGATGTGAATTCATGTTAGAACTACAAGATAACACTAATCAGATGCGCTATTCTTCTATCGAAGCATATTATTTAATAACATGTAAGATATTCCGTATTTTTAATATTTTGAAATAAATATAATTTGTTGTTTAATTTTTTAGGTTATACACATTAACGCGGGAAATCAAACAGAATTTTATGCCGACAGTTCACACTCACCGAGACGACCCGAACATGGACCCGAGTACGGATGCTCACTATAGAGGAAAAGCGCCGAGACTCAAGATCATGGAGTTTGTTTTCGCATCCCGGCCACTTCTACTTGTGCGAGGCGGGCTCGGGTCGCCTCTAAGCATTGGCATGTGCTACCGGGATAGTTGATAATTGAATTCCTCATTCAGAACAACTGATCAGTTTATTTATATTTTTGGAAAAAAATGCATAATACACAAGCAGTAATTAATTCGTAACATGCTTTCATTATAATAATTTCAACATAATATACACGCATTCTATTTTTTCAAATGTGGTGTATCTAACCAGCAGAGTTTACAGCAATAAGCCATAAACTGTGCTCTTATAAAATTCCCTATTTTAGAAAGAAATGGTTTTGGCAACTGACATCGTTGACAGTTTTAGTGTGACGTAAAACATTGACAGCAAACGGTTTGTGTATATATAGTCACTATTTTTTGATGAAAAATGTGGCTTAATGTTTCATTATAATGCAGACTTATCACATTTATTTAACACTGTGTTGTTAATAGAAGTTTTCTGTCCATCTAGGATATTGAAACATGTGCCATTGCAATTGTGTAAATTTAATTTGTAGAAGTTGAACCGCTACAAATGGCGTCGGACATTGAAGCTTCATGTGAAAATGATCCAAATTTCGCAGTTCTTTGTGCTTTTTTAGAGAAATTCGGTACTCAGAGTGGTTTACCGAAATATGACTTTCAGGAACTGCAAGGAATGTTGGAAAATTCTGAAGAAGGTAATTAAAAGCTGTAATGTTAGTCTTCATTTTAAAATTTTTTATTAGTATAAACATATTGCGTATTGTTACTTTGAAGTATTTTCATTTACTATTATAGTAATTAATAAGGATAATGCCTACTTCTAATATGAATGAATAGTACGTGTACATTTTATAATGTATGTATAATTTTATATAACAATTAGAACAATAAACAATTAAATCGCAATTTGTGTAAGATCGTACTGCGTAAAATTTTAAAATCAATTACGTTTTATATGTGTACAGGACAAGGAATTTGTTGGGCTATAATTTTCTAAATCCGTTTCTATCATTTATAGTCAATATTTTATACCTATGTTGTGATCAAATTTTGAAGTTCATTTGAACATAAATCAACTTTTTTAAACCTTCAATTCTAAGAAGTATGTTTTGTACTGCAGTAAAGTGTTCAATGCATATAAATTGTCTAATGCATGTAACAATTTTGTTTATTGTTTTTTCATTATCATAGAACAAACTATGATAATAAACTTCTATAATTTAATGTTCAGAATATTCATAGTTGATGTATATTGTTCTTAGTTCATCCAGTTCTGGTAGACCTTTTCTTAAGATTGCTGAGAAGAGCCAAGAAATCTTTTAAAAATGATAAATGGGAGAAGGCTATAGCTGCAATTTGTCATAGATTTAGTACACAAGATGCATGGGAAATTGAGAGGTTTGGCTATAAAAAAGCCAAACTCACAACAAAAGTTAGAATTCTTAAGGTAAGATATTTATTATAATATTCAGTTTTTCAATGCTTTCAATCATGACATTGTTGGAAAAAATAACTAAGATTCTATTGTTTTATTAACATTTAAGAATTAAGTGAAGAAATGTTAACATATTACATTGGTTCACCATATTATAGGGAAACTGGTTTTAAGTTGAACTACATTTATTTTTCATGCTGACCATTATTAGAGGATGTTTTGATGTCTATTAAATAATTAAAATAATTTTTTTTTCACAATTATTTCTGAGAATTAGTATTTTTCATTTCAAATTTTCTTAATATATATTGTTATTTTAGGAGTTACTCGAAATGCAATTTGACCATCACATGAAGTTTAAAAATGAGATAAACAAATTGGTCGCTGATGTTCTCAGATCACAACCATTAGGTAGAGATAAAGCTGGACATAACTATTGGTTTTTATCTGATGAATACTATCAAATAAGAGTTTACAAAGAAGATTTGGATGAGGAAACCTGGACCTTAGTTGCTAAGTATGTTTATACTTGTGTAAATATAATTTGTACAATGTTGTAAATATCTACAACTGATATTAATTACTGTACAAATTAGTTTCCTCAGAATATTTAGTAAGCTCTATGTCGTATATTATGACTAACATTTTAGTTATTAAGGAAGTGTGCTGTGTGTGAAATCATAGAGCAGAAGTAGTCTCAGAATTGTGCTTGAAGCTGCTATTAGTCTGTGAATTATTTCAATTATTTAAGAGAAAAACTATTCAAAGACAATATCTGTTGTACTTTTTTTCAGTTAGTAAACTCCACACTAATAAGTATTGTTATCTCATTTAAGGTAAAGGTACTAATAATTGACACAATTAGAATCTCTTATGGCATTTACATGTATTTCTGGAGATTCAGTAATTGACACCAATTATTCAGTTGTTAACACTCCATTAGTTGACAAGTGCTACCAATGGTAGACACACCAATTATTAACAGAAACTTTTATTTTTTTCTTATTACATGAGTATATAAAATTATTAATGTCTTAGTAATAACAAAAGTAGGCATAAAATATAAGTAATAATAAAAAAAGAAAATCAAATTGGGTACAAGAATAGGTTTTAGGCTTTAAATATATCTATCTCCTATGAAAAAGTATATTTTATTCCATCACCTATATTTTGCAATTCTGGTTGTTCTAGTTTCTGAGTGCAGTATGACTTGGAATGCGTAGATAGCCAGTACTCCAGCAGCATTTGCGGTTACTAAAACTATGAGGCTTTCCTTATCATCATTGGTAGCACCAATATAGATGTTTTGTTGCCCATATTTGTCAGTACCTCACTATTAGGTTGAAGGAAAAACGCACTTTCATTGCAGTTGAAAACTAATTTTCTCTTCTGATATCTTTTCTCGTGCTGGAGTTAAATGCAACTCTTAGACTTGAGTTTGGGTGCCTTTTCAGAATTGAACTGAACCATTTTCTACCTGGGCGAGAATTTCTGACAGGATTGGGATGTTTCTTTTTTTTGCAATAAAAGTTGTACCCAATCTAATAACTGATCTTTATGAACAATATGATGAGCCTTAGCCAAAGATAGTATCCATTGTTCAACCGAATATTATTATTAAGAGGCGAGAACTGTAGTTGGCACAGAGTACGACCTGGCGGCCGTGGTTGCGCGTATGCCTCTTGCTACAACTTGTAGAGCTTCATTTATCTGCTCTTTGAAATATTTTTTATGGTGCCATATCAGCAATAGATGAGTTTCCAGTAACTGAGACCTGATGTAAACACATGTCAATAACTGGAACCATTGACGTTTTAGAACTCTTATTAAGAGATGAGCTTCTATGTATTCTTGCATGCTTTGGTATGGTTACATTTAATTTGTTGAGGCTTCCAGTCATTGACACCTTTATCAATAATTGGTACATGGTAATAATCACTTGATGCAGTCATTGACACAGTCGCCAACTTCAGATCATATATTTTACTGATAAAAACGCACCAAAAATCCTTTGATTCATATATAAACTATCCTAGACAATATGGAATAAACCAAACATAAATACATTATAAAGAGGTAAAAAATAGTTTTATTCACCTCAACATTACATACTTATCTTATTATAAAAAACTTGAATCTTTAACAATAGTAACGAGCAGCAGTGTTTACATTACTTTTCATCAAACAACAATGATTGTTTTACGAACAAAAGCGTATTGAAACCTGTCGTGACATGAATCTCATACTAAGAGATTAAGAGTTTACATTGGTGGGAACTTTATATAAAGGTTTTGAGTTGACAAAATTCGTTAATTAGAGATATTTATACTTTTTCTTGATAGTTGAAAATTCTTTATAAAGATGTTGTTCGCAAAAAATGTTCGTAATTTAAAGGTATATTTTACATTGACTCTTATGGACAATTTAAGGGGATTACAAAGAATTTGTTATATCAGGAAAGTCGTTATATTGAGGTACATTATATTAAAGTTGTACTGTATTAAGCTTTTGTATTGAATATGGTTATGAAACTTGGAGCTAGCTTATTTGATGAAAATTCACCTTTAGGTGTCAATTATTGGAACACTGTCAATAACTGGTGCATTTACCTTATGCTTTACTATGAAAAATTACCTCTTATGATAGAACATTCCTTTCCTTTATTTCAAAAACATTCTTTCCGTTCAATATTCTAAATATTTTTGAATTTCTTACATACTAAGCTATTGACATCACCTACATTTCTAGAAAAAAAATACTGATTCATCCCTCTTCCTGGCTTAACATTTTAATATAAGTAGTGATAAGCTGAGGGGTAATGTCTAATTTTTAATTTGAAATGTTAACCAAATATGACTGAACTAGCATACACTTTCATTAAGTATATTTTTCTATTTCTTTAAAATGCTATGATACTATTTTTCAATACTTTTTATTTCTACGTTATTTTCCAGAGAAGAATAGTTATGTAAATATAAAATGGATATATTAATTCATTTGTTTCATTCATATAATTTTTCATTTTGAATATTTTATTTCCAGAGATAGAGAAAGCTTGGTATCTCTTATAACTAAGTTAAGTGATGGAGATTACAAAATTAGTTCAGATTCAGCTGTAAATGAAGATAGTAATTCACTTTCTGAAAAACCTGTTATTGATACTGGTCAAAAAGATGACGAAACTAAAGATGAAGTTATTGAAAAACCAAATGATAATACAGAAGTAAAAGAATCTCAAGAAAATGTTGGTAATAAAGATAGTGGTGATGATGAATCAACAAAATCAACACTAAGAATTAAGAAATTGAGCGGAGTCTTAGAAAATGAACCAAAAAGGCCTAAATTAGAGAGGGCCAAAGAAATAGAAAAAGATAAAGTTTTGAAAATTGAATTAACTAATTTAGTATCAAAAGAAATCAAAGATCCTCCTGTTTTAGTGAAAGGTGATGGTGCAGGTGCTGATAGTGAAGCCATTCCTATTGTAGGTGATGAATTTGAAGAAGAAACTGTGTATTTTTTTGGTGAAGGCAGTGGAGAGGATTGTCAGACAGGCAATGAGAAAAAAATTGCAGAAAATGATAGCTCTAGTAAAACAAATAATGACAGTATTAATAAAAATTTAGTTACAAATAATGATCATGTAGATAAAAGTGGGGGAGTTCCTTGTACAGTAAACCCAGTAGAGATTAATAGCAAGACTGACAATAATAGCTCTAAAAAATTTCTGAATCCTGAAGAAAATTCGTCACAAAGTGTTGAAAAAGATACTTGCTTGGAAAATGATTCAGAGAAAGACCTTGAATTACCCAATAAACAAAATCTTACAACAAGTCCAACAGTAGAAGACAATCACACAAAAAAAAATGAAAAAAAATGTGTTGAAAGTAACAGTACTAATAAAGTTACTGATGAAGTTAGTCATAATGATCACCATTCTAAAGAAACTACAATAGTCTTTGAAGAAAATTCTAATGAGCCCAAAAAGATGGAAGATAATAATAAAGTTCTTCCTGTTATTGAAGAAGTTTGTGTGAAAAAAATTGCATATGTATGTGGAAATGAAGACAAACTAAATACTATTTCAAATATGGAAGATAGTTCATCATATATTGAAAAAAGTCAAGATCCTACACCACAGATTGAGAAAACAGATGATTCTCCATTAACTATCAAGAGAACAGAAGATTCTTCACATACTTTAAAAAATATAAAAGATTCTACTTTGCTGATAGAAAAAACAGAAAGCCCTTTACCTCTTATTGCAAATATTGAAGATAAATCTACTATTGAGAATACAGAAGAAATTTCATCTTCTATTGAAAAGAAGGAAGAAACAGAAAACACATCTGCCATTGAAATAATAAACTCTTCATCTCCTGAAACTGAAGAAGATTCTTATAATAAAGAAACAGAAAACTTTGAAAAAGAATGCTGTAAGACAGATATAAAAGATGGAACTGAACAAGATACAAAAACAGCCCCAAAAAAATCGTTAAGATCTGTAAGAAGTAAAAAAATATGTATTGCTTCAACAAAAGAAAATGAAAATACAAAAGAAGAAATTGCTCATGATGTTCCACCAGAAGTTATTTATGTTAAAGGAAGAAAGAGTGCAAGAGCTAAATTGAAAGATACAGAATCTATAGGAGCTACAAACAAAAAGCCTAAATTGGTCCAGGAGAATAGTGAAGATAAAGGTAAGTTAGGCATTTATCTGACATGAGGTTGAAATTGAAACTGTACATGCGAATATTTATTTTTGTAGAACAAACTGCTTCATTGGAAGGAATGGAAAACAAGTCAAACACTGGTAAAGGAAGTATGGCAAGTACAAATTCGTCTCGGGTTTCATCACCTGTTTCTCTAGCTGATTCTACAATAACAGTGCCTGAATCAGCCGATAGTATTGAAGCTCCACCTATTGAAAATGATCCGCTAGCAGACCCTCTTGCTTCAGAAGAAGATCTAGCAGTACCACAACCACAAAATATACAGTCATTTTCTTTCGATTATAATGATTCTTCAACCCCTCCTCCAATTCCAATTATTCCTTCTGTAAGAACTCTTAGAGGAAAAAGACGACGAGAAACTAGTCCTATAGAAGATGCTACATCTGACAAAGATGGAAAGAGGAGAAAAATCAAGGTAATTCATAAATTTATTTCAATATTAAAAAAAAAAATGATCTTCATAGGGTATACCATGAATTTAAGATAGAGATTCAGTATGTGTTGAAACAAAATAACCTCAATCTCTGATGACTTTAAATTGGTTATCAAAATGCATTGTCAGACAGTGTGATTCTGAGTGATGGTGTAGTGGTAGTGTAAATAGTGTGTTCACTATGAATATTACAACTTAACAATATATAGAGGTAAAGTAAGAGAATGGTCTAATTAATATATAACATTTTTTAGGGAAAGAGACAAATTGACGTGGAATTAAGAAAAAGTATCGAACAGAAAAAAGAGCAACAATTAAGCAGTAGCGATGAAGTTATTGAAATCTCAGATACTGATGTGAAATCTAAAAAACCTACAACAAAGAAGAAAAAACCAATTGCTAAGGGAAAAAAACTGTCACCAACTGATATCATTAGTCTAAGTGATGATGATTCCAATAGTACACCTACTCTTGTGAAATCTGCTCCCAAGCCTAAGAAACCAATAGTTAGACATCCTGAAAATAAGAACAGTAAGTTGTGTGTATTCATTAAGATAATTTAATTCCTAGATTAAAATTATTCGATTCATTTTACACTTAAAGAGTGTATAAAATTTCAGTTTATGTAAGAAGTACAGTATTTTACAAATCGGAGTAGTTTCAATGTAGAGAATTTAACCAACCATTATTAAAGAAGTTCAGTATTTGTATTTACGCAGATAAGCCAATTCCTAAACAGTCCACTATTAGATGGAGTATTAAAAACTATGAAAAATGTATTTGTTTTCAAAATTGTGTGAAATAAAAATAAGGATGTACCACATGAGAAACCAGTTAATGTATTTCAGTTAAATAGAGAAATAAATGTTTTTACTAACAAATTAATAGAAATGATAAAACTGCTGGGAATGAAAAGAACTTGATACACTTACTTGAAAGTATGAACTCAGAAAATGATTTCTATTGACAATATTAAGTATCTCTTCTGGCTTTAACACAGTCAGATCTTCAATCCTTTGGATTTCTTATCCAAAACATGTTTTGCAATGACACAGAATGTACATTTGTTAGTTTCTGCTAGACCTCATTTTATTAGGTGTACTTCCTAAGGTGGCAGTGCCCTGTAAGCCAGGGAGAAGGTGCAGCTTGTTTTTTGTTAGATCCAAATATTTTCTGTAACTAGTAGTTGAAGGAATTTTTTGGAATGAACCAGTCCGGGAAGGTACTGCCAGACTGGTTTTGAAACTTTTTCTCATTGAGTATTTTGCTAAAATACAAGTTCCAGTTAATTGAAAGGCAAATTGAGAATTTATATAACTTGATTTCATAAATATTTAGTTGCCAGTGAAATTAGCAGCTGTCCCTTCTTAAAGTTGAATTATGAATCGTCAAACGTTACTTCCAAGCTTTTTTCTCATCTAGATTTCAGGTTTTGGCTTAAAACCTTACTCAACACGATTTATATATCAAAAAATTGAATTATGACTCTTCAAAAGTCTTGTCCAGATCTTGGAAATCCTTTTTCCCATTCAAATCTCGGGTTTTGTTTCTTAAACATGAGTTAGTCAACTTCAAAGCTGAATTATTAATCTTTAAAAGTTTTTTCTAACTTATAGAAAACTTTTTCATCAAAATCTCGAGTTTAGATTATTAAATTTTCTAGAACTGGAGTTGTGTCTTCTTAAAGTTGATTTATCAATCGTCAAAGAAAAAACAAGAGACATAGACTAAACTTGTGAAATGATAATTAATGCAATATTACCAGAAACTGTATTATTTTTCTATATTCATCCTCATCTAACAATTTGCTAGACTTGTGTTGATATTTTGTAATAAAACTTTTTATATTTAAGTTTGAGTAGGATTCATAAGTTTTTTTTTAATTTGATCATTCTTAAGAGAGATTACTTGCTGGACTGGATATTTCAAATACGGACCTTGAAGAAACATCAGGTGTTCGACAATCGAGAAGGATAGCCCAAATAAAAATAAAAGAACAATCAGAGCATCCTAACAAGTCCGAGTCTAAAGATGATAATAAATGTAAAAAGAAAAAATCAGAAAAGGTAATGCGAAAATATAGAATTGTAATTCACTTTACTAAGTATATTTTTATTTAGAACGTCGTGATAGTAGAAAAGAAGAAAACTAACAAAGATAAACTGAAAAAAGAAGATTCATCTGAACCTGAAGTTGTTAGAGACGATTTTTTGAAAAAGAAGAGACGGAGGGGTAAAAAGCAACGGAATAAATTCGACGAAAATCGTCCTTGGCAATCCAGTAGTGAATCTAGTGAAGAACATGAGGAGATTGAAGAGGAAGAAGAGGTTATTGAGGAATACGAACCACCTCTTGATTTTAAGTCTGATCATGAGTTCTCTCCCGAAAGTGACATCGAGAATACAGATACATATCAACCACCAAAAAGAGCTAGAACAGCTCGGAAGAAAGTTGAAGTAGGTAAGTCAAATTTGATTTTTTAATTCTATATTTGATATGGTTTGGTCAGTCTATTTTCTAGATCTGATATGTCTACAAAAAATTTGATTTATAGCTTTGTAAATAAATGTCAAATGTATTTTTACACGAAGAACCATTTTGCAATCATTTATTTCAAGTCAAACAATTTTATAATTGGTTTAATTGAAAAATACTTTTTACAGGAAGAGATTTATGCTCCCCATCAAAAATAATGTATTATTTATTTGATTGAAACATTTGAAAAAAGAGCTTTACTTTTTACTGCAATTATGGTCATGCCTAATTTTTATATTAAAGTTATTTTTTTTTAAGAATAAAAGAGAAATTCAAGACTTTAATGCTGTGAAAAACATGTGAACTTGGTAAAATCTACGAAATGGTTTGTTTTAAAATCATTTTGCTTAAGTATGTGAATTCAATTCTGGGCAGCACAATAATTCCAAACCAAACAAAAAATTGAAAGATAATATTGGTCAATTTGTAAAGTTCAGTATTGAATAAAATACGAACGTCATCATTAACATTTAATTTAAACTTTTGATCTTTTTAATTTATGAATATGACATAAACATTGTATTATAGAAGATTCTGAAGATGCAGAAGAAGATTTTCCATGTCAGAAGTGTGGAAAATCTGATCATCCTGAAATGGTATTGCTCTGTGATAAATGTGATAATGGTTGGCATTGCTCCTGCCTCCGTCCACCTCTGTTAAGCATTCCTGAAGGTGACTGGTTTTGTCCGCCTTGCCAACATGTAAGTAATATGAAGTGATATTTTATATATTTATTTATATTTTTGAATGTCCATGTTATCCTTGTGATGGACACACATTGCAAAAATGCAATTAGGTCAACTTTGCAAATGAACTAGATACTGGCACTTATTTCTCTTTCCATTTAATCACATTTCATTCAACTTTTAGTGTGAATGTTTCTTTGTAGTATATACTTTGACTATTCCATCTGGTACTTTTCAGTTTTACATCTATTATGGTACATTTTTAGATAAAATTGGTCGAAAATCTTCATGCCAAATTACTGGAGTATGATAAAAAGTTAAGTAAAAAAGATTTAGAAGATAGAAGAAAAGAAAGGTTAGCATATATAGGTATTAGTTTGAACAATGTACTCCCATCCAAAGAGAAGGAACATAGGAAGAAGAGGCGAAGGCATTCTGAAGACATTATGGAATCTAGTAGTGAACAATCAGAATCCACCCAATCTGAAAGTGACAGTGATAGCGATGAACCAATATATCAACTCAGGCAACGTAGGCAGGCAAAAAGTTACAAATTTAATGAATTTGATGATCTCATTAATTCTGCTATTCAAGATGAGATAGAAGAGAAGCAACAAGATGAAGGTAAAGTATCAACTTCTCAAAATATCTTATTCCTCTTGAAAATCAATTTTGTTTTACAGCAACGCAAAGTCGCGGTAAAGACATGGCAACAATAGTGAAAGCAGAAGAAGCAGAACGAAAAGAAAGAGAATTAGCTGATAAGAAAGAGCAAAATGACGAAAAAGGAACAAAAGATAATGTTGACAGTAAAGAAAATATTGAGGAAGATAAAGTTGAGAAAGATAAGGCTGAATCTGATGATGAAGTAATCAAGCCCCCTGTAAAAAGAAGAAAGAAGAGAAAGAATTTGAAAAACTTAGATTTTAGTAGTGAAGATGATGACGAAAAGGATGAGGATTTCAAGGGATCAAGGTAACTATAATATTATAATTATCAATTCTTATGCCTTTGTATTAAATGTATTTTGGGATTGTTTGATTAGATTTAAATCCAGTAGTTTACAGTAGTTATGTTTACAATATACATTTTTTTGTAGATTTACATCTAAAATAACGATATTTAATAAAAGCGCTAATAAAAAAGGGCGTGGGTCTCTTAATCATTTTATTCACATATATTTTAAACTTAAAACTTTCAATTAACGTTTTCTATTTTGAAAGTTCCAGTTCTGAGGAAGAAGATTTAGAAGAAGAAGAGGAGGAAGATAGTGATGATAGTGAAGATTATGCAGTTGGCCGCAGAGGCAAATCTTTACGCCCTTTACGAAGGTCAACCAGGGCAAGGATTTCTCGATATGATGCTGATTTCGGTAATATCTTTGTACTTTATACAATTTGATACAAATTCACTTTCTTCAAATTAATATTTTCAACCACCCCACAAAATTATCATTTATATCAAAAGTAATTAAGATAGACATTCTATTCATTGAATAATTTCAGTCAATGATGAAGATGAAGATATACCAAGAAAGAAGAAGAAGAAAATTAAATATTTCAGTGAAACTGAATCAGAATCTGATGGTTCATGGGGAAAGAAAAAGAAAAGGTAGGTTGTCATAATCATTTCAATTATTTAATCGCTTCCGTAATCGAGATTTATGGAATTGGACTTTTTTTTAACTGTTAAATAACCTGACCTATTTTTTTCACCCAACATACATCCTAATTCTTATTTACCAAATAACCAGAAATTCTGTTTCTTCAACTTTTTATAAAAAAAAACGTTGAATAATTGAAGCTATATGCAAAATAAATTAATTGGCAGTCATAACTATCAGCAAAGTTGAAACATGACCTAAAACATACATATTTTAAGCTAATCTGTGGTTGTTATAACTATAACTCTATGGGGTCTATTCATTAACTTTTCGGTTATTTATAACCATTGGGTTATTAATGTATTTATAACTACATCTGTATAAAATTAATCCAGTTGAGTATTCTGTAATGTTCAGTTTTACTTTTTAACGATACGGTTATATTTAGCATCGAATTTAGGTACAACAAGTTTGGCAACGTTACAAATCTTTAAAAATGCAATAGTTCTGTGAGTGTGAGCAGAAACCATCCCACTACCTGTCAAATTAAAATAAAATACATAACCAAACTTATAGGCATAATCGCAATAATTGTTTAGTTTTATTTGTGATTAATATGGAGAAAAAAGATCGGTCAACCAAAAAACAATTGTCGGCATTAATAAATTATGTTGAAGAATATGTAGATATGGTTTACCATCCAAAGGAAGCCGCAAAATATCAACTATACAAAAAAAAATGGGAGGGAGTAACAGAAATACTTAATTCAATTGATAGGCCGAAAAAAATGCCAAACAGTGGAAATCAGTAAGTTTGTAGTCATTAAAAAAAACTTATCATTGAACTTAGAACGCGTTTTAGGTATTCAATGATCTCAAATCAAATACCAAAAAAAATTAGCATAGAGCATATACAGACTGGAGGGCGGGACCAGCTCTGAAATTAAGATGTCAGATTTTGACCACAGAATAATTCAACTGCTTGATCCAGTTGTGGTGGATGTGTTATATATTCCTGAAGCTGGACTTAAATGTGAGCAAGAAGAGTTTGTGGTTAATATTGAACAATTTTTGGAGCCACTTTCAGAAAGTCGTGATGGTACAACCAACTTTTTTATTCATATTACAATGACAAATTGTATGAATATCATCAATACATGATTATACTGTGTCAGATTTGTGATCATTATATTTTGTGTAGGTTCAGCCCCAATATCGAGTGATAATAAGAAGTACACAATGAAATACTAGTTAACAGAAAAACACGGATACGAATACAAAGGAAAAAGGGAGTATGAGGACAAATAACAGTGATAGAATATTTAAACAACTTGTCACAAGTAATTATGCAATTGCAAGTGCTCTGAATAATATAGCAAAAACTATAAGAGATAAATAATGTGTGAAATATATGTAGTGATATAATAATGTAATGTAATAGTATTTATAGCTTTTCATTTCCCGGTCGATATACTTCCCTCTACAGAACAATATTATGTTACAAAAGCATTGAAGTAAGAGTAAATTAAATATAATAGTTAAATGAAATTATTAAAATATTATAATGGAACAACTTTTTCTATTAATTTTTAAGTGAAATATTAATTACATATTAAATCACGTTTTCTTATACCTTGTATATAAAAATTATGATCTCGACCACCATCTTGTACAATGAGTTCCTCTTCAACAATCACTTTTTCATCTGGAAGGACAGCATTGAAATCCAATGCCTTATTATGTAAAACAACACAAGAATTAACCAATTTGCTAGCTTTTATGGAAATTTAATTCAGTGTTCGATCTTTCAATAAACATCTAAACCTACCTTTTAGAATTCCGTTAATATGTTCTATGGTAACTCTGGCTCGTCTTAAATGTGTATTATATCTTCCTTCAGGGCGTTCATGAGGAACTTGCTCTGTATATTGTGTTAATAACGAAGGTGGCAAGGGATACCCTTCATTGCCAATTAAATGATATTGCAAATTACACTTGTTCTAAATATAAATTTATGCTTAACATTTGCCATATTGCTGTATCGTGTATTGATCCAGGATATCTAGCGTCAATATTGATGATTTTTAACTTGGCATTTGCAATTATCTGAACATTTATGCTGCAAACACTTTTTCAGTTGTAATATGGACCTACAGGATATAATGGATGATGGTTTTGGGGTGAAATAATGGATACATTAGTGCAGTCAATGCTCTCAAACACTTCTGGAAATCAATACAGATTATAAAACATTTGAATATTTCTATTAATACTCTGGCGCTGTTGGAAGTCTTATCCTCCTATTTAATAGAACGTTATTTATAGCATTACAGACCTCCGATATACGAGGATATATTTGAAAAATTCTTAGCCTACTATAGAACCAAACAAAATTTCAATGTCAAAATATTTTATTACTCAACATATTCTCCTCTTAATTGGATACATTTATTACAGCGAACCTGTAACGTCTCTAGACCTTTTAAAAAAATGTTTATTACCTCCTTGTTGGAGGTACCTTTGGATAGCTTTCCGCGTCTTTTCTCTTTAATTTTTTCCCGTAGAGTAGTCAGTAATATCGAATAGTAATCTCCAGTTATTGTTCTACCCTTATCCAAAAAATCAATCATGATTACCCCATGGCAATCCCCAAAAACTGATGCAGATTTTTGGACATGAAACTTCTTAGGTCTTGGAGAACCAGATGTCGCCATTCCACCGATTGTTGCTTTGTTTCTGGATCGTAGAAATGTACCCAAGTTTCATCCATAGTAACAATTCGGTTTAAGAAGTCTACATCGTTTTCAAATCGAGCACAGATCGAACGCGATGCTTTTACCCATGCACGCTTTTGGTCAACATTCAAACATTTGGGGATCCATTATGCTGCAATTTTTTTCATGTCCAAATTGACGTGAACTATATGATGAACGCTTTCGTATGAAATATTCAGTGCTTCAGATATCCGTTTTAGCTCAATTTGACGGTCTGATAAAATCATGTCATGCATCGATATTATTGGGGACTGACACAAAAACTGGCCTTCCCGATAGGTAATCAATCATCTTCGATGGAAAATTTACCTCTTTTGAAGCTTGCAGTCCAATTTTTCGCAGTCGCATACGAAGGACATTGATCACCAATGGTATTAATCATATCTTCGTAAATCTGCTTACCTCTTAACCCTTTTAAATACAGGTACTTGATGATGGCTCGATACTCCAATTTTTTTATTCTCACAATTTCGGTGGACATCTTTTTTATTTTAATTTATTGCGTAACTCTGGTTTACTTTTTTGACGTCAAACTTTACACTGATACTATGGTTGACTCATGGGGAAATGAAACGTTGTTCCTGTATCCATTTGATAGCATCAATGTCCCAAGAAGTTCAATGTACATAAAACTTTTAAATGTGTGCGAATACATGTAATTCTTATCATGAATTTGTAGTGAAAGATTTTGTATAAGAAAATGAACGCCATCCTTATTTAGTCTAAAAAGTTTTACAAATGTTGAATTTGGAAGTTGAAAAACCTCGCTCATATCTCGCAAATCTCTATTCATTAGACGTCTTTCGTTGCTAAAAGTTAAATGTATAAAATAAACCTGAAGATTATATACATTATAAAATTTATTATTTACCGTCGCCTCTTTTTGTGTGGAACAATTGTAATAACGTTTCTTGGAGCAGCCATTTAACTTCAAAACAAAATGTCATTGTAGTTAAATTATTCTATATCCTTATACTTTGTTGATATAAATAATACTGTAATCGCTGTTGGTTACATGTACGACCAAAGTTTTGATTATAAAATACGAACAATGGTTATAAACTGCGGTTAAATATAAACATTGGTTATTTTTAACCAAAACAGTTACAGAATAGACCCTATATAAAATTGAGAATTCGAATTTTGGATGAATTTTATGAACAACAACTTGCTGTTCAGCTTATGCTTTGAGCAATTAAACACAACCTATCAGTATGTTCCTGCTTTTCTATGTATGGTTTATTGTAGTAGCCTAATTATTTTTTTACATTTATCAATAAAAAGTTCCTAATATTAATTGGTACTTTATTGGAACACGACCTTAGGCTATATTTCTATTTTCAATAATGTACTCAATAAAATATACAAATTTAATAGTTATGATTTTCTCAGAGTTATGGGCTAGGTTATTAGTGTACTTGTTTATTTTGCTTCTATTCTTATATTTTTAACTACTGATGTTATATATCTTTATCTTTGTGTAGAACAACCATTTAATTATTAGACTAGGGACTTCTTCAGGTGCTCTTATAAACTAAAATGTAAATTTAAAGGTCTGGTATGATTAGAAAGAAGAAAAAGAAGAACAGTATTTTGGACGAATTGTCTGATTTAGAAATCAAAGTTAAAAAGCGTCCCAAAATAAAATATGGCGGGTTAACTTCCAGTGATGAAGATTTGGGAAGAGGACGCAGAACTAGAGGGAAAAAAACTACCTATATTGATACTTTGGGATCAGATAGTGATGATGTAAGTAATTGTTCAAGTAGTAAATACAGTATTGAAAAATATTTTGTGGAACATATGAATGTTAACATATAATCTTTTTTTAGGTTTTTGAGGTTTAATACATTCGATCGTTAAATCTAAATTTTATTACTTAGTTTGTAGTCTTTCAGGTAGTTCATAAGTTTATTTGGGTCTTCTTGTAGTAACTTTTTCAGTGAATGTAGTAATTGATTCATTTTTCGTTCCTTGTCATATTTTAAACAGTTTATTAAGGGGTGTTTCAGAGTTAACTCACTATTGCATATCCCGCACATTGGTTTGTAATTTCCTGCTAGTAGGTAGTCATATGTGATATGAGTATGTCTGATTCTTAGACGGTAAATGATCAGTTGTTCACTTCTACTTATATTGTTGGAGTTATAGTCGTGATAATTTGCTTCAGAATTGGTATGTACTGTATAGTTACTCTTTACTGATTGCTCATTGTTGTGGTTTGTAATGTTTTTTTGCTAATCCATCTACCCTTTCATTTTCCTCCATTCCGTGTGGGATGGAACCCACATAAATTTAATATTTATCTTGTTCCTGCAAGTGAGTAGCTCCATAACATGAATGGCAATAGGATTGTTGGAATATTGTTGGCAGATTGCCGATAGTGTACTTTGGGAATCTGTTATTATAATATTATATTCTTAGATCCAATTTTCTGAAATTCCTTAAGTGCTTCTAGAATGGCAAACAGTTCAGCATAGTGGATAGATGTAATAGGAGGGAGAAAGGATTTCGACAGGTTTTCGGAATAAAAAGCGGCTCCAGCTTCATCTTGATTTTTTGAAGCATCTAAATCTTATAAAAGTTGTATTTACTTAAGGTTATTAGTTATTATTATGTTTGTTGGTGTTTCTGATTTATTGAGATGGACAAGTTCTAGGTCTGTAGTAGGAAGGGCTATTGTTCATAGGGAAATAGCATCTATCGATGATATATCATAGATATTTGGAAATTGCAGATTCAGTTGGACTGGAATGGACAAATATGTGTTGACTCTGCATTAGAAAAGTGAAGTAGTATAGTTGTTCTTTTTAAAACATTCAAATACAACGTTACGGATTGCAGGATATCTTGTATTTGATAATACAGAGACCGTATATGAGATGCTCAGATATAGTCTTCAGTAAGAAAGAGGTAGCTCTCCAATTTCTTTAAATATGCTTTGGATGGGACTTCTACAATGGACACACATGCATAGTGCTGTGTAGTTGTAGACAATCGCTCCTAGGTCAAGTTTAGATCTTATCAATTATTTGTAATGTGTAGTAAACTTGAGTAGTCTGCACCCCAGTTTTTGAATGCTAGTGTTATGAGTAGGTTAATTGCAGGTTGGCCTTTTTTCTTCAATGTCAGAATGTGTGTTTTCCATGTTAATTTTTGATCAAGTATCATTCCTAGGAAGTTTACTTCTTCCATATATTCTAACTTTTTTCCATATAGATATAAAGTTTTGGGCAGGAGTTGAGATTTCTTGAGGAATATATCGCTTTTGTTTTCGATGTATTGAATCGCAACCCAGTTTTTACCAATGTTGTATTGTGCTTGTTCAGTGTTCTTATGCGGTGGTGTCATATATTTTCCTCAGCAATAAATATCTAAGTCATCTGCATATAATTTTACTGGTGATTTACAGTTTGCGATAATCGAATTTATCGCTATGAGAAATAATGTACTGAGATTCGACACTTGTGGTATATCATTTTCTTGTGCCTTCAACTGGAAGTATACTCCATCCACTCGAACTTGATACTGGCGATTTGCTAGGAAGCTCGGAATATATTTAAATATGTTGCCTCGTATTGACCAGTCATAGAGTGTTTTAATTATTGAGTATTACCAGACTGTATCGTATCCAGCATCACGAACCCTCAACTTCTTATAATGTTAAATTACTTTACTACATACTGGCACATTAATTAATATCCAAATGATATACAATACAAATGCCACACTGCTTTTCATTCAGCGTATAACTTTTATATTCAAAGTACCTATATATCAGTATTGACATGTAAACTTTATGAAAATATATGCTTCAATTATTTTAGGAGAGGCGGAGAAGAAATAGATTGGGTATAGAAAGTGATGACTATGATGATGAAGACTTTGTTGCTAATGAGGAGGATGAAGAGAAAGACAGTGATCCGGTCAACGAAGATGGTGATGAAGATTCGAAAAATGAGACTGAACGAAAAACTTTTGTACCAAAAATATATATAAAGCCACCAGCAGTTAAGGAAACAGAAAAATTGAAAGATGTAGAGAAAACCAAAGAATCAGAAACACTTAATGAGCCAGAAAGGTCAAAATATGAAGAAGAAGGGAAATTGAAAACACCACAATCAGAAATTCTAAAAGAAAATGAGGTTCCCAAAGAAATTGAGAACACCGAAAAAAAATTGGATGAAAAAATTGAGAGATCTTGTGAAGAGAAATCAGATAAAGAGAAGATGTTGGAGAAATTAAAGGAAACCTTGGAAAAATCGAAAGCCGCTAAAGAGGAATTGGAGTTAAAACCAGTTAAAGTTACACCTAACACAGAAGAAGAGAGAAATGGAAATTCAGGAAAGGATTTGAGCAAGAAGACCTTGGATCATCTGGATAAGGCAAAGGAATTAATAAAGGTAAGAAAATTAGATACTGCATTTGAAAAGGAAAATGTTTCACTGTGTTTTTATTAATTATAGCCAAGTATCCTATTTGGTCAAAAATCAATGAACCAATGTGTTAACTTATTGATGTTCTTTTATCATTTCTTGTTATATATCTAATGGCTCTTTAAAATATTAAGTTCAACTGAAGTTCTCTTATATCCCTCCTACATAATTTTCTCTTCTTTACCTGTTCGCTGATTTGTCGTATTTCATGCTCTTTGTATTCTTTCAATAATTTTTTGTTTTTCACCATATTTTCTACATTTTATCCATACATTCATTTTTTCTTTTATTAGCAATTTTGTATCAAATCTCAATCCTTAAACCATTGTAAACATCTTTTTCTTATATATTGAAGTTTATATAGCCTTTATAGTAAACCTTGCTGTTATTTTATTTTTCATAATTGAGACAATGACATATTAAATTATATAGCTTGATATAAAGTTAAACCAATCCAAGAAATTTTGAAAATATCATGATAATGTTTTATGAATAGATCTAAGTTAAAATTTGCTATTGTTATGTGTTAAAATTTTCCTACTAGTGCTTTTAACTCATATTTTTGTCCTCAACTTTTCATAGAATGTATCTGGAGTTGAAGTTGAAAAGAAAAAACGGAAAGCCGTGGATGGTACAGAAGATGCGCAGGAATATTTAGACTTGGCTCAACAAGGAAAAAGACAGCAAGTATCGAATATTACGCACAAACCTATCATTAGTAATGTTGAAAATATGATACAAAACGATGACGATAACGATGAATTGTCAGAACCTCCAATGGGAGTTGCACTACCACTTTTTGATGAAATAAGTAAAAAAGATGTACCGGAAGCTGCACAAAAGAAAAGAGGACGTGGTAAGCAGATAAATTGCATGATAAACTTTTTAATATTATAATAAAATATTAGTTAAAGGCAAGAAAACGTTGGAAGAGGCTCTAACCAACCTAGGCAACAAAAAGCTGGCTTCAGAAGCTGAATGCAACATTGAAATAGCCGCACCTCCTCAACCATTCTCACAAACCGCGCCAACGCCATCTGTAATCACTAGAATGTTGCAAACAAAGCCCGGTCAAACAACTACTTATCCCATTGGTTCCATAAGGCCTAAACAGTTTGCTACAATGCTTGATGATGACGACGATGAAGATAATAATTCTCTGATTTCTAAACCTAGAGCTGGCTCACCAGCTGGACATCAGCCAATGCCTCCAACAGGTCCTTTCCCTACAGGTACATTTTGTGATATTTTATTGGCCAGTTTTATGTATATTATAGGAATAGTTTCTTTTTGTGCAGTAACTATAAAGAAAGTTACTATTTAACTATAAATGCCTAATTATAAAGCTTGTGAGAATATTATAAGAGCTCAGATTGGTTATAAAATCAGCGCAAGACAGGAGAGAAATAAGTTGACAAATAATATAGTGAAACATCAAGTTTCAAGAACAAAGATTTCCGTAAAATCTTAATCTTTGTTTATAAACAAAATTATGTTAACAAAAAATTAATAAAGAATGTTCTTGGTGGACTGACTTCATTATTACGATGCTATTAGATTTTTTAAAATTTGCATGATTCAAATGTTATTCATATGTAAAAGTTGATTTTTAAACAAAGTATTCTCAACTACTACTTTTTTAGGGGCTCGTGGTCCTGTTGTAATGCCATTCAGACCAATGTATCCTCCAAATATGAACCATTTTCCTTCTGGAATGTTACCACCACATCCAATAAGAGGTACACCTCCAGGTAAGAATGATTATGTGCAAAATTTGTGTTTGCATCACATCACTAATTCTGGTTCACTCAAATATGAAATACCTTTTTTTTTTCAATGATTCAATGATAAAATATAATTTGTTTTTGTCTTTTTTAAAATTCTGAATTCACAAGAAAATAGTATTGATGAAATATTTTGTAGGCACATATTTGTATAATTCATATTTTTTTTGTAAAATATTTTGCTCAAATGTAGAATTTGGATTTACAGGTATGCACCCATCAATGTTCCAACCACACAGATTTATGGATCCGTCTCCTTCGGGAGGTGGACAAGTAAATATTCCAGAACATAATCCCAGAATTCACCCACCACCTTCCGGAAGTCCTGGAAGCAAGGGTGATATACAAAATTTTTCGAGAACACCTCCCCCTAACAGATTTTCTCCCGTTGGTATAAACCCAAGTCATCCAGGTAGTTCATATTTCCTAGTTTTTTGAACATTAGGTGTTGGTAGCAGCATGATTCTAATAATTCTTGTAGAAATTCCTTTGGTGTCAATAGTTAGTTTTAGTATGTGTTTTATCCAAAAAAAAAAATTGAAAAGTGACAGCTTATGAATATCATAAAAGTCCTTTTAACAAAAAATACCGAAACTTCTCAGCCTTATTTTTTGTAATTGATTTAAACTTAACAAAAACGGTTTGTGATAGGAATATATTTCATCGAATATTCATTAAACCAATACTTCAAAAATGTAGATCATGGTCAGAATCTATTATATCCCATTTAATAACAATGAAGAAGTGATTAAGATAAGCATTTAAAGAAACTTCGCCATAACTAAGAATAAATTGTGGGAAGAGACAAAAACCATTCAAATTTTCAAACTTAATACCATTAAATGGTACACGTGGACTGGTACCTAATTCACTACACTCTTGTTCAAATATCTTTCAGGCAGAAAAACTAGCAATTAAAAGACTATTAGCATTCTAACATATATATTTATTTTGATAGTCTATCAGTTATAACAGAATTCAGTTTAAGTTGTTGATCACATAGGAATGAAAAGCTGATTACACTTGCACAAATGCCTTTTATGACCTCGAAGCCTTTCAGCAGTGTTTCAGCAGAAAAAAAGGTTTTCACATGAAAGAGTTTCAGAAGAAGGAAACTAAAAGAGAAGCACTCTGGTGGTGTGTTTTCCAATAAACCTTAAGGCTTCAGTATATTTTCCCATTCAGTGTTATCATTTGAACCTTTGAACAAATTAAATATATTTTTTTATAACTTTTTCATATTGAACACACTATTTACTCCTACCTCTGATTCTCTCTGTCCCATACTTGATTATCTATTCTCTTCATACTTTTTTATACTTTGTGTTAAAAATATATTTCCCCTATCTACATTATTCATTATATATTGAATATTGGCTGTTTGGAAGACAATATACTCGAGAATCATAAAAGGAAGCTCAGAAAATGATAACGAATAATGTTTTAATAAAAAATGTGTTTATTTAAATTTGTATATTATTTTCAGGACCCCGTCCACAGCACATGTTACCACCGCATTTACCACCACCTAGACCACCTTATCCTCCTCCTCCTCTTCCTAATCAATCAACTCAGTCACCCGGATATTATCCACCTTATCATGCAAGTAATGAACCTATCCCACCGCCTAGGGATGAATCTCTCCCGCCCGATCCCTATCACAATGTCCCGCCTCCCTATGAGCAACCATTTGAAGTAGCAGAGGAAGATGAAGCTTTGCCTCAGCAGAATACCGAGAATAGTCAAGGTAATATTTTGAATTAAGTTAGTCATCATTTGAAGTGATTCTAAGCGAAAACTATTTGTGTGCTCTTACAATAACTTACAATATTTTCATCTTAATAAGATTACAACTTATAAATTTCCAAATTTATTTTTTTTTTTTTTCATAATAGTTCTCAATTTTTTTTTAATTTTTGAAAAAAAAACCATGAATTTTGAAAGTTTATTAGCAGTATGAACTACGTTTAAATAAAATTTAAATTTGCCGGTATTTTATGAAGGATGTTATATTAGTAGTTCAGGTTCAGACCCCCAGTCAATGGCAATTTGATTATAACAATGTTATTTATCAAATATAGGTGATCTGTGACCACTACTCTAACATTCACAATTACACTGTCGACACACTTTTCGACGACCAACTTATCATCTTTGGAATTATTATTATTAGACATTATTGGTAGACAATGTAATGTCACCAATGATTCCATAATTTCCAACCATACACCATCTCACTTCTTAAACATTTACAGGAAGTGGAGAAGAAGAAACTGTTGGTGAATTTGGCGGCCTAGTATCATATTTTTCAAGTCAAAGGGACGAAGATTTAGAATCATAGTTTGAGTTAAGAAGTAAAAGGGCTATTATTCTAACAGTAACTGAAGTCTGGTGTAGGACAAAAAACATATGTATGTTGGATGGGCGAGATATTGACTGAAAATTTACAAAACGGTTTTGTACAAAAATGTATATGGAACTATTTTTTAAAATATAAATTTGGATAAAAGTGGTTGTTCACCACTATAATTTCTTTTTATAAAAACCTTTTTTGAGTGTGAGATAAGGGACATAATTATATGTTTTGTTGAGAAGTAGTATTTTCTAATTAGTATTTAACCATGAAATTTTTATATTGGTAACTCAGTCATTATTATTTTTTATACCTGCGATATATCCAAATACATTTCATTAACTATTTGGAATTTTCTAAGATGTTTTGTATATTGAATCTACCACGAAAATTATTAATCATAATGCATTTTGGATCCTGCTACACAGAACAACTTATGGGGTTTTGTTCAAGCCTGTTTGTATATTTATGTGGCTAGATTATAATATACAATAAGTTTGTATTAATTTTTATTTCACTTATTCACTCCTTTTATACCACTGTTTTTACTGCAAAGTAAGGTTACAAGTAAAAAATATGTAAGAAGATTAAATTGAAGTAATAGTGTAATTTAATTTGATTGCCTAAACTTGTTAAATTTAAAATATCTTTGTATAATTTTGTATTTAACAAAAATATTTCTTTGCCAAAACTATTATCAGGAGGCCAACTATTCTGATAATTTAGCTTTCCAATTGACTATGACGGTAATACTATTTATCTCTACGGTAATTAGGTTTATGAATATTTTTTTGTGATAAACGGAAAAATCATATATAAGTTTTATAACAATATAATTATAATTTTTTAATTCAGTACCGAAGACACGCCGACAGCTCCCTAACAAACCTGAGCGCGTGTGACGTTATAATCTTAGTTTTCACTCATGGCAGTTGATATAAAAATAATAAGTGTTTTGATCTATTTAATTTTGTTTTCATTGTTAAGTATTCAAATTTATATTGAAAATGTCGAACTTCAAAAGTTATCTTCTTGTTTTGTACCATTATGTACGAATACTACAAAAACAACTGACAAAATGTTTTTAAAGATTATTATTGCTTATAACATCAAACACCTTAAATTTAATAGGAGCATAAATTACTTACTGAAGCTGCAGGGTCAAGGCATTGAACATCCTGAATTTTTCTTGACATTTCATTAATAGTTGAAAGTAACTGAATACTCTTTACTCCGAACTCAGTGTTTTGGACATACCCGACCTTTTATAAAGCAAATATTATTTTTACGAGACATAGTTGAACACAACCTATAGCTTTGTCGCCGTAACTCTCACGCGATGCTCTACAATTTATGAAATAAATAATTATATTTAATCTAATGGAGCATAAATACTTAAATATTTTCATTTATTCAATTTTTTTAACAGACTCATCTTAATGCCTTTGCACCTCGAACTTCAGCAGAATTAAACTGAACGTCATTTTTTAAAAAAATTGGTTATCATAAATATATCAACATCAGGAATATTATCAGACTTTGCCTCAATAAATCCTTTATCACACATAGTTAATCGGAACCAACTAACCACTCGGTTTTTGGCAATAAATTCTCAATATTATTGTCTAGTCACATGTAATAGCAATATCAATATTATTAATAATAAAGTTTTAAAATACACAAAAAAATCAATAATTTTTTATTTCAAAAACCCAAGTTTGTCTCGATTTCATTTAAAAACTCATCAGATATTTTGAATTAGTTGATAGAAAATAGAATTTCAATGGTTAGCTTAAAAAAACTACAAAGTATATATGCTATAGTACGTCAGTTGCTATGTGCTTTTCTCATTATTTTAGTGTAATAAATAAAACATATGTCTACTGCTCATCCATCTAATTGGTAAATGTGACTTGGTGGGAGAAAATATCAGGATAGATTTAATAAATTTTATAATCATGATGTAAATACTTAATTTTAGTAGTTGTAAATAGATGTAAATAATTCTTTGTTTTTATTTTATGTGATTAAAAAGTTATAACTTCAAGTAATATTATTTATCCAATTGTGTCTCTACCAAATATTTTATCATATGTTTTCCACATTAATGTAAATTTTCAAAAATAACACCTCAAGTTGAATAATAATTTTTTAAAATTATTTTGAATATTATTTTTAAATATTGGTCTTTTGGTATGTTCAAACTCAACATTTGTAAATTATAAATCACTTTCAAAATGCTTTTTTTTATAAACAAGAGTTGGGGCAAAAGGCATACAACACACTAGTTTATCGCGATAGCATACAATGCAATTTTGCCTTCATGGTGCAAAATATTAATTAAATTAAATATCCCTAAATAGTTTCAAAGTAGTTCTAGCTACCACACGCTATCAACGATATGGAAGGCGTAAATAGAATCAGCATTTGCCGCACCGTTTGTGAATCGGATCACCTGTTGTTGCACATCATTAGCAATTCTCATTTTGCAAACCACTTACCACATACTGCTTCTTATCGCGAGAATACAGTTGATGCACCAATTCTTCTCATCCCCAACGTTGAAGGGTTACTTCAATCTCGGTACTACCAGCTATCACACACTATACCATCAAAACTTATGCCCCAACGCTCGTATTTATTTAATCAAATGATATTTTTAATTTTCAATGTCTTTATTTGTCATTTTTACTGATTATGAATTGATATTGTGATTTATTATTAATTTCTTGAATTGCTATATACAATCCCCAGCAAAATTAACGCTATTTCCTAATTTTAAAAATATTCCAAATAATTTGAGCAAAATATATTAAGGTGGAGTTAAACTCATTTTTAAAGTTTTAATAAAGTTAAGAGCTAGGTCGTGTTCTTCAAGAAAATGATCTAAATAATTTCTTACATTTTAAGAAATTTCTATTTTTTGCACGACAGCTAAAAGTATTGATAAGTTATTATTAATCCTAAAAAGATAATTTTATTTCATGTAGAGATATTGAAAGTTATAACCAAAACAAAATTATGCGTTTTTTTGCTGGGCCGCTCTTTTTATTTTGAGCCATTAGTAAATTTTCTGTTATTTTTAAGGCAGGCTAAGCGCCACAGAAAAAAAATAGGTTAATAATGCCAAGTTCTAGAGAAAGGATTTTTTTTAATATGTCAGGGGTGCTTCCTGAATGTAAACCAAGCGGGCATCAGCCGCTATCTTGAAAAACACGTTTTATCCACCATCACACTATTTATAATTTTAGATGATTCACTACACAGTTTTATTGACACTTTATGCCATTTTATGCGTTATGAAACGTTTTTCGTATACAACGAGCAATATTGCCACTGATAATGTACGAGGTGCAAGTTCTATCAACCTGCAGGTCTTAAACTATAAATATTACGGGAAAATTTATAGGAAATTTCATGCTCTACAAATTCAGTTATCACCATTATTAATTTATCATGAACCGGACAAAAACCATATTGTAAAAAGTTGTAATTAAAAACCTATGTGTTATACAAAAAAGGTTTCAAATAAACAAGATGGCAAAAATTAGTCTCTATAAAAATTTACTCCATATTTTTGTCGTACGATGCGCGGTTCGCGAGATATTCGATAAAACCCTTGGATTTACATTCAGTGGACACCCCTGAACATATCCTAAAAAAAATCCGTTCTCTAGAACTTTGCAAAAATAAGTATCCGGCGCTTGGTCTAAGGGGTAAAAATCTATTATTTTATCTGGATTAGCATTGTGTTTTCAATATTTGAATAAAATTGCTTTGGTGTTCATTTTGAATCAAACAATAATTATTTTTACAATAATTCTATCAAATAATAATAATAATAACTTTTGACTGAAATTACTTACTTATCACAAAGTATATCGTTGGGTTAAGTAATTTATTATAATGGATTGGATTCGTATCTACTGAGATAATTTCTGAGTAACATATTTTAAGCAAATATTGTGGTATTCAAATCAATGCGATGCTGTTGATCCAGGTAGCATAATATTTTCAATTTATTTGAGTTAAAAAAAAACGGAAGTCTCGAATGGAAAATATATTTGAATGCTACAGTGATAAAATCATTTTATGTAAATGACATAAGATAATTAGACTTATTAAATGTTGAAGGAAAACTTAACAAAAGGTGTCTTCATCCAGAAAATAGTGGCAGAGCTGAGATGGATCATTAAGTTCTTGCATCGTGATTAATACATGATCCGTATTCTCTCAGCTGTATACACAGGATGTTTTACCGAACACAAAATACTGATGATAGATGGGATTGCTCATGTAATCTTATTTATCTTAATCCAAAAGTTCCTCCTAACAGAGTAAGTGTCCTTTGAAAATGACGCTGTCAAGTCAATTTTTTAAGCAAAACTGAAAAATGTTATTTACAAACTCAAACTTATACTTTATAAATGTAAATTCGAAAAACTAAGGTATTTCAAACAAATGCTTCTGTTACCCCGTTTTTGCAAAAAATCAATAAACTGGGGATTATACAATGTATACTAAGTTTGAAGTTTTACGATACAATACAATTTATTAACTAGTTCAGACACAGTTTACTGTGCCACACGTGTGAATGACTAGAAAGTCTCCTCAATTTTTTTACGAAAAAATGACAAAAGAAAAGTTAATAGATGCGGTAAGGGAACACAGAGAGCAAACTGGTTTCGATTATTTTAAAAATAATTAGCAAAAATAGTATCACTCATTTTAATTGTAAATGTAAATTGTCCACTTTTTGTCTCTTCGATATAATAAATTTATTAGCTGATTTAAATTTCTTCCTCAATGAGAAATAAAACATTTCCTCCTCAGCATTATCCGATTCTGATTAGAAAATTTAAGTTCAATAACAGTGGATCAACGTCAACCATTTTGATTTGTAATTAAGAAGAGTTTGGGCACCATTGTGCTCCTTTAATACAGCACACATTTTCTATCATTCAGACCCTCTAAAATTGATATGGTCACATAAAGTAATTTGGTTCTCATTAGTAGTAGCACTAGGGAACTAGTTTCACTTGTAGATCAACAACTACAATTTTCTATCATAAAACAGTTAACGATAAAGTAATCTATAAGCTGTTTTGTTTGTTAATATATGTGAAGATGGTCTCTATAAATATTAGATAATAATATTCTTCAAAACAAAATTTTTTTCTGTATTCTGAATGAAAAACAGCTACTTCCGTGATTGAATACCTTGACATATAATAAATTATCATTCCCTCAGAAACAACGACAGTGGTTACCCCTATTTTCTTTGGGTATCATCTTTTTGTTAGAATTTACATGCAGAAATGCATAACTTATTGATCGATTTTGGCACCAATGCGCCTCTTAAGTACAGGGTATATGCTTTGAGTTAGATTTGCTTACAGATGTAATCATCAGTATTGTGGATGATGAAAAGCAAATCTTGTGAATATGTTTTTTATTTTTCTAACACAAATCAAATATATATGTAAGAATGAAATAAGTAAGGCTAAAAATTGAAAGACATGTAGTCTCCAACTACATAAAAACAATTTTGCAATAAAATTGCTTTGAAAGTTCATAGAACCGACTCATATTTTCGCATTCTTTTCAGTATGCAAATCTACATCCTTGTTATACAGTCTAATGTCAAGTTTGTTATATTGTATTTTATGTATCTTAGGAAATGGTAAAATGAGTCTACCGGTTCCCTTGTGTGTATAATTGTGAACATCAGAAGGAATTTCCTTATCTCATACTCCCCTAAGAATAGATAGTTTTTCAAATATATACATGCAAGGCAATGGCAGGATTCCATATTCCATGAAGAGTTCCCTGCAATGTACTCGATTTCTTTTATTGTCAATGATACGCAAAGCGGTCTTCTGAAAAATAAAAACCCTTTAAACTCTGCTAAGGTTGCCCCATAGAGGGATACCATAAACCAGATGACTGAATCAACGCAAAGTAAATCAAGCTGATAACGCGATTACTGCCAATAGAAGAGCGCAATTGTCTCATTACCGAAAACTGTGATAGTGAGTCTATATGCTCACCTTTATTGATCTAATGCGATTTTGCAAGTTTACATATTCTTCTCTAGATATTTTTTAGGTAGCCGATATGTTTAAAAATTTACTTAACAGCTTCAACTTCAAAGGGTGCTTGTTCCATAGGGGAAATTTTTGGATAAAGGTAAATTGAGTTAGATGGACATACAATTCCATCTAGTATATATAATTTGCATTTGAAAAGGATTGATAGACATCCTGTATAAATTTAGTATGTGACAGATATCTTTGATAAATGTACATTATAGCTATCTATTTGTTTACTTTAATTTTGTGCAATTATATATATATATATATATATATATATATATATATATATATATATTCCACTTTTTTTCTTTTAGGCAGTTTTTCTTTCATATATTTATTTTGATATAAATTGTGTATTTGAATTGTATTTAATAAAGTATATTGTGTATAGTTAATTTTCTTCAATCCTTGCAGTTTTCATTGTGAATCTGAAAAGTTGGTAAAGGTATTGAGACAATCTTGTTTCATATAAAATAAGTTTATTACATCGATTTTCATACATTGGTATATTATGTAAAATTCAACTTTGAGAGAGCTTTGCTAACAAGTAAAGTTAAGAGCGACCAAAATGTATCAAACCATTTGTATTGGCAATTAGGTGGTTTGAACTAACTAATAGATGCAACAAATTGTACATACCTTTTACTTGGTAACAATTGAAAAAACACGATAACTGTTCATAACTCTTGTAATTCTACTTAAGGAGCATATTAATTGCCAAATTTATGGAGATACAGATTCAAGTCGTCAATCATTTCTAAAAACATGATTAACGTTTTAAACCTCGGCAGAACCAGTTTTGACCTTACACTCATATATTCGGAACAAAACAGTTTAGAATCAAACAATATGAACAATGTGTAAATGTAACGCCTCTGGCAGAGTGAGGTGTCGGGGTCTCTAGGCACAGTTTTTACTGTCAACACAGACTTGCGTCAGGGAGACCCACCATCGACAATTTCTCACTGGAAGATGCCGGAAAGAGCATCCGAACGAATCCCGGAGGAACTATTTGCAATAGGCTCACACAGCTCCTCGCCTATGCGGATGATGTTGACATCATGGCAGGAATCACTTCGTCCCTCTAAGGAGCGGTTGAGTAGTTCGCCCTGTGTGTCACCAATCCAAATATCTTGAGGCATTAATAACTGAAGATAATGACGTGACAACAAGAGTTGCTCCGGGGAACGGATGTTTCTGGGGAATTCAGAGAGCGCTCAAGTTTTGAGGATAGTCATATGGATACGAAACATCAACTGTGGCGATAAGTGAGCGAATTTTGAACTACTAGGAACGCAAGATACTACGAAAGATTTCTGGCCCTGTTTGCAAGAGTGTGCAGTGATTTTTATAATATAAAGAATCTTCAGACGCAGACACAAATGGAATAAAAGTTTTATGTTGAAAACCTCCTATGAGAGTGAAGATTGCCAAGAGGTTCTGATCCTGGCCAAATATTTAAGCAAACAAAAAGAAAAGCTTATTATCTTTATTTGAAAACATTGTGATTTCCAAGTCTTACCTACGTATTTATCAGGATATACTAGATTTAAGAAATTAATTTTAATTTGAAATCCTCGTTTCATATTGCTGAATATTATTTTGTTTTTTTATATGTTGTTCCTTTCTTACATTAAACAGAGTTTACGTTTGATAGTTTTGTGTTATTTTCTTATATGAACTAAAATACATATAAAGTCGTATTTCGTTTTATTCCTCTAACTCAATAAGCCTAAATAATCTTATCACCAGTAGTGTCATATCATTAAAAAAAATGAGAGGTGTCTGTAGATTTTACATTACATTTTACATCACTAATCAGGTAAAGACATCTTCGAACTGTATGTGCACCGAATTTGTTACGCCTAAGTACAGAATTAACTTATCCAAAATACAATTCATTTTCAATCGTTTTTGTTTTGGTTTCCCTGTAAAATTCGCAATCATGAATTTATGGCACTTTTGAAATAGGGATGCAATATGCTCAAAAAGTTATTGTAACTGTTTTTAACCGATTTTGTTGTGGAGAAATATCCAGAAGAGATGCTATCCAGGAGACAATGTTTTTGGCAAATACTTCTCAAACTACACTTAACAAAATTCATCTTGGTATTTTATTTTAGTGAAATTATCTTCGCTTATTATATTAAGTACAACTGTGTACAATTCTCAATGATGGGTTCGTTATTTAGGTTTGTTGTAAGTTGATTATGTAAGAACATTGGTCATAACATTTTAGATATTTGATGACCGGCATTATACATGCATATTAATGCTTGCAACACGATGTATATGTAAATACATATATCATTTAGAAAGCTACCTATCATCGTGAACGTTTTTGTTTCTATGTTATATTTATGTTTCAATAGTTATGTTTACTACACTTTAGTCGCTTTTTTTATAACAAAGCACAATAATTTGTGCCATTTGCAGGAGGTGCTCTAAATCCGTTGCAAAATTATAAACAACTTGAATCGTTCATTTTATAACTGATCTACTATATTATTCTCGCATGGTTTTTAAATGTTTTCCTATTTGAATGATTGAATTAGAAATTATCAAAATTATATTTAAATAATTTCTACTACCCACTTAGCTTGTTTTGACCTGCATCATATATTACAACCAACTTGAATTGCTGGAATTGGGACGGACATACATAAATTAAATGTGGTCCTGCCGATTGTCATTTTTCAACAAAATTTGATTTCTTGTAATATTATCATTCAGAAATTGAAGGTCAATTTTTAAAAATAATCGAGAAGTTGAAAAAACAGAATGCCTTCCAGAGAAAAAAAAAATTTCAAATTTCCACTGATACAACCTCTTATTTTATTATATCAGGTCATTTTTTGTTAGAAGAAATAAAACAATATCTCTCCTAAAATTACTATTTTCCCTCTAGTTTGTGTCAAAAAATTGAACGAATCTTGATTAAATGTAATAGTAGCAAATCTAGTCATACTTTTAATTTTTCTTCTGTTCAGAATTTTGCATCGAATGTAGATAATTCCTGTATAACTTTCCAAATAGGGTGTATAAAAATATTAACTCAAACAACTATTTGGATAAATATGTTTCTACTCTATCAGTCTATTAACAAGACAAATAACAATGCAGGGAAATCTAGAAAAGATTATTTAGGACTGGGAAACAAACTACTCTTGATATAAGTCGCAACAATTTACAGTGTCAGGTTTTACAACAGGTAACTTTAATCATAATAACTGCAATACTTTATGCGGTTAAGTCACTGCTATGATATAATAACCAAACTAATTTGAGTACACACTTCATTAATACATTAATGGGGTTCGGAGAATAATTATTAACCAGCAGTAGCCTTATTTGTATTATACTCTTATGTAGGAAAAATATACTCCGGGTTAACTGAATTACAAGGTAAAAGCAGTAGATGCCTATATTACAACCGTCATAATTACTACCAATAGTATTTGATGTATCAAATGAAAAACTAGTTAGATGTATCTTATCAAAATGCTTGCCTCTTAAAAATATTATGTGGTAGTGAGTGGACGACTAACGAATTCGAATGGCAGTCTTAATATCCTATTGTAGGAACTAAATGAAAGCATCTACTCAATCAAATTTTAATTTGAACTAGATTATTAGAATGTAATCGGTGGATGCCTCTTATGAAAGAAGCTTCTCTTAAAAGCAGCAACTAAGCATTAGATTATATATAAAAAACATTATTTTTTGATAGACAGAGCACGTCAAACAACATACACCTCTGAAAGTTCTATATGATTAAGAAGTACATTTTAGTAACCACCTTATCGATTTTTTTGAAATGCTGATGTATCAAATGAATAACGAATTAGATGTATTCTATCAAAATGCTTGCCTGATAAAAAGAATGTGTGGTAGTGAGGACAGTCTTAATATCCTATTGTAGGAACTAAATGAAAGTAACTACTCAATCAAATTTCAATTGGAACTGGATTATTAGAATGTCATTGGTGGATGCCCTCATGAAAGAAGCTTCTCCTCAAAATAGCAACTAAGCATTAAATTATATATAAAAAACATTATGTTTAGAAAGACAGAAGCAAGTCAAACAAGATACACTTCTGAAATTTCTATATGATTAAGAATTACATTTTAGTAAGCACCTTCTGGCTTTTTTGATAATGTTGGTAAAGTAGTAAAAAATGTTATGTATTTATAATATATACAAATTATAAAAACTGACACTCTATGGAAGATTTTATATTAACAACAGTATAACAAATAAGAACGGTTTTTGTCGCCACAATAAAGCAGTTTATAGTGAAATTGTAATGCTTAAGCTAAATATTTGAATCTCATATTTTTTTAAACAATATGTTATTTATACCTCACTTACATTGAGATCTTTGTATTATGACATTGCTTATTCTAATAGTTTTTCATATAGAAAACAGATACTAATACTAATTGACATTTACAAAAGATGCTTTTTCAACAAGTTGTAAAAATAACAATGGAAAGAAAATCTAATTTAAGAATTTCCTGTCAACTTAAATATTTTAGAAGAGAATAACTATATCACACATATTAATAAATCTTTGAATCGTATCTTCTTCTCATTAAATATTACATCAATAAAACAGTTTTCTATATAGGGAACTTCATGATATGGTACAATTTTCAAGAAGGATATATTGATAAAATGTTTCATATTAATATGTATTAGTTATTCACTCGACTCTTTGAGCACTTAACGTTAACAGTGATCACTACTTAAGAATCAACATATGAATTGCGTAGCTTTGATGTTTGACCGGATTTTCGGTTTCAAGAAATCCAATGCCTGTTAAAAAATAAATAATTAACTGTTAATAATTCAATAGATAGTTTTTCAGAGTAGTTTCCTTTCCATTGCCTAAATAGTTACTCATATTTGACCATACCCAGATCAAAGCTTAATCCAAGAATTTTTTCATAAGTTTATCTACTAGAAATATTGGTCCATAACGATAAAAAGTAATTGGATCAATTATCTGAAAATTTTAATAAAACAACATTTATGTTTAGTCTCAAAAACAGCTTACAAAATTTTAAAATATGCCCACTATTTAATGAAATTTAGATATTAATACAAGAGAAGTGTGATTTTTAAACCAAAAATTAAATTTGGCACATGGAGAGTTAGAATAAGTTCAAATACAACACTCAAAGCAGTCACTGAATAATTACCCTGTATTAATAAGTAGTAAGAGGTCCTGGGCAAAATAAACGTTGTATAGATTAGGATTTATCTCAAATACCTCTGTTATATTACTCGTACATTAGTTATTTTCGTTTGAATAGCAAAGGACATAATTCGAAAACTGGCAACTTTTAAATTTCAGAAAACTCAAATAAGCTGAAGATACAATGCAAACTCAATACTTTTCCTTCATTATAATCTCTTGAAAATAGAAAATGTGATTTATTTGTTAACACTTTCATTATGTAATAATGGCAACCAATAGTTTTTCTGTTGGTTTAAGAATTTGAAATTGGTAGTAATTTGTAAAGAAATATATTACATTTTAGCTGAGTATAGGAGTCAGTAAGAAAAAATAATCAATTACATATTTCATTAAATATTACATCAATTTATTACCATTGAAAAAAAAAATTAAACAGTTTCCTCATTTGTTCCAGATGGTTGCTATGAAAACGAGAAACAATGAAACTTATGTAGATTTGCTGATTCTTATTGTGGTATACCCTGAATTTAAACTATTATCTGTTTTTAATTAAAAGCCATTTTTGAGAAACCCGAATCACACTTAACAATCTCTAAAACTTCTAAACGGTAATGATGAAGTACGATACTAGTCATAATAAAATTATGTAGTCATCAAATAATGAACCACAAAATCATGCATAAGCTAAAACTCATATTTGTAGAGGAATGAATTAGAATTCTACTAGTATTTGGAATAATATGGAGTCCAGATAAGATCTGCTTTAATATTTTTATAAAACCATAAATATGAAGACAAGAAATAACAAAACAGGCACAATTTACCTAATTGTTGGATCATTTATGTCACAAAAGCTGAGTAACACCATCTGTAATAAGAAACTTACAGAATTACCAGTTAAATTCAAATTACTCCTCATAGCTTAAAAACAGAGTATCGATTGATTGGCAAGGCTGTATATTCTTGATTGGTAAGATTAGTCTGTTTTATTCAGCACTTTTTCAGTTCTCGTCAGGAATAAAGTGGTTGGTAGCTTGATTATTATTGCATTTGCAGTCAATTATTTCCATACCAAATAATTTTGTTATGGCTAGAATTTTATCCTTTGGGCCACTTTCAATCTTGTTCATTGTTTGGTGATTTATACAGTTGCAGATTTTTAAAATCATTTTAATCTAAAATTTATTTTGTTGAAATAACTAGAGCTCGTTCTATAGATTTTCAAAAATCTTTATTGAATACGAGATATGTAACAATAGTTTAATTCCAATGACCAAGCTGAAATTGGTGAAATAATTATAATACAAACCCAACTTTTATCAAATTATTCATTGGAACGTAGTCATTGTCACAGATTATTAAATACCTCAGAACCTTTTTTTTTTTTAATAAAACTGATTATTGATTATTTCTTTGGTCGAATCCAATCTATATTGTATAAAGTTATTTTGTGCGTAGTATATATTTGATACGACAATTGCGATAAGAGTATACATGAACAGTTTTCAGTCAGTATTTTAGGAAAAGAAGGGTTTTAAATAGAAAGTTTAAAGATTATAGAGGCCTTGCTTCGTATTTTAATATATACACTTTACAGTTAGGCCTTTACATCGAATAAATACTGTTATTTGAATTGATTTTTCAGTTGTGTTTATAAAATATGGATAATTATAATTCTACAAGAACTACTATTATTAGTATAATACAAATTATTTAATTTTTGGACTAAATCCATATTTACTTATTTTAAATATTATTTATATCAATGTTAAAATGGTATTTTAGTATTTACTATTGAGGAAGTTTTAATTTTAAAATCACAACTGATCAATTACAAACAGTTCCTAATCATTTTGCACAGCACATTCGGCAGTAGCCAATATCACTATATGTATTGCATTTGATGCTATTTAACAGAATTATGTGAATTGTAATGCTATAGCAATTGTTTGAATGGAATCTCAAGAAAAGTTGTTCAGTAAACTGAAAATTTACATTTTCTCTGAATAAATAATATTATATAACAATTTACACAAAAGAATTAGCCATCGTTTGTTTAATCCGTCATGTAATTCTTGTAATATTTTGAAGGATAGCATTAGCAAATCATTTTCATAGAGGTACTACAATTCAAAATTTCAATTGCTTTCAGCATTAAAATCAATAAGTATGGTATTCTCAGAGATGTGACATTTTAAAAATAACAGTATTTGAAATGCAAAATACAAAATACAAAATACCTATTTCCATTTTGTATTTAAATACTTTTTTTAGAAAAGCATTTTATATTTTATTTGAAATACCTTTTAGGACATATTTTGTATTTGCAAAATGCAAAATACTTTTTGCTAAGTTTTGTAAACATCGAAGAATTAATAATTAATGTGTTACAATCTTCAATTAAAATCTTGTTACAATAAAAGAGCACTGTAAATAAAACACTATGTAACTTGGTCTGATCAGCTTCGTTTATTATCGACTCTTTTCGTATGAATTCGGGATTATTCGGTCACCTTACCGTGCGGTGAGTTTTCGTTCCCGAAAACGCTAATAGTAGTAATCTGTGCAAGCCACTTAGGTTGCCAAATGTGTTGAACCGAACGAACGAATTATCTCTTTTTACACTTTTAATAAAGTTATCTTGCTTTCCGATAAAATAATAACGAAACCAAAAAAGTGAACCAAATAATTATTGAACTGTTTCGAGTTTGTTTGCAAGTTGATCATAAATTCGGTTAACCCGTAACCTAACCTAACCTACTAAATAAATTACTTGGTAACTATCTTTCCAGTGAATTAAATTTGAAAACATGTAAGTACACAAAATGAATAATTATATCTCATGTTATTTTTAATTAGCTACCCGGTACCCACCAAACCCAATTTATAAACAATTACCTATGTTTTCATATTAAAACAAACAACGATTGTTAAATACTTTAATTAATACATTGATTTATGTATACCTGCAAAATGCATACATGTTATTTTTATGCTTAATCCCCATGATATTTTCTATTTTGTTTCAGGGATGATAATATTTCTCTACCATTGATATTAAAGTATTGTTTTAAAGATATAAAAAAGGATGCTGGAAGTGAGAATAATAATATATCGGCTGTTTGCAAGAAATGCTCTAAAACATTAAAAGGAAGTCTAATTTCAACTACAAATTTTTTAAATCATATAAAAGTGAGTAACATGTTAATTTTATTTCCTAATCAAACTTGATATTTTTTCATTTGTTACAATTACATAGACAATAGGTGTATATAAATAAACAAACTGCAATAGCTGATTCTGGTTGTGTATGTGTGAATTTATAATGATATTACTTTTTTTTTTCACAGAAAAGGTCATGGTGATCTATTGACAGAGTATGAAAATTTAAAATCCCAAACCAAAACCTCCAAAAAGAAAAAATGTGGCACACACACTGATGAAAATAGTGCAAGTACTTCGAAAAAACTGATACAAAGCACTCTTCCAACTACTTTGCCAGTGTCAATTAATTTAGACAAGTTGGTTATAGATTTTATAATTGATACAATGTCACCAATATCTATTGTCGAAAATAAATCATTTAGGACTCTAATTGAAGGTGCTCAAAAACTACAAAACCCACCAAAATTTATGTGCCGTCGCACATGTAACAAGAGAATTGCTGATATGTGCGCAGAATATAAGGAAAATCTAAAAATAAAATTAAAAACCGTTGATTATGTGTGTACGACAGCAGATGTTGTTAAAAATAATACTTTTCTGGTTTGTGTTTAATAATATAGGTATTAGTTTTTTTACTTTCTGGCCTACTGTTAAGATATATGAAAATAAAAAAGAAGAAGTCAGTTAGTGAGAATCATAGAGAATTATCGAGAATGATTCATCATTTTTTTTTTAGGTTAAGATGATATATAAATATGATAAAAATTGTACATGGAGTTGATAAATAAAAGTGTTAATTATTTAATTAGTTAATTATTTAAAAAAACAACAGGTTATGGGCCCAGGTGATTCTGTGGATAATTAAAATATAAAGAAAATGGCTAATTCACAAATAAAAAATATTTATAACATAGAATTATTGAATGGTGAAAATTATTACTCATGGAAATTTAGAGTGAAAATATTACTAGAAGAAAAAGATGTGGCAGAATGGATAGAAAAAGAATTTGTGGAATCAGATTATACAGTGGAAAAAGACAAAAAGGAAGCTATGAAAAAAGATAAGTTATGTAAGTCATTGATAATACAATGTTTGGATGATAAGCAATTAGAATTTGTAACGGAGAAAAATACAGCCTATGGTATGTGGCAAGCTTTAGGAGATATTTATGAAAAAAAAGGATTACCCGGGCAAATGATGCTAAGAAGAATGTTAATGTCATTAAAATTAAAAGAGAATGAAGATTTGGAAGGTTATTTGACAGAATTTGATGATCTTGTTAGGAAGATAAGAGCTACAGGAGCTGTTATGAGTGATGAGGACATTGTATGTATGTTAATGATGGGGATGCCTCCAAGTTTTGAAACAGTTATAACAATATTAGAGAATATGGATCCTAAAGTGTTAACAATAGATTTCGTCAAAAGAAAATTTAGAAGTGAAGTAGAAAGAAGAAAAGCATTAAAATCTGAACAATCAACTTATGAACAAAAATCAGCAGTATTTAATACTACAAATACTAGAAAAATAGTGTGTTTCCGGTGTCACAAGGAAGGACATATGCAAAAAGACTGTAAAGAAAGTGTACCAGGGCAATCAAATTCAAGAGTTGTGCAAGGTGGTTTTACAAGAGGTAGTTTCAGAGGAAATTATAGAGGTGGTTATAGTAGAGGAGTTTTTCGAGGATAAGCAACTCCAAGTAGAGGTTTCACTCGAGGTAGAAGTTATCATACAAACTACAGAAATCAGGGAAATCATGTAGAGGTGAACAAGAAACAAAGTTCAGAAGATCAGGAAGAGCAAGATGGAATATGTTTTTTGATGAATGGTAATGAAAGTAAGATTGTAAGTAACGATAATATCTCATTCTATATAGATTCAGGCTGTACAGATCATTTAGTAAATAATAACAAATATTTTTATGAATATTTAGAATTAAAAACACCAATTAACATAGAAGTAGCAAAGAATAATGAATATTTGAGGGCAATAGGTATTGGAAATATTAAAGTTTTGAGTAAAATAAATGGAAAGATCATTGAATGCATAATAAAAAATGTTTTTTACGTTCCAAATTTAAGGAAGAATTTATTATCAGTAAAAAGATTAGAAATGTCTAATGTATCTGTAGTTTTTGAGGGTGGTCAGGTTAGTTTATATAATGAAAATAAATTGATAGGAGTAGGATTTAGAAACAGGCTTTATGAGATTATTTTTGAGTATAAGATAGAAAATCGATGTTTTATGATTGAAAATGATGACAATGAATCAATGATGTGGCATAAAAGATTAGGGCATATATGTAATGCAAATTTAAAGTTATTAGTTGATAAAAGAATGGTAAAAGGTTTGGAAAATGTAAATGTAAATAAAATTGATTTTTGTGAAGCCTGTGTAAAAGGTAAAATGACAAAACTTAGATTTGAAACAAGATCACATGCAAAAAGATTATTAGAGATTGTTCATACTGATGTTGTTGGACCAATAACGCCACTAAGTCACGATGGGGGTAAATATTTTGTTACATTTGTGGATGATTTTTCTAATTTTTGTACAGTGTATATCATAAAAGGTAAAGATGAGGTGTTTAAGTGTTTTGAAGAATATGTAAATATGGTACAATCAAAATTTAACATAAAATTGGCAGTGCTAAGATGTGACAATGGAGGGGAATATATTTCCAAAGATATAAAAGATTTATGTAAATCAAATGGAACTGTTTTAGATTATACAATACCATATACGCCACAGCAGAATGGTAAGGCTGAGAGGTTTAATAGAAGTTTGTTGGAAAAGGCAAGAACAATGATAGAAGAAGCCAACCTGCCAAAAACATTTTGGAATGAGAGCATTAGAGTAGCTGCTTATATTTTAAATCGTAGCCCTAGCAAACATTTAGAAAATGTTACACCAGCAGAATTGTGGTATGGTAAAAAACCTGATATAAAAAATATTAAGATATTTGGATGTACAGCATATGCTCATATACAAAAACAATTTAGAGAAAAGTTTGATCCAGTTTCTGAAAAAATGATTTTTATAGGATATACAAATACAGGTTATAGATTGTGGAGTATAAAAGGAAAAAGGGTGATAGTAGCACGAGATGTTATATTTAATGAAACTGATTTTATTTATAAAATAAAAAAGGCAAGTATTGAAATAAATAATAGAGAACAAAACAGTTTAGAAGAAAACGTTGAAATAGAATCCGAAGAAGATGAGAGTAATGATGAAGCTCATAAAAGAAAAAATTTTGAAAGAATAAAAAGGAAAGTCAAAATTCCAGAAAAATATAATGATTATGAATTATATATGGCATTTGATGCTGTATCATTTGTAGAAAAAGTACCAGAGACAGTGGAGGAAATAGATAATAGAAGTGACAAAAATATGTGGATACAGGCTATGAAAAGGGAAATTGATTCAATTGAGAAAAATGAGACATGGAATGAAGTAGAGAAACCGGAAAAAGCAGAAATTTTGACAGCTAAATGGGTATTTGCTAAGAAACCATTAGAAACAATAATGGAAGACAGATACAAAGCGAGATTAGTTGTACGAGGATGTGGACAGAGAAATACTTATGATTATGATGATATATATTCACCTGTGGCAAAAATGACAACAATAAGGACTCTTCTAACAGTGAGCAATCAATATGGATATTATATAAAACAACTTGATGTGAAAACGGCATTTCTAAATGGAGATTTAAAAGAAGAAATATATGTTTATGCGCCAGAGAGGGTAAATTGTAAACCAGGATGTGTTTTAAAATTGAATAAAGCTCTTTATGGCTTAAAACAAGCTGCAAAATGCTGGAATATAAAAATAAATACATATTTATTAAATTTAGGTTTTACAAGATCAGAAACTGATTATTGTCTATATACAAAAGTTGATGAAGATAAACAAATTATGTATTTATTACTCTACGTGGATGATATCATATTAGCAGGGCAAAAATTAAATAAAATTGAAATTTGTAAAAATGATTTAATGAGATGTTTTGATATAAAAGATAAAGGAGATTTAAAGAATTTTATAGGACTTGAAGTAAATTATATTAAAGAAGAAGGAATCTTGGAATTAAGTCAAAGAAGATATTTACTTGGAATATTAGAAAGATTTAATTTTGATAATTGCAATCCCACAGCAACACCTATAGATCCAAAGTTTAATATTTTTGAAAATAAAGATGATGAATGCACACTACCAGTAAGACAATTAATTGGATGTTTAATGTATCTGATGCTTGGAACAAGACCAGATATCAGTTACTCAGTAAATTATTTAAGTAGATTTCAAGATAAAAATAATAGTTTGGTGTGGACAGGATTAAAAAGAATTTTAAGATATTTAAAAGGAACAGTTAATATGCACTTAAAATTTGAAAGAAAAAATAATGAAAGTTTGTTTGAGTGTTATGTGGATTCTGATTGGGGAAGTGAAGTGGTAGATAGAAAATCAGTGTCAGGATATTTAATTAAATTATTTGGTAATATAGTGATGTGGGTAACAAGAAAACAAAATTGTGTGACTCTTTCAAGCTCAGAAGCTGAGTTAGTGGCATTATGTTCCGCAGTACAAGATTGCTTATGGTTTAAGAAATTATTGTTTGATATGAAAGTCAATATTCAAAATTTTAAAATATATGAGGACAATCAAGGATGTATAGCTTTGATAAAAAATCCCGAAAATAACAAACGTGTAAAACATATAGATATAAAATACAACTTTGTGTGTGACATTTTAAATACAAAGAAAATGGAATTAACTTTTATTGGAACTAAAAATCAAGTAGCAGACATTTTAACAAAGGGGCTCCACAAAAGACAGTTTTATAAGAATAGAGATTATTTAAATTTATGTTAAGATATTTTGTTTATTATTAATGTTAATAAAAGAAAAATCAAAATATAATATTTGAAATTTCATAGAAAAGTATTAAGAGAGGGTGTTAAAAATAATACTTTTCTGGTTTGTGTTTAATAATATAGGTATTAGTTTTTTTACTTTCTGGCCTACTGTTAAGATATATGAAAATAAAAAAGAAGAAGTCAGTTAGTGAGAATCATAGAGAATTATCGAGAATGATTCATCATTTTTTTTTTAGGTTAAGATGATATATAAATATGATAAAAATTGTACATGGAGTTGATAAATAAAAGTGTATAAGAAGAAAGACTATAAGTTAATTATTTAAAAAAACAACAGATGTTTGGTCATCATCAAGGAGAAGTTACCTAGGTATGACTGTTCATTGGATTGATCCTCACACATTTGAGAGAAATAGTTTTACTCTTGCTTGTAGAAGATTTAAAGGAACTCATACCTTTGACAAAGTGGCCGAACTGATCATTGACATACACACAGAGTATCATTTGAGGGTACCAAAAATAACAAAAACTGTAACTGATAATGGCTCAAATATGTTAAAAGCATTTAAAATTTATGGAAAATCTGAATTGGGAATGGACGCTACTGATGGAATTTTTTTTCATCATCTGACATAGAAAACATTTCAGTAAATAAAAATGATGACGACCATAATAATAATAATGAACATGACGACGATGATGATGAGACATTTCTCTTAAAAGAATTTCCTGAATCTCAAAAACCTGAAGAAACATATCAACTGCCTAACCATGAAAGATGTACCACCCACACATTGCATTTAATTACCTCTCGTGGTATTATTCAGGCAAGATCTCAAAATATTTCATATAAAAAGCTGCATGATGCAGCTATGGCTAAATGCCAAGCAATTTGGAATTTGTGTTCAAGGTCCCCCAAAGCGTCTGAAATATATTGTGAAACTACCAGGAAATCTCCGACAAGTCCATGTCCAACAAGATGGAATTCATATTATAACTGTATTATGGATCTTTTAAAAGTTCAGGAAACTTTAAATGAAACCTTAAAAAACTAGGATTGTCGGTTTTTAAAGAAATTGAATTGCAGTTTCTAATTGAATATACCAACTGTACAAAACCCATAGCAGAAGTTATCAAAAGCTTAGAGGGAGAGGGAGAGGGAAATAAAATCTTGCATTCATTACAAATGGACAATCCCATATACTGTGGAGTACTGATAGAGACAATAAAAAAAAGCTTAGAAAAGAGGTTTGGAAAATTTCATGATTTGAAGGATCCTAAAGCTAAAGATGCAATTTTGGCATCGGTGTCATATCCTTTTTTTAAATTAAAATGGGTGCCAAAAGGAAATAGAGAACATATAAAGGAATTGTTCCTTGCACAAGTGAGAAAACTTAAAAATGATCATAAAGATCTAAATAATACATCCCAATCATCACACAAGAAAGAAAAAAATGAATCCTACTACATGTTCTATGATTATTCGGATTCCTCACTAGCTAGTGAATCTAGTGATAGTGCAAATGCAAACACCACTATTGACCTGGAATCATTGCAATATTTGAAGGATAATGATGTCAGCCTGCAATCATTAAATAAATACCCTACAGTAAAGATATTATTCTTGAAATATAATACCTGCTTGCCTAGTTCTGCGCCAGTAGAGAGGCTTTTTTCTTATGGTGGCATGATTATGAGACCACACAGGAGAAAGATGAGCGACAGTGTATTTGAGCAAATTATTTTATTAAAATCTGTTAAATAAATTTAATTTAAGTAAGTTATCAAAGTAAATTTACCAGCCTGTTAGCTGGCTAAAATAAATAAACTTTTCAACAAAATAAAGATAATTTAAAACTAAAAGTATTTTATTTTAATAAAGCATTTTGTAAATACGTATTTTGCATTTAGTATTTTAAATATAAAATGAAAAACTATTTTGTATTTTGTATTTGAAATAACAAAATACAAAAAGTATTTGCATTTAAATACATTTTATAACCTATTTTGCACATCTCTGGGTATTCTATCTACAAACAACAAATGTATATACTGTAATACAATCCAAAAAATGGATTATTAGTACTCAGTTTGGATGGTATTACAATAAAGTATTTTTATCTCAGGAAACATCTGAATGTTGATGCCTCGTCTTTTTGTGTGCAAATGTGAACCAAGTCCCTACTCTTCTTCCTAAAGAATTATTCGAAGTTGAATTCAGTTGCAGAGTTGATCCCATATAACCTGAATCGTGTTTGTAATTTTTACCATCTTAAAAAAATGCCACATATTAAATCAATTAATAAATATTATTATGTATTATTAATATTAATAATGTGGTTACGTCGCCGTCACCAGTTGCTTTTGGTGAGAACATAGCCATAGGTTTGTACATTTACATTAACACTAAATCTTACAAGAAAAGTAAAAGTGAGTTATTATACTTACTTCTAGGTTTTCGAGGAGGTCTCCTCTTCGATCTGGCAGATATCCTTGCTAAATGCCTCGTTGAAGGAGGAAAGTCTAAACCGTCATCTTTGTCTTGAGCAACCAACTTTCTTTCTTCTGCAAACACTTTCAACCACCTTTGTTTGTCATTGGAAGATCGACAGCAGAACAATAACCATTTATCACGTATTAAACTGTATAACTTTATGGCGTGTCTCACAGTAACACCTAAGTGAGCATCTAAAATAAAAAATATATTGTTTTAAATATTCAAATGCTATATAAAACATATTTAATCTATTAGTCAACAACTGTTTACCAAATTTAATAACTTTAAGAAATATGGATAATGATAAAAAATCGAAAATATACTATATAATCAAATGTATAAATCCAATTTCTAAGAAAACGTTATTAATGTTTAGCTTCTCAATTACCTTTTCCATCAGGTACGTCAATTACTTCACTAGTATCCAAACAAAATCTTCCTTTATATACATACGTATTTCTTTTAAGAATATCCTACAAGAGAAATAGTTTTTTGTCTTTCTTCTTGATAAATATTAAAATCTTACCTTTTTACAATAGACGATTTGATGATCAAATAAAAATAAGGTAATATTATTGGTCCACATACCAGTCGTCACTTTTACTACTTCCCCTTGATGAATTAGTTGAGAACTAATTTCTATAAGATCTTCACCCTAAGATTAAACATATTTTCAATCTGTCACATGAATCTAATTTTTGGACGTAACTATAAACATAATTAATTTTATTTACCAAATGATTATAGAGTTGTTTTTTGGAGGGTGAGTATATTACTTTTTTTTAATTTACAATAATTTGGAGAAACTTTCAATCTTGATTCCGCAAAAATGGGCTCTTATGTTATTTTAATATAACCGTGTTTAATTTATTTAAGTCTACTTTTCTATGAGCAAAAATGCAACATAATAATCCTTACTCACTAATTACCCTTTGTTCATATGGGATGGGGTAGACGATAAAGTGAAGTGAATAAGCTCAATGTCTTATAGTCACCAAAATATGAACTTCATAATATCATAACCTTTGGTAGAAGAAATAAGGTTCTCAATTCACCCCTATGAAGGGTTGCATTTCTTTAATATTCAGATATACTAATTTACATAACTTTCAAATACTGATTTATTAAAAAAAGAATAACAAAGATATGAACATAAATGACAATAAATTCTTTGTGGACTTTTTCAGTTAATTTCTGGTAAATAAAATTTCTGTATTATTTCAAATGACAATAGAGTAATTAATATTAGTATTAAAGTAGATTTATTCAAAATTTTCGAACACATTAACAAAATGACTATCCCTACCTCCCAACCTTCAACTCTCTGTTGCCAAGCTGCCAATTTTTCCAAGCTTTCCATCCTTCTTTTCCTTTCATTAATAAGCATCGCAACACCACGCATAGCTTCTAAGGCTTCTTTAATATCATTATAGTCAGGGTGGTCGGCTTTTGTATATTTAAGTAGTTCGGCCAGCTGCAATGGATACTTACAAATCCTTTGAATAGGAGTAAGTAGATAACCATCCAGGGGGATTTCTATTAAACCCCTCATTAGTCTACAGGCTTCAAAGAATTTACTGTAATTTTGAAGCTGATACAGTTCTTGTAACGTAGCTGTTGCTATGGGATGACTATTGCAGTAATCGGAGTACATTTTGAAACCTGTTGCAAAAAGTTATTGGAAATTTATAAATGAAAATCAAACTTGATTAAAAGTAGTAGTAGTGTAACAATACCAGATATATTATTTAACTCATCATATTTAATTGAAAGGATAAATGAAAATAATCCCACTTTCACAGTGTTCACTCTACTCTAGATAATTTGTTCTAAAGATTGTATGGATGTGAACAATTGAATTTGTTGTGAAGACAAAAACAAAGGTAAGTTATTATATCAAGGAATGAAAATAGAAAATTTTATTGACTGAGAAATTAAAATGCATTGTAAGTTAAGGACTATTCTGAAACTTAGTTCTGAAAAATATAAAGTCAATATTTTGTCTAATATTTTAATTGATGGACTATATTGTACATACAGTTGATGACTAAAAATAAATAAAGTCCCTGAGACGCACTTTGATGGTCATTTAATCAGTGTTTTGAGCTTTATTTTTTCTGTTCATTTGCAAATCTGTCTCAGAATTTTATTTTTTGTATGTGGAAGTTAGAATTTAATATCGTGTGTTAATCCGAATCAAATTTATTAAAACAATAGGAATTACGATACATTTAAAAGTGATAGACTTGTGTTGGACCAACCAATAAGGCTTTTAACTGAACTTATAATCGGTAAGATGATTGAAAAGTGACTACAAATCATTCTTTCGGTCAAATAATAATGAAAAAGCAGTCTACTGTTATTAGTAGTTATTATGAGTTCAGAAAGTATATTTCTATTAATAGAAACTTTTCTTATTCCTGATATCTAGGCTTTATAAACATAGAAAGTTGCCAGAGAAATATTTTACTTTCAAATCAGTAAATGGCAGAACAAGAACAAGGTAATAAGGAACACTTAACTGCTGAAGGTTCCTATGTTAACATTCAAACAATCTGTTAAATTGTTATATTTACCAAGATCAGTTGAAAAAACTACTTGAAAAATAGATTTCACAATTCAAGAGTTGTAAAATCGCATTTGAAGTTCTTTTGTTAAGTTTTTGTGAAAACTTGTGTTGGATTTTAAATAATTTATGATACACGTACAATTAAAATTTTTAACAAAGTCTCTGTTGATTTTTGATAATCTTTCAATATACAGTGGGGTGTGAAATGAAAGGAAATATTTGATAAATATAGTGAAATGAAGAAGAATTATTCTCATATTAATGACTAACCTGAACGGTGTTTTAAAAAACATGATCCTACACAACTTTTATACGGCGAATCCCACTCAATGCATCCCTCTAAGTCTTTTAAAAAACCCAACTGAAATGTCAGTATATCTTCTAAATTTATAAAAATCGTATCTATGTGTTCTTTACTAAACATATCAGTTCTTTTACGGCATTCGGCTATATAACCCTCAACAACATCTTGTAACACTTTAACGAAATCGCGTTCAGTATGCACCAGTTCCCGCACCACACTTGTTCTCACTTGGTCGTTTGATAAAAGAGAAATACTAGTCCTACGTCGTATTTGACATGGCATCCGCTCTCCCGAAGCCATTGCGGCAAGGCAATCCTCAACAGTATCTTCCTGGCTCACTCTTAATCTCACAAACTGAGCAGGGAACCAGCCGGATTTTCCATTGGTTGTACCCCACCACCAATCTCTAAAAAATAAATATTTTATTAATACCAGGAACTAAGACAGGATGTGGAAAAATTCCCTATTCTGAAGTAAAACAATGTGGTAGTATTTTGTTAAATATTGGGAAAAAGAAAGTATAATCTATTTACCTGTTGGCAGTTTCCACAACTTCTATGACATCTCCAGCTCGAAATGCTAGTTCTTCGGATTCAATCGCCACGTGATCAAAAACAGCCTCAGCTAAGATAATCATCTCTTCATCTATAGCCATATCAAGAGATTTTTTTCTATCAACTAAAGATGCCAATGAAGATTCAGAATCTGACATCATTTCATCATCAGAAGTTCCTTGGCGTTCGTCGTCACTGGCCATGTGGAATCCTAATTTCATACCTGAAAAAACGAAATTAGAGCTAGAAGTCACAAGGTACTAAATCTGGTAAGTAGGGCGGATGTGGACAGACAAGAAAAGTTTTAGCAACGATTTGGAAAATCAAAAAGACTTAAGGCATAGTTCGTTCTAATGACGAAGAAGAAAACCGTTAGCCTATGTTCAGCTCGATTACTTCATAATCGTTTGACAAATGTTTCAGTACTCTTCTTAACAAATTCTATTAATCCATCAATAAACAAGTTTGTCAATTTTTTAAACATTTTCGTTATAGGTCACAGGATGTTCCGACCATTCCTCCTTCTTAACTGACTAATTTCAATTTCTAAATTACTTAAATAACTTGTAAACAGTCCTTAAACAAGTTACTACATTTTCAGCGATTTCGTGATCTTTTTCGGCACTTTTGGGAACAAAACTTAATGTTAACGCGTCAAAATCCATGTTTCATGCAATCTCACTAAAGCGGCTATATTAGTAGAATAACAATACGGAGCATATACTTTTAAAATATAAGGCATTTCACAAAAGAAGTAAATCATCGAAATAATTTTAGAAGAATTCATTTACAGAATGAACAAATAAACGATTTGTAAATTCAATTATTGAGATGTCAAGTTACCGCCAGTTGCCAAGTCTAAATTGCGAAAATTAGATTAAATAGGAAAAGTTAGGATAGTAACAAGACAATATAAAGACTAGGGTTAATAATATACTATCATTTTTTAATTGAATTTAAATACAAATTCACTTACCACCATTTTTTGCTCTTATTAAGGGCGACAACTTATCGATGTCTAACGGTTGACTCAGAGATCTTCTTAAGGTTCCTCTTCGTCCTAGACCACTGCTATTTCGCAAAACAACTCCGTCAGGCGGCGTATCAGGTGGTTTTTTTCTTGGGCTTTGTGAGCGACTTTGCATATTTGGAGGTCCCGGTGAAGAAAACATTCTACCGAAAGAGCGGTCCCAGTTTAAAATACGACGTCCTCCCAAGTCTGACCTAGTTCTACGAACTTGTTGGTGCTTAGCGTGGGCACGTTGTTTTAAATCAGCCTGTAATGAAAAAGAAAAATTAGTGGATAGAATAACAAGATATAATCGTCATTTACTAGTAGGTTGAATATGTTTGAAAGAAGTCTTACTAAACAATGAGGAATAGAAGCGAGCACATCCTTAGATTAACTTGAGTTTAAGAGTTTAGTAAAACTTCTCTTCTCGTTTACAATACAATTTTTTGGTTGAGATTTCCATAAATTTACAATCTGGTGAAGTTTTGATTGTTAGAATAACAATAATAACCACTGGATCTATTTCAACTGCTCATAGTCTGATGTGCTGAGACAAATAATGATAAGTTTGGATACAACTATTTGCAAAACGATACGTAACGAAAGACACCGTTGATGGCTTAGGTACTGAGCACTGTCGTAATCAATTTCATGGTAATGTGTTCAATATGGCCGGCATCTATAAAGGAAAGAATAAGCTGACTATTCCGAAAAATACGTTTTGCTTTACTTTCTACGCTTGCACAACTAACTTTGAAGAAACTGACCCGTTCGAGGTACTTTGGCTAGACTCTTCGGCAGGTGTCAATAACGAAGCAGACTGATATAATTTCTATATAGAATGCACAATTAAGTGCGTGTTTGAATTTACTCTAATATTATTGAGAAATCTCATGTTACTAAATCTACAAAATATACTGCTTAGTCCAAAATAGAGCTACCGCCAATGACTTGAATATTTTCATTCAACTCTGCATCATGAAATCAAATAAGGTTTATTGTGAAACATCTTCACTTTTGTTTGTAGATATAAAAAAGATGGCAACGGATTTATGCACGCGATTTGCTTATATTTGAATTGTTCTGCAAATTCCTACTACATTCTCAAGCTATGAGTTGTAGCAAAAAAAATAAATGGAGAATCGAATATAACATAACATTAATTATAACAGAACAATGGATTGAAAGAGCTAAATTTTTGAGCGATATTTCGGAGTGACAATACTCAAATAATATCTGATTGTTGAATTAAATAAAGAAGTATTATATGAACTATCCATATCTAAAAGTGAATCAAAAGCTTTAATAAAATTGTTCAAAACGAATCCAAACAAATATTAAATATAATTCGATAGATTAATTATATCTTAGATTTTAAAAATAAAGCTCTAGCTAAACAATTGAATAATATAAAACAAGTTCATTATGAGTTATTTTTGAATTGATAAATTTTCAATGACGGAATATATTTTTAAAAAATATATAGAGTAATGTAATTTGAAAATAACAGATACTTTACGAAACAAGTACCTTTATGGTTAATAGTCCGGGAGATAGCGTTGCAATTTTATAAAAATTCATGTTACGAGTTTTATTGGATAAATCTGTAGAGGCAGTACTCGCTTATTTTTTCGTATTGTTTCTACATATGTCAGCTCATTCAGCAGTTCCATGGATGAAAACCAATTGTCCGCAGTAACGTTTCTGTTGGTGTGCATAATTGGAGTTACCAATTCTAAGACTGAGAGTGTTGGAATAGACAGCTTCTTAGGATTATCAGTATGTAATTTTTTTCCAGTGTAAGCGAAAGCGTTCAGAAGGTAATGAGTTTTGGAGTCACACAAGCATAATATTTTTATTCTGTAACGTTTAGGTTTACTCTTGATATAAACACGAAAACTGCATTTACCTCGAAATCCAACCAACATCTCGTCAACAGTAGTGTAAGCATATGGTGTATAATGGTCCTTGCAATTATCCAACAATTTCTGAAAGAGTTAAGATATAGGAGCCAGTTTATCACCCTCTGTTTTTCTTGCTTGCCTGGTTTCTGCATCATCAAAACACAAAGCTGTTAACAGAAACAGAAACCGCTTCAGAGACATAGTGAGACGAAACATATCTCGTCCTGTGCCGTCGGTATCCCATAAGGAACTTGCGTCTTCGTGAGGCGATTTGAAAACACCGGTTAGATACAGTAATCCTTTTTTGATTGGTATACGTTATTATCATTTCAAGAATATCGTCTGTACAAAGCAGAGATCATGCATCTAAAGGTGAACCTGGGTTGTGTACCAGCATTACCTTTGAGAGCTGGTAGTATAATATTTTCCTTTCGTGTTCTAGAAGGTGCCGGTGGATTTGAAGTTATTACGACCATAAAAGTATTCTCTCATTTTATCCTGAATAGGTTCTTCATCACTGGATCCTTCAATTTCCGTATCAGTTTCATGCTTTGAGTTCTCACTTTGCACTTCCACGTCACTATTATCGTCATCATTATCCTCAAAAGTGTTTTCGAGGTCCACCTCATTTTCACTCAAGCTTTCCAAGTTATTAGCAATGTCTTCCAGTTCTTTATCACTAAGGTTTTTCGTCATTTTGCTATTTACGTACTTAACTGGTATGGTTGGGTCAAAATTGACCCGCGCAACGACTACACAGCTTGAACAATAAACGGGAACTGAACTCGGCAGAGCAATGCATAGTGGGGGAATACGTTCACGCGCGATATCGAGTGATGCCTACTCAGGAACAAATAAATGCTTGAAGTTGCTCTGGTTCATCATTCACCCAACCATACCAGTTGAGGGTTAAGAGGTGCTTATTCTTTGACTGACTATCATTACATCCACAAACAATGATTTTCTGTTTCTAGCATGCTTTAATTACTTTTACCTATATGTTTGTGACTGACTTTTTGTTCTCGATTTTGCCCTACTTTGAGCGATTAGATTTAATTTAAACCTCGCACAGATGTCAAAAGACTGACGACATCCAAATAATTCGATCGAAATATCCGCATGAGAGTAAAAAAGATAGGGCAGTTCCATAGTTACAACCATCCGTACAGATTAAAGAAGGGTTTAAAATTGGAAAATGAACTAATAAGCAAAAAATAGAATACAGTTTCAAAACACTGAGTAACATGCTTTTAGGATTAGTTGTACTGAAAAGTGAATAATATAGTTAAAAAAACTGAAAAACACACTTTTAACAAGAATCAAATTACGAAGTAAAAATAATCTTGGCGTAGGAGTAAGAATTACTGATAAGAAAATTAATGTCATTATTCATAATAGCTAGTAAAAAATTATAATGATTGACATCGAGTCCCCTACATTTCGATATCACTAACATCAAAGAATTTCAGCAATGAAAGTTATACCACAGCAGTATACCTTTCATAACAATAACTATTCCGTCCATCAGGTAAAATTAACTGTAGTAAGAGCACCCTAATAGAGTTAAGTCAAATTTATTTGAATAAAAGAGAAATACTATTTCTGCTGTAGATATTTCGACTAGTTTATTTAGTTTCTGTTCGGATACAGATATTTTAATAATTCTTCTGTGGAATATGATCATATTAAGATCAACCTGAAAATTTATTCGATATTCATAATTGAAAGTGCACGACGTTACATTAATGTCACTTCTCTTTGAAAAAAATTAGAACCTTGCGTGCACTCTGCCAGTTGCATTCACAGAATGAGACTTTAACTTAACCCATTTTTCTGTAGAAATTAGAAAGTTGAGGACAATCCGAATCATTCTTAAAAGCATTTACAAATATAGTAAATATAGAGAACTCTAATTTACATATATAAGAATTATTATGCCGAATGTGTGATCTCGAAGCAACCGATAATGTGAATACATTAGGAATAGCAAAGTTCATCAAAACATATAAAAATAATGACCAAAACGACAAATTCATACTTATAATTACAATTGATGTGACGGTGCAATATTCCCTAAATAGACCATCTTTGGAGTCATACTCATTGATCAGTTCTTGTAATTAGTAATTACATCGTAGTTTTTTTAATCATTGACTACCTATTATTTGACCTAAATAAACCTATGTCTCCTTTTGCATCAAAGAATAATGGTCAGGTTAGTAATTATCCGAGTATACAAAGAAAAAATTGCATTATGAAAAAATGATTGAACTGATTCTAATGTTCTAGTTTTCTCAGCCTATTGTTATCATTAATTAAACATTTGCATCATAACAAAAACAGCTTAACAAAACGGATATTATATATACATAACAAATAGGTGCCTATAGTTTAAATTTACTTTCTGATAAAATTAATCGTGACATTAGTGCCTTTAATATATTTAATGCTGATGATGTTTACTTTGATAAAAATTGACTGCATTTGAAGTATGAGTATTGATGATATTTGTTGAATATTATTAAGAGTTCTTGGATTCTTCTCTACCGACTGTGGTATTTTATTTGTCGTATTCATTCTGTTTGCCATAGAGTCATCCAAGTAGTTTCCTGCTACCCACGTGCTCTTCTAGCCCCCTTATCACTTAAGAGTAGCAATATCTCCACCTGCATCAATCAGCAACGTAGCAGAAGACCTACGGTATATCCTGCTATATCCCGTGTATAGATTTGCTTTCGATAACGTTAAGTATGTAGCTATTTGTTTTCTCATGTATCCAAATTATCAATATTAATGTCCCGAGTGCATGTCAAATTGTCGATAATTTAATTTTGATTATGAGACAATTTGACATGCACGAGAGGGCATTTTGGCAGACTATTTCCTGAGAAAAATTTAATTTAAAATAAACAATAATTGTTCCTTTTCTTAAAATATAAAATTAAAACCAAATGATGTTTATTAATCCTAGACGAAAATTTGGCACTAGTGCAAATTATCGATAATTTGCACTAGTGCAGTATTATCGCTGAAATTTGATCGTTGCTAGGTAAACATAAAATATTACAGCTTTTTGGTTGGCTTAAATTTTTCGAAGGAAATAGTCTGTATAATGCACTTGCCGTGTTGATAATTTTCACGTGATATGTATTGAGCTTCTATTATGAAATTAATTATTTCTTGTCGAGTAAATTGTTTGGATTTCTTCAGTTGATAGGTGTCTCCTTATCGTTTGAGAAAAGCAACCACGCAGTTTCGAATATTCTTCTATATTTATTCCATTGTTCAATTTTAGCGTGCTCCTTAACATTGAGTAATCTTCTACAAAAACGAAGATTTATAATTTTTGGAAAATTTTGTGAAATAGGCTGCAAGAACGTTTTCAGAAAACGAAGATACTTCTCCGTTCCTTGAAAGCAGCATATGTATGTGGTGTTTCTTAGATTTTTTGGCGATAAATTGATAGCTGTTGCTATTGCAATTTCCACAATTGTCGGTGGCGTAGAGATTTCATCATTATTATTTTTTATTACTATCTAAATTCATTTTAAAAAGAAAGTATACAAACTTATAATGCGATTCAATTTGTGCGATAATTTTTTTTAAAAAAGTGATTGAAAAAATAATTTTATTCGGTATGAAAATCCGTGGAATATTTTATTTTATTTTTGTTTTCCTTTAGTTCTACTGCTATTGGAACAGCTGACGTTTGGAGCTGATATGCGTTAGGGGAAAACTACTATTGTCATGATTTTCAGAGGATATAAAATAACTCGCTCAACTATAGTCCCAAACTAGAAAGTTCACAATCGTTGATCGACAAAATTTGACAACCAAAAATTATGTTATCTTCCTTCGTGGAAAAACGACAAACAACTGGGCACGTAGACCCTAAATCTCATAGAATTGAAAATGAATACCGTTATTCACCACAATAGGAATTTTATATGCTACAACACAATTTCTAATGTCTAATGTAACAAAGAAGTTATTCACTAACAAATCTCAAGTTCTCACTATATTTTTAGGAATTAGTATTTGAAATAAATATATAATATTTCTATTGATGAATACAATATTCACCTGTATCCACTTCAAATAATAAGAATAAGTAGAAAAATATCCAATCACAAAAGTGATGCAATTTTTTTTTTCATACTGTACTGTGAAGTCATCTTTACAGTTCTAATTTGAGTCCAGAAAATGGCACTTTACGGTATCCTTGTACATTACAGTATTCTGAAATTTTCCCAATCCCGTTTCAAATAATTAGAAATAAAAAATCAATTAACATCAATAACTAAACTTTTATTCTAATTTTTGAATGTTAACACTAATGGCGCAAATACTATTACCAGAAAGATTTATTATAGGAATTACTGGATGTACTTCTTTATTTTAAGTAATGCTGGAAGATGTGTGGTTTTGGTTTAACACTTATACAAAAGTTTCACTCCCTTGTATCATTCTTGCTATTTTCTTTTTGCTCTCGATGGATTCTACCACATATTTTTCAGCCACTGATGAGCCCGTCCTTCCGAAACAATTTTTTTCGGTGCTCCACCAACAGTGTATATTCTAGCTCTTTGACCTACGCATTTTCCTTGTCTGTAGTCTAATAAAAGTGTTTTTAGTGGAAGGTGTTTTTATATTTTCTGAACACATCCAAATATTTCACCGCATTGCTGTTTATCACAGTAAAAACACGCCGAACATGTGTTTTTGTATGATTAATACGAACCACTAACCGAGAACCAGTATCCTCTACATCGTCTACTTCAAAATTATAAATGTCGTCCCTTCGACAACCTCAGGCAACTCCAATTAATACTATAACTTTCACTAGTAAATAGTCTTTGTCTGTGGCGTCCTAATAAATATTTCAACTTCTTCCTTTGTTAGCACCTTCGCCTGGTTTGAATGGTAATCTACACTTTGTTATTTTTTAAAAAGCTATTAACTTAGAATAACGGGAAATGTTAACATTCTCATAAACCATAATCATTGAGTATTTAGACCATAATGAAGAGCTATTTGATGTTTTTGACTGAAAATTTAAGAAGAGAATGCTTTTAAAAAGCAACTATTTATACCACATCAAAAAAATAAGCCAACATCACATTTTCATCAGCACTTTTCACCACGTCCGTAAATAAATATTACTTCAAGAAAGAAAATAGAACGTAAAGGAATATAGTTTTACGATATTAATAGTAAGAAATAGTAACATTAAATGAGCCCCAGGTATTGATGGATGTTAAGGTGAGTCTAAAAAATTTCAATGGAGTACCAATGGCAAGCTAATATTCCAATTGTGTGTATTTTTGTATACAATTCCATCAAACCAACATACATAAAAAATGAAAATTTCATAAAAATCACATGTGTAGAAAAGACGGTAGACATGTTAACATAAACTATTGTTAAATTTTGAATAAGTCAACCGCCTAAATCACATTTTCTCCCGAAGTATTCCACGCACGTCTCTTAAGAGATTCAAGGTCCTTAGATTGTTTTCAATAATAAACCAACAGAAATATCGAGGGTAGTCGTTTCGACTAAATGATTAGTCATAGTAAGATGCCTAAACTATAGTTGAGGACAAACAAGTTTTAAAAAGTACGCCAAAATACGACAGACGGATTAGAGAAGATGTCTCTAGGCTCTTGCAAGTTATTTAATGATATAAACAGTGTATTTTCAATTTAGAAAATTTTCAAAAAATAGAACAGATGCTGATTAATCCCTTTAACATAGCTGTACAATAAAACAAGTATGTAACATCAAAGTTCCTTTGATAATTCTAAGTTGCATAACATAAACCTTATTTACGAGCGAGGAAGAATTATTTCATTGTCGTTACTCAATGTACTCTAGTTCTAAGTATTTGAACAAAAATAAAATAAACTTGTGATATTTTTGTACAGATGGGCATAGACATAAAATAAAATGAACACTCATATTAACAAGTAGACTATCCACTAAATACTAACGAGTACATTAATTAGGTGCGAAATGTAAAGTCAATATGCTAGAAATGTGGAAAGTTATAAAATAGGTCATTCTCTCAAAAATATCTGTTTTAGAAATGTTTTGAATACTTTTGTTATATTTGTGTTTTTGGAAACAAATCGTTGAAACTCCAGCGTAACAAATTAAAAATTAAATTAGTCAGCAAGATTTTCGATACATGGAAATTCCCAAACTCGAATCGCATTATTAATAATATGTATTGTTCAATTTGTCGTAGGAAAATACATAAATGTGAATACTTAGATCTAATATTTAGAAAAGACAAATATTTCGTAGGATCAATCTAGTAAAAATAGAACCCCAAGCCACAACCTAGCAGTGTACAAATAAAAATACATTTGAAATGAGGTCAAAAACAGAAAAATTATTAGATATTTTCAAAGGTGAAACATCCATAAATGTGATGAGATTAGCAACATACGCAATTTTTATTTCATTTGCTCGGCATTGATAGAAATACAGGCAATAAAGGTAAACTCTGATTATACAGTTGAAAAAGTATGGCACAATCATTTTCAGCGATAGGAAAGCTGAGTTTAAAGGGTTATTGACAGTTTTTCAAGCTGGCACAATGTTTGCACTACTACTAACTTGGTTGGCAAAATCCGCGTCAGACCAAGTGATTGTGGGTGTTGGTGTAGTGGTGGTGTAAACAGTGTAATCAGTATGAATATCACCAACAGTTCCAGAAATCCCATTTAGGTTTTCAGGCACAAACGGTTAAAAACGGCGGAGGTAACAATTGATGTTGATGAATTAAAGTAAATGTCAATTATCAAGCTGACAATTTTATACTATACATTGTCGATTAAATGGTCCGTAGGCGCGGCATAACAGTATTATGATTGCCACAATACATTTAAAATCGCAGACGTGGAGCGTTTGCAAAGTACCGCAATAAATAATGCTACATTATCAACGTGAAAGACCGTTTCATATAAGTAAAATTAGATTTTTTAGTTGGTGTAGTTATTAAACCAACCATTTTTCCACTTTATTTGTTCATAAAAAAAGTAACATCTATTGTTCCACCGAAACTATTGGTAGTCCTTTAGAGAGAAACATAATTGCACACTATCAAACTGGTTCGTCAAAAACACTTTCAATCAATTTTTTCACACGTAGAACGTTTACATTGTTTGACAAAGACTTCACACGAGCTTCACACTTTGACAAACACGGTTGTCAAATACAGATTTGACGGAAAAAATGCTCTTTACCATAAATATGAAATCAATCAATCTTGTCCTTCCGACACTGACGCTTGCATTCGAATTGTTTTACGCAGCGATATGGCAGCCGATTAATTTTATTTCTAGATTTTCACACTATACACTGATAGATATTTTTTATGGATAAATTTATTTTACCCGTCCTGAAAGAAAGTAAATATTGATAAGATAATAGAAACTAGACAGGATAACTATATTTATACTTATGGATAAGAAAACTTTCTTTTGATTTACAGTATAATATAAAACATAAGTTCAATGGTCATGAAAATATTTAAATACCTGTATACCAGGTATGACAATAAATTTTGAACAAAGTATATTCAAAGCGTAGCAATACAGATGGTTGAAAAGAACCTTTTGGTACGAATTTCCGGAAGGCATGGGGATAGCAAGAACGGATGTACGTAAAGAATACGATGACGACATTTTTAATGATTTTTATAGTTGACAAGATACAAATGAAAAACTAAACATAAATACAATGAGATGAGAAGTGTGGTTTGATAGAGAATACCATACATGGCATAGTTTTCCAACTAGAACTAAAACTTTATTTTGTGCTTGGTTATACGTTTAATATCTTGTATTTTATGTATGTAAGTTGAAATGAACACTGCAAGCTAACAAATGTACTAACAAATGTATTAGATGTATTGTGTTCAAATTGTAGGCAAATGTTTTTTTTATTCCAGACATTCCCAAGTATCTAACCTGGATTTATGTAGAACAATACAATACTCTGATATGATTAGATTATCAACCTCAATTGACCAGGTACAGTTAGGATACCTGTTAATATTCTGAGTTTATTTCTACTCGAGCCCATCTTGTGTGATTATATTATATGTCTAGCTTCTCAGTACAACTCGTCGTCATGCAATTCCCTCAATTATTATACCAGATAATGGTCCGCCGTTTAATTAGAGTCAATTCTAGAGTTACATGCAGCCATGGAACCGTGGTAATCGTACGTCTACATCAAATTATCTTCGTAGAAATGATCTTGTTGACAGAACTGTTGCCAGAGTAAAAAATTTATTTAATAAAGCCCGCCAGACTAATTCTTATCCTTATATTATGTTGTTACATTATAAAAACACTCCACTAACTAGTGGATATTCTCCATCGCAATTGCTCATGTCACGTCAATGAAGAATGAAATTAGTCAGTTGTGACTTAAGTCATTAACTATGTCGAATACTTGAATGTCCAGAAGGAAAAAGTAAGTAAATTTAAAGATTATCGTGGGATCGTCATGGGAGTCTGCTTCTGTAGTTTGTAGTTTTCTCCTTTTCAGTGTCCTGGGGCTGCATCAGGTCAATCTTCTTCTAATTCAGATATTATTGGTGAATCTCCAGTAGTTACTCGTAGTGACAGACGACTTATTAAACCGAGACGATTTTCAATTGATTGAAGATAAGGTTTATTATTATAAAAAAAAGGACGAATTGTAAGATATTATAAGTCAAGCTTCTTAGTAATAGGCAACTAGTAATACTTTCTTAGAGCAGTGTAAGCCTGGCTATGTTTATCAGTGTTGTTTAGAGGGGAGCTTGCTTAACTTTTATTACTGTATTTAATATAAATGATTGCTTAAATAAGTGCTTAATAATCAACAGTGTCTAATTATGCTATTTTATAAAAGTTCATCATAACATAACAATTTTATTACTACCTACCTAATAGTTAAGGTAAAACATAAGTCAAAAGTTAGGTTAAGTGATGAAAACAACAACAAGGGAAAAATTATAATACGACAACGCTGCAATCTTTTATCTTGTGATTGTTTATGATCAAATGAAGATTGCGATTGTAGTAATTATCCTGCTTGTATGGAAGAATATTATACTTTTTTTAACGATAATATTTTGGATCAAAGTATTTTCAAAACATATATATCTTTATTTAAACGTATTTATGGAAACAGTGAATACAATTGCATTGTTTCGGAGAATTTCCGGTTTTGTAAGGTCTATTGTTTATTCAAAGCTATTGTCAATTGTGGAACATATCGACTAAAAGTATGTAGTGATAAATATTTCGAAATATTCGTCAAAAAGCGAACACGAATGAGAATTAGTTGAGCTTGTTTTCGTCTCTTAAATACATGTTTTCATGATATGAATATAAGAAATAGTGAGAGGGGCGTAAAAGCAGAAAAGCTGCTCTCTTACTTTCAGTATTTTTTTAATATACATTTTCATTTAAATGATATGTCTGAATTTTTTGATACATCATGAAGAAATGATTCAATGACTGTTATTTTTTAAAGTTCAAGTATATTTTGAACGAGCATCGTATATTATACGATACGTGCAAATATAATGTAATAACACATTGGTCAGAAGTAAACATAAAGCTTGTAAAAATTACCAAACTACAAATTAATTCATTTTATTTTGATTAAACTTACCCATATCATTGATATAAACATAACACTATCTTCTATCGAAATTTTCATAAGATTAATCCAGCTTCCTAAAGGCACTTAGTATTCATACAAGAGTTAACTCGAAGGTAATTAAGCGTAATATTTACATTCAGAGAATTTGTCTACACCGTAGACGATAAAACCGAAAGTAGAGAGAGCAGACTAACACTCTTAGCTACGGAACTTATCTCACTAAACCCAGACTCCCTTGTGATGGTTGAATTTGTTGAAACTACAGGGTGCAAATGGATCCGGGAAATGAGAGGTAGGTAGTAGGGGGCGATCCAACTGCCTTTTTTTATCCAATAAGCGTGCCATCCGGTTCCTTTCTTAAGATATCGAACAGATTTTGTTAATACATGGGCGTACATCGAATATATTATTGAAATTTCTTTTATCCTAAATTTAAATAAGGTCTTGAATATTATGTGAATCAGCGAAAATAATTTGAGGCAACTACTGAAAAATACTTTTCTTTTATATATTAGTATACGTTGTACATCTTGAGCTGAATATTCCCCTCCAAATTCAAAGCTACTCAATTGAAGTTATTGTTATTATATACTCTAAGTAATGTTCGAAATAATAGAAACAAAACAAAGATTTTATTCAATAGAATTAGATTGCTATATATGAGGGTTGCTACTGAAGTTTGGAGATGGACAAATTAAAACTAATATTTATAATTGGATAAGGCTTTATTACTTTTCTAAATATTAAGATCAATACATTTTTGCCTGTAATTGAACCAAATGTCGAAGCATTTTTTCCATTCCGATTGAGGAACCCCCAAAACATTCGAACGCATAAATCGCTTCTTCAGGGGTAGAAAAACGTTAATCTCGCAATTTATTTTTGATCTGCGGGAATAAGAAGAAATCAATGGGTGCCAAACAAGGACTGTACAGCGGATGATCCATCAATTTGATGTTTCAACTGATCAAAAGCGTTTTTGTTTGAACTGATATGTAAGAGCTCGCGTTGTCGTGGTGAAGGACGATTCGTCTTCTACGATTGCTTTCCCTGAACTTTTCGAACAAATACTGGTGTACCTACCATTAAGAAATGACCGTTCTATGTTGCTCTTATGGAACGCTGGCGACATGTCTTGTTATTCCAAAAAAAAACAGGCGACCATTTGCATCGTAGTGCTTTGTGCGTGAAAAATTTTTGTTGGATTTGGCTAGTTTTGAAAGACCCATACAGTCGATTGTTTAGTTTCAGATTCATATGCATAGATCTATGATTCGTCGCATGTCACGATTTTATAGACGTCTTTTGAAGCACCGCGATCCAATTTTTTCAGCATTTCTTTGTATGTATACAAGTGAAAATAATGCGCAAGCATGCCTCAATCTCTTTCAATGGTATGTCACATGACGATCTGGCAAAATCAGCTTACGCATACCATCGATGTTTTCTGACACAACAGCCGATTTTGGACGACCCTCACAAGATTCATTCCGTAACGTGCGACCACAATTGAATTCTGAAAACCAGCTAAACACGGTGGCTCGAGATGGAGCTTCATCACCAAAAGTCGAAGCGAGTTGATCGGCACATTGCTGTTGGTTTAATCTACGTCGTTTTGACCAAAATGAGTTTCAAGTATCTGTAAATAACTCAAATGGCACTTGTATAACAACACGTTCAGATTACGTTCACCAATATGTCAAACTGTATGATGGCAATATCAGATACATATTCACATCAGTGTTGCCAGATCTCAAAGTAGCATCCCTCGTATTAGTATGAAGTCTATTCCCCTTTGGCGGAAATTATGGAACAATTCTAATGCATAATATTTTAATGTATTTGACAGAATTTATCATATATTCAATTGGAAATGAGCTTCCAGTTCCATTTGTTGGAAGGGAATAAAAAAATGTGTTCAGAAACATGTTTAACGGTATTTTTTCATTAGTCAACAAACCATGATATTTTTTGGTCTATCGCCAGCAATTGACCATCATTTCCTGAGTTAGAAATTGTGTTTTCTTTTGTTTTCTTGCCTTACATTCAACTTCCAAAGCCTTTTAGCACAACAATACAGCAAATCTCTTTGAAAATCTCCGTTTTTCTTTCTTGGATTCAGTTTGCTATTATATTTACAGATGCCTTTCGTTCTTGCACACATTTTCTTTTTCTTATATTTAGAGACATTGATCTGGAATATTGAGATGCTTTGAAAATTTTTGCAACATTTGATTTTCCGATACAAAATATCGTAACTATATCTAAAGTCATAGATGCGTGTTCATTAGGAACAAATATTTTAGCACGTTTCTTAGGAGAAATATTCAGTTTTCAACAAGTAATAGGAACACAAGTTATATGGTGGAAAATATCATAATCATCACACGATATGCAGAACTATTCACAACTGAACACTTTAAAACCAGTCAAATTAGTTTTTAATTTTCAAGGTCGTATCTGCACACGGTTTGAGGCGGTGCAGTGCAACACCAGCTGCCTCAACTTAACTCAAACCAGAAAAATATTATTGATTTGAACAGTATAGTAAGTAACAATTCAAGAGCCTTAGCCTAATTGTTTCCTCCGTATAACTTTTTCTTTAGGCAATAGTTTTTATTGAAGTTCTGTAACCAATTTTTTCTGAGACTATATATTTTTAGAAGAGTCAGTGCTCTCAACCATATATTTAGACGAGGATTACTAGTCTAGTCGAAAGGGGAATTTTCGGAATAATCGTTAGAAAAGACAGAAACAGAATGAGTCTAAGAAATACGTTTTTTTTCTGTCAAAACAAATGCAATTGTGATATACAAAAAAGTACGGCCTCATAATTTTGGATATAACTCGTAAATAGGAAATCATAAGACCAATTTCCATAGAGATTCTTTAAGAGAAGGAAATTTCCTGAAAAAAGTCTTGATTTTACAAAGTTAACCTCAATGGTATAATTTAAACGCTGTATTGAATAAAATTTTATTGTAACTTTTTCTGCATTTTTATGAAAATCTAAATAAAAATTTAAATAATAATCATAAATTTATAAAACTTTTTGAAGGTCTTCTTAAATAGATAATTATAAAATTATGATGAAAAAGTTCATAAAAGTTATTTATTGTATAACTTATTAACTATTAAACTAAACACTTTTGTTTATTAGTTTGTAAGTAATAAAATAAATAATTTTTATGGAGGTTTTCTCATAATTCCAATGAGTATCTGTGTAAACAGGCCTCCAAAAACTTTCAGATTTTTATGATTATTAATTAAACTTTTATGTAGAACTTCATGTACACAGAACCTCGAGGAAAACTTCTAAGTGGGATAATATTTCTTATTTCCCTCGTATAATATCAGCTGTAAAAGTACTTAGATTGCGATTCTCGTTTTTTTCTGTCCATAATTAGTTTCATTTATACAATAAATGGAACATAAGGACATCATCAAATGGGAACGATAATATGAACTTCCCCATATATTTGCCAAACATTGCTATTATTTCTAATTTTGGAGACACCAAAAGTTGAGTTAGAATTTAGTGGTATATTACTTTTATATAATTGGAAAGTTGATTACGGTCAGTAACATCAACAGAGACTAACGCTTAAAATAACACACGACCCCGACGTTGACGGTTTCAAAGGACAACAACCGACGTAGTGACCTCGGGTAAACTAATCATAGTAAATAAAGACATAAAAGTAGTATCACTTATTTTTTGGCACTGCTCATATAATAACGAATGCCATAACATACGAAGTGTGATTGAAAAATTATTTTATTACAATTTATTATGGAACTCGATATAATATTTTTAAAATACTGGGCTTAGCTAGAGGTACAGCGATGATTCCATTACTAGGAAGCTTCTTTCGGTATATCCTCTGTCGTGGTTTTCTTGATGACAGGAAAGGCATCAAAATGTTTACTTTTCAGCACATTTATGTTTGGAAAAGGCTTGAAGTGATAAATCTAGTGATTAAATACGATAAAAGGAAATCATAACTGTGATATTCGGCATTGTTTGCATTATTTAGTGCAAAGTAGACTACTGTTTTTTTATTGAATTTTTGTCTCAGGGCCATTGCAGCTTCCATCTTAAGTAACAATTTAGGCATATAAATCCGGACGCGCATGGAGACGATTTTTAATTTTCATGATTTTTTTTTGTTCATCATACAACATTCTCAGTATGATTTGTATTCAGAGGCGGCTAATGCATAGACGCTACAGAGCTGCAGAACTTTGAAAAACATAAGAACGTAAGAAAAATGATAATTACGAAATTTAAATAATAATGTTTTTCATCGATCATCAAAAAGCCTTCGATACAATAAATAGAGAAGAACTATGAAAGATATTAGTACGGAGAGGAATAAACCAAATTTTGATTAAAAGCATCAGGAGTCAGTATAGCAATAACAGAAATTATGTCAGAGCGCGAAATGAAAAATCGAGAATATTTGAAACAAAATGGAGTAAGACAATGTTGCATTGCTCTACAAACTAATCCTAGATTAAGCTATGAAAAATATAAAAACAGGTTAAAAAGCTATAAAGAAGAAATCCTAGACCAAAATCTCGAATAGTACGACCAAATACTTCAAAACTACAATATGAACATAAACATAGATAAAACTAATACGAAGATCATAAGCAAAGAAGCAAAAACACACGACATTAAAATAGATTAATGAAACAATTGATATATCCAGGCTCGATGATAGCCAGAGATGAATAATTCGACAAAGAAATAATAGAAAGAAGAGAAAACGCAGGAATACTATTGTACGTGATAAAAAAAACACTTTTCTAGGGAAAAATGAAATACCTAAGAAGATAATAGAAGAGTAATTATACCCATACTTACATTTGGCTCCAAAATATGGGTAACAACCAAAACACTGGGAGAAGATGCAAATAACTGAAATAAAATTCCTCTGGAAAATTCTCTCGTTTAGATCAGAAAATATATAGAATATACAAAGACGGTTCATATTGTGATGTGATTGTGACGAGGATGGGTGGGGGAAGGAGTAGAAGAAAAATATTGGAAGACAGAAATAGAGGAACATCAAGGTATACCTGGATGGGCGAATTCAACTGAGCTATTGAGAACAGACGATATAGATATAGACTATAATACAGTTTCTGTGATTTCATTTAGATATAAACTTTAATATAGTTTGTGTGATTTTATGTAGTCCGAAAGTTGTTTTTAACATAAATACCAACAGATTTGTAAATATTGATACGAAAATGGGATTGAAAACGAAAGGTAGGTCATTACCAAATATTATTATGAAAAAACTGTTTTAAGTAGGAGAAAAACCACACAAAAAAATTTACTCAAAATATTTGTGCCAAAAATGATTGTAACCAAAAAATGTATTATATAGTTGTCATTGATTACTTTTTATTGGCGATAAAGCTTGGACGGAAATAGAGGTCAGCGATCTGGAGCACATAAATTCGAAGACAAAAAGACACGACAAGAGCATTTACTTTAATTGCATGGAATCTGCGTTATTAGAATAAACCAATATTATGGCTTAATTATTTCTGCTAATTGGTTAAATAGGTATATATCGTCAAAAGTTATCAATTTTATTAAATTTTGGCGGAATTGGAATTGGCTAAAGTATAGTGAAGACATCGGTAAATATGTAAATCAGTGCTTTTTCTTGTGTGGCAACCATACCAACAATCCATAATTTCAGAACGAAAACCGATTAAATCAGTGGAAATTAAAGATGATATGGTAGAATACCAAACTTTTTCTACAACTGTTTACATTTCATGCTTCGCTTGTTTGAACAAACAAATAAGCTTTTCAACTTTTTGCACGTTACAAGATATTTTAATCGTTTAATTGACTCATTTTCGATTCTTCCGACTTATACCACTTATAAACAAGTTATTAGATTATCACCAAAAACAGACTACATCATTTCTTGAATGTCCTATTTTAGGTGACATCAAAACTGTATTATTAAATTTGAGGATGACATTAATTTGCAAATTGCATTAATTAGCAAAATATTCAGTACTTAATGGACTTTTTTGTAACGTATATATAGGAAGAGATGCGATTAGAATGCGATTAGAATGAAGACTGGTAATGGGAGATACACCGTCCATCTTGCCAAGCTGGCTGTTATACAATTATTAGCCTGTATTTACGATAATAATTCTTGTGATGCCCTTATTTTTTTTCGTATGCAGCAATCACATTCATGTAACAAATAATTTGTTACAGTTACCTATTAAACAAAACTAATCCCTACCTCTAAGCTCACACACCTTCTAAATATAGATAAACGACATACTTTAGATCTAATAGTGAATTTTATCAAGGATATCAAAATTAAAATAAAATAGTATCATTGAAAAATTCTCTGGCAAATGAACTTGCTTCCAAGCCATTTACTCTCACAAACAAACACACAACATTTCTTGAACTAGTCTGGCACTTGAAACAAATTTTGATGTATAATATCCATGTTTCACGACAGGAATTGCATATATGATCTCTTTAAGTTGGCTATATTAGCAGACTGTAAAGTCTAAAGCCACTGCTCGTCTAATATATGTATGTATGAAACAAAGTTGTTGCAATGAAGTTTAGTGTAGGAATATTGAGTTAAAAAATCCTTTTCATGTATTATACTTTTCATATTTTATATTCATTCAATATTTTATAATTTAAAAATGTGAAAAGATTCTTGTTGTTATTTCTTAAAAGTAAAGATAAAAGTATTTGAACTCCGAGTCATAAAGTTATAATTTAATCGTACTATATAGCCAAAAATATTACAAGACTTTTAATTGACAACCTCATTAAGCAGCCACTTCTTTCTAATCCTTGATATTATTAAGACATACTCACAAAATTCTATTTTATATTTATATATTCTTTTACATTTAACAAATACACCGTTTCCTAATTCATAATTCCAACAATCTGTTATTAAAATTTATTCACTGTTATTTTTGATCTACAACTCGTATTATAAACATACATATATTGAAATGAGTGTTTCCCTGTTGATATCTTTCTCTATACTTGTTCACGATTCTAGATCACAAAATAGTGAAATTTCTATGGATTTTATGTCTATCTAGGAATATTCGACTTATTTACCTCGAGAACAAAATTTTTAATTCATTTTTAAAATATTTCAATTATTTCTAGGGGTTACTCCTGTTAAATCTCTCAGTACCAACAATTAGAAATCCTCTACACTATGAGTGATATATTTCAAAGCATGTAATTATATTTTTTAGGACGCCTATGTTTTGAAAAAGCACATCTGTCGATGCCAGGTGGTTGTAGAAGATACCTGTGTGGCTGCAACTAAGTTGAGGTTGATGCTTATAATAAATAGAGAACCGAATAAAAACAAAATCGACTAACAAATGTCTACATTTCGGGCGGAAAATACTATTTAAATCTACCGTCAAACATCTGCTTCTCTAGTTACTTTTAATTCTAAGTATTGAAATTATTTATTTCAACATGTTGCATTCATGTTTACCATGCAAAGCTTCAACTCCACGGCTCATGTACTGGGAAAATTTCACTTTTAATAAAAAATAAAATTCGAAGCGATAATCTTATTCTTATCTTATCTTCATGTCTTTTGAGGAGTATACCGCGATCACATGTGCCATCAATCTATGCTACAATGCACAGCAATATTAGCATTGCACAAGTTTACAAATCGTGATAGTATATATTGATTGACTATTATGAGATACGCAAACAACGGGGACCTTACTATACATAAATGTGATGGTAGAATTGTATGTACACCCCAAAAAGAAATATTTTCAATACAAATTATAATATATAAGTATTATAAGTAATGTCGATTTTCATATGTGAAAATACCTACGCCTTAACATATCGCAACTTGTTAGGATTGGTCTCTAATTCTATGAAAAGTATCATTGCTTTACTTTCTTTCAACCAATCTCTCTTTTATCAATCAGTGGTTTTTTAAGAGGTATAGGATTTTGGAAAAAACCACAAAAAATTGATGAAATCTTTATTGGAATGGATAGAATGATCAGTATAATTCAATGTTTGAAGATGATTTCATGCAAATGTTGGTCGCTGCTCCACTTTAGATAGCCCATGCGTAAGGTCCAATTTTGGCACACTCTCTCCAACGTACTGGCCGGTATTTTACGAATAAATGCTTCAATATTGGCTTCCAGTGCGTCAATCGTTGTTGGTTTATCCCTGTAGACATTAGCCTTAACATGGCCCCACAAAAAACAGTCCACAGGCGTTCAATAACCCGATCTAGGTAGCCAATTGACGGGCCTCAAACGTGAGATGAACTGTTCACCGAAGGCGGCTCTCATTCTGGCCATTGTTTCGCATATTGTGTAGCATATGGCACCGTCTTGTTGAAACCACATGTCAGTCATGTCCAATTCTTCCATTTTGAGCAAAAAAAATCGTTCTGGTAATCGTCGCTTTTGAAGAAATACGTTCCGATGATGCTACCTGTCCATAATCCACACCAAACAGTGACTTTTTCGGGATGCATTAGTAGCTCTTGCAATACTTTGCTTGTTGACGTATCCATTCAAGCAGAAATGAGCTTCGTAGCTGAACACAATTTTTCGATAAAAAAGTGGATTTCCCTTCAACTTTACCAGCGCCCATTTACTAAATGTTAGACGTTGTAGGAAACGTGTGGCTTCAATTCTTGCACCAGCCGTATCTTATAATTGCTGCTAACGGCGGCGAATCTACATTTCACGCTCATCAGTAACACTGGCGGATACAGCCGCAATATTTTCTTCGGTCCTCACTGTACGTTTACGGGTTCGAAATTCAGTCAAAAGCTTCCGAATAGTTCCCTCAGTAGGGCGACCTAAGTGCCCATATATTGGAAGAAGTGCATGATGCACTCTCTTAACCGAGCATGAATTTTGCATTCAAACAACGAATAACATACAATGGAAAGTTATTTCTAGAAATAATATCGTCCAAGTATGTTCCCTTTTAATTGGAGTATTGTTTTTGACTTATTAACCTAGATTCTTCTTTCGAGAAAACCACAATTAGATGCATATAGATCTGGATTACAATGAGGCCATGGAATAATTCCTCTGTGCGAGATCAATTTCTTTAGAAGCAACTCTTTAACCATAAGTTGCGCTATCTTGCTATCCCCTTGTTCTATTGTTGTAATCCTCAAAATTATATGAATATAGTACAACAAACTCTAGTAGCACTTTCCCATATTCTTCACGGTCAATAGTCACTGAATCGATGCAGTATTTTTAAAAAAGTACGGGCCAATTATGCGCTTGGAAGGTATTGTCGCCCTATCCCTCCAAACCTGGAGAATGTATAGATCTTTGTGTGTTTTAATTTAGAGTTTTCTTTACTCCCAAATCTGCAAAATGCATTGTATTGACGAAGATATTTCTTACAATTAAATCATTTTCTTTAAATTCTTACACTAACTTTATCTCAAAAGGATGCACAACTTCAATATTCGACATTCAAGGTACGGATAAATCTAGACCGAAACTAAACTAACACTTAAGAAAACGCACAGACCATCCATGGATTCCAAGGGATTCTCATCAGTGCATATGCCTTTTTTTAGTGGAACAATTGTGGAAGCACCAAAGAAGATGCCAATAAGCACGCTTATTTTTTTGTAAAAATTGAAGTGATTTAAACCAAATAAGGTCTTGAGAAGGCTGGTCACATCTATTTGAATGCTTGTGCGTAGACAACCTTGAATCGTGCCACACAGACTCATTTACTTGGGCCACGGTCTATTCGATTCTCCTGGTCCGTGGCCACCCTTTTTATTTTATTATTAGTATTATTAGTATTAGAAAGGCATGAGAATCATCGTTTTTTTAAATTGTTTTACACAGAATACGCATTGTTCTCTCGTGAAGCGTTCCATTATGGTTGAATTTCCAAAAAGCGGGGAACCGTGCAAATGTAGCCTTGATCCCTCTAGGAAGGTTCCTACGCTAAATAGGCTACAAAAGTGCAAACATTTCTGGCCCTTTCTAACTTGAAAACAGATATAACAAATATTGTACGTATCATGATTCAAAAGTGATATTACGGATTCCTACCCACCACATAAAATATTAATTCTATAATGATGTTTTTATAAACTTTTCTACTTACTGCGAAGTTTCAATTCTATCATCTATAAGGCATCAAAGTAATAATTTGATTGAGTTTTGGAATAGAGGAAAGCTGGACCGAAGCCTAACTAACACTTGAGAAACCGCAAAGACAATCCATGGACTCCAAGGGATTCTCGCAAGTGCATACGCTTTTTATTTTGTGAAACAATTGTGGAAGCGCCAAAGAAGATGCCAAGATATATAATAAGATGTTCAGAAAGCGACAGGAGAAGAGATCTTAAGACTATATTCGGTTGCATTATATTTGGATTACCAATGTGCTCAAAGCACGCTTATTTTTTTTGTAAAAATTGTAGTCATTTGAACCAAATAAGATCTTAAAAAGGCTAGCCATATCAAGTGAGTTTTATTTTTGTTTCTTAATTAAGTCCTCGATTCTAGGTCAATAAGAAGTAATTAAATTTTGTTTTTGGGAGAAGCCCTCTCAGTTGATAAGAGTACTAATTATTGTTCGTAATGTGTAACAAATTTATTTTGTTTTGATCTTTTAAAGTCTAGAAATAATAATAAATACAGACATTGATAATATAAAAAATATATTACCTATAAAAAATAGAATTAAAGTTAAGTTCAGGCAACTCCACATAGTGCAGGTCGAAATTTCTATCTATGTAGTTCACGAATGGGTTATTAATATTTGGCTACTAAGCTAGCTTTTGCTAAAAAGAAAATTCACTTTCAAAGCTAAATTCCATCCGACTGAATAATTTTTATAGAAGTTTCTCAACAAACAACAATATATATATATATATATATATATATATATATATATATATATATATATATATATATATATATAAAATATTACTAAGAGTTATATCTTTAAATCAAACATTACAAATACCTTACTTCACAGAATGAATATTATCACTTAGAACCGTTACACAAATACCACTGGAACACACACGTTTTTGTTTACTTTCAGTACAAATACCAATAATACAAGTTAATTAGGTTTTAAAATAAATCTTGCAAATGTTTGAACTGAAATCAAATTATAACGTCTATACTTGTCGTCATTCTCGTTTTAGTGTTTTGTATTTTACTACATATACCTAATTAAAATTAGTTCCAAATATTCCATTGTTGTGTTTAGATAAAGAACGATTTCCAGGAAGAGTGATTTCATAGTGATTTTCATGAGTTAATTCATGTAACTTCAACCACATCTATAATTAAATTTATAACAAATATTTTTTTCTTTAAATAATATATTATTCATAGAGTATTTATCAACTGTTCATTCACAAAAGTTTATGTTTACGTCTCGTGTTGGAATCCATTATCCGCGATGAGTAGATAAGATACTATACAGGATGTCTCATAACTGTATTAGTTGAGAAAAAATACATTATACTTATTTTTATATGATAAAGATAAGAAACAGAATTTTAACAATTTCAAAAACTTTTTGAAGAAGTTGTCAAGGAATACCCCTGGTCTTTTCTTCCATATTGTTCCTTAAATCTGTCAAATTTCGTACATTATTCTCATATATCACGCTCTTGAGATAACCCCACAAGAAAAAATCAGGTGGAGTCAAGTCAGGGATCCAAGGTGGCTTTTCAATATCATCTCTTCGTTAAATCACCTTTTCTGGGAACAACTCCTGTAATGCAGCTAAAGAGTTGTTAGTGGTATCTGTTGGAACCATATCAGCTGGTTATAATGCTCACATTGTTGCAGTCGAGGCTCGAAAAATTTGAGTATTATGTAGCGTGCAGAAGTTACAGTCACTGCATGTTATCTGTTATATTCATAAAAGTACAGTTCAATAATGCAGTTCGCCGACATAGCGACTATGCAACCGGCGTTTATGTAAGGTCTGTGGATTCTTTTTTCCCAAAAACGACAATTTTGGCGATTTACGTATCCATTCAAATGGAAATCATCGCTGAAGAACATGTTGAAATTGTTAAATCTCTCTAACATTGCAATTATAGGCATTTAGGGGTAAATCAGATCGCATTATGCGGTGAATTGTCACTTTTGATAATCGCAATTAAGACCTATGCTTTCTAATGCTGATTCCAGGCTGTCGGCTTACTGAATCTGCTACTGACTGAACGTTTCCAGGCGGTCTTGCAATCCTTGGACGGCCGTGATAGATTTCGCTAATAGTATTTCCCCTAGAATTGATTGTCTGTATCTAAGCTAAAATTTTTGCATTGCTTGGAGCTTTCACAATATTGTCGATAATGTAACCGATACAACCGTCGAACTCTAATAAGTGATCGATTGTTCTCGAATTACGCGTGCACGCAAAACAAGCGTGTACGGCTTGATGGTAACCAACAATTTAAGGAACGCGCTAGTAAACGATCCCCGGGCCTTAAAATACTTATATCGTTTGTATGTACTTTATTCATCTTTAAGGGAAGGAATTAAGTAATTTCCTTATCTTAACTAATTAACACAAACGATAAGTAATAATATTGAATAAAATGAGCCTTTTGTTTTTTAATATTTGTAAAGAAAAAAAATCTATTAAATACTGCCACAATCCTCTATATTTATAATCTATCATCATCTTTACAGCTTCCGGATGTCCACTTACGAACATCTGAACCAATTATTTCATATATATAAATATGTGAAAGTGTATCTTATATCTGAATAAGAATGATACATGATCTCAGATTAAAATAGGTGTTTTGCATATAAATAGTCCCCTAATCCCATCTCATCTAAATTTCATATAGCTAATAAATAAAGCACAGTCTCGTTCAAATAAAAATTTTCGTTTTGCAAAAAAATATTTTGAGTCAGTGATCAATGTACCGGCAGCATTAAAATCAGCAACTGATTTTTCCCTAAAACTCTTTTTGTAAAGTGTTTTTCCAATTAGTTTGCGAATCAGTTGCATAAAAGTTTAATGTTAAACTGTTCCGCAAATCGTTCTATTAGCTCTTGACAAAGCAGCTCTTTTCAATCTTCTAGCTTGACACCACTGAAGAAGAGTTTCTACATATACATTTTTCAGTTTTTCATATCTTTGACGTTTGCACTTTAGATATTCATTAGACAAAATTTAATCGGAAATGGCATAGTTTTATCTCAACAATCCACATAAACTCAACTGCGGAATAGCGAGTTTCACGGTAGTCTCCCTTTGAGAGTATTTTTCCAAAAAAGTCAGACTTATTTAAAATATCGAAGTCTAGGCTTTTTCGTTTTGCAATTGGAAAAAATGTCGCTTTGTAAATAGTAAAATGAAGTGTGGTGAAAAAAAAGTTACCTAGTCGAAGAATGACGGAAATTAGTGAAGGTAACAGATGATACTGATTATCTCATTACTTGTTTTCAAGAAATCGATAGAAAGCTGTTAGTAGCAATTTCGTAAAACATACTATCGTGTTCATTGTATTCGGTGGTACGTTATCTGAAAAGTTTCCGTACTCAACTTGAAGATGTCCCCACATATCAATATATGTTGAAAAATATATTTGCGCATGCTTTGAGAGATTGCCTCTCTAATATTTCAGGCATTTTGGACGCTTGGTGTCTGTTCTACAATTATATAATTATAGTTCTTTTTCTCTAAAACTCCCTATACCCTTTCGAGCGTCAGAGTATTGGGGTTTTAGTTTTCATTCTCGTCATTCTTATTAAATTTCTTTTTTTCCGAAAATTGTCTAATTAAGAGCATAGAACACTTGATTTGCTTTTCTCACTATGCTTGCATATATTTTTCCGTCTTCTGTGGAAATGACTCCCAAATATGTAAAAGTGGTCACTCTATCTATTTATTCCTTATCCTTTCATTATTAAATCTTCCCAATGTTCTATTTTTTGATTTATTACCATCCTCCTGCATCTCTTGATGTTTGCTTTCATTCTCAGGTTTTTTATTGTCTGTATCTATATGTCTACTTTTTCTTCCATTTTCTTAAATGTATCTGCTACGATTACTATATTTTTGATTGAACTTTTCCTCTCACGTTTTCATATATTTATTTTTTTATCTCTGTTGTTTTTCTAGGGATTCCTATTTCCCTCATACTATCCCGTACCATCTATTGAGTCCAATGGAGCTTTCAAATAGATAAATGTGATTTGTAATTCTTCTTCTTGTTCTATTTTCCTTTATATAAGACTCCTTAATATGTATATGTTATCTATGGTTCGTTCCTTTTTTATATGCACTTTGCTCTTCCTCCATTTTGTAATCTTAAATCCCCGGCTGGAGACTCTTCCTCACGAAGTGGTATTCGGCCTCAATTAAAGTATATAAAAAATGGTACTCAAATGGGGTCAACAATTAATATTGAATTGGATGCCACCAGTTTTTTAACAAACGACGTTAAAAATTAATAAAAATAGCGGAAAAGCTTATGAATTATTATTTATGAATTAAATTAAAAATTAAACAATCTAAAACTATTCCCGGACACGATTATCGAAATTAATATTTATTGCTAAGAACAATAAAAAAGTGCCAGCAGCAAAGGAATTTATTGAAAAAATAGTAAATTCAAATTAACTGCGTATGAGTATCCAAAAGAGCACAACGAACAAAAGCAGTTAAAAATTAAAAACAACTCAGATTCATTTATATATTAAAGATAAGGCTAGGACTTATCTATGTAAATCCGGGATGGTTGCAGCTTTCAACTGTTGTTAGAGTTGAGGTTGAGTTTGTAGTCTGGTGGTTGTATCCTTGTTGTGGAAACTCCCAACCTGGCAGCTGTAGAACAGCGAATATAAAGAATGAAATCACCACAAATTTATCGAAATTAACTTTTACTTGAAGTGTAGATAGGTAGAGGAAGAATTTGAATCAATTTCGAGGTTTTATTGAATTTCACGAATAGAGTGGGAGGGCGATAAAAATTTCTTCAAAATCTCGAAAGTTAGAATAAATAAATCCGAAGTGACTACTGTGCCACAATACGTGAACAAAGGAATATTCAAAATGTTTGAAGAAAATCTCAACAAGCCGAATGGCATGTTACAATTTCCTCATCAACGTATTTCCTTATCTTTTTTTCTTTCGATGATTCTCGAATATATTTTTAAGCCAACTGACGATAAGCATATTGCTCTTTAGTTTTCGCACATTAGGTTATCTTCTTTTCACTGTAGTGTTATTGATTGATTTTCTTCCCAGTCCTGGATTATTTATTGGTATTCCATGCTATATTGGATATTTTTAATATCCATCCCTTTTTTGTTTGTCCTAAATATTTTATCATTTCTAAATTATCTCATTCATTCGCTTTCCCTATTTTGAAATGAAACGTCGTCGTTCCAGGTTGACTGAAGACGAATGTATGCGGCAGCGAAAACCAGCAACTACTAGTGATTTTATAGAAAATATCACAAAATCTTATTGGACGCAACGCATTTGCCAAACCATTACTGTATGCTACGTTTGCTCGTTTTGGACCAAAAGTGTATTCGAAGGAATTTTTTTTCTCTCCTTACTGACACGTTTGAGCAAAATGGGTTGGATTTTTTGTGTCGATTCATAACTATATATTCAATCTGAATCCACCATTATACTCCTGAAATTGATACAACAGCCAAAACAGTGGATTTCAAAGGGCGAACTATTTCCAGAAAGGAATAGACTGACTGACACCGTACTCACCAGATCTGTCTTCTAACAACTATTTCCTGTTTCGTAACACTAAAGTTTCATTTTAGGAGAGATATTTTCATCACACAAGGACGTACCTCATCTGTGAACAACTATTTTGAGGAGGATAAGCAGCAACTATTACGTGGAAGGGTTAAAAACGTTAGAGAGTCGGTGAACTAAGTGTATAGACTTCACAGGAGACTATGTTGAAAATTGAAAATAATTATGGAAACAAATGTCTTGTTCTTTTTTGTTAAGCCGGAAACTTTTTACACAACCATCGTATTGGGAATCGTTGGCTACATTTATATTACCAAAATAAAAGTGACAAAATACCATCATGATATCTACCATATCACAAAACTCTTACAAATGATAGGCATTTCATACTTTGAACTGTAAAGGAAAGAACATAATTAAATCTTCTACTATTTCAATAATGCATCAATATACATTTTTAACATATAACTGTTATCTTTGCGAAGCTTCAATAATACCATTCGTATCATTATTGAAGTGTTTGTTATTAACTTCATAAAAATTTTAATAAAATCATTTTTAAAACCGCACTAAACAATAAAATTTTTGGCGTGAATCTAGGTTCAAGTGGTCTTTAAGAAAAATATATATAATAGATACTGATGATGATAAAGTATTGTGAATATATAGATAGAAATGTGAAGGTCATAGAAACTATTACTTTCTAATAATTATTTGAAAAATCCTGTAAGGTAAAGTTAGAATTTATTATCATAAATACTAACATGATAAAGTAATATGTGAACACATAGTTAAAGAGTAAACATACCAAGACCATAAAGCGTAGACGTTTTAAATTTTTTTTTCATTGCTCACGAACTCGTATATATGAACGCTCGCACTTCATGGTATTACTATTTTCCTTCACTCATTATTAGTACCATCTTCTTTGTTTTTTGTAGTGTCATCTATTAGTGGAATTTGAAATCTGGATTTATAATTTCTATATTTTTCTTTCACTTAAAAAATTAATTAACCATTCAAGTGTTGTCATCAACAATGAGAAAGTATACTAAATATTAAATAGGTTGACTTAAAGAAAAAATTTAATTATAAACCATCTATAAACAGACGAAGTAATAGATTAAGTTGAACAAAGTGTGGTAAAGTCAATTGATTTGACTAAAAAAATCTGAATATTACGTATATGTCTCACCAAGATTTTCTTTAACTTGGTGAGTCATTCGAAATATTGAAATCAATTCTATTTACTTTAAAGATAAGACGATAATGAAGTAATAGTCATGAAAGAGCATTTCAAAGTTTGTGTCTAATATTTTTGTCTTTGGTTGGAAATTACTCAGAGGATGATAAAAATTTCTTTTTACGAGAAAACGATGAAATGTAATTAAGCTTTCATTCTCGAGCTCATGAACAAAAACGTTGAAACAGATTAATGGCTTCTTAGGTAACGTCGTTCATTCCCGTTATAGCACTTTATAAATATAACTGAAGCGTTTATTAGAAAGTTATTTTTTCTGTGTTGTATCTTCATGAAGGTAATATCTATATTATTAAAACATGATAATGAAATAACATTTATTTGTAGTCTAAAATATTTGTAAAGTGTCATTTGACAGTATGAAATTATTTTATCGCCGATGGTTGTTCAGATAATTTCAAATCCATATAACTGTGGTCGAATATTCTACTTTCCACTTTAACTGTTTGCAGTTAATTATTTGTATGTATATTCCTATTTGTGACATAAATAATTCATATGCTTTTATTATGATATGAATTACGAAATTGATGACGAATATTAATAAACCGAAATGTATTATTGTATCTGTAGCTATATTGATAAAGAGATTTCGAATGAAATCGAGGTGTGAATATACCAAAAACTCGTTTATCACACTATAAGTATATATCAGAATTTTCGATATTACAATATTTGCAGGTCTTTCGCTTTTAAGCCAAATTTAAATTCTCAACGATCTAGCTAAGAAAATTTTATATCTTATTTATTTTTTTCCTAAAGTAATATTACAAGATAGCAATAGAAAACAAAAAAAGTTATTAAAAGCAAGAGAATAGAGAAAGAAAAAAAACAAGGAACCAAAGAATGAATAAGTTTGGTATAGAAAAATTGGGAGAGGATGTACAAGTCAAGATCAAATGGAGGAACTTAGGAACTAAGAAGATTGAACTAACTGGTGTCTCCGATTCTATAACGCACATGATGAAGATTCCCACTTCAATCAGACGTTAACTGCTGCTGCAATACACTGAGCACGACTTTAAAAGGAATTGCTGGAGGTAAAGTCTGACCACAATATACCTCACTGTAGACCTGAATTACAAGGGCCTACGTGGTAAAAAAATGAAGGTTGTGTAGACAATTGAAATGAAAAAATGAATTTTTAAGGTCGTTCCGTTATAGGTAATTATTTGAGTAACTCATTTAAAAACTGAAGATAAGCAGAAAATTAGTTAGAAGGGGCACACATATTTATTTTTCAACATAATCTCCTTTTAGCTTCTCACCCATTTCTTCAAGTCTGGAACAGAAAATAATCCGAGGGGGCTAAATTTACGAATAGGTTGCACGAGGTAGCAATTCAAACTTGAGTTGATTAATTTTGACTATTTAAATAACGGATGTGTGAGCTGGTGCATTGTCTGGATGAAGCAACACTTTCTTCTTAGCAAAATACAGCCGTTTTTGCTTGATTTCTTCGCTCAAACGTTGCAAATAGTTCGCATAATAATCGCCGTTCATAGTTTTTCCTTTTTCAAAATAGTCAATGAAAATTATACCATAGCATCCAAAAAAACCTACGCCATGATCTTGCCTACAGGAACGATCTTTGCCTTCTTTGAAGCCGCTTCTTCCTTTTCCTTCCTTTTTGATTTTTACCATTCTCATTTTGTTTCGAGTGTGAAGTGATGGACTCAAGTTTCATCTATAATTATGAAACGGCGCATAAATTCGGCTTTATTTCTGTGAAACATTGCCGAACACTTGATGGAAACATCTTCATGGCGTTGGCGCCACCCATCTTGCGCACAGCTTTCTTACATACAAATTTTTAGTTAATAAGTGATGTATCGCATTCTTTGAAATACCTATTTTATCTCTTAGCTCGCCCACTCTCCGTCGACGATCATCTAGTACCACGTTTTAGATTTTCTTTAATATTTCTGGAGTCGTCACCTCATTTGGTGGACCACTGTCGGCCTCGTTTAAATTCTGCTACCTAATATTTTATTGTTGAGATCGAAGGAGCAGTATCACCAAGAGTAGAATCTAGATTATCAATTTTTCACATGTTTACAAATTTACTGGAAACATTCATTATTGACGGCTGCCAAACAAATACTAAACAACGTGGCGTCTTTAAACTTGGAACTATACTGTATGGATTGTCTTCTTTTTAATAAAGTGATATTTTTTAAGCAACTAACGCCACATCTAGATCAGGCCAAATACTCCTTGAAACTAAGTCCTATATTTTGTTAATTGATAGTTCAACCCAAAGAATCTACATTGTTTAATTTAAAACATTTTGATTTACCTCGAAGAATAACTCAAAAATATGTAGGTATAAAAATTTTCTATAAAATTGCCTCTTAATCACTTATGTAACAGAAACCGAGATATTCACAATGGAACATTGAAATAAAATCCATAAAATCTATTCGATACATAAGTAGGTACATGTAAGCAACACAATAAATCTAATAATATTCCTATCAACTATCAATGAGTAAATTTTATACCCATTTTTGTCTCCACGCTTGTAGGAAGATGCCTGTGAAGCAACATTAATAGATTTTAAAAGTATCAAATCTATATTCACAGTGATATAATCAACAACCTGGGGCGCCCTCGCACTAGCCCATAGACTCTCCAAAATGCTACGTTTTCATAAGTGCTTGACAATTGTAGAACAGGGTTTTAGTTATTCCGTACCTATATGACTGGATCCATGCCCACTTTTTCACTTCTCTACAGTTGAGTTGTTTCCCACTAAACATTCGTGTACTCATAGCGGTTGAGTGACTCTAGGCTTCGCTACGTCTATGTCAATTAATTTGCCCCTTAGTCCCCTAGATTGAGTACTTTGATTTGGTGGTCATGCTTTGCAAAGCCATTAATGCTGCCGCACTGTCTTAATAAGCGAAGAATTTGTTCTACACCTTCATCTTTGCACTTGTATACTGCTGTACCTACTAGGGAAATTTCTTTAGAAAAACAGTACCAAAAAACATAAAATATGTGAAAAAATTAGTGAGGTCTACTATGCTGTACAAATATAAGACATGGATATTGAATAAAAATATAAATGCAAGGGAAATGAGAGAGTTAGAAATAAAACACAAAATACAGAGTAAAAAATTACAATTACGAAAAAATTGATAATTAAAATAAGAATATGAAGCACAATTTTAAAGATTTGAACAGATATGGTGGATGTCCGAAAACAGAATACCAAAAAAAATTTTCGATTCCAAAATAGCATGTGAAAATTGAAGTGGAAAACCAAAAATAACATAGATTGAAAATGCGAATGGAGCAGCTACGTTGAAGGGGAGATAATTGGAAGGAATCAGAGATCAAACAAAAGATTGTCATGAAGAGAATAGTATATGTCAACCTCCAATCAAATAGCCATACACCTTATGGTAACCTGGTTCATCATTTAATGATAAAACGTGTATAATATTTTTTTATAATTACGAGATGTTTTACAAAAAAGAGGTATTTGAGAATTTTCTAATCTAAAATGAAATTCAACATTTTTCATCTATGAATGCTTTTAATGTATGCTAAAATCAGCTTATATTAAAAAATACAGATTTGCTTTTAAAAATATCACTTTATACCAATATTTTTTGTAGACATTGTACATAAGTTTATAAAATTTAGATGAATCCGCGAAGTAATAAGCTGATGTTTGGAAATTTTAAACCTTTGTAATATTTCCTTTAGAATCCCTGCAGTAGACGACGAGATTTCAGGTAAAATATTTACTAACAATAGCTAAATAGCCCGAAAATATTCCATCTAAAATCTTTATTACTCATATCGTCAATTTGCGTTAAGTACAAAGAAGGAGAGCTTGTCGTCGCGACTGTCGAGCGTCGCGTCGTCAGATACAACTTTTTTTATATAGTCTCAGGTCCTTGCACTTTCATCATCAGTCTGTACCTGATATTCATGATCGGTAACAAATTTATTTCGAATTTCTCATATAAAACGTTTATTGAATTTTAATGGTTTATACAGTGTGACTGATTAAGCAGGGTATTTATATTCCGATTTGTACGTCAGACAGGCGAGGAATTAGAGCGTGAGCGGGAGGGTCGGATAAAAGCAGTCCATCCATCCATCCATCCTTTCGAGTGAACATTTCTCATGCCTTATTTTCATGATTTAAGCAAAGGGCCAACTTGTTCCGAATAAGGCAAGGACGGAATAGTAACGTCCAGTGTTTTTTTGGATAGTTACGGGATTGTAGTCATTGAATATCCTCTAAAGGGTAAAACATTAACTGGAGAGTATTATACATCATTGCTTCATAAGGTAAAAAAATTGCCGCATTTGAAGAAAAAAGAAATGCTTTTCCATCACGACAACGCACTTTTTTACACTTTGCTGATAGCCAAGGCTGAAATTTAGGAATTTCATTCACAAGAGAAAAATTTTTATCTGACGAATACTTTATCCCATAGGTAAACATCTATTTTGAGGAGAAAGACTGCGACTATTATTTGGAAGGGTTGATAAAGTTACAGCCGATATGGATTAAGTGTGCAAACATGAAAGGAGACTTGTTGAAAATTAAAATTTATTATGGGAAAGAAATACATTGTTTCTCTGATATGTCGGATGATGCTGTCTGACCTAAAAACAGTAGCTGAGGGTTACATCGATCAATATATCATTTATAAAATGACAATTGATTAATGAGTTATCTCAGCTCTAAGCCACAACGATACATTCACTTTATTTTTTAATCTGACTGCTAATACTTGTGAAATTGGCAAATATTTTTGTACAAAAACTTATGAAATGTTCTAATTGTACTATTTATCTTAAATATTCAATGATTATGTCTTCGATGCTATCTGGTTGAAAAAATGTTTCAAATACTTTTGACATTAGTCTTGAGAATATTTATCCACGACTGTTGTATAATGTACCAATTATACGTCTGCTTGCTCGACCTTTATAATACCCATAAATTACGGCAGTGATTAATGAATCATTAATCACTGTTGTCAGATGCTCTCTTGATTTAACTATGCTATATTGTTTTGTTACAAAAAAATTTTAGCATGTAAAATACTACTAAATATTTTCCATTTAGTTCTGAACACATAAGAAAAATTTAAAAAGTAAATTTTCCTAAACCAGACTTGAATCTGTGACCTGCAGTATTCATGCACAGAGCATTAACAATACGGTAACAGAGACATGTGTTTCTTAACGTGCTATGGTTTTTGAAAAAAAAAGTAGTAATTTAAGCACCTTTTGAAAAAATATAAATTTGACTAAAAGCTGTCAACATTATTGTATGTTTAGATTTTTCAGTGTTTTAATATTTTATGTCAAACCATATTAAAAGAACAACTAAAAAGGATATAGAAAATAAAAGTGACACCAACGGAAATTAGAAAACCTGCAGAAGTTACCTCATTAAATTTATTGCTGGAAAAGTCAAGGAAAGTACATAATATGGCATATGAATTTTCAACTTGTGAAGGGAACTATTGATAACTAAATAAATACCGTCCTCTTGTAACATTAGGTACCCAATATTTGTAAAACTAATACATAGATTTTTGTGTTGATTATTATACTTTTCGATAACTATGTACTATGTTGAAATGAAATGAAATGAACGATAATATATTGTTTGAAATATTTGTTAGAATAAAATAATAGTATTTCTAATTATGTAACAAAATTTTCGTAGAAAACAACTTCAACGAAAATATTTAGTAGGTGTGGAAGAATTATAATATTCTATTCGCGTATAATGAGTTATTATTCACTCGTTATTCATTCGCTTGCGCTCGTGCAGTAAACTTCACCTCGAGAATAATAATCTTCATTATACACTCGTGAATAATACACTATTATTACGTTACAAGAAGATATGAATAATATAAAAATTCTCAAACTAAAGTAATAAGAATAGAAAGTTTTAATAAATTAAGTCATTTCCATCGAAAGCTGCGTGCGACGTTCGCAAACCCATGGTTCTGCGTTAAAATCGGCAATTAGCGGATAGGTCTAATATAGGATCATACTTTCCAAAAAGCACTGGACGTTGATTTACAAGATATTCGTGATGTTAATATTCTAAGATAAACTGATCTGCCTATTCGATATTTGATAGTTCATTCGTTTATAGTATGAAGCAATTCGACATTCACACTAAATTTCAATACACAGTTTGTGTTGTTCATTTATCTTTCCATTTTAAAAACTAAGCATCAAGCATTGTACGACCAAATACTCGAAAAATACAGTATTAACTCAAATATAGATAAAACCAAGACGATGATCACAAGCAGCGGAAAAAAACACGCGACATCAAAATAGGAAATAGACAAATATCAGATACCTCGGCTCAATGATAGCAGGAGATGGAACATTGGACAAAGGAATAATAGAAAGAACAACGATGAAGTAAAAACTAAAAAACAAACATAAAAAGAAATCAATAAATATTTCAATATACAGAAGAAAACCACAATGAGTAACAAAATTATAGATAATAGTAATAGGTAATAATTAGTATATAAGTGCATAGCAAAAATTAAGCCAGTAAACGGCATGTTCGAAATTAAATATTATTATTAGAATAGAAGTCGTTTACAGAGTTTCAAGTAAATATGCCCTCAAATTATTGCGGAATGCGAGAGAATATGATATCGAATTGATTTCAATTGGCAAGTAATTGTGCATTTTTTGCATTGTAAAATATTGAGCCCTCAATTAATTCTGAAAATGGAGTAGGTAGGTAAAGGTCGTGCTCTGCGTTCCTAAGTGGATAACTGTGCAGCGATCTTTCTGAAATTGAAAAAGCGTGCTTACGAATTAGGCAAACGGATTCAAAGAAGAATAAGGAAGAGTCAGCATATTTAATCTTTTAAAGAAGTCCCTGCAGTGAGCCCTGCTGTCCGAATAAATATATAACAGCTCTCTTTTGTAATTTGAGTCGCATCACACGTACCCCAGAAGGGAAGGGCATATCGGAGATACGACTCAATAAGGGCATAATAAACTGTTTTTAAAACGGCAATGTGTTCAAGGTATTGTTCACAATAAGCCCTAAGAATTTTACAGATTCTGCGACGTTAATACTGGTGTTATTTAATAAAAGAGGTAGTAATGTATTTTTATATGATAAAACTTCAAGATTTAATATTTTAGGGTGATTAGGTCACTAAATATGGTCATATGAAGTGCCGTGAGATCAGAGTTACTCCAAGAGAAACTAGTGTCGTCTGTAAATAGGCATATTTTACCACTGATGTCTAGATAAGCAATGTCGTTTATAAACATTCCATATTCTATTGGCTTGCAAGAAGTTATCGTTATATCAATCCTTACAAGCCGACTTCTGCCGATAAGGTATTACTTAAACCATGCGGGAGGTGTTCCCCTGAAACTCTAGTACTGCAATTTGTGAATTAAAATATTATGATTAGAAAAATCACAAAAAGTTGTTGCAGTGAAGTGAAGGCTGTTTAGGCTAGAGTAGATATTATTTAGTAGGGAGAATATAGTATCATTTGTGCATTTGTTTCTTAAAAACCCAAATTGATGGGTACTAAGTATTTTATATTGTAACAAAAATGATAAAAGCCACTTTTTTACCAATCTATGATCTTAGAAAAAGTGGGAAGGAGTGCAATTGGGCGATAATTCTATGCTCAATTTTTATCTCCTCTTTTATACAGAAGAAACTGTGTAAGTTAGTATTTGCATCAGGAAGATATGAAAGCGGATCATAAGAAAGAGTTATAGAATTTGATAAATTTTTGGCTACATTCATAAAGTAATTATTAAGGTTATAAGGTGAAGTAGAGTTATGCTTGATGAAGAAACCTTATTTCTTACATCATGGACCATGTTTCTTTATAAATATTACGAGAATTGGCGAGTCTCTGATTATAATAGATATCTTTTTAATTTGTATTGTCTTCCGTACAGTTTCACATAATTTTCGAAGAAGACACTATACGAAAATTTCCTTAGGTGAGGTAAAGATCGCATTTTTTTGCAAATACACGTAAACCTTTTGTGGACCAGGATTTATTTTACTTATTTTTAATACGGTCGAGGGGGAAGTAGTTATATCCATACTAACATATGGCTCCGAAACAGGGACAACAATCGAAAGAAATGAGAAAAGATACAAACAACGGAAATGAGATTCCTCCGGAAAATTGAGAATAGGACCCGATTAAACGACATCAGAAACGAAACATAAAGACAAATAGTAAATGCAAAAACTGTAGAACAAAATCATCTAAGATCGTTCGGACATGTAAGAAGCGACTGAGAATAAAAGGAAGGAACTAAGGATTGAGTATATATATCACCGCCCATTTCTTATGATCAATATTTTTGGGAGTTTTATCACCTCTGTTTGCTACATATGAGCAAACAACAATTTTATACACCTTTTGTATTGTACATTAAGTTCTCCGATTGAAAAACTAACTTATGCATTGATTTTTTAAAAATAAGCAAATTACAAACGCTATAGGCACGCAAAATCTTCAATTATCAACGGTTATATTTTCAGAACTAGATCTAATTGATGACCAACGTTAAATTCACCGTAATCAACTCACCCAATTGATGTGTAATTAATGATTTCATTCATCATAATCACTGTTCACCATTTTCGAATAGAAATAAACCACACTGAAAATCACTATAATTGAAATCAATATAGCACTGGTTCATTACATGGAAACAAACAAAACGTCTACCGGTTCAAATAGTTTACTAAGCACAAATAACCTTTCTCGAGTAAGAACCGATTATTCTAAAGCAAACAATAGAATTTCGATAAGAAAACTTTTTAAAGGGAAGGTGAGATTTTACTATACAACAGCGCGAGGCAGATGCGAATTTTACGTTGATGTGACGTTTGTTACTTCCTATATTTGTATGTAGGCCAATCTGTGGAACTAAAATATTAGAAGACAAAGATATATAATAGGAATAAATGTCAATGAATAAATTCAGAGCATTATCAGACAATTGTTTATTATTAGAATAATAGTTAAGTTTCAGAGATTAGCATCACTTTTACTACGGTGATTACATTATATAAAAAGATTTTTGCGAGATGGGCGCCGTGGTTGCTTAATGGTAATCAGATGCTAGCTCATATTAAAAAGTGAAACAAATATATGGATGTGTTCAGACATAATCTTTTTTGGGTACACCATTATTTACCACAAACAATACGACTTCATGCTAGGGATATGCTAACAAGAGAACAAAATACGTTTTTTCGGTCAATAATGTCATGGCCACAGTGTTATGGGACCCAGAGGATGTCATATTTATTGATTAGTTAGAAAAAGTGAAAACGATAACTGCTCAATGTTATGCTGTTTTGCTCACACGTTTTGATGCGGAGCTTAAGCAAAAACGATTGCATTTTGTTGAGGAAAAGATCTGATGAAATAACTGAAAAGAGTTAAAAGTGGATATAATCAAGAAATGAAATAATTTTTGTACAATTAAATAACGTTTTAGTTATTTAATTATTTTAGTCACACCAAGCATCATAATAACTAATACAAAAGCAAATCTAAATATGAAGCGTTTATATATTTATTCCACTCTTGTGAATGATATCTAGGATTTTCCAAGAGATATTATGGGAATCAATTTCAGTATTAAAAATATTCAATGAGGTAGCATTATCAAAAATAATATTTTATTCGATTCCCTCTAAACAGTGGTTTATGTAGGTAGATTTTATTCTAAATAGAGAAGAATGGAGATTGTTCAATAGAAAATTGTGTTAGCAAACTATCTTCTATTGTCATTTTAAAGGATCCTTCGATTTATAAGTCTTCAGCCTAGTAGTAGACAACAAACAAGTTTTTTAGTCAAATTTCGATCTATTAATCGAAATACGTGTCTTCGAAAACTATCAGTCCAACCCTCCTATGTCAATTTTATAGAACGTTTTTCTTTGACTCAAAATAGGCTTCAGTTTCAGCATTGATTTCCTCATTTCTTTTCTCTGAAAAATTTTCCAGGCATGAAAATAGCCGTTCGTCGCTGGAGAGCAGATCCTGATTTCTGTACTAGAGCTTTAACAGTGGTCAAGAATAGGTAATTTAATATATTTATATATATACTATAAAATTTATATTTATATATTTACTATAAAAACATAGGACTGCATACAGAGATATATGCATTATATGAAGACCAAGAGTTAAAAGAGATAAATTGAGGCGAAGGAATATGTGAAGTTATGATGAGGGCAAGATGTGATTGAAAGTAGAAATTTGATTGAATACTATGATGGATGTATAAATGGTTGTCTATTCAATCAGTACGGTTATAGGTACATAGTAGGTAATCCGAACACAATATAATAATGATCCTGTTCACAACAAATTTCGTTTTGTTTTTGAAAATATAAATGCATGCCTCGTATATTGTTACCTTGGAGAATTAGTAGGAGTTTTCTTGGAAACTTTGAGTTCATTATTTCACACATGAACCCAGGAAACGCCTGAATTGGAAGGTTAACTAAATCTTCCACGGAATAATATGAACATCCCTTGACACAGGCAGATTCGCGTGTTTAGGAGCTCATTTCACAGAAGAATTCTTGTTAGTTTCAACAATTACTTGTCGTTTTGGCCTGTTTCTGAATATTTGTCAGTTGTTAAATTTTAAAGAAGAAGAATTCTCCTAATTATTACGGCAAATTTGTGTATTCCTAGTGAGACATCCTTCTTCTTTATTTAATTGTTTTTTCTTGTAAGTCAACAACTATGTGAGTCTTGGTCAAATACTTCTTCAACATCATTTTCTAATTCCTTTTCTTATTTTTAGATGAATGGTTTTAGATGTGCTTTGGAGATATCTCATTATTCAATTTATTATAAATGGAAGTTTCTTAAACGAGCCAAGATTATTGATAGTTATTGATGACGTGTAATTGTAATTTTCAAAATTGTTGAATATATTTAATTATATTTGATGACGGACCAATGGTCCCAGCATGGTCTGGGTACGATTCAAATGCCATTCCTCGACCGTTGGTCCCTACGTGATTCAAGTCCACGAGACATTCAGCATAGCAACAAGAAGTGAGAAATAGAGGAAGAACTAAGCTAAAACCAAAATTGATTTTAGACGTTAATAAAGATAAAAGAGCTGTTGATATTTGTGATCCGATAGGGGCCTACAACAATCCTACAATCCTATACATAAATAATTAAAGTGGTACAAAAAATTCATAATGAAGATTTGTCCATAACGGATTTAAAAAAATATCTTGTACAGCAAAACCTGGATCAAATCATATAATAAGACGTATAATTTTTCTGGATGCTGACGGTTAGCCCATAGATATCTTTACCATGGTTCAACGGTCCTCACAGTCACTTAAAATGAGGTGTGTCCCCGTGGGCTAACAGGGTCCAATTTCAAAAGGCATGACGCCCCAGTAGGGCTCATCATGGCGCTTAACGTGTTAAATGAGCCAACAGTTAAAATTTTTCAGAATTTGATTATGTAATTCACATTAATAATTACACCATTAGTTGGAAAGGCAGATGCCATATGCAAACACTGGATTTAATTAATGTGTAATTTGACAGAATGTTTGATTGTAGGCTACAGAAGAAATGTATGTGCATTTCTGGTGCGAGGAAATGCTTAGGACAAATTATATAAATCCTGTACTATATTCAATGCACCTTTATGTCCAATTTTATGGCCGCTGGTAATAACACACAGACTGACCTAATTATTCATGTTTCTGCAGAGTACTAATTTTATTCTTACATACACCTGCTCCTTGAATAGAAAGGTCAGCTGGTGCTTGATAGACGAAACAGTAGTTATACAGTTGCTGTGCAATGCAGAAAACAGGAAACGCGGGAACTGGGAAGTCGTTATTCATATTGAATTATATTGGAATAGAGAGGATTGGGAACTAAGCTTCAATAACGTCTATAAAATATTTGCAGAATGTTAATTAATTATACAAGCGAAACAAAATTGAGCAATACTTTTGAAGTTTAGTTATTAGATATAATGTTAATATACAATTAAGCAAAATGAAATCAATTGAAACATAAATTTGTTAAAAAAGAAAGATTATATAATTATGTAGAGGGTGATTCATTAATTCATTTGTAATAGGATTAGTCCAATACTATCATGATTGCTTTAGGAGGACACGAAATCTGGAGAAAGTGTCGTTTCAACTATAATGAGACATATTCTTCAAGGAGGTTCTCAAAAAACAAATTAAAGAAAATTTCAATTAAGAAACCTCTAAAACGACACCAAATCCATATTTATGATAGTTTTGCAGGATCTTTTGGTTAAAAAATTTAAATTGTAAATGTAAAAGGCTTGAAATAAAGCCTCAAAATTATGCATTTGTGGTTATTTAAATTAATACTTGTAGCTTAAGTAAGTTTTCCAGGCAAAATGATCTATTAGGAACAAAAAGTAAACCCATTTGAAAATTGAAATCAAAATGATTTGGCAAGATTATGGATTCACTCAAAACCAAACACCGAAGCGAAGTGAAGAGAAGAAAAGAATGTCAAAATACCTTAGACAAAGGCCTAACTAACTATGAAATCTAAATTTCCCACTACACACCCAGATAAAGCCATTTGAAACGAGCAAAAATAATCTATTGGTAAGATTATTTGTGTTTTGAAATATACACAGCATATAATCGTAAAGTAGGAAAAAGGGGGAACTGAAAATAATGTTAATAATTACACAGATTAAAGAAGGAAACGGATTCAAATGCAGAAGAAAAAATTGTCGATAAAAAGAATAATCAAATGCAATGATCTTCAAATTGCTTCCTGGCCTATCATAATCTCTAGATCATTAGTTCCCAAACTTTTTTGTTTCATGCACCACTTTAAAAATTTTGCTAGATCCGGTGAACCCCTGGAGCTACATTACTATCAATTTTAAAAATCGATAAAAAATAAGATTAGATCTATCTATGGAAACTTGTGTCGTGGCTGACGGATCAACAGTTTTCGAAAAAATAGGTTAGGATTGATTGCTTGATAGGGATAATTATTTGATGACAAAATCAATTAAACCTTAATTGACACTGGCAGCCAATAATATTGAATATGTTTAGAAAGTTTCTCCTTTTAGAGCATAAATTGCTGTGTATAATTATATAATTTATTTAATATTAATTTTCTGAAATATTATTTAGGTTAGATATAACTATAAAGTCGGTTACAAGAGCTTTGAGGTTGCTATAGTTAGAAAGCTATCCGTATTTTAGTGATCTAAGCAGGTTGAAACTGTTTGTTTTCTTACATAAATGCTTCTAATGTTTAATATGGTAGTGAAATGAAAACATGTTTCCGTTTCATTAGTGTCGTGAATGTGGAAAATATTATATAACAGAATAAATGGAGTACGTATTTTAGAATTTATTGAATTTTCTCTCTTGAAAAGAGTTTTGTCAAATCAAAGAACTGTCGCCGGTTTTCACTTATTGGTTTGAATGTATGGAACCGTTACGTTGGTGATATTCGTACTGAACGCTTGGCAAATTATCATTCATATATAAAATAGCACATTCTTGAAACAATTCGGAATGCCTGTAGATATCACCAGCTCCGGATCTTGAATTTTTTAGAGGGGTAAAAACAGGAACAATTCACTTCCGCCACCCTCATCATCATCATAATACTCACTAATGGATATAGGCATAGACAAAGTTATAACCATCGTATTTCCATTTGATTTCACTCTTCAACCTTTCGATCGGCAAATAAAATAGAGGACCGCAAATAATATATTTGCCAACATTTTGCACACAGTTTGCGGATGGTGTATACAGTGTATTCAGTATGAATATCACCAACGGTTCTAGAAATTCCAACTTAATTATGTATATTGGATGGAAATACTGCAATATGTGATAATAATAAAAATATCTAGTTAGTTCGCTAATTTGATAAAATGAAATAATAATAAGTATGAATATATTCATTTTCCCTGTAATTCTTCGTTTCCAGATAATGATTCGTTATAAGTATTATCATAGTCTTCTTCTGAAGGTCGAGATCATCAATGTAACTGCTGATGTTTATAACCAGTTCATCAACCATTCTATCTATCACAGGTCCTCTCCCCATGAATTGTTTCTAGTTGCAATATCTCTTTAAATATATCCGCGGAGAACCAATTCAAATTTCCCACAAAAATTAATGTAATTATTAATTTTTGACAATATATACCTATTCTTCAACATTTTCTCATAATGACTATGGTTGATCCCAATAAAGCTTTTGGAATTTAAGTGACTTTTCATCTTCAAACTCGGTGATCCGTATTTCCATCCAAGTATTATCGCCATCAAACATTTTTGAGTTGCAAATGATATAAACATACTGCACAAAATAAGTCGAACTCTATTATAGTGTATTGCTACTTAGTTCGAATCGTTTAACTAACCTCACCTAACCTAAAGAAAGATAGTTGGTAAAACTATTTACTGAAGACTTAATCCACCGTTTTGGGATTATAACTCAAGTCATCGAAAGAGTACGTAGAACAATTTTGTGTCTACAAATATGAATAATTCTGAAATTCTGCTCATTCAACTGGTGGACTTACTGAACGGTTGCATTTTGATTTCAATTTTTTCATCAACGTATTACAGGACTGAGAAGTACTAAATATTTACTTTTGGATACTTAATGGAAAATGTATAAGCTTAAATTAATATGTAAATAATCATCATTTTTTTGAGTTCTTAAGTTTTTGACGTTTATGTACTAGCCACCGTTATACCTGTGTTTGACCGAGTAGCACCAAATGCCTAGTAAACAGTTTGTAACACAAATTTAATATTTGTAAAAAAAAAACGGTTGTGGGGGATGTTTGCCGCCGTTAGAATCGAGCACAGAGGCTAGTACCTTCTAGCCCCGGGGCTAGATATCAAATTTAAATTTACATACAGATTATATATGTTTCTTGGCATATTAAATATACTTATATTAGAAATTTTTGTTTACACGAAAATATTGTCCAAAATTTCAATTCCATTGTTACAAATTCAGACATCAAGATAGACAAAAATATTGAAGGTGGCGGCTAGAAATTTTCTAAAGATACATTCACATCACGATGAGATCGGAATTATCTCGTTTTAAACTGCAGATCAGAAGAAGAGGACGATACTGTAGGTACACTGACACCTAGTTTTGTTGGCACAAGTAATATGGATTCAGTCAAAAGTTGTTAAAAAAAAAGAGAAGATCTGAAGTTGTGAAACTCTTATAACAGAAGAATACTACTACTATTAACAATTACTTTTCGATTTGGTCTTTGATGTCTGCTATCAACTGTTTGCTAGTTATTGTAAGCATTTAAAGAAGTAGTCTACACGTTTTTTGGCGCATGTTATTGTTCCAGTTGAGGCATATAAAATTTTTAATTTATGATATAGTTAACAAATTCAAATCTTCGCTCTCCTTAAATATATCAACTAAGGAATCCAAACATTTCTTTGATCAATTTCTATTCCACTAATTGGTTTCATCTGCTTTTAATGACGCTTCGTGCATTCCATTTACTACCGCTCATTATAATTCCAACGGCGATATCATAATAACAAACTTTGTTATCAAAGATTTAAGTTAAGTTGAAACAATTAAACGGAATAATAGGGAACATTGGATGATTAAGTTGAAAATTGTTTTGTTTTATATTTTAGCCTATAGTAGAAATTTTTGTATACACCAATACAAAATATTGTCCCAAAATTTCAGCTCCACTGTTACAAATTTGGACATCAAGATAGACAAAAATATTGAAGGTAATAGTTTGATATTTTCTAAAGATTTATCTACATCATGATTAGATCGGAATTATCTCGTTTTAAACGGTAGTATAAGAAGCCGATTCTGTAGTTACATTGGCACCTAGATTTGTTGGCACGAGTGATATGAAATCAGTCAAAAGTTATTAAAAAAAGAGGAGATCCGAAGTTGTGAATCTTTCACAATTTATAGATGAAAGTTGTAGAAAAAACAGACTTCCTGATAAGATTAATAATATATCAAACAGCTGTTTGGAATATAAAAATAATGAAATGAGAAACGGTATTCTACCAAAGAAGTGAACGCTTTTACAATGGACATAGTATTGCCTGGATATAGTGGTAGAAAAATCATAGAATTATATACTGGTCAGATATGTAGAAGTTATTTAAATATGTAAAATGGAAGCAGAAGAATAAAGGAGGAGGGTAAAATGCACCAAGTGCAGTATTTATGGATTAATTTGTCCGAAAATTTTTAACAATTCACTCTTTCTGAGTTCGTTATTTTCACTTAACCTCAGGAAAGATCGAAAATTTTCGACCCTTGACACTGACAGTGTCACGTTTTTAGGAACTTTGATCACAGAAGAATCCGCATTACTACTACTACGTTTTCAACTGTTTGCTAGTTATTGTGAGCATTTAAAGAAGTAGTCTTCACTTTTTACAAATTAATAATTTCGTAGTCATTTTCTAAATTGTTTTGGGGCATTTTTTTGTTCCTAGTGACATAGTCTTTGACATAGGTGAAGCAATTCATCAATTCATTCAGAGCATTCCAATTTTTTGAGTTGTGGTAGCTTCGGTTACGAAAGTGCATTATGACTTTTTTATTTGAATTTAATGATGTTAGTATTCGAAATACAAAAAACATTTTTTCACTAAGATGGTTATTAGCATATTTATTTCTAAATTCCTTGAAAACCTTTTAACTTTAGAAAATTACTTCTATAAATATAAGTATGGATATTTAATAATATATAAATATATACTCGTATAATAAATATGCTATTCTCCCTTCTTATTTATATGGAATCGTCAATATTTTTAATCTGTTACATTGTCATTTTCCAATTCTTGTTGTAATTTCAATATTTAGAATAAAATATTGTTTTTAACACATTCATATTTAATAAAGGTATGCAAACATCCAGTAAGCGTGACCTTTTATAATGTATACTCACAACGTGATAAGATCCTTCTATTTTTAGTAGCCTACAATGTTGATAGTACACTAACGGTAACTGACAACTCAACGAATAAAACACAATTGAACACCACCACAGTAAAATCACTTATAACTTGATAATATTAAATTAAAACTGTTTCTAAACGCTTCTGAACTGAGAACTTTTATTTCAGAAATATTCGAAAACTGTAAAAAATAAACGCATCCTTTCCAGCGCAGATTCTGAAATCAGTTTCCTGTTTATTTGATACGAGGCGCGGTTTTCATTTACTATACCGGATGTCTAGTTTAAACTTCGATATTATCTATGTAGAATAACATTCTTAAGTGGGATGTTTCAAAAAATTTGACCTCAAAAAAGTGATCGAAAATATTTATTTTCATTTCTAAAATTTTCATATATAAAATAGCTACTTAGAAGTCTGTGTAATTGATTTTTAGGTATTGATTATTTAGACCTATTTAAAATAGCTCGTATATATACATTGCGGTAAAAGTAATCAACCTAGTGGGAAATCCTATAATTTTTACAAATTTAATTTACGAAGAATACAAATGGATAAGTCGTTTCAACGCAAGAGCGCGGAAGAACCGTTTTCATTCTGGCTGGCCAGCCCCGGATCCATGCTGCTAAGAATATCGGTACTGTTGGCCAAGATGTCGAAGAGGAGCCCGTACACGGACTAGATGACGTGCCACGTAATTGGGCAGTTGGCGGTGGTCCCTGTTCAGAATTTTGGTGAAAGATTTGAAAATGTTCCCGTACAAACTGAAGACAAGGCATTGGTTTTTCTTTTCTTCTTGGGATCTCTCTTCTAACGAAGGTTGGCGATAACCCCAGAAAGGATATTTTTGTATCTGGCCCTTCTTATCAGCGTCTGCGAGTCTAAACCGGTCCACCTGCGAATATTCTTCCATGAGCCATGAAGCGTGACGTCTGCCAGGACCACGTTGTTACCATACTGTTTGTTTGTACAGTACAACTTTTTTGATCAATATTCAACTATAATCCATATGAAATTACCAATTAACTTTAAGTTCTGCTTACTTCCTTGTTGACTGATATTCTGAAAGAAGTAGGGCCCTTAATCTCTTGTTTTAGTGTTTGAGAAGTGAACAAACGCAGAATCCAAATGGATAAGTCATTATTAAGCAAGAGCGTGGAAGAATTGTTTTCATTTTTTGGTGTAACAAGTCGTCGGTTGTGTTGGCAGGTTGTAAGTGTTGCGCAGATTTTTTGGTCGCCAACTAGATAAATACCGTGGCCCCTCGCCTTAAAGATATTGGCATAACAGGATATCTTCCCAAGGCTGGCCAGCCCCGGATCTCTGCTGCTAAGAATATCGCTGCTGTTGGCCAAGATCTCGAAGAGGAGCCCGTACACTGCTCGGGTCACAACCGATATTATAAAGGAAGTGGATCGCTTAATCTCTCGTTTCGGTATTTTGCCACCTAGATCACTAGATTTAATCGTTTTAGTATTCTTTTTATGATCTTTTTTAATGTCTCAGGCTTACGTCAACAAGCCTCAGACTCTTGAAGCCTTTAAGTAGAATATTCGCAAAGAAACCAAGAGCTTGTCCCCCGAAGCTATGACAAGACTGATGGAAATTGTCATAAAATGAGTTCGATTTTATTTTCTTCCCTTAATGGAATAAATTCTAATAGATTAAATAAAAAAATTTCTTAAGAAAAATTCAGGTTTTTCATTACAAAAATTACAGCATAAGATTATTGGGTGATTACTTTTGCCAAACCGATAATTTTAGATTATGTAAGCTTAACCATCTTTTCAAGTACATTAACAATAAAACCATAATATAACTGAGGCTTTAACGTTTACCAGGTTTCATCTAAACATTCAGAATACGGAATTGTGCATGAACGAACAAGATCCGTTTAACAGACCTTTTAGATGTTTTGACACTTTCTCAGTCAGTTAGAAACAGTCCATGCAACTGTATGGTTTAACATTTTCCTATTTATCTTAGGTATAATTGTTGCATTGTTTTAAGCAGTTGATTAAATGGTTTTGTCACTCCAGTTTTTGTTTTCCTTCGAAAGTATCAAATCAATAATAGAGCGTGGTCTAAAGGAGCGGTTTGTTTTTCTTGCAGAAACATATGAAGATATTTCAATCTATTAAAGTTCAGACAAAAACAGAAACCCAACAGCGGCAGTTCTTATCATTGAGACAGCCAGAAAAAATTATTGATTCTGTAATTGCTGAAATGGGGAGCTCTCGAGAACAAGTCAAATACAAGGAAGCTGTAATTGGTAAATGGATATAAGATATGTAGTGTGAACTAAATTGACTGGATTGTACGTGGGTAATGACCTATCTCCTAGCAAAACTTTTATTTCAATTCAATATTCAATATATTTCGAAATTAGACTGTAAATTGATGGGTATTCTCGAAGAAATAGCGACGACTTTGATTAGACTCAAAATCCAGAAACAAAAAGAGTAACATGACGAGATTCATTGAAAGCAAAAAATATGTGCTTTACATTTCTTGGAAGGAGTAATCATGAAGCAGATAGCATAATAATAATCACTTTTCTATCGATTTTGACGTAGTTTGCGTGGATTAAAGTGAGCACCAAGATACTGGAACAAATATTTCACAGATTTTATTATGATTTGAATATGATGATGTTGATTCATACATCACGAAAAATTCATATTAAGAAAGTTTCAAAAAAGAATTTAGAATTCAAAAATGAGAAGGTCAAAATTTGAAATAACTGGATTAATCTTCATACAATAATAAGGTTTTAAAATGTTTTGGTATGAAACACAACAACACAGTTTTCAAGTCAAGGAAGGTCTACCAGACCGCACATTTCATATGGTTGCAAAGTTGTCCCAAGGAATTTGAAAAATCTATTAAACCTTGAAGTTTCAAATGTAAGAAGAATATTTCGATATTTAGAGGTCGCAGTAGATGTGGGATTAGTTTATAAATATGTAAATGGTGAACAATAAATATTCAGTAACTAGGGAATAGATTGTTCAACATCGGGTATTATCTTAATATATAAAGGACATAAAGGTGATGCCATATTCTGCATGAACCAACAAAGATTTCATTCAAGTTTAGAAAATAGACAACTTTGTATTGAAATTAGTACAAGAAAGTCGCATTCGAAGTAGGAAAACTATTTCTAAATGTTTAGTTAAAGCTATGTTTTCTAATTCATATGGTTTTAAACTTTTCCAAGTAGGTATTGGGATTTTTTTTTATTTATTCATATTATTTCTCTCGGTGGGGTGAATTTATAAACACTGTCTCCTACTTACTTAGTTTTTTTAAATGCTTAGACTAGACTTACCTAATTTATATAAGAATTAACGTATCACTACTTGTATATGCTGTTTATAAAAAAACATATATCAAAGGCAATATCAAAGGCGCCGACAGACATCAAACAATTCAGCGGATTCGATACATTTTCATTATAACCAGACAGGACTGGTTTCACGGCCCATGTCGTGGACCAGTTCCTAACAGTATTAGGATTAATGTGTATGTCATAATATTATTATAAGCCAAAAATTAAAGTCGATTATTCTATATTATTGAAAGGGATTTGTTCGATTCATAGATTAATCTTATTTTTATTACTGTCACTACGGTAAAAGTATACATTAAGCGGCCTATTAATACTATTTAATGTGTGTCTTTTCTTGTCTTCATAATTTTGTTGTTTAAAAAATTCCTAAGATACTCTGTACTTTCGAATAATCAAAGTAGAGCTGTAGATCAATCTTTTCTTCTCTAACATTTGTTTTACATTTAGTAATCTTTAGAAGGGGATTAATTGTATATTCCAGATGAACTAAAAATGGTGAAATATCTAATTTTACTTTCAGAATCAACCAGCGAAATGAAAGATAAACAGCACCATTGGGAAATTTCAAATATGTTAATTAAATTCTCAGGTCTTAACTACTTATTTAATTTTAGAACATGATCCGAATATATACAGGATTAAAATCTCATGGTTCCAGATACAGAAAATATACCCCCGTGAATATTTCACCCACTTTCGATTACTAAATTTATAGTATGATAATTGATATGTCTGTATTATTTTGAATTTATCATTTATAAATTAGTTCACAAAAATTCTCCATATAATATCAACATTTAGAAATCTAACATATCATAATAATAATTTAATAAATATTCAAAAACGACAAATAGGAAAAAAAATGAATGAATGAGAGTCCTCAAAAGAATAGTTGTACCATTATGACTATATATGGGTTAATAATTATATAAAAAATAAAAGATATAATAAATTGAGCCCTTTAACTAGATATATAAATACAAATGCTTTCCACAAAAGCTGCTATATAAATATTAGTTTTACAACTAATATGAAGAAAACTGTTTTCGTTGTTATTGTCATTGTTATTTCGATTGCTGATCAAGCATTATAAACGTGAAAGGTGAAAAAAATATTAAAGAAACGGAGAAGTTGTGTAAAGATTATGGATAAGGATGATGCTGACGTCATTTCTGAAACTATTTCAGAAATTATTGATAAAATAAATATGCTTTATTCAGCAAGGAAGGTTACCTATGAAAAAGTTATCTGGTGAGAGCTGCGATTACTTAATGGTTATTGAAAGTGTACTTGCTTATCTTCAAACGCCATCAGAATGAATTGTTCCATCGATATGTTATATTAAATGAATCTTGAGTACACCATTATATCTTAGAAACAAAAATACAGTTGAAGCAATGAGCTCAATCCAAAAAAGGCCACAGTGTGTTGGATTCGGAAGGTGTAATTTTTATTGATTATTCAGAACAAGTGGCAAACGATAACTGGCCAACTTGAGAGAGAAGCAACGATCACATTTGTTAAAGAAACCAGTTTTCTTACGATTTATGGTCTCAATCACAATATTCACCTCATCCCTCGGATTAATTTTTGTTCCCAAGCTTTAGCTTAGTAGAAAGCAATTTGAGCCAAAATAAAAAGAAGTGATAGCAGAGATAACCGCGTATTTTGCAGAATTTCCGATATTATTATTTAGATGGTTTGAAAAAACTGGAAACTCGCGACTTAAAAGAGACTATATTGAAACACGGAACTGAAATAAATTTCTAGTTGAAAAGTCATTCTTGCGTTGAAACGCTGTCGTCTATGCAAATTTGGTCGGCTTGTGCACTTTTGAGATCTACAGCCAGCGATTCAAAGTTTTTAAAGAAAAATACTAAGTACAAAAAATATGTAAAATAATTCTGATTGTCTGTATATTCAGACAATACGAGGGTTGCCTAAAAAGTCGCCCGCCTCCTCCTCAAAATAAGCGTTCACGTGTAGGATAACGTCTTCGTCTGATAAAAACTTTTTCTCTTGTAAGTGAAACTGCCAGGTTAGGAAACAAGAATTAATTGGTAGGGTTAGACTTAGTGAATAACTAATAAAAACACATTTTTTTGTCAAAAATCGATTTTATTCATCAATATAATCTGCTTTAAGATCGATACAATCATTCTTCTCTGACTTTTCGAAGCCATGCTTGTAGAAGGCTTCTTTTGCTCCAAAATAGGCTTCAGTTTCAACAATTATTTCTTCATTTGAGCTGTGTTTCTTACCGATAAGCATTTCGTTGAGATCAGCGAATAGCCAGTAGTCACTAGGATGAAATCTGGATGAAAAAGTAATTCGAAGTGTAAATCGTTCAATTTAACTATCGTTGCATTGTCTTGGTTGAACAGTGGTTTTTTCTTCGGCACATGAGTCCATGTTTCCTTGATTTTTGCATTCAAACGATCCAACAACTCCACTCCCTTTTGAAAATACTTGAAGAACAATATTCCACGCGCCTGTCAAAATACTGAAGCGATAACCTTCCAAGTTAACTGTTGTGCCTTTGGGCGCTTCGGACGTGGTTCACAGGCTGCAGTCCACTCAGATGATGATCATTTTGATTCCGGTGTAAAGTAATGGACCATGTTTCATCCTTTGTCACATATGGATATAAAAAATCTGATTTATTACGTGTAAGCACTGCTATGAATCATTAACACGATGTTGTTTTTGACCGAATATGAGTAAACCTCTCTCATGGTCAAATGTTCATGCATTATTGTAAACATACTGCTTTCTGATATATTTAGTGCCTTAGCTATCTCGCGCAATTTCAATATACGATTAGATATAATCAAATGACTTTTTTGATGTCTTTATGGAGTAACCCTCAATTGGACGACCAGAATGTTCACCATCATCGGTGTCGGTACGACGACGTTTAAATTCAGTAAACCAACAACAAATGCTTCTTTTTAATGAAGCAAAGTCCAGATAACACTTTTGGAGTCATTGCTGAGCTTGCACAGTATTTTTTTTTCATCAAGAAGCAATGACAAATTAACACACGAAATTGTTTTGAATACATTGTTTTGAAAATAACAAAAGTAGCTCCATTTAAATAGCTGTCACTTTTTTCTGACTAATCTAAATGTCATGAAATTTTACACAGTATTTTGAAAGTTTGTACTCATATATGTCATATGGATTTGACAATAGCAACACCATCTGTGTGTCAGCCACACGACTTATTGAGTGACGTAATATTTACCGATGCAGTTTGCTTATTTATCACAGTCTACCACTTGGCAACAGAGTACCTAGTTATCTTATCAGGTGTTGCTTGTAATTTGACATTTTAGTTCCCAAACTAAAAGAGAAATACATATATGTACATGTCAACATTCTTAAAGAACGATAATGAGATTCGAGTGCTTTGGATATTTTCTAAAAGTTTTATTTTGTACTTGCTTTTAGGTGAAGGGAATATTATTCATATCAAAAGAACAATATCAGTTTTAAAAATATGCTGAGAATTGGGTATAGTCTATCAAATAATTATAAATTTGATGATTATAGTTCCAATCTTATGTAATGATCATCTTTATTAGTTGAATAGACATATTTGGCAAATATTTTAAATTAGTGCTGAATAATTTTGGCTTAGAAACTGTATTATGTTGGTCTCTGTTACGTGCTCGTTTATAAAACCCCTGTTGTACCTAAAGGTTGCGCCGAGACAATGCTGTATATGTTTCTATCAACTGTACTCTACATGGCATATCGTATAGTTCAGCAGTTTACTAAACAATGCCCGGACCCTTGGGAGCCGCTATAACGATCGCAAACAATCATACCCGACGGCAAGGCGCAAAATAATTAAATGATCCTAATTATTGTCGTTGTTCTGCCAATCTGTAGCGTTTTAATCACTTCGACCACTTCTTAATGTTATTTACGAGACTGAAAACAATACAATATTTTTACTTAATGAAGTTTTTAATGATGTAGAATAACTCATTAATGGTTTTTTCCATATAAGTAGCGAATTTGTTTACAGAGTTCAATAAAGAACAATATATTTGCCACAACATTTACGAAAGTTTGTGATTTGATTCAATTAAATGATAAATTATTGGAAATTTCGGAGATTAAATCATCTCATTACATTCTTTTCTTCATTTTACTTCTGTGTTTGTGAGTGAATTTGGAAAATCTCGCGATATGATTTTAATATGAATTTTAAAATCATATAATTTTCTTTATAACCTTCTTGATCTTTATTTGCCGTACTCTATCAGCGACCATATTTCACAACCGTATAAAATTAATGGGCGAAGAAGAGTTTTGTTCTTTAGTAGACTCAAATTTGCCTAGTAGGCTTGTATTGGTTTCTTGATGCATGTTAGCAGTTTGCATTGTTGTCCATTAGATTCCCATGGTACTTGAAGGTTATTGGTGCCTATTTCGTATTGTAAAGTCTACTTTGCTGGAAGCTTTATCCGCTAAAGCAATCATATACTGCGTTTCACTTTGATTCATTATGAGTTCAATCTCTTTAGCTTCTCTTCTATGTCTTCTAATAGCTCTACCAGTTTAGTTTTCCTTTTTTCTATTAGTACGATGTCATCAGCATAGGCACATATTTGTGCCGATTTGTTAAATATTGTACCCCACTAGTCAAAATACTTGATACCTTGCCGAATCCCTTCATTGATCTTGAACTTTTGTTTGTATTCTTGATATACATCATTATCAAGTTTCTTTATCTCTTTCTTTTGTTGCTCATTTTACTGATTTTTATTGATATTAAGCCTTTTACAAGTGATACAAAGTACGGCAAAAGTCTGTTAATCGAATTACAGAATAATATGCCGCGTTCACAGTTGCATTTTATTTCTTTAAGTTAATCAATTAGAGTCTCGAAATATTTTTGCCTACCACTTTGTTGAAGGTTTGCATCAGCTTTGCTTTTTTGGTACCCGCTCTCCTTTCCGATGCCACTCCAGGCTTTTTATTTGGATATCGAATCATAGTCAAACAATCTACTCGACGATTCTTTTGGACTGCGCTTTCACTAATTTTTGTCAAATTTAAATACTCATGGAAATACCGATCTGTTCTGTAATTTCATTTGTTTTTAAGCGCTGATCACTTAAAACCATTTCTTCCTCTAGTTTAATGTTTTCTGGAATGACACAGGTCACCGTAAACAGTGTCTAATCTATTTTTGATTTACGTTATAATATGATAATTCCTTCTTTAGTAAAAAATTTTATAATAGCGCGAAACTTGAGCTCTACTATAAGTTGTTGCGAAGATTTTTGCGAACTATATGAGACCAAGAACTGACTGACCGCACTAAGTATTTCTTCTGTATAACAGAGCTTATGTCAAGTAATTCATATATTAATGCATCTAAATGTTTTTGATTTTATGTCTTTTATGTTTTAAAATTAGTTTTTTTTTGATGATTTTTAAAAGAAAGATAAATTAATGGCGGTTTATGTAAAGTAATAACAGTTAGAATACTTGAAGAGTTGAGAAAGTTCTAATACATTACGGAATTTGGCGTTCCATTATTCTTTCATGTGAAACGAGGATCATACAACAATGATTAGTAACCACGAGGAACAAGAATTTGTATACAATAAATAATAGGTTTGTTTACGGGTCTTACTTTGAATCGGTCGCATGTGTTGCTAGCGGTTATTTCAGGTCTTAATTTTTAGGATTCGGTTTATTATGTATTTCGAATAAGTTCTGGAAATTCTTGGATTTTTGTTAAAACCCAAAGTTCAGTTCGGTTACACATTCGCAATAGAAAAAGTGTTGATGTGAAGATAAAGTGAACTTATCAATTTTTCATCCACCACCTCAAGAGTTTTTCATTTTTCTGAAAATAAAACGTTCGTGATACTTTTGAAATGATTATAATTGTGACCCGCGCTTAAAGTTAGTGTGAGGAAGAAGTATAATGTCAAACGATATGGAGTCATATTCTAACGTTCGTAAATGTTTGATATAGATACTATTTCTTCAAGCATGTGTGCATGAGATGTCATTCTTTTTGCAGATCCTTTCGCCACCAATGGAGGATAACATTTATCAAATTATAATGATAATATTTTTTATAGTAGCTAAAGCCATTACTTATGCAAAGTTATATCGTCCTTTACGGAGCAAATTGTTAAAAATGAGCTTTGTAAAACTTGAAATTTGCCAGAATCTGATGTAAAAGTTAAATAGGTTAAAAAACTTTCGGGTTTAATTATAGAAAAAAATATAATCTGTGTCTTTCCAAATATTACTTTCAAAAATTTGCATAGTAAATTACGAATTAAATTTTACGCTAGCATAGGTAAAAAAAATGATTTCAAACAAAATCTTATAAATTTTATTACCCATTGTTTGTGAAAGGCCGTCTTTAACCAACTTTTATTGGCTCCACTTGTATGTATGAAGAGTAGATTAAAATTCTGCACACTTCGATGATAATATAATAAATTTCGTACCATTATCAATACCAGGTTCACCAGGGTATCACATATAAATTAAAAATTATGTACCTTGTCACGGACCGATGAGAATATACATTTTTAAAATTTAGTTCCATAGTTCTTATCAAGTCAATGATTTTTTTCTGGAAACGTAGATTTAAAAATGGAGGCATAAATATATAAACATATACCCATTTAAAATTGTGATAAAAAAATGGCACAATTATGATAAGTCACCCCACAACGATTATCTTGAAATTCTATACATAGACGATTGATATTACGAGAAATCGATTTATCATATCTATTTTATGCCGAAGCATTTACTTCCTGAGAGACCGAAAGTGGCCATTATCTCAGGAAGGCTAACAGATATCGATAGATCTTATCAAGATGTGAAATGTCATGATGATTGACGCATACGCAGAAGAATTTCTGTTTAGGATAGGTTACGTTAGGTTGTGTTAGAGACTGAAATAAAGGAAAACAAAAATAATTTTCTTTAATCAAATATTTTAATTGGACTTATATACCTATAACTTTTACATTTGAAAATATTTATTACTTCTATTAATGAAATTAATGGGTCTCTTTTTGGTTCAAATTTACGACATTCTCGTCGCCATATATATTCTATGATTCTGCCTATCGTGGAAGAATGTTTTCACATATCTCCAGCTGGCCTCAATTCTTTAGGTATGAACCCCGCTATCAGAAACAAATCTTTCTTTGTGATTGACCCACTCATGAGTGTAGCCTTCATTGCTGAGGCATCGATAGGCTAGCCAGCCAGAGTTATGCTTCTGGAGCGACGACGTTTTTTTTGATAAAAATGATGCATTTGCGTACTTTTGAGACTTGCTGAGATAATGGCCACTTCCGGTATTTCCCGAAGTAAATGTTTCCTTATAAAATAGATATGATAAATCGATTGCTCGTATCATCAATAATCTATGTATAGAGTTTCATGATGATCGTCGTGGGGTGGCTTATCATACTCTTACCAAAAAATTATCTTTGGTGGTGGAGATGCTTTATGGGGCATTTCCAATTTTAACAGAATAAAATTAGTAAGAAATTATAATGATTGATATTGAGTTTTATCGACAAGACAACAAAAGCGTTTCCATTAGTTTTTTTTTAAACCATAATTTATTCTCCATTCTATCCATTTCGGGCACCCAATACATAGTTTGTAATAAGAAATGTGGGGACCTTTCACTGTAATACTGTTTCCAATACTGAGTGCAGTGACTGCTTTTTTAGTGAGTTTCAAATATTCAACATGAATGAAGTAGTTCAATATGAAAAGCATTTTGCTGTTACCGCTGCCAATAAAAATTTTTCGATGACAACCCTCCGTTCGATAACGTTTATTCAAAATTATAACCCTGCTCAAATCTATCCCTCGAGAGCCATTACGTTCGAAGATATAAAGTCCTTTACATTGTAAAAACATATAGCCGAGATGTCGATAGGTTGAAACGGGAATTCAACATAACAGCTATTTCCTCATTGTAGATTTTTGAGAACCTTTGAAGGATATGTGTTTTCGCAAAAATCATGTTGCAATTCTTACGTGCCTGGTGTTGATTCTTTTGATGAACACATATAATACAGTGAAAAATGTGTGATAGTAATCAGATTATTATTATTGTGCCTCACAATATGATTTTTAAAAAAATGTAAAAAATAATTTGTTATTTCCAAGAAAGGTTTTAGTTTAGAATGATTTAGAATTTAGAGACTAACTTGGATAAATCATCCTAACAAAGAAAGTGACTTTCCTACTTTTTACCAAGAAGACTATTATACTGTATTTATTCCTACATGAAGGACAATAAAAAGTATCGAAGGGTTTTGACTAATATACAAGAATGAGTTTAAAAGAAGCGCTTATAATACTAATTAAAGTAGTAAATTTCACCAGTTTAAGTATTCTTAGTAACCCCGGTAAGAAATCAAAGTATCGTCAGAGAACACGTTCGCCTGGATACGTTCAAATAAAAAAAATAATAAAATATTTAGTTTGGTTTCGGCTGAAGACAGTGGTGGTTCGTTAAATGAACTTTACAATTGTTTTAACATGTTTTTCAGGTCTTAGTTCAGTTTGCGATTTTTACATTTAAATATAGTAATTTGTTTTTGTTGTTAATAACTATTTAAATGCATTGAGGACTTCTTGGCGACCTATCGAAGTATTATTGGTAGAGAAAAAAATAGTACGGTACTACTTTACTGGTAATCACTTTTGCATTTAACGTCATCATTTCCCTTCCAAATTTTTCTGTAATCTCATTTCAAGTTGAGCTTGGTCCTAAATGACAAGTTTTTCAGTAATTAAAGTAATTTATGATTAACTTTATCATATAATTTATCGCATATGAATGAAGTGAAATACGAGTCTTTGAATCATAAGATGGATACAAATGCTTCTTATAAATCTAGCAGTTTCATCGAAAGTAGACGTCAAGTCTTTTAACACATCCGTTTAATGCTATCAACTGCCAATGACTTCAAAGATTTATTATCCTTCTGTTTTGTTTTATGGACATATTTTTAATAACTATCCACATTTTAACCTCGAAATTTACTTGATTTGTTTACAAAAAGACCGGTGGCGCGCGGAATGCTACTTTAGTTGGACGAGTTCGTATGAAATTTGCAATTCTTGAAATTTCGAAGCCACCATAAATCTATAGACAATTAACGCTAAATTTTAAAATTTTAACTGAGCATTCGCATCTGCGGATGGCAATAATGGATATTTGCATTCACATTTGCGAATGTTCAAAAAATGACATACCGCATAAAAGATATATAATTGATAAGTACATATATGTTAAGTTTCTGCACTATATACTAAATTTGTTTTGAAAAGAAACAATCCAAATATATATTTCAAAGGCGCAAGAAAAAAATATATTACATCATAGATGTCAATTCGAAATAACTTAGTCTGAGATCGAGGAAATGAGTAAACACCGCTGCACTTTATTTTCTTAATGGAAGTTGAGTGTATTTTCTTTCTGAAGTTTCGACATAACATCGAACTATAAATCTACTAAATGACTGTGTTGGAAATTGTTTACTAGTTTTATAAACTGAATAGCTCCATAAAATAAACAACTCTATTTAGTAATTATGCAATCACTTTTATTCAATGCTTATTTAAATGACCAGTGAACTATTTAAATAGATTTGAAAATTAAAATAACTCGAATACTATAGGAATCGATATAATCTTAGGAATGTAGAAGTGCAACTGGAAAATTAGTTAATTGTGGTCCAATATTTAGGCAACATTTATTTTTAAAACAAATTTTTTAATTGAGAACGGAATAGTACGACACGGTCTAGCACCTACAATAAAAAACAGGTAGTGAAACATGATTTATCGAATTTTGAAAAGCGCAAAACTAATGTTACGTTTGAATAAATTTGAACGTAGAACCTAGTCAAAATGTGCCTGCATAGATGAAAAAAAGCCATCGTGTCTTTTCACGTGAAATTCGCATGATCGTCATGCTCACATCATGGGAATCATTTTTTGTTATGGTGATTATACCTTGTGGCACATTTCCAAATTGCACGGCTCTAGCAATTTTTTAACGAATTGGTGCTGATGAATTGCGTGTGTTTTTCACTTTTCACAAAATTCTGTATACTTCCTGCTAGTGAGAAGTTTGTGTAACAAATTAAGACATTCAAATAAATTATTTCGATAATTTGATAGATACACGTTTTTATTTTTATTCCAGGATGTCGTGTCAACGCGGCAGAAACAAGACATTACAGAAACTAACGTCCAAAGATACTGGCACAGATTTTGACTAAAGTAACGTAACGTTTTTCGTATTTATTTACACTCTTTCTATTCGTGGGGTTACTTAATAAACACTGTCTTTTAAGTTCTTAATTTATTTACATATATACACTAATTCACTTATAAATACCACTTAAATAATTTCTGCGAATACTTTACTAATTCCTTCTATTCACTACCACTATTTATTTAAAACTAAAGTAACTGCGCTTACACAAATCATTTATGAGTATGTACCTAGATATAATTCTACAAGTTCTAGAACAAAAAGAAACAAAAGAAATAAATAAATAGACTTTCCGAGAACCTATTTAGAAGAAATACTATAAATAAACCGCCTGCTACGAAAAAGAATTATATACAAATAAACATCAAACAATGTGAAAGATGCCGTCCAAATTTTTAAAACCAGTGGTTTGCTTAGAATTGTGCTCAGGGGCGGAGGGGTTGGCAGGACATATGACTGCTACTTCCGAGGGGTATGGAATATCCTCCAGTGTAGCGGAGATTCCATTTTTTGACATTACAATAGGATTCTAATTATATCTTGCAGGATATAAATTATTCAATTTTTTGTGAGTTGATCATTTCAAGTGAATCAAGTATTGTTGACTTAATAAAGTATTGCTTTTTGACAAAAAATACTATTGAAACCCAAATTTTGGCTTAACCCCAAGTAATTTGTCAACTTGGAAAACTTGGAAATAAATTCGAAAAAATAATGTTGGTAAACAATCTTCGTTATAGCAACAAGTATATTAACTGAAAGAACTCCGTTATAATTTTCTATATATTTTCATGAACGTAACCTATTCATGTGACAGACTCTGTTTAAACTCATGATTAATTCAATCTGTACAAAACACTAGTTTTTATTTCAAAATTTCATCTTTATTACCGACTCTGATCAGATGAAATTGGTGATTTGGTGTTTCTCTAAAAAAATTTTCAGTTGTAAGTAGAGAGCCTATAGTGAGGACAACGTGTAAATGTATGCGAAATAAAAGTGGTATCTTTTTACTACTTCTATATAATTATAAAAATAACGATTCTTACATTCTGTAAATCAATTGTATATAAGAATAGAAAAGGAAATGGTTTTATTTCAAACAATACGAATGGAAAATTTGACATTAAGGTTAAGAAACGATTCCAGGTAGGATTCGTATGTTTGGAAGATATACGATGACTTTTAGTTTTTTAAAAGAAAGAAGTCTCAAATACAGGTATTATAGACGTACACAACACTTTTTAAGAAAGCATATTATAGCTAGGAAGGTGAAATTCTAAGTAAATAGTCAGTAATATAAACAAAAAAATAGTTAGTATATTAGAAGGTTCAGAATTCTACAAGATTCTATAATTATCAATTACACAGAGCACATAAGGAGATTTTTTTCGGATGCATGAGATATTTTTGTTGAATTATATAGTTTGAGCCGATTTAAAAAATAACTTCTATTATTCTCCATCACATATAACTCTTTTGCAAAATAAGAACAGAACAATGAGAAAAATCAACTATTTATCACAACAAACGCGCACCATAACATTTTATGTTCCCTCTTTTTGCTTATGAAACATTTTCTTCTTTTCTTTGACGCTTCTCCTAACACATTCTTGATATTCTTCTTTGCTTTCTCGCTTAAGCATCCAACAGTAGTCTGCTATCATGCTGGCATCCCACCTTCCTTGATAACGTCTCTTGATATCACCTACATCCCGGTTAAATCTTTCACCTTGTTTTCACTGTATGCACCCAAGTTTTCAGGATAATATTTAATAAAGTAATGTAAGAAGTGAACTTGTAATATCATCTTGCACCCTTGAGCTTCATACGCTGTCAGCCTGCGGTGTACAATAGTTTTATATGCGAGATCCTTGGTAATGCCCAAAAATTGCTACACTACATTTTTTAATAAATTCCATGCTTCTTTTTCGATATCTCCCATTGATTCAGGAAAAAGGGATCAGACAAAAATTTTTTTATGTCAGAGCCAGTGAAAACTTTTTCTTTAAACATTGCTTCAAACAATTTCGGGAACTTGAAACGTTTATATCTGAAACAATCCACATCATTTTGCAATGATTTTACAATCTGGTTAATTAGCTCCAATTTAATATGAACAGATGACAAGAAAACCTTTTCTGGCAAAACCAAAGTGGTATTGATAACGTTTTTCTAGCTAGAGTAGTAAGCAGTAAGGCTTTCTGGCTCTACGATCCCACAATAATAGAAAACAAGGGAATTTTGTATAACCTGACTGTTGGCCGAACAATATTGTTAGTATTGTAAAATCTTCGCAGGCCATCCATTTATGTTCTTGATATTTGATTTTTTCGTAGCTAAATCATTGAAGTTTTCTTCCATATGAACTGAGTGTCTCGATATCTGTACCAGGAAAATGAGGTACCAGATGATAAAAGCTGTTTTTTTAGCCTTGAATCTGGCTGCATCTTTTGAATTTCCAAGTTTCTCGTCAACTAAAAATTCTAAGCTATATCACTAAGCTTAAAAAAATACAAGATTTCAACTCAATACAAATATAAAATTTAGTATTGTAAAAAAATTATAAGCTGGAATTTTTTAAATACTTTTTCCAGTTTTAGAACATGAAAATCTGTAAGAAAATGTATAAAAAACCTATGCAGTTTGTTACTTGCAGACCTGTATTTTAAGTGAAAATAGACTAAAAGAATAATATTCTTATCTAATAATTTGTCTTTGAATCATTACAATAGTGCGAATTATATTTTTATTGATCAAATTACGTTAAGAGCGACTGCTGTAATTAATGAATTTCTAATAGTTATTCCTACAAGCACTTCATGAACAAGGGTTGTGAGCCCACAAATAACTATTATCTTGATCCAATATTTGCTAGTCTAGTATTCCGTTAATCAAGACCATCAGGATACATCTATTTTCATGTGTAAACTGTCTACTACTATGTGCCATTGGTCTTAATGAGCTCTTTAATAAAATGTTGCTTAATTAACACAAAGGCATAAATTTATCACATGACTAATTTCATTGTCTTTAGCCTGTTATTTAACCACTTTTTGTTACCGTGAGGTGTGAATTACTATGTTGTTAGTTTCTGACAACGTTTACGTTGATATTAAATATGTACCATGTTTACAAGAACAAATTAGTTCATCTTCTTGCCTTAACAGAATGTTTCTACGTCGAAGGCACCATGATGGCAAGAATTGGCTTGCCGAGATGTTTGTTTATTATATCGTGGAATTGTTCATAAGGGGACAGAAGAAACGAGACCAATCGTGAGTCAACTTCTGGCAGCTAACTCTGCGAAACCGTTGTGCTACTACGAGTCTATTTTTTGACCAATGGTTTGGAAAAGAAGGTACATTGTTGCTGTATTGCAATTAGTGTCCTCTGGCTGCGAATCACTGTTGTCAACGTTAGAGCTGGTGCATAAAACGAGAGCACTAAGAGACATAATGGAGTAATCAGCAACGAATTGGGACTCTGTTTAAGTAGTCCCGACGGTAATCGAAGGGTTATACGTCGTCGAGAAAAGCTATATGTTTTACTGTTGGAAGGTTTGTGGTCAGGATTGGTGGAGTAACGTAACAACAGTTCCTTTGGCGATGCAATTAGCATGTGTGAATGTGAGGCTGTTAAATCCACAAAAATTAAACAATCAAATTTGCTGTTCTGGGTGTAACACGTTTAATGTCACTGAGTATCTTAAATTTAATATACGAGACATGCGAATAGATAAAGAATCGTGTTTCTAATATAATAGAGTTGTTTTCTGTGCTTTATTTCATTTATTCAATTATTTTTCACTATTTATAGACAAAAAGTTTTAAATGCTTCTTAAAATAGAGCAAAACAACAATATATGCGATAATAATTGCAACATATCTTCTTCAAAAGTATACGCAAAGGAAGCTCAGTCTATGCATTCATGTAATATTTCGTAATAACAACTTAATTTTTTTAGCGTCGTTTATATTGCATACTGCTGCGATTGAGAAGAGAGCTTTTTTAAATCTGACCTTTTGTCTTCTGTGGTAAATATAAATTTCTATTTGATTTTTGTTCCCGGCATTTATTTGATAGTTTTTCTCTTGCTGTGTTTTGTTATTGCGAAGGATGTACAAAGTAACTGTGGGAAGTGAATAGGCCGAAAAGAGAAAAAGATTAGTTTTGGTTGGATACAGCGATTATGCAATACTAAGAGCTTTGAATGACATTGCAAGTAATTGCATGAAATATCGTACACATTAACTTGCTCTAAGGGAAACGAAGTTTCTAACACTGATATTAAAGCAGTATCGAATAATAGACATACCAAAAGAATAGTAGAGTATAGAACTATGGTGAGTAGAGATGAATACAAATAATTTTGAACTATTATTGTTGCCAACAGAATATTTGACTATGCTCACTTCATAACAAATAATGTCTACCTACAGGAACACAATACAGGTGGATTTTAAACTAAAATTCACACAGTACAGCTGGATACTAGTTTCTTGACGTTTGATATAGGTAACAAAATTATTTAATACGGTAAAACTTTGAACGTTTTGTTATGCTCTTCATAATTCGGATGGAAAGGGACAATTTTTATGAATGATGTTTTTTTCACAAAAATACCCATTTTTATAAGAAAGTTTGTATAAAATCTCCAGTCCAATATCTTATGAGGCCAGTTTAAACAAAAAGCAAACAATTAACGCACGTGTGTTTAGTCTATGTAAGAAAAACAAAGTTGAATATCTCCGGGCGATCGAAACCATATTTTCCTATTAAATTATTCTATAATTTGGAAAAACAGATCACTCATGATGATGATTTATTGCTTACTATAACTTTAAGTAGTTTTAAGTAGGTTTTTACACTGTTTTCAAGTCTCCATATTTTTTCTTATGTTGAACTGTCTGTGGAAATTTAAATTGTCAAATTCATAAAATTCTCAAAGTATTTCTGACACGTGCAATCCGAGTGTCTATTTTGTGTTATACACACTTTTCTAACTTGTGTTTCCACTTTGATTTTTCAAATCATTCTTTTTAGACTACAGTTTTACTTCCTTTTTGAAACAATGCAATTGCGGAAATCAATTGAAAATCAGACAATAAGCCTCGCAGACACTCATAAATAATTAAAATAATAAACATTCAATAATTTGTCATATTCTCGAGAAGTATATAGTGAAGTGAAGAGTATATTAAACCGTGTTTTGCTCTATGGTTGTTAGTGTTATCGATTCACAATAATCTATCTGTTTTCCTTCGTTTGGCGAAGTTTGCAAAAATGGACGACGGTAGAACAAAACTATTAATTCTATTCTTTAAAAGAGGAAACTGGAGGATTTCAGTAAATTATCGATATATTTAAAATACCACTTTGCTTTAAATTTGGTCCAACTTGGGATCATAAGTTAAAGAATTTGTAGATATAAATCCAGTTATTTTTCATCGTATATCGACGACCGTTGGAAGTGGAGGAAAACGCGACTTAAGAAAAGTGCAGTAATTGTTTCTAGTGCGGTCCAAAGTCGATCGAAATGGAACTATTCCGATCAGTAACATAATCATCAGATGGGTGAAAAGTTTCAAATCGATTGGAAATTTACTCAATAAAAAGATCCTAGCCCAAAATGCAGTGTAATACCATTAGAAAATGTGAAAAAGAAGAGGAAAGACATAGTCAGAAGTCCAGGTCGGTTAGTGAGTTACGAATTAATCGTCAATCGGAATTCAATCACTACATAATGCTCTTGTTCGATAACTTTAGACAACTGATTTCACTGTACAAAAAAAAACTGTTTACAGAAGCGATTTTGGAATCGACTGAAAATTCTATTTTATTGATGAATGAATAAACTCATTTCAATTTAAATGAGACCATGAATAAGTAAACCCAACGTTACTGGGCTTCACACTATCTACACCTCCTCTTACAGTGTCCTCCACACACAGTAAAAGTAACAGTCTAGTGTGATCTTAGGTCTTGGCATTTTTGAACTTCTTGTTTTCGAAAAGAACGGGTCAACAGTTACTGATAATTCGGCTCGATACATTCGTATGCTTCAAACATTCTTGAAACCAGAACTAAAAATATTAGAGCACCTCTTAAGACGTGTTTGGTTTCAGCAGGACGGGGCAACATTACACACCGCAAACTCTTTTTTAGACGCATATTTCCCGGAGAGATTATCCGACATTATAGCAATGTTCCTTAGCCTTTCACGTCTTCCTAATGTGTGATTTTTTGAGCGACGGTAGCTTAAGATGTGTTTCTATAATCACAAACCATGAAATTTGAACGATTTGAAAAATGCAAACATTTAAGAAATTGTTGCCATCCCTGCAGATATGTGAGTCCGTGTGATGGGAAGGTTTTACTTTTTACTGTTGCATTCGAAATGATAAACATCACCTAAATGGGAATATATTTTACAAATAAACGAGATGGTACGTAGTGATTTTAATTTTGTGTGAATTGGATATGCATTGATTTCAAATTTCAAAATTATATAAACCTAACCGAACACTTGTGTAAAATCTTCAATTTTGCGTAAATCATTTTATACCAAGTGTAGTATTTACATTTACATTACATACAAAAAGATATAGATTTTTTGTAAAATAAATAACCACGGAATTAATTCATAATATAAAAGTTTATTCCAAGCACCAACAATATTAATGCATTATTATTGACTTACCTTAAATTTATCGATAAGTATTTGATTGAGAAGTTCCGAATGAGGTCTGGATCCTTTGGGAGCGGAGTGGGGTCTCCGTCGGGTAACAGGAGGACTGTCAATATCGCCAGGGGGATCGGTGTCATGGGACTCGGAACTATCTCCCGCACCCCCACAACTCGTAACAATCTGCAAAAATTTATATAAACATACAATTACTATTTTCAGTACATCTATGTGAAAACTTTCTGTTATGGATGAATATAAACAAATACCAAGTAACACTCCTGGGTATGGTTTAAAACTTAAAACTACGAAATCATTCATTAAAAGATTAAAGGCAACTAATTTATACAGTTTTCAAGTTTTATCAATTTATATATTCAGTTAGTTAAGAATTGATGAAACTTTGAACTGTTTTACGTCTGTTCAGTTTTGAGTTGAGCACCCACCTCGAGTAACTGATTTTATTGATTGATAAGCAAAATTACCAATCTCTCTGAAAATTATTTTCATACAAAACTCATTTCTAGAATCCATGTATTTACCAATTATACGAGGATTATCTGGATAAGTTTATAGCCTAATAAAGAAACAAGATATGTTTTTTACATAACCATTTTTATTTTTCAACATAGTCTTTTTCAAAGTCTATACAAAGGTTAGGAAACAAAAAAGTCGCTGGTGACTAGATCTAGATAATACAGTGGTAGTCAATAAATCCCAAGTGTAAATCATAAAAAAGCACTTTCCTATTATCGTTTCATCTTTTTGATGAAAGTAGTTGAGCACAAGCCTATGGCTATTCCTCAAACGGTCGTATCCCTTTCCCACTGATGAAACCGTCTTTGCATATAGTATCTATCACTAGCATTTTGTGGGTCCTTTTATCTGTAGCAGAGATATTACCTCACAGTAAGCGAACTCAGGTTAGGTTGTTAGGAAAAAACTAATTTTGATTTTTCCCACACACTATAATGTCATACTTTGTGGAGATTTTAATCAGGATCTCTCAACAACCACCGAATTTGAACATTTTTTGAAAGCAACATATCATATCCATTCAGTATCTTCAAGAAAAGCTGCAACAAACGCAAACACAACAATCGATAGTCTTTGCAAAATTGAGTGCTTACAAAATGGAAACTTCTATTTATGAATATTTTTCAATTTCATCAATCAATTATTATGAGAATTGTTAAGAAATAATTATTGAATGCATGAAATTATTGATATTTTCCTTGGAAACTCCTTTTTATAAATTAAGATTTTTGTTAATATTTACAGATTGCTAACAGTAAAAAATGCACTATAGTCTCTCGCCAAAAGTACGACGCCTTTTTTACTTGATTTGTTTCAGGAGTGTAGTAGTTGATCAGCTTTAGTATAAACTGAGCAAATACAGCACCCAACGCGCGGATAGCTTAGGCATTCATAATTTTTCCTCTTCCCTCTCTCATTTGCTTATAATAATTTCTCGTATATCTAGTTTTGAAGAACAAGTTTCATAAATAATTAGAATTCGTGAAATTTAGAAAAACATCCGAAAAAATTACTTCATAATTTATATCTTGTTTGGTGTTAAATTACCCTCCATTAGCATAATAAACGAAATCGAGGGTTATGTTTTATTTATCAAGATTTTGGGGATGTAGTGTGAATTTATTTATTATAGAAATTATAGATTGTTTTATACCAGATTGTTGAAATAGTTGACAGTAATTCTAATTACCGTTATAATAGAAAATATACCAAGGAGTGTTATATGGTATTAATGGAAAAGCGCAAAAAAATGTATAGAACTAAAAAAAAATAGAACACAATCAAATTAAAAGTAAGCATTGCGTTTTTAAAGAAAAATGTGTGAATAAAATTGTGATATTACGCTTACTTCAAGTAATAATCAAACAATTGTTTTAAATAATTCTCCTGATTTTGATTACTACTGGTGTTGATTATCTGGAAATTTTTCGGAATATATTCTGTTACTCAGTAGAAGAAAGCGAATATCTACCATTTCTGCACATTTATGGAGACAGGAATAGAGAATTTTGTTAATTATTTTCAGCTTTCTCCTTCTTTGACAAACTGACCAAAAGGAAAAACTGAGTTAATTGCAAATTTATAAATTCAAAATATCAACTATGGATTTTTAGATAACAATTTATAGAATACAATACGGGAATAAGGAGTACAAGAGAATTTGCATACACATGTAAAGTGAAAGTATGAATGTGTACGAGAGTTGAAAACTTTACGCCATCACAAAGAAACAAGACATGTTTATCCATAATTATTTTGATTTTTGAAAATTTTCTTCTTTTAAGTTGATACACTTGTTCCAAATCGTAAATTTTCTAATTCGAATTCTCAGAATTTTGAGCATAATCAAATGAGTCCACTAGTCCACTATAAGCTCATGTACGTGATTTCATTTTTCCAACCTCTGGGTATCACATATGCTCTAACCTCAAAATAGGCATTCACAGATGCGATAACGTTCCCGTCTGATTAAATCTCTACCATGTAAGTAAAGTTTTAAGGTTAGGAAACAGAAAAAAGTCTTTGGAGGCCAGATGTGGTGAGTACGGTAGGAGATCAACCAATTCGAAAATTAGTTCGAATTTTAGCCATGATGATTACCGAAGTGTGATAAACTACGTGATCCTGATAAAAGGCACTTTCATTTTCTTCAAATGAAATTTTTTCTTTTACCTTATCAAACGATGGCGCGTAGTATCCTCCTTTTATCCATGACTATCCCTAAAAAGGACGTCATCACTTTTCCGGCGACTTTTCGCCATTTGCAATCCACTGTCTTGACTTTTTTTCGTTTAAGGAGTGTAGTTGTAGTTCAAGGTTTCACCCATGGTATGAATCGACGCAAAACAACGGATTCATTCGATACGTCGAAAGTGAACAAACGCAGCAACTAACGTAGGCATAAGTCTCCATTCAGTATAAGGTAAATGTTTTCTTTTGATAGACCAATAGCCTTTTAAATTTCTTCAATAGCCTAAAACCGACGGTCGTCTAATACCATTTGGTGAATTGCTTCAATAATATTGCTTGTTCTCTCCCGAACACTCGTCGTGAGGAAACATGATACGGACAAGTGTATATTCAGCTACCCAAAATTTAGCGGTCGTGAATGATATTGCAAAGATTCCGCACACAGTTTTCAACTCCTCTTTCATTTGCGTAGTATTTTTCCATTTTGACAAAAAAAACTTTCACAAAGACTCACTTATAAGATCGTCAAAAAGAAACTAGGCAGCGAAAATTGCTGAAATTTTAGTAATGAGAATCAACTTCTCAAAATATGCTGACATATTCAGGTTTAGATCGGAACCATTTCGGACAAACCTCATAAATATTTTAGAGATTTTTTTAAGCAATAAACATAACTCATGATTTACCATTTCTATTCATAGAATTATAATTAAATCTTTAGAAACAAGCATTTAAGAGTGAACACATTGTGTACCACTACCACTATACCAACACTCACAATTACATTGTTTGATGCACGTTTCGACAATAAAGATATCGTCTTCAGAGCCCAAAGGTAAACAGTTTACCATCGGTCGGTGTAATTGTCAGTTTTTGTGTTGTGGCGCCAGTAAAAGTGTGTGCAATATGAATTTAAACAGCTCAAGGAGTTCCATCTTAGAAGCCATTAAGAATAAGATCACAAACAAAGATAAGCTGGAGAGGATATTTGATACTATTACTTCAACATTAACATATTAAATAGAGAGTGAATAGAGAAGATACAGGATTCAAGTTAAATATGAATAATGACGAAGATGAAGACTTAATAACTGATTTATTTCAAAAGAATTCAAAAATTGAAAATTAAATATACATATATCATATTTTTCTTTTTTTAATATTCACAAAATGATTTGGATGACTTAGAAGTATCCAATTAGTTCTAGCAGTAATTAATAAAGTCTTATTCATAATAGTTTTTTCAAGCTGGAGAAAGCTTAATTTGTACACATAATAAATTTCTTTATCTCCTCTTTTCTTTTCTTATTAAGTACATTTACGGTAGAAATGTTCCTTTCTCATACTGTGTGGAAAATAATGATGAAGAGAGGATGAAAAAGCAGTGAGGTAACAGTGTTTACAAGATTCTTACCAAGCTAGTCTAGCGGCCGCCTATTGAAATTATTAAAACAAAATCATTAGTGTGCTCTTTAAAAAGAGGAACTGTGCTGATTTAATAAGAAAATATATAGAAATAGGAAAAAGAGGTTGTACGATTCTTAATAAAAGCGAGTTTATCATTTAAAACATGTCGACTATATTTTAATAAGGTAAATAAATTGATACTACACTTTTTAATACATCTGTAGCTATAAATATGAATTCAAATACACATTTTCACATAAAGTGAATATTTGAATAGTGGAAATAGCTCTAGTTAATTGTGTGACAACTCTTTTGCACCTCAAAATTGTTTGCCATGATCTTAAAAACGCGTTGTTTTTTTTAATAGTATATTTCACATTTGAAATTGCACAATTTATTAAGGCCGTTTGACATGATGCAATACAACGTGCAGTGTAATGCAAGACGCAATATTATAACTGTCTAGTTACTCTTGTTCATTTCACTTAGCTTCGTTATTTTTAAAGTTTTGTTAGGGGCAGCCATCATGCAGAGGTTGCAATTTCTTGCACGTTATCTTGCTCGATGGAAAGCTGCCTTTAGGAGTAATGAATTGCTAGCACGGTACTACAAGTGTATAAACATAATAATTTAACGACAAATATCCATTACGCATATACTGTAGAAGAAATAGTCCATGTGGACTTGCTTGAAATGTGTCAAAATACAAAATCTAATACAACGGTTAATTTTAAGGTTAAACGTAATGTATAAGTCAAGAGTCTGTGTTGGTATTCTTCAAAAGAAGAAGATATTCAGTAACTGATAATGTAATCATAGAAAGAATTTCACAACATTTTTCACCTTATAAAAGATAGAGATGCTGGATTTGTTGGGTTGTTAGGTTAGGTTAGAAGTGTTAGAAGTATAATTTGTTTAAATTTTCCCTTGCAGGGTGAACTCCCGCAGATTATTCACGTATCCTTGAGTTGACTTGAAAACTGCCGGTGAAACAAAATATATTGAAATATAGGGGGGGCATGTACTGTTGCGGCTGTATTTCTTCTTATCGTCATCCATTTGGTTTATCAGTTTACAGAAAAACTGAAGAAAATCTATAGCAACGACGAGTAACTTCCATCAAGTTATTCAAGAACTTTTGGATCATATTGAATATATAAGAATATACGAAAAAATTTGAGAACAAAATTGATGAAACTATTTAATATTTAAAAGTTGAAGGAAAGGGAAGTTCTCATAATTAGCTGAGAAATCAGTTATTTACTAAAGTTAAAATTCATACATACAATGTAATAAAGTGAAGATTATAAAAAATAATGTTTATATGTGGAAAACAAGTTAAGGAGTAAATGAACGCAGTAATATCACAAAGTGTTTGGCAGTTTGGGACCAATGGGATACAATTTAAAACGCTCACACTTTTTGGTATTACAATATTCATTTATTTTCTCAACCATTTGTTCACACATTACAACTATTTTATTCCATCATGATACGTCTCACCTCATATTTCTGTCAACCGTTCAAAGTTAACGCTACATATTGTCTTACAAGTATTCAATGCGATCAAGATGTTGACGTCCACTATAGAGTTGCAATTTCCACTTCCTAGAAGTGATTTTCTTCTGCAGAATAATCTACGAATATCAATAGGGGAGACAAAACTTTTATCCACATTGTCTCGAAGTGTAGAAGTTACATGCTTCAGGAATTTATAAGAGAATTTAGGAAAATGATCGAGGTTCGATATATCATCGATTAGGTAAATGATATTTTTTTTGGAAAAAGTTGATGCTAGCTAGTAGGATGGCGAGTTCTCTGATAGACAAAATATCAAAATTCCGATCTTGTCATGTTCATCTCGTCAAGGGATGGTGCATATGTGATTTGCAAGAATATGCTAAAAAATTAACAGAAGAAACAATCGGCAGCATATTTAGTTGGGAGTTTAAAGAACAGCTTACACCTAATATTCCACTAGAGTTAGTAATAAGGACAATGCAACACAACACAATTTTTGAAGGTGTGGATTGAACCTAAATTGCTCGATTTAAAAAGAAACGCTTGCTTTACTATTGCATAACGTTGTCCAATTCTCCGAATAGAAAAAAATAAATACATGGCTCCTTGCTCATAGTATATTTTTAGTTACTGAAACTATACGAAATTTCTCCCATATTTTTGAAACTTATGAGAAATTCAGCGTTTAATCAAATACAAATAGGTTCCTGATCATTGGTTTTTATGCGGTAGAAAATATTCTAGATATTTTTGTCATAAGGTTTCTCAATAATCTGAGATTTCTTCAAATCTCCCGTATATCGGAAAATAACAATGGCACCATTCTTAACTGAAAATGCGCGTTAGAATCCTCCCTTGATAGCTACATAAAAGTTTTTGTTCCTTCCTTGCGAGTGCCATTTAAGATAACGGATTTTTCTTTTCGGGAAAAAAATATGTGGACTTTGTAGCGTCGTTTTTATATCACCAACAATTTTAGAAGGTGACGTAAAATATTATTGAGTCATTTGTGGTTCTTAATTGGAAATTTTATTTCTGAATTTATATAGTATATAATAAAATCAACAGATGTGGAATATTTTGGAATTAATTGTTAATTACCGACATTGACAGTCATTTTGTTGCCTTTGCAGTTTTTACTTGTGGGTAACAATAACATGTTCTAATAAACATTGTGATTGTGTGCTAACTAACACCTCAACTATTCCAAATTATTTTGTAAGGACATTTTTAAATTATTTTTTTTATTAAATAAAATTATGATAAAAATTTTTATTCATAACCAATTTTGGGATGAATAATAAGAATACCTTTCATCGATAAATCTACGTACTCATTGTTATTCTTAAAAGCGCAGCACAGCAGCTTTCCGAACATTTGACATTTGTAACATCACTGAATATTCACCGTCTCTTAGATAGTTTTAGGTACCTTCATTGTAGTAGTACCTTCCATATCACTTGGTAGTATGACACTTCAAGTCGAAATGTTTATTGTATCCGATCTTTATCACAATCAACTAAAAATTACTGTAAGTGTCTGTAAACTAAGTTTGTAGAAGCACATTCAATTATCATAATTACAATTATTATTCTTTACCTAACACTAATATGTGAAATGCTTTTACACTAAGCACTTGGATAACTAACTCAAAAGGCTTCATCCTCTTCAGTCTCCTCTCTAGGTTGGTGTTGTCGAGGAGCTGTTTCAAGAGCCGCGGTTCGTGACTTTTCACAAATTTAGTGGATACCAGCTTCACAGTATCTTCGAAAGTACCAGGGTGCATTAACGATGCTCCTAAGCACTTTATTTTGAAATTTTGGATTACTTGGGTGTTGTTTTCGCTGGCAGATGTCCATAGTTGAATCCTGTAGGTCCCATACCGGTTTCATGATTTGTTCATTTACAAGTTTATTAAAAATTAGCGAGTGGATTTTCTTCCTAGCAACCAATAGATTTGCTTGTATCTAATAATTAGTTCTTCTCGTTTCTTTTTTATGTGAGGTTTAAGCGTAACTTCGTATCTAGTATTAGCCCCAGATATTTTGCTGTTTTAGCATTCACGTATCGATTTTTTTTGTTTAAGCTTATTCTCCATTACACTCCATTTTTTGGTCCAATGATTAAATTAATTAATAGAGTTGATTCCTGCTTCTTCGTGGGTATCGCCTACGATCAAAATGACAGTGACGTCTGCAAATGTGGCGTTTTCTAACTGAGGGATGTCACTAATGTTTAAGAGGTAGAGAATCAACCCAATAACACTACCTACGCGTTGATTTCCTTTAAGTCTGAGTAAGTATTTTCTTGCTTTATTCTGAAGGCTCGTTCTCTATATAGGACTCTAACAATTTTGCATATTGGTTAGGCAAGAGTTTGTTCAGTTTGTATTTAAGCCCCCAATGCCAAACTTTGTCAAATGCCTGAACCATGTCTAAGAAAACAGAGGAACAGACTTTCTTCTTTTCTAGTGATTTTTCTATGACATCGGTTATCCTATATACTTGGTCTAATATTCTGTGGTTTGCATAGAAGTCCAACTGATGTGAAGGCATTAGTTTTCTTTCTTGAAGTATGGGACTTAATCTTAAGCTAGGAGCTTTCTTCGGGTTAATATTTACTTTAATCGTTGAGGATATTTCCTTTGGAGTAGAACTCTTGACAAAAATTTTGGCAAAAGAATCAAATTTTGTGGAACAATGACAGCTTCTATGATTTATTACCAAAATATTGGCTTCATTGGTAAGAGTAGTCTCATAGATATGTACACAAGCAAAATTGTTGCGATGAGAATTCGCGATATTTTGGGGAAGATCATACATATTATCCCAAGAAATTGAAAGTGGGCTGATCGGAAACGAATACACGTTCGTTCGCCTCGTTTATTCCATTCCAAGTATATCGAAATGTTAAGTAGAGTCGTTTTTCTAAATAACTAATGAAAAAGTCAGTTTTTTTCCTTATTTCAGTACATATAAAAGCTTTTTAAGTTGTATTGTGTGTTGAATGGCAAAATTGATCTGTTAGTATTACTAAAATAAGAAGGATAGATGGGCATAGGCATGGTGAGTTAATTTGTTAAACATCATGGAACAATCTTGACTTATATAAGACTCTTATATGCATAGTTATTTACAAAGGGCGGCTATATCATGGAATAAATGTATTATTTTGCAAACTTTTTCTTCCTTATATAATATAATAATTCAGAAATCTATATACGAGTATAATGATTAGATGAGGATTTTTCAAATAATGTGAGTTTTCTAATACCCAATACGCTAATTGAAAGATACCTTAGTACTATATTAAGTATAGTTAAATGAGATAAACAAAGTACACAGTACTGCGATCATGTCTCTAGGTTAAAATTAGTTTTTTCTTAGCAGCAACGTGACCGTGAAGAAATATGATGTCTTATAAGTTATAAAGTCCTCTCTTTGTCGTGATCAACAATGGTGGAAACTTATTTTTTGTCAGTTTTGGTTTTTGTGCCAATAGAACAGAAAGTGATTTGCTGGCCATCTTCTACATGTATCTACTTAGTGTTCGTGATTACGTAAATAGCTATTGTTATTACGCAGAATTATAATTTGGATTTTTTTATGCCTTTTCTGCGCAAATTATCAAAGCTAGCATGAATCTAGTTATTTACGGCTTCCATTCAGGCAAATTTTTCAGTATTGATTATTATCTTCTCCGCTCGCCGTGGTTGTTACCCTGACCTATGCTTCTCTTACTAATTATTTTGCGTTGGATTACCAAGCGAAGAATATCGTACTGTATAGTGTTGCGCATCACATGACAAAAATAATTCACGTCACTTTATAGTGTTGACTATTTTTAAAGTTTTGTTCATGGATTCAAAGACTTCGGTGGTAAACTTTCATCTCAAAGGCTCCCAGTTTTGTATAGATTTTCTGTACACCATTTCAGTAGTTGCAAATATAGTTTTTTGACAATCATAGCATCTTGAAACCACAAGTCTGCTAATTATATCATTGTTTTGTGGATTATACTGGTAAAATCAGATTGAATTAGCAGAATGTATAATGATTAACGTACCTGGGAACTGTAATGAACAATATAGAGGACCCTAGCGTGGAGATACACAATAGCAAGAGCAAGTTTAATAAAACTCAAAAAAATCTGAAATGAGCGTCAGACAGTGTAATTGTGACTTTTGGTATTAACAATGTATTCAGTAAAAAAATCCAATGTTATGTTTTCCTGTGCTCTTATACGGCGCAGAGGTATGGACGCTAACGGCTATGCCATGTGTGGAATTTCGATTCACAATTATACCATTTGAAAGATTAGAAATTGGTCATAAAAATGAGTTGGTATTATTAATTGGTCAGAGTTAGAATATTTTTTATGAAGCGTTGAACTTTTTTAAGGTCATTGGGGAATTTAAGCTTCTAGATCTCGAAAAAAATAAAAAAAATTCACCTATGCGCGATTTAAAGCATTCTTTTATAATTAGTCAGCTTATATAAATATTCGATCAGTTTAACTTAATATTAAAAAAAAATTATAAGTTGTCATTGTCGTAATGCGCATGCTTTGGGCAGGTTCATTGTATTAGTGCCACAGATCCAGCATATCAGGACAGTTATTTAATGTGAAGCAGATGGAGTGGAGGAAACATCCTTTTATAGAAAAGAAGCTAAGGTATATTGGAGTATGAATATAAAGTTGAAAAAAACTTAATTATAATAAATGTATTTTAAAAATTCATTTTCATGGTAATTTGTTAGGTAAATGGAATATTTCTAATTTAAACAAATTTTGTTTATATAAAAATCCCAAGCATGCAATTTGACCTTCCGACTGGATCAGAGTAAAGAGCTTTGCTTAAGTCTTCACTTCCCTGATGTGGTGAATCTGTGGCCTTTTTCATATTTAATTAAACTGACCAAATATTTATATAAGGTGAGATATTATCAGCGAATGCTTCTCGATCGTCCATAGGTGGAATTTTTTATTTTTTTCGTGAGTGAGGTACTGAATACATTGTTTACACCACCACTACCCCATCACTAACAATTACACTGTCTGACGCGCGTTTCGATAACCAAGTTATCATCTTCAGAGACTGAAGGTAAACGCGCGTCAGACAGTGTAATTGTTAGTGATGGTGTATTCAGTATGGATATCGCAAACGGTTCCAGAAATTCCAACTTAGTCGTGAATGAGGCGCTAAATTTTTCAGTGATCTGTAATAACCCTCTATAAAAAATTCTGACAAATTAATTTTATGACCCATTACTGACTTTTCAGATGGTATAATTGGTTAATCGAAATTCCACACATGGGGTGCTAAGATCGCAGAGCCGTTAGGGTCCATATCTCTGCGTCGTATAGAGCACAGGAAAATAACATTGGATTTTTTTGAGTTTCATAAAAATTGCTCTTGCTATTGTTTATCTTTAGCTAGGGTCAACTATATTGTTTATTATAGTTCCCACGTACGTTAATCATCATCATACTGATAATTCAAACTGATTTTACCAGTGTAATCCACAAAACAATGATATAATTAGCAGAAATGTGGCGATATGTCAGGATAATCCTATAATTGTCAAAATGACTATAACTTCAACTACTAAACTGATGTAATCTAAGAAGAATTAGTATTTTAAGGTAAACAGTAATGTGTAAAGATCTTTCTCTATCTAAGTTTTCTTGTCTTTCGTACAATTTTTTTTTATTTTCGTTTTATATAATATCATATCAATATTTGATTATAATCGTTCAGTATGAAATTCAATTGTGATATTAAATATATTATTATGATTATTATCCAAAAACCAATTACCCGAGCTTTGCTGGTAATATTTACCTATCCCAGGAGAGAAAATAAATGGGATTAAGTTCAACGGTAACACATTTAGAACATATGCGTTCGAAATAACCTTTTCAAATTAATTCATTGTATATTCAGTACGATAAACTTTTAATAGACAACATAGGTATGATATCTAATATATGTTTAGTTCTTTAATTGATACGTTCTTATTACAATCAAATTCTATTTCATTTTTACAAGTAATCAAATCAACTTTTCTTATATTAATCCAGCCAATGTATATTATACAATTAACCATCTCTATTTTAATGGCAAAATTTTCTTTATCGATAGGGTTTCGTAAGTTCAACTGATTTGGCTTGGTTCCGAAAATTGTGAGTAAATATAAATGGAAAAAGGAATCATCGAATTACCCAGTGTGATCGATTTCTCTTATATTTATTTTTAAATGAGATTTGTAAATAATCTAAGGCTGTTAAAATGTTTTGACGTACCAATGTGAAAAGTACAAATACAAATTTTTCCCCATATTCTTTAATATATAACTTCATTATGGGTTAAGTGCGGTTTCCCCAGAAAAAACTGTAGTAGGGTACCGAAGAGCCTCTAGCGACCTATGACTAAATCAAAAAGATTTCGAGGATTGAACGTAAAAGACGAAAACCGTTAAAGGTGATGAGACGTGATGGAGAAGAAGTAGTAAGTGCATTCTACTTAACAAGCAGTTATAATCTGCTACGATACATGATCTTTGAAAATATCCTAAAATTTGTTGAAATATTAACGATGCATGCGTTAAACAGGCAAAGAACTCCCTCAAATACGCCGAGCACATTAAAATTTCAAAATTCCAATTGGTATTTATGCCCGATTACTTCATTCACAACGTCTCACTATTTTGCACAATTTAACCGAAGATACTGCGCTGTCGCCATCTTTATTAATATTCAGAAGGCTTTCGATTAGGCCTGGTACACCAGACTTGAAATTTTTTATCCAGTGGTCGATAATAAATTTGATTTATTCATATTCGTCCAATAAAGGTCAAATTAGGTTATTGTTTATTTCAACCATTCACACCACCGTGACTGACATTCCACAAGGCTCCACCTAGTCCCCGCTTTGCATCGTTTATAGCTCCTTGCCCCTCCTTGGACATAATCCAATTATATGCGGACGATACCTCACTAAGTGCTTCTGCACCCGGCATACGCACTCTCAACGTCATAAACTCCTTACCCAATTGGTGAATAGGTGCAAGAAGTTGTCTATTTGGAAGTGCAAATCACTCAGCTTTCAACTGTACAGTTGATCTTAACGATACTGAAAACACAGTACGGGGACGTGTCGTTCTCATCAAGACACAAGAAGAAATGTTTGGACGAACCTACCTTCTTACCATACTTCATATGGATCACCACTAGATGGCATCTTTCATGTTAACCCAAGAGAAAATTTCCTTATCCCCCACTTCAGCTGCTAGCGATGGCCTACGAAGATCTCGCTGATCGTCAGTGTTGCGTGTTTTCTGTGATTTTCCTGTAACATGGTGAACCCGTTCACAAGCCAAATGGCCGACGACAAGGAATAATAAAGCCGCAGTAGTACTCGCACTTACTTGAAATAACAAAAATCTATTTCATATTTTTGTGCTCCAATTATTTCAGTTGTTGCCACATCAACTTCCTATAATTCAACATAATCCCAGCTCAACAGAGAAATATTTTCCTATATCAGGGACATTCCTGAAATTTCCATATCCTACACAAAAATGCTCTTAATCCCTCAAAAATAAACCTACGAGCAACTCTACCTTCTGGATATCCGCAATAGCGCAGTGCAAGAGTTGGATGGTATATTGAAATAATAAACCGAAAATTTTCGAAGGACTTACACGGCGTCAACAAACATGTTTGCATGCAAGCATCCTCCTTATTTGATGTATTTGGTTTCCAGTGATTTTTCTCAATTTCCAATTGTAAAGTAAAAGATACGTGATCGAATAGTTGACAGTGACAATGAAGCAAGAAATTCCACAATTGTTTTAAAAAAATGTTTCAGATTGAATATATTACACAATTTTTTTAAAATAATGTAGAGATTTAGTAAAAACTTTTTGCAGAACTTGCATTGTTACAATAATGGAAGAATGAAAGTAAACGACAAAATAAACAAAAAAAAAAATATAAACAAGGAAACAATGAGCAGAAATGTGAAAAGAAAAGAGGTTTAAGGTCGGAAACATCTTCATTTAGAATGGTTTGTTACATATTGTTACACGAAACGGGGAAATAAGAGACATAATAGATATAATTCTAATGTGCTGCTGTCGTGGGTCCCTTAAGGATATACGACAGGAAACATTTTACACGGTGCTGACGAGTTCTCAAAAAATTGGGAATCAAAATCAAAGATAATCACCTAATTTAAATAATAATTGTCTGAACTAAAACAACCTTCGCTATCACTCCGAAACTATTACCTTACATATTCTGCGCTCTCTTTTCATTATCTTCATTATACTCTCAGCGCTGTAAAGCAATTTTTTCCACTATCTACTACTTTAAGATTAGAACTGAATAACAATACGATAAACTATAATGGAATTTGTATGATTATGTTAAGTTCGGAAGTTGTTTCTAATTACGAAGAAAATATAGAATTAAAAACGAAATTAAAGAGAGAGAGAGAGAGAGAGAGAGAGAGAGAGAGAGAGAAAGAGAGTTAGAGCTATAGGACACTTAACTTTGAGACACGAAGACTCCAAATGCCATGGAAGGTATAGAATAGATATATATTGTCAACGATTATTATTAATGGTATTAAATTTTGTCAGGCATTTGAACTGGCTTTCTGCGGAAATGATAATCGTGGCAAGCTGCCCATAATGTTTGAAACATTATAATCCGCCATTGTATGCGAAAATGTATAGTGAGATACTATCAACTCACTTATTTCCTATCATAAAATTTTTAATTTTTCTCTGTTACAATTAAATTATTCTCATTTGCCAGTGTTTAATAAGGGCTATATGTAATTATGGAGATTATATAATTAGTGACAAAAATAGCTAATAGAAATTACGAAATGATTATAGCTACTGCATATAGATAAGCGATAATACAATTGGTGAAGTGATTTAATCAGTTCAATCACTTCGGTTGTTTGTTGCGATAGTGACCACTTTATGTAGTGTTTCAAAAAGTCAAGAAACGTTTAAAAATCACAATCAATCGCTTCGGAATAGTATCAGGTTTGAAATAAGCGAAGCAATTGGTTCTTTCTTTTATTCATTATATAATGGTGATGAATACAGCACAAGCAGTTGAAAAAAATCGATTATCATTTTACACTCGTAACACGATGTAATTCTTAAAAAAACAAATTACAACTCGTTACTTAAAAAGTAATCGGTTCATTTCGCAGGTCTTGCGATATTGTAACTGACTAAACTTCAAAGGCAACATTACGTTTTAAACTGTCAGTAAAACGTTAATGCGATTCGGTAAATGACTGACGAATTGACGGATGCGTTTCACACCAATAATTGCAATTCGATGAGAAAAAAGTATCCATTAGAGCAATCCACTTTTTGCGTTTTAATCTGTACCTAAAAGTGTGACCTAAATTAACTTTCAATTCCGATTTTCTCACTTTTACTCAACTGTTGAATGTATGATAATAATTGTATTTTAAAATAAAGTTTTGTGATGCATTCCGTTCAAATTTAATTATTTTCATTTGAGTGTGAAATAATGGAAATAATTTATTTAAAAAATGTGCTGCTTAGTTAAAATTAGTTTTTTAAAAACATAAAAAATGCTACTAAACGTTTTATTACCTCTATTTGGATGCCACTGTCTCCACTATTACATTTGGCATTCCTAGCTGCTTTTGTTAATTTCTTTTTTTCTTTGCTGTTCCTCCATACTAGAGGACCAAACCTGCAATCGACCAGATATAATTATGAATTTCCATCTATAAAAGTTGTCAATCGGAAATAAGTAACTAGTACATAATTAGATGACAGATAACATTTCGTACATGGAGTTGCTGGCATAAATCACATTTGTACTTTGGAAACACACACGCTATATTCAGCATCACTAATTTCAACAAAACCAATTTTGCTGAAACTAAGGACCAAGTTGTTGAGAAGTTCTACCGTAGTTGCTTTTCTCTTACTTCAATTATTTGCAGATTCTCGCATTTGTACAAAACAGAAGTGAAAAGTAATGTTGCTTCCTTAAATGAAGTTCGATCGAATGAATTGCGAACAGTTGTCATTTTTAAATGTTATAATCAATATTTTATCATCTAATGTGCACATTAGTTTCTGAGTAAAGTATATCTGGATGACTTTGTAGGCATAATAGGAATTTCGAATTTTTTTGTCACTAAGAAGAAGAAAATGTGATAGCAATCGGAATTAATCAGATGGTGCAACTCCAATGATGGAGTATGATGGGTGAGGCAATACCTTCCCCCTTAATTCATCCAAATTTGGTTTTACATGGGTTTATATCCACTTAAAAAGGTATCGCCAGCTCCAAGCCCGAGAAAATGGTCAAAGTGGCGCTTTCTAAATTATTAAATAAAGTCTCATTTTTGTAGTTTGAATGAGATATTCTGTAATTTAACCTTTTAAATTACCTGCTGAATTTACTATGTGTATCTACACTTTATTAAAAGCATTATTATCCACTTTTTATATTGAAATTTGGACACGAAAAATCTTGGTACCGTGAGTAAAAACCATGATTTCAACAAAATATAGAAAGTGCGCTTGACCACCAACAAATTGGCCGATTACTGTTAAATATTAGCGAGAAATCTTCTTTCAGCTGAATAGTTTTTTTAAAAAAGAAACCGTTACTTCAAGAAAAGTGAAGAATAATTAAATATTTCTAACAGTTGTATAGATATTTTGTATATTTTTGTATTTTTTCTTCAGTATATAATAAAACTGGCTTATAAATAAAATAGATCTACGTTTTTCTATTTTTTAGGTTTTTTAAGTATATTTGGAATCAACAATCTTGGAAGCAGTTAAAATTTTTAAGGCAACTTCCAAAGTGTTAAAAATACAGGCTTGTGTGATTATTCAGAAAATATTTGAAAGAAAACCTAAAAAATAGTTATTATAACAAAACTACACAGAATATATAAATGCTAAAATACTAAAACTAAAATAAAACAAGTTTGGGAATTAAATAAATACAAAAATTTTTGGTTATGCTATGGGGCATCCATATCACAATTATTAATGGAATATCTTGAGAAAACTGTTTAAAACTTGACGTGCACTTCATCATTTTTATATATTTAATATTTAATTCCTTAAACTCAAAAATTCATTTTCTGTATGTCACCAAATTATTAATAGCATAAAAACAGAATGGTACAACATACTAACTCAGTCCTCGAGATATCTAAATTCCAATTCATGTCAACTTATCTCTCGAAGAGAATCAGTGCTTCTTAAATAGCCAACAAAACAGATCCTTTACATCAAAATGTAAACACCAAGCATTACCACTTGTTCAAAGACTCCTCAACTGGTTAGTCCATCATAACAATTCCCCTAGACACACAACTATTTTAATTCAATTTTTGGCTAAAAATGGATGGTGATGGCCTCATACGACTTTCCTTTATTGTCACGCTTGGAAAGAAGCATGAAAGAGCACTGATTTCATAACATTGAAGAGTTCAACCAAAATAGCTCAGACAAATAAGAAAAAATGTGAAAGCACCGATGGAACCGAATATTTATATATATTGGGGTGATTTTTGGATTGGTTAAATTGTTCGAAATGCATTTTTGCTTATAACATTGGGATTTATCTCTTAAAACACATTATTGATTGTAAATAGATATATGTCACCTACGCCATTGCCCTTAGGTGGACAGTATATTGTGCTGATTAAGAACTTATTTTATTGTAGAATTGCTTAGCTTGTGTTTACCAAAAGATTATTTAATTCACGTTTGTAATAAAAAATATCAGTCTTGTAATTGAAGTTGTTGGTAGAATTTATGTTAGAAATAAAGTTAGTTTTTAAAAACACGGTTCCAGTAAATTAAAAGTTAAGTGGCGCAGTCAGTAGGATAGTCAATCGGAAGTTAAAGCATATAACATTCGGTTCGTTTCTACGATTTGTTGACTATTCGAACAAGTAAAGTTTAATTATTGGAACTCTTAGTTGGGCGAACTGAGTAACTCAACTAGAAGATCTGTGTTGTGCTAGAAACCGGAAGAATCAAGAGGATATTGGTTGTTCCTGTGCAGTCCGAGCCAATGGAAAGGATCTTCATTCTATTGCTGTAAGTGTTTTTAATGTCATATAGAGGAAATATTAATTATTTACTTGACACATCTGACGATTCTGACTCAAATTCTGATTCAAATAACTCAAATTCAGGCTCAAACTCTGTTAATACTAAAATAAAATTTAACTTAGCATCACCAAAACTTTTTTCTACGAATAATTTTAATAAAATGGCTACTCCACAATTACCTATTTTAAAAAAGGAGTATCTTGATATGATACCCGAATTTGATGGAAACAATGCATTACTTCCTAGATTTATAGAAATTTCAGAGAAATTAGTAAGTAAGTTTTATAATACTGTGGATGTAGGGGATTTTCAAAATGAATATTTGATGTCCAGCATTTTAGCAAAAATAAAAGGTGAAGCAGCCATAAACATTTCTTCTTGTACGATAAGAACTTGGGAAAATCTAAAAGATGCACTTCTTAATACTTATGCTGACAAAAGAGATATTTACACTTTAAGTATAGAACTTTCAGAAATGAAACAAGGTAATGAAACGCCTTTCGAATTTTATAATAGAATTCAACATTTATTAAATCTTCAAATTTCTTATCTCACGACACATTCTAATGTTAGTGAACATTTAATTTTGGGTAATTACTTTAAAAATTTGGCTCTCAGAGTATTGCTACGCGGTTTAAAAGAACCTTTAGGCACATTAATGCGTACGAAAAATCCAGAAAATTTGAATATTGCTTTAAATGTTCTTACAAATGATTTTCAAGTTTATATGACCCAGAATAATCATCCGAAAAATGTTTTTTCTCCCTTGAATACGCAAAATAATTCACATAAAAATAAAACCAATTTCCAAAATAATGTGGCATATAGGCAGCCACCTCCTAGGCAAAATTCTATTCCGAATTATCAATATACTAATCGAAATTCCGCATCAAACCCGCAAAATCGTCCTTCAACTTCTTACACTCCTTCTAATAGGAATAATACAAACTTTTCTAATAATGGTCAAAACGTCTTTAAACCCAATCAGAACCAAAGATTTCCAAATCCAACTCCAATGAGTATGTCCACAAGAAATACATCTAGACCCCCTCAAAATTACCAAAATAGGTTCCAACACAATCCGAATCAACCTAGAAATTTTATCTCGGAAGAACTCCATAATATAGACGATTCTGATTGCACTAATGATGAATCCGATAATTTTTAGAGACACCAGCCTCGGAACCAATCCAAACATTATCGAATTGTTAAACTTAAATAATTCAGAAAGCGTGTTACCCTATATAATTTTTCCAGAACAAAATCTTAAGGTTTTAATTGATACTGGTAGCACAAGATCCTTTGTGACACCAGCAGTTGCTGAGAAATATTTCAAAAAATCTTATGTCAAAAAACCCTTCCATGTAAAATCTGCCTTTGGTAGCAGTCAACAAAATTTCTGCACACTCATTCCAATCCCTAAAATGTTTAATTATAGGAAACCGCTCAATTTAGAATATTGCGTTTTCAAATTTCACGATCATTTTGATTGTTTGTTAGGATTGGATAATTTAAAAATACTTAATGCAATTATCGATTTAAATAATAATTTGCTTATGACTCCTTATAGTCAAATTAAATTGAATTACTTTGACATTAAAACTGGATACACGAATTGTATAGTAGTGCCTCCACGTTGTGAACAAGTAATTAAATTAAATATTGAAAATGTAAAAAATGGTAATGTAATTATACCATATACACGAATTGGGAAATTAGAAATCCCTGAATGTTTAACAAAAGTTGAAAATAATATAGCTTTATGTACAATTTTAAATCCTTCAGAATCCAACTTTCGAGTAGATTTAAGCCCTTCTATTAGTGTTGAGACATTCGATGAATACGAACAAACCCTCAACCCAAATTTTAATGAAATTTATTGTGAAAATGTTAAATTTGATGTTTCGAAAGTTAGAACTGAACACATGAATTCCGAAGAGAAACAATCTGTATTAAAATTAATTCAAGAGTATAGTGATATTTTTCATGTTGAAGGAAATCAGCTCACCTTCACAAGTAAAATAAAACATCACATTAAAACTTCTAATGAAATACCTATTTATTCAAAATCATACAGGTATCCTGAGATTCACCGAACGGAAATTCAAAATCAAATACGAAAAATGTTAAGTAATAATATTATTAGACCATCCAATTCTCCATGGTCTAGCAACATTTGGATAGTCCCAAAGAAGCTAGATGCTTCTCAAAAGCCGAAGTTTCGACTCGTTGTTGACTATCGAAAACTGAATGAGATCACAATTGGAGATCGATATCCATTGCCAGATATTACAACGTTACTAGATAAGCTTGGACGTTGTCAATATTTTACAACATTAGATCTCGCTTCTGGTTTCCATCAGATCGAAATGGCTGAGGAGGATATTCCGAAAACAGCCTTTAATGTAGAAAATGGGCACTATGAATATGTGCGCATGCCTATGGGTCTGAAAGGAGCTCCTGCAACCTTTCAAAGGGTCATGGACAATATCCTAATGGGTATACAGAACGAAAAATGTTTGGTGTACCTTGATGATATAATTGTGTTCAGTACCAGTTTACAAGAACACATCACAAAGTTAAAAGAGTTATTCAACGAACTTCTTATCACATTCAATGTAATTCAAGACATTTTAGAAACGGTTGAAAATTCCTTGACCTTCTGTAAACTTAGAACATTACATCCAAGTATTATAAAATCTCACGATTTATTTGTTGAGTTGCAAAAAGTGCATTATTACTACCAAGCGGAATTACCCTTTGAATTAAAACATAAAAATATTTTAGAATTTGAAGCCGTCATAGACGTAGTTTGTAAAGTAGAAAATAATCAAATTCAATATTTTTTATCGATACCCATTAACTATGATATTTTATTTAATCTTTTTTATATGTTACCTATACCTACAGAAATTGAATCAGAATACGTAACATTAATACCTAATTCAAAATTTTTACTTAAATCAAATAATGTCATTAAACCTCTAAATGACATGTCCTAACCATTTGCAAGACAATAATAATTATGGATGCGAAGAGAACATATTGCTAGCAGGAAATTCTACATATTGTCAATATACAAAAATTGAAATAATTAAGAATCACATTGAAATTATTCCGGAGATAAATCAATTTTTGGCAATATTTCCCGTAGAAGAAAAATTAATCATAAAATGTAAGCAAGAAACTGAAGTGAGAACTCTTAAAGGCATTTATTTAATAGAAAATTCAGCATGTAAAATTATATTTAGGAACCAAGAGTTAATATTTCAACAAAAAACGTTTGGACAACCTTTTGTAATAAACGAATTAAATTTGAAATTAAATCAATTACACGTTTCTCCAATGAGGATTGATTTAAAAAAAATTAAAATTAAAGGATATTCCAAATCAACTGGTAACGCCAATATTCACGGATAACACTAATTTTCACATTCCCAGTATTTGGACTATTCTTCTTTATATAGCATTGATATTGGCCTTCTTGTGGATTTTGTATAAGAGGAAACATTCAGGAAGGACAAGTAAGAATCACCCGCAGGCAACAGAAGATGGGATCCAGCTTCCAGGAGAAGCTTCCTTCTAAAGGGGGAGGTGTCACCTACGCCATTGCCCTTAGGTGGACAGTATATTGTGCTGATTAAGAACTTATTTTATTGTAGAATTGCTTAGCTTGTGTTTACCAAAAGATTATTTAATTCACGTTTGTAATAAAAAATATCAGTCTTGTAATTGAAGTTGTTGGTAGAATTTATGTTAGAAATAAAGTTAGTTTTTAAAAACACGGTTCCAGTAAATTAAAAGTTAAGTTATATTTATTTGAGAAACTATCAATCAACAAAATCAAGTATTCTTAGAATTGTATCGATGGCTCAACCTCAACTGTCAGGCGACGACGAATGATAAAATTTATCTAGCTAAATATTTTTATCGCCGAATTGATTCTTCGAACGAAAAATTTTCTCTTCTCACTGTCGAAAGTAAGCGTGAATAATTTCAATCTACATGAATAGGGTAGGTCTTTTGTTTAAATTAAGATTTCCGAATAAAGGTGACATTTTTATAAAGTATCTTCCAGTTGAGCACTAAGCTATTCTCTTAGATAAACATCCATGTTAGCTATCACCTAATTATATAGAAAACCATTATTGTCAGATATCAAGCATCTTACTTCGTTGAACTTCTTCCAAGTTAAAGTTTATCGTAACTAAAACTTTCCATAATTTTCAAGAAATTAACTGCCTCACTCGCTTTTATTTGACGAACTGATTGTTTAAATTTGATCCCAATTTTAACTCTTCGTATCTGACAATGCTGGAAATGAGTTAAAGAAGTTTTCGAATTTAATACTTTTATTTGTACCATACGGCTTCGATTTTGACATTAACTTTTTTGTTTCACTCATTGTCATTGCAATTATTCTTGTAGTCAAAATAAGAAATTCTACTATCCGTAACTCCTATCAAATTATACCAATATAGTGTGAAAATAAGTTTTATCTACATTTTAAACACATTGATGCTTGACGTCTATTTTGATTCAATTTTTAAAAGGAACAATATTTTTTATATCAAGCACGATGTTTTTGTTTTAGTTTCAAGCATTAATCTAAATAGAAGCGCATCTTTATTCATGTCTTTTTATCACAGGTGCACCTCGAAAGTAGTTTAAACTTTACAACGTATTAAAGAAGTAATAAACTGTATAAACTGTTCTAATAAGATATTTATTGGGAAATGAGCTATAAAAAAATGACTCACAACTGAAGTATATTATATCTGCAGTCGCATGCAATTATCATTACTGAAATAACAGAATTATATTCTACATTATTCACTACTTCAACTAGAATTGTTTATAAAGAATAAAGTAAATTCCTTCTAGTCAATATAAAGAGAATATTCTTCATATTCTGATATACATTGACTAAATTCTTTCTAAACCTTGTCTTTGTTAGTGTTTAATATTCATTTTCAGCTGTGTAGATTATTTAATCAACCTATTGGAATAAACACGTTTCTGTGAAAATCTGTATTTATCGATGAAACTTTGGAAGAGTTTTAAATATTTCACTCGTCACTGCTGAATTATACTTTTCTTTATATAGTTGAACAGTTTAGTAATTGTGAATTTTCCTGGTAACTTACTGTTACATGATTTCGTTGATATAATCTGTGAACAAGTTAGAATTTCTGGAGCCGCTGATGGTATTCATACTTCTCGGGCTACTTTATAAAAGATGATTCCTAACAGTTGTGAATATATTCAATCGAAATGATTATTTCAAGGCTACTAAGGATCCTCGTACCACCCATTTTCCGCGGCACTAATTTTATTTTAACAACCTTTTCTATATCAAGTTGTCTCGTTTGCAGCTATAAAACCTACGAAACCGAGGGATATATTCCCTTGACAGCGCAATACTGAAAGTATTCAACTGGTATGGCTTTTAATGTATTTTGAATACTACTACTAATCAAGATTTTTGACGTTTATTGCCACGTGTCCTTACTTAAACTATACGTTAAGTTTATTTTGATTTGGGGCTTACCCATTGGAGTAGAACTCTACTCAGCAATTAATCAAACCAAACCTATTTGTAAATTTAATCTCCCATTATCAATCCTCAACAAATCCATAACACATAATTACTTTTTTATGGTCCTTTTTTTACCACAAAAACGCTCTCTTAAAAAGCCGAATGAAATAAACTTTGAAATATATTTTAGTGGAAACAAAATTAAGTTAACAAATGCGTTTTTCCAAACTTATATGAAAAATTTTTCTTCCGATCTACGAGGTTTGTCTGAAAAAATAAACCTCTCAAATAATAAGAGCTGTTTTTCTTTTCAAATTAGGCGTTTACCTATGCGATGACTTCAAAGTTACAATTATAGGAGAGAGATTTCTGTGAGACGAAGGAAACACTAAAAAGTCGCTGGGGTCCTGCTCTAGTGGAAAGGTTGATCGGTCAACCAAATAAAAGTACAATTTCAGCCATGGCAATAAGTGTGAGAAACTGCGTTGTCTTGATGGAAAAGCACTTTCTTTGTTTTCAAATGCGATGGGGCGCTGGATGGAGTTGAATGTGCAAAATGTCAGGACCGCATTCGGTGTATGGTTTAGAACTCAAAAAAGCATGCAGATTATGATTCTGGATGTTGCCAGGAGCCATATTGGTCAATTTTTTTCACACCCTACCCCCTTAGACATCTAGTAAATGGACCGAACACAAACTTTGATATCATTATAACGATTTTTTTAGTAAGAATATCCAATTAATTTTTATGATTAAAGATATTTACAGCTAGTCAAGTGAAAAAACAACAGGAAAATTAAAAATAAAAACAATTATAATTGATAAAAAAATTTTTTTAATTCAAAATTTTCATATATTATAAATGAAAAAATGATAATTATCAATGTTTTTTATTCTGACAATCGTTATTTATACATTTGCATAAAGAAATACATTTAATATGTAATTTTTTACAAGAGCAAGCCATTGTTTTACAATTGGATGCATATTTACACGGTTGAATCAACAATTCCGGCAGTGGTTGCTTGGTCATTTGTCGTGGGTACAAATTACAATCCTTCCTTTCATAGCCTAAGAAGGTGTAATCAATTGGCTGTAGTTGAGTTTGGTCAGCATTTATCCATACATATGTTTGTGCTGAAGCTCTTAATAGATGTAAATGTAGAGCATCTGATGTGCAAACAACTTTTAATAGATTTAAGCAGAAACCGATATTTTGGGAAATTAACTTATACGAAGTTCTTCAGCTGTTAAGTTTTTTTTTTGAACAAAGATAGGTGCAAATGTTTTCCAAATCTTTTAGCTGTTCGTCACTTAGGTATGGATTTCCCAAAGGCTTTAGAGCTTCTTATACAAAATCCAACGATGCAGCCTTCAAAGCATTTTTTTAGCCAAATCTGCTAGTCGAATCGCAACTACTCAGAGCGTGTAATTAAAACTGTTTAATTAACATTTCATCACATAAATATCCATCTGGTATTACTTTAGTATTTAATATTTCTTTTCGGAGTTGTTTAGCTACTTGAACAGTGTAGTTTGTTGAATTCACGGTACGCATATATTCAATGACTTCATTCAGTGTTTTTTGATGTTTTTGATCTGTCACTTGGATATGAAAATAAAACATTTTCACCATACTTATTAATGAGCAGTGATTTCATAACGGGATTTTCTACAATTGCATCTTCTATTTCAGTGAGTTCAGCTAGGCGCTTGGCCAAGAATGACACTTCAAAAGAGTGAGATGTTAATTGATGTTTCAGTTCATCAATCAGCTTTTCAAATGCCTCTATAAATATGCCATGTGGTATTTTAATTGAAGGTCTGCCTGCTGGATTGTCAGAATTTCTTGGTAGTCGCAGATAATCACGATAACAATGTTTATGATACCTCACTTCCATTGCAAATAAATCAGCTGGTTGTTCGCAAGTGCCAATTTTTGTGAAAACATCATCTTTTCTTATCAGGCAGTATTTAAAATTTGTTCCACTGCTGAAATTTCAGAACATTTTCTATTATTTGGGGTCTCAGGTAAAAGAATTTGAGCATAGTTGCCGGTCCTCACATTTTGCATACTCAACTCCATCCAGCGCCTGGACTATTATCAAGTAATGATGCGATATATTCTCCTGTTATTCTTTCCTGGTCAATCAAACCGTCTTTGCTTATTTCGAAGCAGGTTTGCGGTCTTTTCGTTTCAGAAGCTTGGCGGTGGATCCAGGATTTTTTTTCTATCTCTCTAGCCTCAATCCTACAATCGTGCAGTACCTTCCATTTGTTGAACTTTTTCGATGATATCGCTGGTTGTCGGAGTTTTTAGACATCTGTCGTCGTCAAGTGAATCGGCCACATATGAATTAAGCTGCCCAAAATTTTATAATCGTAAATGATGGAACAGACTCTGCGTACACATTTGCGAAGGTGTATTGCCTATCAAAAACAAATATTTAATGACCGCTCGATAATCAATTCTATTATTCAAGACTCACTTGATGGTCAACAGAAAGTCCAAAAGACTGGAATGTTAGTGATATCTTCAGGTTTAGGTCAAAAATTTTCCATACAACCCCCGTACAGTGTAAAGGCAACTTTTGCCAACCAATGCTGCCTGAGCTAGTTAATCTTTCAATTAAAAAATTATAAACGAAGCGTATATTTGTTATAACTTTTTGCTGTTGTGCAATTATTTAAATCGTTTATCGATGAAAAATAACTGAGTTGTTATTTCAAAATTTGTTTTGTGAATTAATTGACTAATTTTAACATTTAGCATTCAACCAGGTTTATATTGCAAAAAAATGGAATGATGCTTTATATTTTCAATTTATAATACATGCTTTCACATTTGGATTATGTACATTTGTTTTAAAGTTTTGTATACAAAAAACTATTTCAATATTAGTCTAACCGTTTTTCAAGCTTTTATGCAAGCTTTATCAGTTTTTAATTTAATTTCAAATAGCACAAATTGTACTGATATAGTTTCTATTCAATGATAAAAACAAAGCTTAAAATCAGTATTTCCACGAGAAAAAGTGACGCAAGATCAAATATCTAGAGATTTTGCTAAAATGTGATATTCTATAGAAATTATTTATGATAAAACTGATTAGAAAAAACATTTATCGTTAACAATTTTTTGTAAATATAAATTATTGAGGGTTGTGAATAGAAGAAATGTTGGTGCAAAACGAATCTTGCATTCATAGTTTGGAGAGGTAATTATGGCCTCTTAAGTATAAAATAACTTCTTTTTGGTACGATAAATTATAGATTTATATCAGGATGATTAAGAGTCTAAACTCTTTTTCAAATTAGTACTGCTGGTGAACAGCTGCTTGACATATGAGGCGCTGTTGCATTGAAAGCATAAAAAGATGGTTCTGGAATCTTTAGGTGACTGTACGTGATATTACCGCACTGATTAGCATTCTTACTAAAAAAGGGTGATTGAACAGTTTTCTGGATTTCATATTGTAACTTAGAATGCATTTTGGTCCAGTATTCTTGGGTGACTAGTAGATTTTTTGGTTAAATAACTTTTTCACATCATTGGATAACTGAATGCTTTCGGTCGGCTTAACGTTGATGTTTCTTTTATTACACAATTTGCAGGTTCGTTACCAGTAATGCCAATATGTAAGAGGATTCTCTATAAAGTAACAGTATTTCTTACAGAGGACAGTTGTAGATAGTGCTTCTTAATAGGCGGTACTATAATAATGCAATTTTTTCTATAATTTTGCGATTTCAAGTTACAGTGTTGAAGTATAGTGGATGATTTCCTAGTGTAAATGAAGCAGATAAGAGCTTTGGTTCACCACCCATGTTTTGTAATATTATTCTAAACATTTGCAGAGACATATGTGGTTCATACACGATGGAGCCCTTCACCACTTCCCACAATGGATTTAATGCCTATAAAAACCTGTTAAATGTAACATTGGCAAACGTAAGGAACGAAATGATCGATAGAATAAAATTCTATTGTGACGCTATAAGGCAGAACCTTGGAATGCTCTTCCAAGTTCAAAGAAATATCCTCCGTAGATTCAAGTTCAATTTTTTTCTTATGTAAGTAACACGATGTTCGTTAGAAATGTTTGATTGTGTTCTAATACCTCCTGTAAATGTTTTCAATAAATAATTACAATTCATGATAATTTTCTCCAGTATGTCTCTTTATTGCGAACAGTTTTCTTGGCGTGTACCTACAACGATTTAAAAAACTACATATCTCCTAAACCATAAATTTTATCAAGTAAAATAAAGAGAACCTTAAAAAATCGATTGAAAAATTCATTTTTACCATTGTACAGGTTATCCCTATATAAGTTACGGATTGTTAACCATTGGGCAAGAGCCGCCCCTGGCCTTCAGATAGTTTTGTAGAATTATTTATTGCGTCACAAACACTACATGGACATACGTAATCATCCATTAAAATTCATAATGTTCCCATGTATAATTTAGGCTAATAATTCAGAAACGAAGAGTCGTATGAGAAAATTTTTTCACAGCATTATTTTCACGTCATCTTCTAACTACCGAATTTTCTGCATCAAGTCCCTGTATAATACTGTATCAAATTTTGAATTATGAATAAAATCTATAATGTGTTGGTTTACTGGGTGAGTATGCGTTCCATGCTTGCAATATTTGATTGAGAATAGATTCGGGACATCACAACTTCAAAGGAATTTGAGCTCATTCTTTTTTAATTTAAAAGTTTCGACAAACTTCATTATGAATGATTGCATTTTAATAATTTAGGGGAACTATAAGAAAGTCGATTTGGTAGTGGAACGTTCCTGAAAAGAGATCAGTTAGATTACGAGGGTAGTCTAACAAGTTTCTAGAATTATAACAAGAGCATATGTAGGCAAGAGCTCACAATAGTTAGTTGAATATTAATAAGCAGCAAATTATAAATGTAATCTGGACGATAAACAAGTTATATCTCAGTACAGTGTTGGTTAATACAGTGCATGTAGTAATTTCATCCATGAAACGTTACAGTATGGAATAAAACTTTCAGTATTAGTCATAACTCACTTTATGCCTACAACTCACGCCACAAATTTCACATATATACATTTCACACGTTACATAATATTATAAATACGGGACCTATATTATATTTTTCGTGATCTAGTTAGTGATACAATAAAATTTATTCCTGCTGATATGTTTCTTAATACGTGTAAAACATTGGAAGTGGGAAAGTATGCTCTTATGGGAAACGCCACTCCGGTCCTGCATATTGATTACATTGATGAACGAACCTGTCAAGTATATTTCATATATTACAGTTAACTTTGGGACCTTCACTTTGCCTTTCATTTTTAATTAATTTTAACAGTATAAATTCATTTATAAATTAATCTGGAAATTCAGATATCGTTGAAAGCTTTTTACCTGAATAACATTTCTTGGAAACTCTTTCCTGATAAAGAAAAGCCGAGATTCAATCTTGAGATAAGAAAGACAGCGAATAAACGTATTAAATAACTCAATATCGTCATTATGTCGAATAGACAAATCATTTTAATCTATCCTACCATCGAAACTGCGCATAAACTGAACAAATTGGTGGGGGGATACTTCTCCCACTAAAACCGTAAACTCCTATCATGAATACATAAATAAAAAAGGAACTAACCTAATGTGAATAATATGTTATAAACTTACCCGAAAGTAATAATAAAACTTCCCAAATGTACTATGAACTCACAAGATAACGTAAACTAGCATTATAGAACAAACATAAATATTCTTACTTGTATTTTTGTTCGATGGCGGCATTGGAGGCGGCAGACGTCGCTTGTTGCTCGCCCGTCGAATCGTCGGCATCGTCGTCTAGTGTGGGAATCCTAGGTGGCGTGGGGGATGCCGGTGGATCGATCCTACACGTGGCCGTCGCAGGCGGCACGTGAGAGGGCATTGACATCTCTTCGGATGGATCGCACAGATCCAGAGAGGGTGGCGGCGATGAAACTAGATCATCTTTCTCTAAATCGATAATTTTCGATTTTCTTTGATGGTGAAAATGCAACGAGAATGTTTTTCGGAATTTTTGAATAACGCTCTCCGTTTCTCGGCTTGAAGCTGCAACAAAAAAATTTATATTAGGAGCTAAAAAAAATCCAACTACTTATGGATGATTTAGAACCAAAGTCACAACTTCCTACTATAAGTAATACTAAAAAAAGATGAAATTTTGATTCATTGTAGATATTAAATCTCCACTGTTAAAGAGGTTTCCGACGCCTGTTCGACGTTTAGAACTAAAACTTTGAGAGAACTAAGAGTAACCCCCAAAAACATTTATCTAGTAAAGTTTTAACACTTATTTTCATTAATTTCACTCGTTGAAAAGTAGCAGTACTTATTCTGATGAAATTACTGCTCAGCTCAAATATTGTCAGATTGAAGTCAAGGGTACTTCTAATATTATTTATAATCAACGTGGTGACAAAGCAAGAGAAAGGAGAGAAACGCGTCAACATATCGAAGGAGAGAAGTTTTTATTTAGCGACTTTTCGGAGATTGCCGACACTTGAGATTGGATAAATATATAGAGAGAAAGAGTTTCAACTGTAAATTAAAAATTATATTTTAAATGAAAAGTTAATTGAAGAAATTAAGAAAAAGTTATATAAATAACATACTAAAATTATTCCGTCCTATGGAATGGTTTTAAGTGTTTTTTTGCTTTCGAAAATGAGATAATGAATATGGACGATGCTGAACGTTCAAGACCGTCATTTACTGTAACCATTTCAGAAAAAGTTAATAAAATTCGTATTGTCTTTGTATTCAGCTACGTGAGATAGCTGATAAGGTAAATATTTCAATCGAAGGGTAGGTAATATTTTTCATAAAAGGTTCTATATGAAAAAGCTATCTGCAAGGTGAGTGCCGTGATTCCTGGATGATGATCAAAAGCTCCTTCACATTAAAATTTCGTACGAATGTTTCTGTATATATCTTTAAACATAATCCAAGTGAATTTTTCACCGACATTCCGCAGTAGATGAAACTTGGTATATTATACACCACTAAAAATTACATTCGCAACAGAACTTTATGCTGATATTGATACGTTTTGATATAGAACCTCAGAAAAAACAAAGATATATAAAAGGAAGAAGTTTTTCTCTGTGAAGACAATGAGCATGTTTATTTTATCCTTGCAGAAAAATTAGTCGAATTTTGTTACGAGTAAGGCTTTCTTCCGTCATATTAACTTTGTCTGGCTGTCTCTGATTAGTTTCTATTCCCCATTTGAAGAGAGAGACAAACGCATATGTTGTGGAGCTCACATTAAATATTTCATCGAAAAGTTATCATGGGTGTTTTGGAGTTAGAGAGCTACATATGAAGTCTGTCATGATTTGATTCCTATGTTACCATGTTCTGAGACAGTATGCTAAAAATCATTAGATGAAGTATTAATTAACGAATGTACCGAAGATGCCAATATTAGTTATTGAAAGTTAATTCTCACATTTCTATATTGAAATATTTGGTGGATGCGCATGTTTTCCCAAATATGGCGAAGGTAATATGTTAAATCCCTTACGTAATCCTTATTTACGTGATTAAGACGATTACGTTACAGCAACATTACTTTTTGCATTTTTTTCTTATTTTGAATGTAAAAAAACTATGTACATGGCAGCTGTTGTTTTTATTACTTCACCTAACTTCTGAGAAATCATAATCACAAGAGATCTATTTAAGTAATGGTCGTAAGTAGAAATTAAGGGAAGATTAATAGTTATCCTAACCCGACCTTGTCAACTGAGGGTGATACATCACATACTTTCAGAATGTTTTGCTCTATATAAATCCAAAATAAGATACCTGGTCGTGTCTAAAATTGATTTCTCAAAGAAGATGGTTTGGAGAAGCTGCTATAGTTTTTACATATAGCATCCAAGAAATTTTACTTCATAATATTAGAATGTTTTTGAAAATTTGAATCAACTAAACATATTTTTTTTGTGTTGAGGTTTTGTTATTTTTTAAATCGAAAAGTTGTTTTAAATTTGGCAATTTCCAGACACTGTCAATTTTGTACTTATCGTGAATATATCGCAAACCTTTTTTGATATACACATTCACCCATTACTATACTAGGTATTATCATCATCAATTAAATAATAAGTGGATGCATATTCTCTCTATCAAATTCCACTTCTCTATCTCATTTATACTGTATTATTTTTTCAGTGTATTTTACTGTCTGTATCCAAACATCAGGATTCACTATTTGTAAAGCTTTTTACCACACAGCTAGTGCTTTTTCTGGCAGAGTTTCATCAGTGCCCACATAATCTCCATAATAATTTTTAGTATTATCTCAAATATTTTCAGTAATATTGAAAAGAAAAAAGTGAGGAATGAAGTAGAAGTAGAAATACTTGATGTTTATCTCTACACATTTTATGATTTCAAGAAGTTGAGTTTTCTATTATTCAATTTATGACTCAAGTTTCTGAAGATATTGCACAATTTGATAATCTATCCGTTTTTCAACTTCAACAGGTATTAACATAACTTTTAAAATATTATACTGATTATTTCAATTTTAATATAACAAATACTTTTCGCCGTGGCAATCCCAATCTCGTGTTTTTATCAAAAATACAAATACGGCTTCCATAATAAATCTAGAATATCAGACTCAGAATCAAATTACTCAACTCTACATTTAAACTTTTCGCATTGTATAAATTTTTAGGCATTTTATCGATATAATATCCGATAAATAGTTGAGGAAATATATAGTTATATAGTTATCTAAATTACTATTTTATAATTTTGAAGAGGATGATTACAAAAACACCAAATAAATCTAGAATGATTTCAATGACAATAAATAAATGTAAACAAACAATGATAAATCTTTTGACAATGTTGCTGGAAAAATCATGAAGTGTTACCAACTTCCTCTACTTATTTTCCCTGTCTATCAAATGTGTCCGTCTATACCCTATTTTTAAACTAGTAGGACCGATTTGAATCTAAGTTAGGACGTGAGATTGACACTAGATCATCTATAAAATTTTTACGCATACATCCCGTTTTTAAATTAAGAGTACTGATTTGAATTTAAGTTAGCAATTCTGCAGATTTCAAATTGATCAAATCTCAGCCGGTTTTACTCACCGTTTTCGACATATACAATTATGATTGATAATTGTCTAAATTGTAAACAAATAGTGGTCATTTTGTACTTTCTTATGTTCTTATAAATCTTTCATTAAATTATAAAAATAGTTCTTGTCAGGACTAATTTGAAAATGGAGTCGATATAAGATTCCAAATAGTAGCAAACATCAATCATTCTCCCAAAAAAAGGAGCTCTGTAATTTTTAGCCATTTATCGGCTACAGAGAAGTAAAACGTTGTCAATTTGTATAAACAAATCTTAAATGATGAACATGGACAAAGGTGTGTTTAAAATTGTAAAAACTTTGGATAGCGCGTTTTTAGTATAAAATTAACGGATACAAATTTTATTTTTTAGGAGTTGCTAGATCGACTGTGTTTCTAAACAGAAAGAGTATTTTGATAGAATGCAACGATATGGTAAGGTGGAAAAGAAAAACCTAAAATCTATCAACAGTGTAGGCGAGTACAGATACTCATTTATTGATGAAACATGACTAAATGAAGGTCATACAAATTACAAACTATGGATAAATTTATCTATTCGAGATAAAAAAGATGCTTTTTTTAAAAGGATTGTCTGTAGGTTGAAAAATACATCTGAAAAGGCAAACGTTTAATAATCTTCATGCGGGATTTGAGCATAGATTTGTTAAAAATACATTGCTAATATTTGGAAGTAAAAAACTGTAGATTATCATGAGGTTAGGAAAATTGGTTTTCCGAATTTCTGAAGAAATTGCCAGACGGTGCTGTAATTGTAATGAACAATGCCTCTTACCACAGCTGTAGGGTAAAAAATGTTCCAGCAACACCTACATTAGAAAAAGATATGCAAAAATGTATTTCATTGTGAATTGAACCTCATAGAATTGATTTGGTCTCAAGTAAAAAATGAATTGGCAGCCAAAAATACTACTTTTAAACTAAAAGATGTAAATGATCTTTCAATGCAATCCTTGGAAAATGTGATAAACATTTACTGGCAAATGTGTTGCAAATGTCAAAAAAGAAGAAGATGAAATGTTTAAGTTAGATAGAATTGTTGATGATCTTATAAAAAATGATAATTGTTTCTTTTTTTAGTAATGATAGTGAGACAGATTCTCAATGAATAATTATTTATAACTTTATATGAATTTATTTAGTATTTTAGTTTTAACAAATAATAGGCGATGTAATTAAATGTTCTGATATGCTGAAAAATGTTTATTTGTTACAAATAATGTTTAATTAATAATGATGCAAATAGTTCAATGATTAAACAATTTTTATAGGTACCACATCTGATTTCCAAGTACTGAAATTACCGTTTTCAGAATAATAGGTTTTCTGTAGGAAAATAAGCCCTTTTTCATACCATTTCTTGTTCTATAAAGGTACCGAATCTTACTACGAAATATTCTTAATAAGAAATAACATATAGGGATTTTTGATGATTTTTTTCTATTTTCGAATCAAATTCTTGTATTTGCAATAAAACAGTTTCTTAATCAATTTCAGACCTAACCAATTTTTTATTCAACTGATCTTCATTTCTCATATAGCTCAATTTTCGAAGAATAAACATCCTCTGTTCTCGAAATAATGCAGTTTTCGTCTATTGTGATTCCTTCATTCTGGATTATTTACCATTGATCAGAAAAAACTCAGATCTTACCATTGTTTTAAAATTTGCTTTATCAATAATTAGAAAACTTTTCATAACTCCATGGGTCACCAAATTTGACAACTTTTATTAACTTCCTTACAAACGACCCTGAAATTGTTTATAGTTTCAATTTTACAATTCGTTGTATTATATATATATATATATATATATATATATATATATATATATGTGTGTATATATATATATATATATATATATGTATATATATATATATATATATATATATATATATATATATATATATATATATATATTAGTATAACTAGTATTTTATGTCATCGCTTATAATTTACTAACTTTTCCTGTGATTTTTAGTGGTGTGATTCAGGTTTCCTAATTTGAAAATAGGGTATAGTTTCTTATTTGTTATCTTTTTGACTACAGAATTACTAAAAATGTCGTCATCGTCTTTTTAACGTCAGAATAATTCATTTTTCGATTTCTTTAAACTAATTTAAACAATGATCATGTCTTTATTGCTTTTTCCAACTAACGTATATAAGCTCTACTTTGGAAATAGCATTTTTAAAACCTTTTGTTTTATTTAAAAGTTTCGGCCCATTAGCTATTTTTGGCAGAAAATATCAGGTAAACTGGTACCTTTACCTTCCGTCCCTGAAGACGATAACTTAGTTATCGAAACGCGCGTCAGACAATGTGATTGTGAGTGTTGATATAAACAGTGTATTCAGTATGAATATCGCCAACGGTTCCAGAAATTCCAACTTAATTAGATCAGATTATTCATCGAAATCAGGTGAAGAACACAGACTAATAAACAATTGTACATATACTAAGTTGTAATTTCCGGAACGGTGATATTTCATACTTAACACACTATTAATTACAACCATTACACCAACACTCAAAATTACACCGATGCCCGTTTCTATCACCAAGTTAAACGCCCGTATAATTGTGATTGTTGGTGTTGTGGTAATAATAAGTAGTGTGTTAATTACTTGTACATATCTTCTCAGAATATTAAACAAAATGCTAGTGCTAAAAACATCTTAAAATGAACATAGACCAAACTTAGAGAGTTATCTCTTTAATAGTACACTATCATTAAAAATTCCAGCTTTTACTCCATTGAGTAAGTAGTTGAAAAAAACAAAAAATATGCTAGGCTCTTCACAAAAGCTCAAGAATATTAATACCTAACGGTACTGAGAATAGAAAAAAACGAGAAAAAGTTGAAAAGCGTTTGTTTAATTTAAAAAAAAAACTTTACATTACAAGATCCGATTTTATTGAATGTGTTCATTTAGTGAACAATTTTAACAGAACTAAATATGACACGCAACCAACCGCAAAAATATTAGTAGCGTCTGCAACTTAAAAATATACCTCTAACAAAACTTATGAAATGGGCAGCCCTAATAGGTTTTGAAACAAGCCTTTGGTTTCTTCATTTAAGAGAGGTATCACAACTTCCAAGTTTTTCTTTTTTTTAATCCGAAATATTCAACCTGTGGCACGATCATATTTTGGAGTGTTTGAACATTGACATGTTTTTTGAAAACATTTATTGTTCTCCAAACCTCTATTTCATATAAAGTGTTTCTAGTCTAGTCCGAGGAAATCAAATACGGAAAGTTCATAAAGAATTGAGAGACAATACTAAATGACCGATGTATTAAAAGAAGTGGAAACAAAAGTGAACCAGATACTAACAGGATACAGAAATATAGAAATAGTTGAAGTTGGAACAAGTGAGTAGTTTCAAATATTTATGTTGAACGGACAGAGCGATGGAGATCTAGAATGTGAATAAAATAATCAGGGCGATGATTGAACTTTATTATAACATAAAATATCAAAATGAATGGGTACAAATTAGTACTTAGACAAGTCATTTTTCATTTTAGTGAAGGCTCACTCAATAGTAAAATTCAAGCAGCAGAGTAGGACGTTCACCAGGAAAAACTTGAATGAGAAACATAATAAATAATAAGAAGACTCGAATATAGAACCTGATATTGAAAGAAATGAATAAAAAACAGCTTTGTTAATTTGAATAAATTTGTAGGATGGAGGTCAACAGCCCGGCATAAAGGATTGGCAAACTAGGAAATGGGAAAGAGGAAACGAGAATGTCCAATGTAATCTTGAGAAAATACAAATGCCGAAATTTAAAGGGAAAAAAGAATAGATATGGGATAGAGGCTATGAAAAAACGCTAAAATATGAAAGGATTGGCAGAAATTTTTGCTTAAATTTCAAGACACATATACCCGACATCCGCAGCAAGAAAACTCTAAGATTTAGTCTATTCACTTAAGTTTTATAAGTAACTGACAAGAAAGTTTATTCTCTGTAATTGTATATAATGCCGTTAATAAAATATAGTATTCTACTTGCAGTAATGATTATAACTCACTTGATAAATTACATTACCGATATTACCGCTCTTCTAATAATAAAGCAATTTAAAAACATTTACCTGATAACTGCTTGCGCATTCCCGAAGTTTTTTTCTCTGAGGTAGTAGAATGACAAACTGACTGTTCAGTATCTTCAGCCGTTCTTCTGAAAGAAAAAATATATTCTAGACAATGCCAAATATTGTGGAATTTTGCTAAAAAAAAAATAATATTCAGGGTTTCCGTCTGTCAGTATTTTCTAAAAAGAATATATTTTGGTGCGGTAAACTAATTTTTCAATTATTATTCGTATTACATTTTTTTCAGTCTGCGTCGTTGTTTAATTTTTTGTGAGTGGAACCGTAATATCGCGACAAAATTGTGACTCGAATTATTGAAATCTCAAATATTGAAGATAAACACACATTAATTATATTAAATTAGAGCTAAGTAATTTCCACGGGAAAATGTTTATTAATATTTTCTCCATAACTACAAACTTTTGAGATTTGGCATTAAGCTTTTTATTTTTGACACTTGATATGTATGTTTAGGATTAATTTTATTCAGGTACCTTTTTTCCCACTAAATATTATTGTTTCTGGATCGTAGAAATGTACCCAAGTCTCATCTATAGTAACATTTCGGTTCAAGAAGTCTACATCGTTTTCAAATCGAGCACAGATCGAACGCGATGCTTCTACCCTTGCACGCTTTTGGTCAACATTCGAACATTTGGGGATTTTGCAGCAATTTTTATCATGTCCAAATTGACTTGAACTATATGATAAACGCGTTCGTATGACATATTCAGCGTTTCAAATATCCGTTTTAGCTCAATTCGACGGTCTGATAAAATCATGTGATGAACTGCATCGATATTTTCGGGTCTCACACAGAAACTGGCCTTCCCGATCGGTCATCATCTTGATGTCTCGATACTCCAATTTTTCGATTTCCACAATTTCGGTGGACATCTTTTTTCTTTAATTTATCGCGGTTTACTTTTTTGAAGTCAAACTTTACACTAACAATTCTAATAAGTTATTGTGAGTTGCTATGGTAACGCAATATTTTGTTTATGCATGGAACTGGTCTAGGCTAACTAGATATCAATACATCCTCGTACTTGAGCAGTAATTCTGTTTGTACTGTAACCAGAATTATTCTATTTAATAATACAGAATGTTCATATCCAGTTATTTATATCATATTATCATTATATAATAATCAACTGACAATTGATATTTTGAATACGATTAATAGTTATCGATTTTTAACACTTCGTAATCGCTTATAAAATTATTATTCTTGATGTTCAATTACCGATTGGAGTGGAAACTCTTCTACGCCGCCAGGGAAATTGAATATAAATATTTAACTCAGGAATATAAATGGTTTATAAGGATACTTAGGATAAAGTGGGGAGTAATAAAATTGCACACCTTTTATAATTTTAATGAGAATATACTGTTTCGCTATACGAATTTAGTAAGTAATGTGTATGATCAAATTACGTAAAAAGGTACTTAATGGGTGATACAAAACAGAAATAAAGGAAGTATGTGTGCAAGAGAGCATGAAATTTAATATAAAATAGTTTTTGTGAATGATGGTATATATATACTCGTAGATAGATAATAGAAGTCGTTGAACTGCTGTGTTCACTGCTAATTTTTTTAATGGTTTAACTACTCGTATTTATAACATTAAACTCAAAGGTATAAGATTTTTTTTCTAATTTGTGTATACTTTTATATTAATACCTTAGAGGAATAGAATAAGCGGCAACTACACAATATGTTATGAAGAAATTCTTCATTGCACCCTCCTTAACGAGAGATTGAATTGTACCATGAATTGCCAACTTCTAGCATGATTGCTTCAGGAGGAAAACTACCAGGAAAAATGGAAAAAAAAATAAGAATGATAGAAGCGGGTAGAGAAAGTACAAATAAAGACAAAACCCGTTATTAAATATTAAAGAATCCAAGGGAAAAAATATGTCTTCTCATGAAATGATATATGAACAAAATTGTACTCCAACTGTGAAAATAAATCTTCTTGTCATAAAACACAGTGACAAAATATTAATCAGCAAGTCTCTAAAAAGAAAATGAATATGTATTTTCCTTGTCATAGCTATTTTAAGTTACCAATTGTCAATACTCGACAACTACATGTTTACTTCTCAGAAACTTAATATTATCATTCCATTCTGTGGACTTTTATATCACTTGGATTATATCATTTTCAAAGAAAAAACGACCAAATAAATTACTGTTTTCTTTATTTTATCTTTAGTAGTACAGTTTCAGGACTTGATGCAAAAAATTTGGGAGTTAGTATATGACGTGAAAATAATGATTTGATATAAAAAAAATTTCTTATACGACCTCTCGTTTCTGAGTTATAGGCCTTTTAAGTTGCGAAATTAAGACTTATATTTGAATATATTTTCTAAATTATACATTTGAACATTATGAATTTTTAATGGATGATTACATATATGTCCAAGTAGTGTGTTTAACGGAATGAATAATTCTGCACTACTATCTGAAGGCCAGTGTGGCTCATGCCAAATGTTAACAATCCGCAACTTTTACAGAGACAACCTGTACACTCTAAAAATAACAAAAATGAATTTTTCAATCGATATTTTAACAAAAATCTACTTTTTCTTCACCTATATAAAATTGGCCCACTAATGCTGTTCCAAGTAGAGAAACTCGGGAATTCGCCGTCTTTTGCACGATAAGCTTTGACCACTCTTACTTTTTTTGTGATATATTCTTCATTCTTTATGTTATGATCGTCGAAAGAGTACTTAATGGTATACCAAATTGATCCGCAACATCTTTATTTTTTGTCTAATGTTCACTTCTTCGAGCACTTTAATTTGTCAGCAAGACTCAAGTTTTTAATTTACTTATAACACTCATTGTTAATCATTTTCTTCGCGTGGAGGTCAAAATTGATGTGAATTTCCGTAAATCCCAATTAAGTCTAAATTTTATAATCGCCGGCAGAAAACCTGACGCCACTTATATATTCCATTTCATAGAATTGATAATCCAAATGAAATTCTTATAGTAATAATTTTATATTAGAGATACAGGGGTTTATTCACTAATTACTTCGACTTATAGAGTTAAAATTTCGAGCAATGGAGATTTTGGTGCTTAAAGGGAAAGGGGATGAAATATTTCTTCGAGTTTGGGAGGTATTCAGCTTATCGAAGTTCGACTTAGGGAGGTTCTACTGTGATATACTTGACGAAAGAAAATTAATAACTGCACATAAGTTTTGGTTCGAGGGAAGCCATATTGACTGAGTACACAGGACAGCCGATATCATATAAATCACTACAAAAAAGGTGACTAGAGCATTTGCAAAGTTTCGCGATGACGGCTTGAATACATACTGAAGAAACCCTTTCTAAAACAAATTCAACTTTGTTTGAACCGGTCCTTAACTTAACATTTGCTGAAGACATCGCTATACTGACAGTAGAGGACATCCACGAAGAAGCGACATACAACCTACAGATATCAATTAGTAAAATATATTTATAGAATAAAAAAAGGAGAATAACTTTAAATAAAAATCTGTACATGTTAATTTCAAAAATGCTGATACAGCAAAATTTCTAGGGCTAAATCTAAAATCTAAGCACTACTAAAAAGCTAACATTGAGAAGAAATGAGAAGAAATCGTTATCAGGTATAAAATGAATTGGTTGCTGGAAAGAGAATCCACTATTTCATTATATAATAAATTACTTGTAAACAAATTCTGAAATCGATTTGAACTTACGGGATTCAACTATAAGGATGTGTCAAAAAAGTAACACCAAAGAAATCCATAAATTCCAATTTAAGCAGCTAGAATACATCGTTGATGTATCCTGATTTTGAAATACTTAGCTCATCGGATTTATAGATAGTAACCACTAAGTACGCCAGCGGTCACGAACAGCGGCTCTCAAAATACAACATCGAGGCAATCCAAGCTCTCGACAACACCAACCTAGTGCTTAGTGTAAAAGAAGAGAAAAGTGTAAAATTTACGATTTAAGGAGCTTCTATTGCATAGTGTCTTTTTTAGTACTTTAGGATTCAATGATAAGACAACCTTTATTCAAAAATATGTTCACTTTCATTTCCTTTTGTATATATCAGGAGTATTGATTTTTTATGTAGCTTTCCTGGAACAGTTTTTCTCATCCTTATAGTATGTCAACGTAATATTACGTAACAGTTGAGGTGAAATGGACATCATTTCCAAACAGGATATTAGGACGGATTCTCCAAACAAAGTATATTTTAGTTTTGGCCTCGATTATGAGATTTATTATTTGCACAAAATGGAAAACAGTTTGTGCAAATAAAGTTACTTAATATCATGTGCACTCCAATAGTGAGAAAAATCTACTCCAATTCCACGAATAGTAATAATGTGAACATTTTTAAGCTATTAATGAAATGCTGATTTGAAATGTTATGAATTAAATCATGATTTACCAGAAATATAATTTTCTATTATTAAGTAAGGTAAGGAATATATTATTTATTGGAACAATCAATATTGTGTATCAATGCTGCTAGCCTTAAACAGCCATCACTCCACTGAAACAACTTTTTGTGATGTTTCTAAGGCTTTCGATTGTGTTAATGAAAATATTTTAATTAACAAATTGCTGCAAGCTAATAGAATGTGGAGTGTCCCAAGGCTCAGTACTAGACTCATTTTGTTTCTTCTGTTTATAAACGACATATTTACTCGGACTAAACAGCAGGGCTTACTGCGGGGACTTCTTTAAAAGATTAAAAAAATTCTGACTCTTCCTTCCTTATTCATCTTTGAATCCGTTTGCCTCATTCGTATAATATATAGTATCGTAAGCTGCTTGTTTTGTTTCTTCTAAATATTGGGACAGTTACAAATTCACTAATTTTTAGTTAGGAGGAAATGACTGAATTTCTTTTTTTTTGTCGTGCATGGGAGACTACTGCCACTCATCCCACCCACCAAGCCGCAGCTGCAGTTCACTAGGCTTTAGTGATGCATTCTCTGATGTATTCTACTAATTATCGCTTAAGAGGAACTTGGTCGTGTATTTATGTTGCTGGCTCCCGGACTATCAGTAATTGCATTATTAGCGGAGGTCGAAGTTGAAACGAGTGGGGAAATGTAGTGTTCTTACCCAGCATTGTTGTATTCAGGTTTTAGTGGAACTGAAGGCTTAATCGATTCCACTACACTTTTTCATATTGAAATCCATCAAAATGGCTAGATTTCCAACCTCTATGGGGTTTTACAATTTAAAGATCTAAATAAAATAAAATACTCGCAAATGATCGTTATATTCAGAAATTACATAAATTTCACTAAATCTTTTATCATGGAACCAAATTTATTTATTCTCACGGGATGTTTTGTACCTTTGCCATTTTGTAAATTGAAAAAAGTGAAATATTCCGGTAACTGTGAAATTCCGGAAAACTGGTTTCATTATCGAGTAATTTCATTCAATCGAAATTAAATCTGCCATGTCATCTTGATGTATCTAGACAGTTTTTGATGAATATGGTATACTGCTTCATAGGGTACTGTTATCAAATTATTGATTATTTTAATTTCTTTGACAACTGTTCAAAATAAGCTAAATATTGTCTAAACAGGAATTCACTTTGTCTTGCATTTTCCAAACTATAAAGTTACTGTAAGAGATTCAATATTTTCGTTTCGAAAACGTGCGGTATCAATTTGTCATGGAACAATTCTTAGTTGGCTTAAATAATAATAGTGTGAAATTACTTATCTCGGTAATGCTGTTTAAGAATGTACGGAGGCGATGAGGATATGAGGAGATTGAAACATTTCATAGCATTGGTTAAAAAATATTTGTATGTGAAAATTTCTCGAACCCACACAGAAAAAAAGGATAAAAGTTTTTTTAATTATTGTATTTGTAAATTTGAGTTTTGTTTCATTATATAATAGTTAGTGTTCGTTATATGTGTTACAGATAATGCATGAAATATTCTTTCTAACCAGTGAAGTTTTTCCAGCGATTGTGATGTTTAGAATTTTGAGATTGCACTATCTTCAATAGCTCATTAAATAACGCTTTTGTCATTCTATAATAACCGCTTAACTGATGAAATTAATTTTAATCAGTCTTCAGTACAAATCCCAAAGCGTGGTGCCGTACAACATTTGTAATTGTTAGGTTCTTAAGCGCATCATGCTGCATTTTCCTTGAGTGATATCAAAGTACTTATACTACTGCCATCCAGCAATTTTATTTGTAGCTTAAGACGAAGATTATAGTTTTCTGTAGTAACAACTTCTTGTTGCAATTAGCAGGCAAATTATGTGGAAACTTCACATTACTGGTTAACTATAATATTATTCTCAGCAGTTAAATTTGTTTCGGCGGATATGAGATAGATTAGAATTTTGTATATTTGTAGGTAGGGGATAGAACAAAGTCATTGCTATGGTTTTCTGAATCGGTATGTTACTTGAATGTAGAAATATTATTAATTTAAAGTTATGTTAGAAGGATTATAATTTAATCGGATGCCGCAAATAATTGTCGACTGATTGAAGAGATTCCGATCTACTATCGTAGTTTCAAGTATATTGGATATATATGCAATATGAAGCCAAATATTTTTTGTTGGTATTTCCGAGTTTAGATTGCAATAATACAAATTCCTGCCGAATACATGCACAGAACCGAATTTCTAGTTTTAAACCAATACACGTTTATAGGATTTCCAAAATCATTCATTTTGACTTAATTGCAATATCAATATTATTTAATTGAAACGTAATAATGAGCACATGTTACGATATTTTTTTGTTCATATGGGAATATTAATATAATATTGATGATAACATTTTCAAGTCAATTCACGAAATTATGATTGTATAAATATAGAATAAAATGGATATAATTTGGATTGATATGAAGATAAAAACACAATTTGAAGTTTATTAAACACTATATGCAACAATTTGATCACGAAGCGAGGCTTGAATAACAAGAAAGAAACTAAAATAATAGCTATAAGAATTGAAATTTTCAAGTCAAGCTGTGAATCGGATCTGAAATAAGAGGGTAGTACCAGAAGTAAGGTTCTCATGAATTTCACGAATAGAAACATAGTTTTTTTGACACACTTTTGAAAACGGTAGTCTAGCTTTTGTATTTCTTAGTCGAAGAAATCGCTCTTAAAGCATTTACTACTTGTTCATTTAGCTTGGGGAAGAGATGATAAACACTGGGGGCTAAGTCCGGGGGTGGCGCTTAGCAGTCCACCCAAATTCCTTCCTAAGCCCCTTCCTTTTTATGAATAGCGTGGGGTAGTTTGCTCGCCGGAGTTTTGTCAATATTTATAATATTTGTCGTCCCAAGTTCCATGAAATAGATGAGAAGTACCCCATTTCCATCCGACAGCAGTTGTAACCTTTCCTGTCGATTATGTTTAATTGAATTTCTTTGTTGGCGGTGAACCAAAATCACTGACCAGATTGTTGTTTTGGTTCGGGGGTGTAAATAAATATTCACGTTTCATTTCCTGTAACGATAGAGTTCAACAACTTCTTCTTGTTGTCTACCCTCTCACATTGTGGAGTAATTTGCGAGTACATTCAAGAAATTGCTCCTTGTGTCTGTCCATAAGTCAGCATCCAGCGAAATCAGCGAGCACATATCTTGCGAAAAACCAACATTTCTGTGAAAATTCTCTCAATGTGCCTTGGGAACCTTCAGAAATGCTTTTAACAAGTTCACGGGTAGTGACCCTCCGATCTTTAAGTAATTCAATGTTGATCTTCTGTACAATCGCTTCTGAAATCGGCGATCTTCAACTCTGTTCGTTATTGTCTACTACTACGACCCTCATCAGAAGTCCTGCATTAATTGCGGACGTAGCGAACGGTCATGTATGGTGACCATAAATCTCAGTCAGTTTCCGATGAATCTCCACAGGCGATATGTGTACAAACCGGATTATTGCCGAACCTCTCACTTAGCGGGAGCGGTAATCGACACTTTTATCATCTGATGTTTGCTAGCGAATAAAAACAGACGTAGCGAATCGCGGACGGAAGGGCTCAAGAGTTGAAAAAGATGTTTCGTGCGACAAGCTCATAAATTGAGCATGAGCAAAATAGTAAAAGCAAAAATTTTAAGCGTAGTTAGTACAAATTTGCAGGAGTAACCAAAAACTAGTGCAAAGTTAAAGTGAAAAATAATTCTCTATACAAATTAAAATAAACTAGATCCCTATTAAATGTCGTAGTCATTTCTAGGTCAATTAAAATACTCGACTCATCTTGAAATGAGGAAGTTACGTTTATGAACGAGGTTCGCCGTGTAATGTCCACTCAGTGTGCCGAGCATATAAAAGCAAATCTTAGCTAAATGAGAATTTCTCATTTAGCTTAAATAGCTACAAATATTGTATGATTTTCCTTCGTTGTTTTTAAAATTATTCTACCGAAGATTTTCTGGTACTTGAAAAGCAAAGTATTTGAGACAAAAATAACAAATCTTAAGAAGGTGAAGTGAGTGTAAACAAGTCATTAAGACAGGTACGCATAAGAGCACACACGCGATCCGTGAAAAAAATGGTTAGGTTTACACACTGTGTAATTTTATATACGTTGGATTCTACTCACTTTTCTTCGGAGCTGGATGCTTCTAAAAGCTGAGGGGTGGAGGTGGCTTTAGGACGTCTGCTCGTAGTACTGCCCACCGGAGACCTGCGACGGTTGTTCTCATGGAGCGGCTGAAACAATAACAACGAAATGTAATATTGGTAAAAATAAAGAATTCGGACAACACGATGAATTCGGAGATTCGAATAACTGCTTTATTGTGACCCAAACGAAAATACAGTCATCATATTGAATTAAAGAAAAGAGTCGTTCAAGTATAATTACAGGGAATATATCGTGGAAAATAATTTGGTCAGAAAAAAAATGTTTTCTTTTCAAACAAAACAAAATAAAAGGCTGTATAAAAAAAATGAAAGTTAGTTTCACTTATGTTCGATCAAACAAAGGAGGTATTAGAACAAAGCAAAATACAAGAAAACCTACTATCAAAGATAAGGGATCTCAGTACAATTTCTATTGAAGCAGGAACAAATAATTGCTAGGTAAAGAAAACAAAATAAGTGAAAGCTTTGGAGATAGAAATGAGTAAGTATAGTGTCGAATATGATGAAAACAGCGAAATATTAACTTTGGAATGCAGAGTTACTGAAATATGGAAAGGAACGTCTTAAAAGGATAGTTAACGATTTTTTGAGTACTGTTTAGATTCAAAAGTCAATGCATAATAAAGTTGTCTTATACATGAAAAGGCCTACCGAATTATGAAAATTATCGTAGAATTTCACTTTTAAACACCACTAAATGATGATGATGATTATAATGAATCTATTACCTCTCATTGTTGAAAAAACAACAGGAGACTATTAGTGTAGCTTCAGAACAGGAAAAACTACGACTGATCAGATTTTTAGTATCAAGAATGTACTGGAAAAGTTTTTTGAAAAAAATATGAAACTATCAATTAACTACCATTAATTTTTAGCGAGGTTATAATTCTTTGAATAGAAAAATATTGTACCATGTTTTAAAGTACATGGAAATATAATGAAACTAGTTGAAATTACTTTGACAGCCACAGAAGCTGAAATACAGGAAAAGGTGTCAAAAAAAATGAAGAAATTTTTGTTTGTAATATGTATATATTATGAGGAAAATTTATTCGAATCACAGGGAACCATTCAAACTGAACAAGTTTTGCATTGGTTAATAATATGGACGTGATGATAACAACGGTTATATTAAATATTAAATATATTGTGATAGACAAAGAAAAAAATAAAACTACAGATACAAAAAATATTTAACTTGGTATTGAAGAAAATGAAAGGAAAAATTTAAGTGGATATGTTTACTCTATGGACTGTAGAGACAAAAGAGTAAGTAAGTAAGCGTAATGGCATTACATAAATTGTCTATGTTACAATGAATGACTTTCCTTGACTCCAATAAAATGTGCCGGCTTAGTCACACCAATAAATGCTAGTCAAATGGAAAAACGGTGTTGCGAGTCTCGACATCTGATGGAAATAATACGGTCATCTAAAGTCACATCGCAAATTCTTGAATTGCACAGTTTATAACAATCCTCTTACCCACGTCCCGAGTGGGATTATCTCTTTTTTATTGGATGATTTGTTGGAATGAATGCTGATGTATGGTGTTTTAACGAAATTTATTGATGTAAGAGAATAAGAAATAGCTGTTGAGAACAGGGTGAGGTACGGATTAAAAAATAGTGATTTATATTGAAATTGTTTTCTATAGCAAGTGATTAAATCCTAATTCCAAAAAAACCAATGAAAATGATCAATTACAAATAAATAACAACAAATAATAACAAACTTACTGTTATGATCGATACATTAGGTTATAAAGTTTTCTTTTCAGGATTTTGCTGGTATTACGAAGTTGCGAAGATAAGTTCTAAGTAACAATCATCAATAGCGTTCTTACTCTGGATTTTACATTTGGTAACAGATCCATTTTCCAGAAACCGTATTAGCATCCTCAAGATGATTTTTCGGTTCACAATTAATCGGTTCGCAGTATCCTGCTTCAAGCGAGTCGATGCTCACATAAAGGAGTCTCCCCTAAAAACCAGAAGAGTTTTCCTATCTGAGGACAATTCAAGAAATAAACCGTATTCTACATGGAATTGTTCCTATATTCTCAATAAAGATATCCCAGCGAGTATCGCTCTCACTGCGTCTAAATAATTTTCTCTAATACCATCTGTATCAACTTTGAAACGGAACATTTATATTTTCTAGAGCATTGCCAGGGATTTGCATTCCAAGTGCATACCATTAAAGTTATTAACTATGAATTTAATGGTCTGTTATCACTGCGAAACACAAAATGCAAATGGCAGCGGCATTCATTGGCATTCTAATAGACATAGCTCTTGAAATGTTTATAGAGTAAATCAGGATCAAATATTTTTGTTACTATAAAGTGAATTGGTGTTTAAGGAATAAATGGATTTTGTATTTTCATTAAAAATATGGTTCTTTACATAAAACGATTTTCCCATAAATCTAACAATCGAAAAAATATTTTAGTTTTCATATTTATACATTTTATTGTTTGAAAAATATAACTTTAGGAAAAACTTCTTGTTACAATATTGACTTATTAAAGCACCATTGTTTTTCAAGACGCAGAAATTTCAAACCATAACATAATGTTTGATAAAAGGTTATTAGTTTTTTAACTAAAAATAATCAGGTATTTTAAAACAAAATTAAAAAAGAGTTTGCTCCAGAGGCGTAAAAAATAGGGGGATAAAAGTGACAACTAGCCCTGACAGCGCGCCACTGGTTAAATTTTTCCAAAGTTTGTTTGTGTCAAAATATTACTTTATTAAGGAGCATATTGTCACCAAATTTGAAATAGCAAATTTATGATTTTGATTTAAAATTTTGAACACCATATATCTCAGCCCCGTAAGGGTTCCTATTCCTATATCAGAATGAATCATTTCTTGATCTTGATCTCTCTGTGGTAGAGCGTTGTCGGTCGAATATTGAAACACCCTGTATAAGTTGGAAACTTTTTTATGATTATTCCTTGGTGAAGCTGGCTTTGGTTGCATTGTTTATCATAATATAAAAACAACACAATAATATCAGCTGTCTTTGGTTTGTGGTTGGACATATATTTTGAGTGAAATTATCCTGGACGTCAAAGAGAAAAATTGGTATAACAATCATAATTGTCATCATAATCCAGTGTCTTTAAAAAATCTACTTTCATTACCACTCAAATTGAAATTAATTTCTGCTTTTTGTAACGAGCTTCCTGGAGAGAACCAATTTATCATCAGCTATAACCATGAATAATTCGAATTATTCCTATTATGACTGCATCACTAATATATAAACCAGGCGTGAAAATCGGGTCGTTTACTTTATGGATCTTGGAAATGTGAGAGAAAATGTCATCGTTAAATTTTTACAACACTGTTTTATGGCTTATAGTAAAAATTCTACTTCATTAGTGACATTTTTCTTGGATGCTCTTGTACTATTTGTACTAGAAAATAATGAGTTGTAACTATACTATACTATTTGAACTTGTTTGGGCTAAATAGACGCTTAAATTCATATTCTTCTACAATGTTGACACCGTAGAATAGGCGCCGCATTTACAAAATATACATATGACATCCGCTTCTTAAAGCTACTTTATTTCACTACAAACTATCAATAACTACCAACTTTTCATTTTTAACACACTTCAGTTAACTTGAGCTTGTTTTATGCAGCCAAAATTAAAAATTACCATTAAAAACTAACAAATTAAAACAATAATTGAAAGGCACTGAAATGCTACTTTTAGTTCAAGCAGAAAATTAACAGTAAATAAAAATTAAACTAAGAGTTCGCCAACTTTTAGCTTCTTAGTTTAATTCCACAATTTTGTATGGTTATGAGCACAGAATACGTTAGGTGATATTGTTTTGTTTATAATATCTTTGTTCACTAGTTATCGGAATATATTCGCGTTATTGCGCCTATGTCCGCCGTGGTGTTTTATTTTTAGAACTACTATCAAAAAAACAGGAAGAAGCATTGTCTGAGAGTCAGCAATGTTCTTTAGGCTACGAAAAACCGATAGATAGTGTAGGTAGTTTTCCACATTTGTACGACAAAAAGAACCCATACAGGGAATTTTCATTGGTTTACCAGTAATTTATAATTATCCTTGATTTACTGCATATACGAAAAAACTACCACTAAGAAAATTTAGTTTTAATTTTGGCTGCGCAAACCAAGCTTTATTATTAATTTGTCTATCTTGACGGAATTTTATAATCAAATCTCGCATGATTTAATAAAAAAATATGTGGAATATTTAATAATATCTTGTGAATTTATATGGAACGTAATGTTTAGAAGTTTTCAAACTCTAGTAGATGGTACTATAAGAAACAAAGAAGATTCATAATTTCACGAAAAGAACACTTCAGGAAATTGAAACGATAGAAAAAATTAATTATATTAAATGATCCATAACCCCAATACGTGATTCGCACCATCGAATCGAACATTTCCATTGCCAAAGACACTATTTTCACCCCCTAGATTATCACAAGACGGCCCCTCTCCCCTAAATTCAAAAGGAAACTTCTTTATCCCACACTTCGGTTGTTAGAAACGGTCTACGAAGAACCGGAAAATTACCTTACCCACCTCAATAATTCCTCCATCGCCATCATGTGAAACCTGTTCCCAGCCCCCACGTCTATCCTCGGTGTTGCAGGTCTTCTGCAGTTTTCCGATTCGTTAACCAGCCAAAAGGTCGACGATAGGGATTAATACAATCGCATGTAAATAATCTCATCTGTCTTGCCTAATTCATAAGAGCACTTCTCCAACTTCATAAAGATCGTTGCACGGCTATCCACTTAGGAACGCGGAGTACGACCTTTACCTATCTACTCCATGTTCAGATTAGTTAATAACTCAATATTTAACAATGCAGAAAATTGCAGAATAACTTGCCATTGTTACTCATTGTGGTTTTCTGCTGTATATCGAAATTTTATTTTATTTGTATCTTTATTTAGTTATTTTAGTGTTTATTTTTTAGTTTTTGCAAGCTTTTGTCTACAAACTGTAACAATATTTTGACAATAAAGCATTTATCTCTCTCTGCCTCTACAGAGCAACGCACATCCAATTAGCTCATTAAATAACAAAAGAGCTGTTTGATTCGTCGCGTTATTCTGCTCCCATTATTTTAGTTAACCTCTTAAAAATCCCAAAAACCCAGTATAGAGGATATATACAGGATTCATTTTATAGCAATTTTTATAGGATGTATGGAGTTATGCATGATGCATGTATATAACTACAAAATATCAGATTATCAATAATAACATAAGAAATAGTAATAAAGTTATGAAAACCACGTATCTAAATAATTAATTTATTTATTCCATTTAAATTGATGCTTATAATGACTTGGGACCAGCATAATCTACACATTTGTTTCCAAATTCCCACGGAGAAAGTTCTCTCTTCTTCACATCTATTCGTCTAAAAAAATATCATCCAGATATTACCAAATAGTTATCACGAAGTGAGGACGTGGGACATCTCAATGATGTCTATACATGTACAAGATTAAGAAACAATTCAACCAAATGCAAAAACATGAATAATGAAAGTATCGAATAAGCAAGAAATCCAATATGTTTAACATAATAAATATAAATTAGTTCTAAGTTGGAATTTCTGGAACCGTTGGTGATATTCATACTAAACTACACTGGATGATACGCTTTTCGATAACCAAGTTATCATCCTCAGAGACAGAAACAATTTGCCTACATCCATTATAAATTAGTTCTCATGAAAAAATTAAAAAATAATTACTTGCTTTTTCATATTATTTCTAATAGTGGTCTTATATAAATATTTTTTAATACTGTTCTAGAAAGTATGCTCTCTACATGGTCGAACTTATATATTTATAAGAAAATACACAATTAATCGGTTATATTTGAAAATCATTTCGTATCACCAAAAAATCTTTTATTTGTACAGCCACTTTATCATTGTTATTGACAAGACTTTGGCATCAATAGTCATATTTCAAAAATACTTGGCATAATACAGGTGAAATAATCAGAGAAAAAAATTTAATCCTCAGTATTCGAAAAGGAATATTTTTTAAGTCTAGAATTACAACTTTAGATTCTCAATCAAAATGAAGAAGCAACGAGCAGACAATTTATAGTACTATGGTGTTGCTATTTTCAGTCAAGCATACAGAATATTGAAAATCCTAATAATATATGGTGTATACGTTGTATTTATCTCAATTACCTTTTGTATATCTCGTATCTATTAGTTGAATTATTTAATAAATATTCCTCAAGTTGTTTCTGGAAGTTTTTATGCTTCCTTTCATATTTTTTGCTAAGATCAATTTTGGCAAGATACTTTCTAAGAAGTCTATCAAGAGTTATTCGATTTTCACTTTTCAAAGACATTTTTTTACTCAAAGAAGTTTTTTTTCTATATTAACAATCACTTGATTAACATACTTCAGTGAATATATATAAAAATAGATCATAATATTGAGTTTTTTATTCACTATAGAGTTCACGTATACTCAACCATCGAATAAGTCTGTTTTTTTAAAACGTGCCGAATGGCAATGGCTTCATGACCGTATAAAATATAAGTTCTAATGGATCTTTGCGAGATATTTTATATTCAGCAGTCGTCGCTTTCTTGATATTCATGTACATTTCATAACATTTTATTTCACCTAATTCTCACTTTATATGTTTTAGTATCAATCAATAATTTTTATCGTTTCGCATATTGTGTCTACCAACCGAAAATTATCATATGTTGCTTATGCACTTCTGAATTGAATCTTTAAAACCCTCAGGTCAGGTCCGCTCTTTCATTGGAAACACGTAGTTAAAAAATTTTTTACTAACACCATTAATACCAACACAAATCACAAATAGAATGGAAGGTGTTCATGGTAACTTGAGTCCAACATTTTCAAGCGTTGATCGGATAATTTAGAAATTATACTTAAATATATAATAAATAAAAAAATAAAGGCCTATAGCTCAGAAACTATGGGTCGGCTGAGAAAATTTTTTCACGTCACAGTATCATTTTCACGTCTTCTACTCACTCCCGAATTTTTCCCATCAAGTTCCGGAACACCCATATATCTTCCATTGAAAGAATGATTTGGCATTTTTAATAATAATCACTCCATTCATAGCCAGGATTTTATTTTTGATAGTGCAAAAACAGGAGTTATTATGGGTGAAATTTATCAGAATAAAGCACAAACAAGGAAAAAAATAATTACAATTGATCTGCATGCAAATTAGCCTCCCCATCTAGTTGAATAAACTAACCAATAAGGTAGCAATAAGGTTTATTAGAGAAAAGGAAGTAGTCTCTGTTGTAGTTTGATTTTAATTTCAATACACCGCTGCTTCCACCACATTGTCCACGGTTATGTTTGAAACTTGAGAACGTGTGTCGTTTCCATTTAAATTTCCAAAGTATTTTACATGTTTCACTAGTGGATTGATTCCTCTTAGTCTAACATGCCACCGCTTGCTCTTGCAGGTATCTGTTTTTTTTTTGATGAAATTAATTTTAAAGGAATCTTGAGGATGTATGGAATGGATTAAGGATAGGCTTCCTTGTAAAAATTAGCCACAATATACCTGTAATTAATTTTAATGTCATTCATATACCAATATGACTTGCAGCTATAAGTTTTTTCAGTCAATATTACAGCATTTGAAAGAAAATGATGTCACAAATTGAAATAAAAATGGTTGCCAGCTCTCAGTCGGCCGCAGCATTAGGGTTGCCAGATGTAAACAGGTATATTATTGTTAATTAACTGCATTCACCGTTTTTTAAAATTCTTATGCTAAATTGAAGTTTTATATACAGTGAACATGAAAATCCACGGTTGCCAGTTGCACAATGGCCGAAAACAGAGGTTGCCATGATTTTTGTAAACGACTCTCGCTTCAGGTAAGTGGAAGTGCAAGAGAGAAAATGCACGTATTGTTACGTGCGATAAATAAGGACAAAGCTTGGCAGCTGCAACATTTATACAGTTTATGTGCAGTTTAGGCATTTCGTAGTTTGATTTCATTATGCCCAAAAATTTATATTTAATAAATAATAAGTGAAAAAATAATAAAACTTAATTTTCACAACTTTATACTATTGTTTACAGCACAAAAATCATGGCAACCTCTGTTAACGGCCATTGTGCAAATGGCAACCATGAATTTTCATGTTCAATGTATATAAATCTTTAATTTTGTATAAGAATTAAAAAAACCAGTGAATGCAGTTAATTAACAATAATATACCTGTTTGAACCTGGCAACCCTGATACTGCGGCCGACTGAGAGCTGACCATTTTTATTTTGATTTGTGACATATTAAATAATGTAAAATTGACTAGTAAAACATATAGCTGCAAGTCATATTAATATATTAATGACATTAAAATTAATTTCAGATAATTGCGGCTAATTTTTACAAGGCAACCTATCCTTAATCCATTCCATACATCCAAAAGATTCCTTTAAAACTAATTTCATCAAAAAAATATATACCTGCAAGATCAAGCGGTTGGATATTATCACCGTTGGGATAGGTTGATAATTGTAGCCCTTGATAGGGAAAAATACAACGTACCAGAGATTTGAAATGCATTATCCATTTTTGGCTTTTATAAAGAGGAAAAAATAAATAAATAACCTCGATATCGATTCCACAATAATAGTTGTACAACATCCCTTAGACCAGGGGTGCTCAAACTTGAACTGCTGGCGATCTACCTCAATATTTTTAGACTACTTACGATCGACTCTGAGAGGCTGCAAGTATGTGTGATGCAGGGGTATCGTACATAGACGATACACCCTACCTACCTAGGTAGGGTGTACCGTAGCATATATAGATATTAGCTTTCTGCACAATATAGATACATTATTCAAGGTTTGGGTTAGGTATAGTTAGGTTCATCTCTACAATATCAATGAAATAACTCATAGTTATTTAAAATTGCGAGTTTATTGGTTGTTACAAAACAAAAGAGTTACATATGGTGTTAAACCTAACTAAAGAGTGGCTTTGGATGTTGAAGCGTGGCACTGCATGTCCTCAGCATACTTTTCATAATATGGTACGTAACCACTGAGTGCTAATCGCAAGCATGATGACATATGATCGTCAGTTAGTCGATTGCGATATTTTGACTTAATTATCTTCATTTCAGAAAATGCAGACTCGCACAAGTAAGTTGACCCAAACAATGCCGTCAGTTGAAAGGCGATTTGCCTTAGATTCGGATATTTATCTTCAGATATAAAACACCAGAAATTTGTATCAGATGCTGTAGCTTTGAGATGTATATCTGATATAATCTGCACCAACTCATTTTCAACAGAACATGAGTTCATATTAAACTGACTTGCTATTTCAGTAGCTAATTCCTCAATGTTTTTACATGAAAAAGGATAACTCATAAATGATGCTATATTTTCCAATTTACTGCAATCATAAAAACGCATTTCGAATTGTCTCAAAATATTTGATAATTCAGCCTCATACGTATCATAATTAAACTGAGGAATCCTTGCTTTCAAAGACGGAAAATGTTTCAGATCCTTTCTTTTCAGTTGATCTATCATAAGTTGCAATTTACTTTTGAATGCGTTTACTGCGCTAATCATCTCAATAATATTTTTTCCTTTACCTTGAAGCTCCAAGATAACGTTTAAGTGCATTGTGATGTCAGTCAAAAATGCCAAATCAGTCAGCCATTTTTCGTTTTTCAAAATCTGAGTGTCATCACCTCTTTCGTCTAGAAAAGCTGTTATTTCGGGCAATAATTTTTGAAACCTTTGTAGGAACTTTCCGCGACTCAACCACCTGACTTCTGTATGAAGAACTAAATCAGTGTGTTCAGCTGACTCCCTATCTTCCAACTGCAACTGAAAGAGCCGCCGTTGCAAGCTACGTGCACGGATGGAATTCACAATTTTTGTTGCAATGCCCATAATTTCCTCCGTGTTTAAAACTTTGGAACACAAAACTTGTTGATGTATAATGCAATGGAATGAAAAAAATGATTTTTCATTAGCTCGACACAATGCCACAAAACCGTTTTTGTTTCCAGTCATTGCTGGTGCTCCATCGGTTGTAATGCACACTAATTTATATATTGGTAGCTCGTAGTTTTTTACAAAATTAAAGAAAACTTCATATATATCTTCGCCACGGGTCTTCCCGTTCAGAGGAATGATTGTCAAAAATTCTTCCTTAGCCGACATGTCATTGAATACTATCCGAATAAAAATACACAGCTGGGCAGTGTCTGTCATATCGGTGGATTCGTCGAACTGTAAAGAAAAGTATGTACATTCCATGATATCATGTTTTAGTTTATCTGCGATGTCCTGACTCATGACTTCAATACGCCTTGTGACAGTCGGACGAGATAACTGAAGTTCTCTAATAGCAGACATTTTTTCTGTTTTATTTTTAAAATCTCCAAATAAAGTCTCACCCGCTTCAATAAATGCTTCCTTCACCACCGATCCATCTTCGAATGGTTTCTTGTGTTTCGCCAATATATGAGATATTTTAAAAGACGCGATCGTAGCAGCTTTTGATTGTTTGGCTGGTCTTGTGAACATGGTTTGTTCTTTTTTCAAACAAGATATAAAATCACTTACTTTTCGTTTTCTTAATTCACTCTGTGGCGGAAAATCCTTTTGATAGTTTTTATGAACCGTTTTATGATGCCTCTCTAAGTTACCACGCTTAGGTATTGCAACTGACGCACGACAAATAACACAAATGCACTTATCCTTCACCACACAAAAGAAAAATTCTTCCTCCCAATCCTTATTAAAATGATACGTTTTAGATTTCTTCACTGCACTCATTTTCCGCTATTTAATAATAAACTTTGTATCGACGTAGTATCGCTATCAAGTTACAATTCAGAATGACTCCAATTCATGCAGGCGCAACATTTATATCGGCGTGAAAGAAAATCTCGAATGTTCCCGTCAAACGCGCCGCCCGAAACTAGACAGTACAGTCTAGTCTAGAAACAACGCGGCTTTTCTTTGACAAGTGCCGCGCGTTCCTTTGATAAAGCCGCCTTTTGCCGCAAGCAGTGTTATTTTATTACGTAATACATTTTTGTAGTTTAGTTACCTACCTACTTATTAAAATTTTTTTTCTTCTCGAGATCTACTCAAAAAGCACTCGACCGTTTGAGCACCCCTGCCTTAGACCAAAAGTATTTGGTCTAAGGAAGATTTCTCCCAGTAATTGCAAATTCAGGTAATTTTAAAAGCATCAAATCGATCAAAGTAGATCAGTAAATTAGCAATTATATTTCTTAACGTAAGTATATCAGTATTCAGAACCACTGAATGAATCCTTAATGGGTATGAAAAAGTAAAAATGTTATGTTAGAGAGGATTTGATTTTATAAGAAGAACGTTAACCTATCATTTGCTCCAGATAAAAAAATGTTTAGCTGATAGAATATAAGGGGATAATATATGATTACTTCTATTGAAAGACGTTTCTCTATAAGAGGATATCTTAGTAATTGAATTTGTATATTAACTAAGTTACTGATGCTTTGAGCAAAAAGCTCCCGCTAAAGTTATTAGTGCATAGTTCGAAGGAGAAACCGCGAAACATATATAAACGTCCAATAAAAGTTAATTACAGTTATATAATCTGACTTCAAGTGTGATAAGAGTTTGAGGATGTTCAGTTTACAGTAGCAGATTTCAAATTAATTAATTTTAAGCTCAGTCAAAGTAGTATTCTATAATCTTTATATTTATGTCTACATGAAATATTTTTTAGCCAGTTGTGTGTGAGGTACTTTTTTTTCTACACAAGTGTATAATAGAATATTTTGTGGAAGTGAAGGTATATCCAATGGATAGTGTTCTTTTAAGCAGACTGTTAATAGATTTGTTCCAACTTGCTAGTCGGTTATTAGGACCGCTCTTGGAACGGTTATTGGAATTGTTTAAATGATGATGATGATTTCCTGCGCAATCTCCGGCTATGCACGGTTCTAGAAACAGTATTTGCCATAAACCAAGTATCGAAAAGACAGTCCTGGAAACGGTTCAGAAACGATATCTAAGCCGGTTGGAAAACTTAATCTCTATTGTCCAGCAACGTCACCGTACCAAAGACGGTTTCTTGATAGGTTGGAACGAAACTAATATATATTATTAAATTTCGACATAAAGTTGAAAGGTGTGATAAAAAGTGTGGAGAGTAAACACTTAAGAGATTCAGTTCTCTAAGGTTTATTCGTCATGGAGCTGTGAAATAACGTATCGCCAAGAAATATTATTTTTCCCACACTAGAAATTCGGCATAGATCTGAATAAATGATAATGTGACGGTACAAGCTCCGAACTGAATGCTGTATGTGTTATTGCTTTGTCTTGTTAGAGAACCCGCTTTCTGGAATGATTTTGATGTAGACTTTCCGCTCGGATCGACCTCTTTTTGCGAGGGTTCTGGTAATTGTTCTTTATCTAACCACTGATTTTACATGTTCGGGTTGTTTAGATAAATTCATTTTTCATCACAAGTAACAATGTGTCTAACTTAAGCGACCATATTTTGACAGAGCAGGGATCTAGTTACATACCTGTGCTCGACGTTTCGCTTGAATCTCACTAATTCGTGTGGCACTATTTGACATCTTTTATAGATGTATCTTTAGAAGGTCCAAGGGAGTCCTCTGTAACCTGAATATCAAGCGTAATATTCCCACTATTAAAACGATAAAACCAACGCTCTGCCTTTCACTCATTGACTGTGTTTTCCCTTTCAATTTCATATATTTTCCTTGCTTCCACGGCAATGCCTTAACAATATATGAATTCTATCACATTTTATGTTATTTATTAAAAAACCGAATGGCGTCGTCAAAAAACAAAGAGAGAATAATTAAAAGAAAACAAAGCAGTTGTACTCTTTATGGAATTAGAGTCTAGTCTTCACATGTAGCGACATGTTCAAATTGACGCGTACGAATTTTCATATATGACAACCGTCATAATTTATGAGACACCTTTTATCTATTCATTGTTAGACTATACAGACGGTTTATTGTAGAACGCATCAGTCTGAATCCATTTTGAGTCTGTTATGCCTTCAGATTTCAAAAACTATCATAATCGGAAGTTTACCATTCTTTCTAGTAATTTGCACAAATAGTTTTCAAACCATATTAGCTGATAACATTCAGAAGTAATAACCTAGTAATAACCCAAGGACATTGATAATTGTTAGAAAAAATTGAAAACAGTTCTAAAGCTTACTGCTTGGAAACAGACCGACGCCGTAGGCAACAAGCTTGAGAAAATGTATCACTTTATCAACATTTATCAATATTCGAGGGTTATTCGGATGAAAACTTTTTGGTATTTATAGAAAAAATACTGAGTAAAAACAATTCATTCAAAGGTGCAATTAACAAAAGGACAATTAGAAAAGTTACGTGAAGATCCAGATGTGTTAGTTTCCATAACTGATGAAGATGTATTTCCAATACGCATGCTGTTAATAATTTGATTATGATGTTCTTTGTCAATATTCAAGTAGACTTGGCATTGTTGTAGCCCCCAATTTTCATAAGCTCTGGCTCTTGTACACCACTTTTGGCCAATCGTCTAACCGTGGTGGATCTTTGAATCGATTATTATTTATTTTATTCAAGCTAATCGCTTCGGCAGACGATATTGTCTAATTTTGAATCATATTTTTTCCAATGGACATACTATCATACAAGTGATCATTTTTGGAATACTCTGTTGATTTTAATATTTGGGCCTCTTTTTAACATCAATTTTTTAAATAATCTGACTGTACAAACTTTGCTGTCGTTGTTTTCTATTAAAAACTAGGTTCCAATACACGTTCTTGAACCACCATGGCAACTCTTGATGAATACATTGTTATATGCAACTAGATTTGTTGCAGGACCATCGATGTTTGATTCGATACAAAAAGTAGTCAGTCAAGCAACCAACAGCTTCCCCACCTCGCCAAACTAATTCTACCGCGGCTATGTGATAGAATCTCCAATGAAAATACCCCTGAAGGGGTATAAATTTATCTTTTTTGTTATTACTACGAAAGTGAAAGCTGCCGAACTTTGTTTCCTTTCACAGGGAACTGATTGCAGGTTTTGTCGTATAAAATCGCGGGTAGCTCACGCTTATTGAAATACAACATTATTGAGAATGGGTTCAGAATAATTCTCATTTCGTTATATTATTTTTCTTGATACAGCTTATTTGTCAGGTTCCACATGGGTTTGACCGTAGTTTCTTTAAAATCTGTACAATCTTTTTTTCTCATGTTCACAGCCCAATTCTGTAAAATATACCCCGCTGTCCGATTTCCACTTAATTGATATTTTCTATCATTGTAATAGTCCATAAATACTTTCCCTACAAATTATTTACTGTAAACGTTATTTTTTGGTATGTTTAATTCTATAATTTCATTAATATTTTCGTCAGTATAACAACCAAATCGTTACATTTTGAAATATTAAATATTTGAAACGTTAAAATCGAAATAAGTCCATATCTATCAATGGCAACGTGATAAATTGAAGACATCCCATGGGATCTGTTTTCAGTCTGAGGTTATCTTCAATTAGATGACTTCAAATTAATCTATATCATTGGATTTATACTGGAACAAAAATTTTTATAGGTATTTTCTAGATTTGTTGCTCTTGAGTTTATAATGTATACCTAGATAATACGAGGTTGGTTTTTTTTCAGCCTCCGATCGCTCCGAGCAGATGTTACGCGGGCAGAAGAAGGCAGAAGAAATTGGGTATGCGCGTAGGGGACTGTGAAGCCCTCGCACTACATACACCACCTTTGTTGACATTCAGGCGGCAGTCGGCGTTGAGCTACACGTAAACATGTCCGCCTTGATTGATGCTCCCGCCAAGAGTGAATTGCGAAGTGTGATTCGTTTTCTACTGGCTGAAGGTCATAGTGCTGCAGAAATCCACCGGAGAATGAGCTGTGCGTGATTGGCGTCCAAAGTTTAAAGATGGACATAATGATGTGCATGATAAAGGGGGCCAAGGTCCGTTTTGTACCCCACTTGAATTCTTGGGCGGCAACTTTCTTTGAAGAGGGTATTGAAAAGCTTGTCCACAGATATGACAAATGTCCGAATCTCTTCTGTGATTATGTCGAAAAGTAACTGTAACTGTACTAATCTCTTGGTAATAAAATTATTGTTTTATATGAATTTGTCTTTTATTTATAGCCTACCGGAGGTTGAAAAAAAAACACCCTCTTAATAAATGATATGTAAGTTTATTATTTTATGCACAATAGGTGTTTGGAGCGTGGTTTCTTTAGATCTCTAAAAAAGCGTGGTTGAATTCGTGTAATGAATGACATATGATTTAAGAGAAAGTGTGAAATTTATAAACATTTTTTCGTATTCCATTTTGCATATAAGAGATTTGTTGTCTGACAATTGTAAAATAGACATGCGATATTCTATTCCATCTTTTAGCAAAAACATATTTTTTTTCATTCACAGCGTCAGAAGCTTGTAAAAAATATTTCTGACCAAACAAATTGATTGGGATTTGAAGTGCAATGACAATTGTTTAAAAGAAATTTTCAAAGTATGTTTATGAACCTGATTACTTACAATTCATATTTTTTAAGATCCATATATAGTACAAACATTAACTTTTGAGGCATTTAATTTTATGCAGTTATATTTCGAAATAAACAAACTTACCGTCACAGGGGCAGTGAGTGATGGCTCTGGGGTGGGTAATTTACGGGGTAAACCAGGGGACGAACCGACACTTTCAGTTCCATGCTTTTGCCACGTAAGGGTGCCACTAAAACAAAATGGAGGTGTAAGTGCAACAGTTAAAAATGGGGGTGTATAACAGAAAAACAAACGAACAATATTCCACAAAAACAACAACAAACCTGCTCTAAATGAAAAATTTATTCATTATTTTTTTATGTCTAAAAATATTTCCAATTCCATTTCAGTCGTTTAAAAATGCAATTATTTTAAAAGTCAATACAGTCCATGAATATTTTATTCAAGAACTTTTCTATATAAGCGTTACGAATGACATTCGTCTAATCGTAAAATTAAAATTGTAGAGCATTATGTATATCCTGAACATCAACAAAAACCACAAATGAAAGTAAACTTCGTTTCAAGACATTTCGTTTTGACTTATACTTACGAACCGACCTCTGAAAACAGTCAATAGTTAAGTAAACAGTAAGTTATTAGAAAAAAATGTATTAAGTTTTATTGTCGTTTTCACAAATAAACATACATATTAACATAGAATTCGGAATTGATTACGATCGCGACTGTGGCCGTTTAACTTTAAATTAGAAACGTGTCAATGCTATTAATGTGATCAGATTTTTCTGGTAAGAGTGTGGAAGATGCTCAGCAGACTAACAGTCAAATTAAACATATGAAGACAATTTTCAGTAAAGCTCTCAAGACGCAATTCAAGAAATAGGCGATTTGTCAGAGATGCGCTCGCATCTTATTTAAATATTAGTTACTATTCGACAAAGTTTGTACACGATGGGTAAGTTTGAAAATCTGGTAAGGTGATGTTAACACTGTTTTGGGACGAAGAAAGCTCTATACTGGACAACTATTCAAAGAGAGGAAATACTGTAAATAGTGCGAGGTACAGAGATTTATTGGCCATTGATTGAAGCCAGCGATTTGGAATAAACGGTGTTGTTAACCTCAAAAAGGTTTCACACACGTTCAGGAAGCGTTGCAAAAATGGCTTCATAAACGGGCGAAAAATATTATTAAGAAGGCATACAGAAGCTTTTGGTTCGTTGATTAACTTGATTGCTAAAGTTGGAAACTGTACCTAAAAATTATGTATTTGTGCATTATTTTATTAGAATGGTACAACCAAGAGTGTAATTAGTTTTTCACTTAACCTCTACAAGTGAGTACTCGATATTCATTGGAAAGAACTACATAATAGGTAATAGTAGATATTATATTTAAACTAGATAGACTGGCTATAGAAAGAACACATGTTTTATTGTCTGATAGGTAGCAAAGTAAAAGTAGATTTGAATGGACATCAAAATCTCATTAGTGTAGAGTAGCTATCGATCCATATTTGGAATTTTAATTTGATTGCTTTTACAGTCATTTCTGTTTATAGGTATTCCTGAAGTAACGTCATCTGTTTTTATACTGAGATATAATCTTGACGGTGATATTATCTTAAACTAACATCTCTTGTGATTAGCTTCATTAGTTGAGGCAGAATCGATTTGCATCATATCAAAGGCTTGTCATATACAAACTTCTAGTCGATTAATTTCCTACCTGTAAAGTTACTGTACTGATTTAGTTTAAACATTAATTACGCCAAAATGATCTAGACGTAAAGTTTTGTGCATAAACTTTCGAATTGGTATTCCTAAGGTAGTAATTCGATGTCAATATGTATTCAACATGAATACTTGATAATAACAAATCTAAGATTAATCATTCCAAATTGATTTTGAATCGAATTTTCTACCTATTATGAAGATAACATGCGTGTTTGCTCATATTGATTGAAAATTCTAACAAAATCCTGTTTTTTTGTGCTATAAATTAAAAAAACACAAATAGGTTTCGAAGCGACTACGGGAAGTAATGTTTGTTATTGGTATCAGCATAAAATTCAAAATCAAATTAAAGACATTTTTCTTGGTTTAATACATTTCTTATTAGAAATTTTACAATTTTAAACAAAAATAAACAGTATGTTTGATATTTGCCTTCACAATCAGCATGTCTATCTATATAAGACCGATAACAGACAGCGGTTTTCTACCGAGGGGGCCGACTTTTCGCATTCTAATCAAATTCCGTGGTCTGCGCTGAAACGTCGCTGTCGATTAGATACTAATCGAGCGACTCGAATCGAAGCGGATCTTAACCTATGGGTCGCGCTGAGTCGAACCAAAAAACTTAGTAATACACCAAATAATAAGTAATATCAACACCTCCTAGAAGAGTAATTACCTAATACACTGTTTCGGTTTTACCGCTCTTCGCGAATGGCCTTCCGGAAGTGACGTCCTGAGGCTTTCTCTTCTAGGAGGTGTTGATAATACACACGCCATTGCTTTGCGTGCGCGCAGCCTCATTAAGCTCTCTGTCAAAAACTCGTTTCTGCGTATTGTGTTGTGAATAACACTGAAACGTGTAATTACAGTGAAACGTGATTACAAGCATTTTAGAAACAAATTTTGTCTTATTATTAAGTGGAGTGATCAAACTGCGGTACGTATTGTAAAATTGTAATCACTCTAATAATGGCAAAACGTGAATACAAGGAAGCATTTTTAGAATTAGGTTTTACTTGCATTTATGATCGAGGAGTGAACAAGCCGCAATGCGTGTTGTGCAGTGAAATAATGAATCGATGAAACCGAACAAACTTAAAAGAAATTTTGATGCAAAGCATAAAAATTTTTCCTTTGAAGGAAAAGATCGTACTTTTTTCGAAAGAAAAGAAGCCCATTTAAAAAGGCAGCGTTTGGATGCACCCAGTAGTGGTTTTATAAATTCTGTCAAACCAGCTACACTTGCTTCTTTTTATGTGGCTTGGCATATTGCAAGACAAAGGAAACCCCATAATATTGCTGAAAAACTTATAAAACCTGCTGCCATTGACATGGCACGTATCATGTGCGGAGATCAAAGAAATTACAAAAGATACCATTATGAAATGATACAATTCATTTACGAATTAATGATATGTCATTTGATATTAAGAATCAACTTATTTCTGCAATAAAAATTGCTGGTTTATTTAGTATTCAACTGGATGAAACGACAGATATAAGTAAAGATGCTCAACTTATGGTTTACGTGCGGTATCCAGATTTAACAGATATACAGGAGGACATTTTATTTTGCAAACCAATGTCAACAACAACTAGAGGTGAAGATATTTTTGTTGTGGTCGATTCGTTTTTTAAAGAAGAAGGATTAAATTGGAATCAGTGTTTCAGTATTTGCACCGACGGTGCAGCTGCCATGACAGCATCTCAAAAGGGATTTTCGACAAGAGCAAAACAAATGAATCCACAAATTATATCGATTCATTGGTTGTTACATAGACAAAATCTTGCTTCGAAAAAATTATCACCCGAATTATGTATAGTTTTGGATGAGATTGTTGCGGTAGTCAATTTTATCAAATCAAGAACTCTTAACTGTAGAATTTTCCGCGAACTATGTTTCGAATACGAACATTTATCATATTATTCTGAAGTTAGATGGCTGTCCCGGGGCAATGCTATTCAAAGAGTATTATCATTGCGGATAGAAATCGAATTTTTTTTTAGAGAAAAGAAACACCCATTAGCATCTAAATTCTCCGAGTTGAAGTGGATTACTCAAGTTGCCTATTTATCAGATATTTTATTTGAAATAAATAATCTAAATACGTCTATGCAAGGACGTAATCATACTATTATTGAATTAACTGAAAAAATTACATGTTTTAAAAATAAACTCAAATTATGGAGAAATAAGGTTGAAGTAAAGAAACTTACTTCATTCCCGACTCTTAATTTACTTGTTGAAGACAATAATATTGATATCACAGATTTTGAAATACAGAAAATTATTATTAATCATTTAGAAAAACTAATAGCAGACTTTGATCGATATTTCCTGCAGACGGAGTTTTCAAATATAATTGGGTTCGAATGTCATTTAATTTTGATGTAAGTTATTTGCATGAGGAATTTGTTAATATTAATCAATTTCAAGAACAATTAAAAGAAATACAAAGTGACCAAACACTTCGACATAATTTCTACAAAAACACTGAATCTTTATGTGCTTTCTGGTTAAAATTAAAAACCGAAAAGCTAATAATTGTTAAAGAAGTCCTAAAAGTATTATTGCCTTTTTCAACAACATATATATGTGTGAGGCTGATTTTTCGGCTATGTGTGTACAATTACCGGAACAAGTTAAATCCTGAAATAGATATAAGGTGCTCCTTGAAAAGCATTCTACGGGGTTTGAAAATCTTTCAAAATGTATTCAAGCACAAGGTTCTCATTAAAACTGTATGACTTGCATTTAAAATTTAAAACAATTTTCATATGTATTGATATTTCTTTTTTTATGAATAAGTTAAAATGTCAATTATTTTCAAAAAGTTATAAATATATTTTAATTTGGCCAATAAAAATTATTAAAAACACTTGATTATTAATTAAATTTTCCTTAGACCGAAAAGTAGTTTTGTTTATCTTTACTATTAAGTTAAAAAAAATCATCATCGTGGGATTGAAATTTTTTTAAAAATACGATCTAAAATAAAGCAATGAAAAAATTTTGGGTCGCGACATGAACATATTCCTCAAATTTGGGTCGCGGCTTAAAAAGGTTAAGAACCACTGGATTAGAACACGCGTATGCACTTCGTTTGATCGTTGTGCAGCCGTGAGTGTTCTAATTATAAGTGAAGAAGAATTTGACGTGATGAAAATTATCTCATAAGTTAAAAAGCGTCCAATTGTATGGGATATAACCAAAACCGAATATAGTAACAAAAGAATAGAAAGAAAGGTATAGAAAAAATATTATAGGAATAATATACTCATCCATTTTTATTTATGGGTACGGTTTTTTTCAATTGTTCAAAATTCATCAGTCCATCGAAAGCATCAACGACTGTTCATTCGTTACCTTTGTTCTTAAAACCTAATATTGAGATATGTACAATGTACGCAGAAAATGGTAGCAAAAAACCGTTGAGCAACTGTTAGTAGTTAAGATATTCACTCATTCATACTTTGATTTCATAAGATTTTGGTTTAATTGAATCTGTTTTTATTTTCATCGGCATATACTATTAAACCTTTGCTTTCGTTACCCAAATATACGCCTTAGACGCTATCAAGCACTTAGGCTGACGTGTTGTTTCCTTACTAAACCCTGTTTTTAGTACTAATTCTTGACATTTATTTCTCAAGCTTTGCATACGGCTTTGTTCTTTTACATCTCCCTATCTGATTAGTGTTGTCCAATATACACACAGTCCAGATCAGTTTTTTGCAGCTATTTGGAAACTTTGCTAAGATCTGGCTAAAACGGATGTCACTACTTCTGGTGTACCAATGAGTATTGACTATGGTCCTTAGTGGTTTTTTTTTATATAACCCAATTGTTAGATGCTGTAGGTCCTGATTTAATAATTTGCTTATCTACGAGGATATTCTGAAAATTTTCTGACTTAACAAAGAAACAAGACTTTTTTGTCTATAATAATTTTCAACATACTCTAACCTTTTCAATCCCTCCAAATAATAGTTACCGTCTTTCACCACGAAATAGGAGTTTACGTATGCGATATACAGATGTAATCTTTTTCTACTCATTTATATAAAAAAAAACTGCTTGTAAAATAGTTCAGTTAAAATTCATGATAGTCATTATTTTGCAACCAATGTAATCGCGTAAAATTTTGGGTTTACTCTAAAGAACCTTAATTTGCTTATAAATAACAAACTGCTAATTAATTCTGAGGTAACCTTAGTGATAGGTAAATTATAAAATAGCCCATTATCTGAGATTAGAATTGGACAGAAAAATATTTATGGTTTTTTTAAAGCTTAAAAACTGTTTCTTTCATAAAGATGACGAGGGTACCGGCACTGAAATATCTATCCAGTATATCTGCTTTGGCATATTAATCGTCTCTTGTCTCTTTTGACATGGACATGAGCTGGTGTGGATATAATTTATGCTTCTATATATTCACAACGCTGCTCTATCTAGGAAAAATATTCATTTCTGAATTTCAGTATCAGATATTATACTTCATTGTAATTTCCTCTACAAAATATTCTGAATTTGAACATTAAAATGAATTTCTTTTAAAATTTGTTTTCGTTCAAGTTGGACTCGGGAAAAACATAATGGGATATTCACATCGCCAGAATAGGGTACTTAAAGTTAAAATAATCAGCGGGTTAAAGAAGTGCGGGTTGACCTCAAAAAAATGTTGTGTAAGCACAAACCATTTAATGTAAATAAAAAAGCAGTGAGACTTTTGTTAGAGATAAAGGATGACAGAAAAAGTTATTATTTCAGAAGAACTTTTTAGAAAACCAGTATACATCGTTATGAATTAGTAATGTAATGTAACGTAAATAAGTAACGAAATGTTTTTCATTTCTAATACAATTAAATATTTTCATGCTTTAACGAACAATTTTCTAATAAATTCCGTTAATGCTAGCGCAGCTTGGAAAACACGACATTTCAATCTATCACGTTTATTTTATTTGTAAAGTTTCAAAATCCAAGAAAATGTTGAGCCCTTTAATTTAATAAAGCTATATTCCCAAAGTAGAATTATTAATTTTCAGAAAATTAATCAAAAATTTCACATATTACTCATTTATGCGGTACAGTTTCTAAAAACGTTGGTGTTTCAATATTTTTGAAATTCCGTCGGCCACGTATACTGAAATAATATATTTGTTTTCGATCACTGCAAATTTCATAAATAATAACTATTCGTTTACAAATTTTGATACTATATATATTATTATATATAAAACAGTAGGAGCTACAAATATCACAAATTTGAAAAACCCTCTAATAGGATTATCAGAAGCCCATATAACGAATATCGAAGGCAGAGGTGTCAAACTCAATTTTGCAGAGGGCCATTATATTAAATTTTGAATTCGAAGGTGGGTCAGATTGAAAATAAAAAAACATTTTATTTATTAAATCATATAAGTATATAATATACAGTTGTTAAAAATCATATCAAAGTTATAAAATATGGTAGGTAATTATGTTGAGTTCGAGGATCGAGATACCTGACCTCTCTTGTTTTTGACAAACTCATTTTTGTCAGGTATCATATTCGTTGTAATTATTTTAAGAATTGATTGGAGATGTTCATTTGTAAGTCTTGTGCGATTCTTGTTCTTATTTATTTTCATAACGGAAAACATCTGCTCACATAAATAGGTGCTACAAAACATGCGGACAATGCGTGCTGCATGCTTTTTTAATTCCGGGTAATTATCCAAACTCTTGAAATATTGTGTATAAAATGTAAGAGCATTAATTGCATTACATTTTTCTTTCAAATTATGATTGAAGATCTATCAACTCAATTTGCAAATGAAGTGGTTCCTGGGAAGCTTCAAAATTGAATGGATTGTTGAAAATTGGGAATTCCATTTCATTCATTTTGTAAAAGTCTTCAAAACGATTGTTGAATTCCGTAATCAAATTTTGCAGAAGTTGAGAATATTCATCCAATTTTTTTCGAATCACCCAAATGATTTTAAATGAGGTAAATGGTCTAAAGTTTGGTTTTTTACCTGATTTTCACACAGCCAAAACTTTGTCCCAATGGCTTGAATATATGAATACATTTAAGTGACAATCACTTTTTTAGTCTGTAACTTTATATTCAGATCAGTCACGTGTTTATTCATATCTACCAAAAAGGCACAATCAATCCACCAGTTAATGTCATAATCAATTGGTTTGCCTTTTTCTAACATGAAAGCTTGAATAAGGTCACGTAATGCAAAAAATATTTCTAAAACAACTTTTCGACTGAGCCAACGAACTTCGGTGAAATAAGGGACAGTGTTTATTCATATCCACTAAAAAAGTTTACAATTTTAATTGAAGGTTGCATAACATGGTCCATTTTTAAATGTTTGGATGACAATGATTCCTGATGAATTATACAGTGAAATCCCACAAAATTCCCTGACGTTTTCTATTTTAATTTAGTTACAACGCCCGAATATTTGCCAGCTAAGGCAGGAGCGCCATCCGTAGTTGTACTGCTAAGTATATTCCATTCGAGTTCATATTCTGCTATCAAAAGCTCAATTGCAGAATATCATTTGCTGTTGTAGTACCTGTCAATGGAACACACTTTAATAGTTCTTCAGTTATTTCAAAGTGCTGTTGTCAGCAGCTAGTGTAAATTTGTGTTTGTAAATTCCTTAATTTTCTCCTTCAGTTGAAGAACCAAATTTTTAAATAAATTATTTATTCTTGAAGCAATAGTGTTTTTTGAGAGCGACACATTTTGAATTATTGAGTTTTGAGTCTAATAAAATCACTATCATTGAAAGAATTTGATCTTTTCGCGATTTCTACTGCACTAATAACACGTGGTTTCGGGGCATCTTCGCTCTCTGTATTAGATTTAGTAAACATCGATTGTTGACCTTGAAGTTTACATTTTAAAGATGACAATGTGTCGATTGTTATTTATTCAGTGTAACGATCGAATTTTAACTTATGATTCGTATCCATAGTGTCTCTTCAAATTAAACTACTTACAAGCTACAACTGTTCGATTACAAATCAAACACAGTGGTTTACTTTTCCATTCTTTAAAAAAATATGCAATTTCCCATTTACGAATAGACTGAAAAACTCTCCACTCACTATCAACTTAACTTTTTTGTGACATTATGCCAAAATCATAACAATTATGGATATCGCACGCGCAATACACAAACAAATGCACAATACCTTCACAATCACTACTTCGCAGTACAATTAAAATTCTTCATCAACCATATCGCTTCGAGTACTCGACTCAACTGACTCACGTCACGCCGACGCACTCGTTTTACATGGTTAAGGAAGATAGTCTAGACTCGAAGCGTATAGAAGATTCTATCATTCTCGACAAAAATAATATGATATTTTCGCTTGCTGCTAAGAGATGGCGATACTGTCTTTCTCTCTCGCTTGTCTAGGCACGCGCTGTCCTTGAAATTACTTATAAACATCCATAGACTTGAGAGTACGAGTATTTAAAACATCCGTAGAGGAATCGGAAGAAGGCTAAAAGCTCTAAAAAAACATGATTCTTCTATCTGTGACACATTGCGATTGCGGGCCTTATTGATACGGCCCAGGGTTCCAAGTTCCCATTTTATTTGGATTCGGAAATACGCATTTAGTTCTAGAAGCACTGCCATATAAAGATGTTCCCAATATCGCTCAGCTGTTAATTTCCCTCGAAAGAAATAAGGACCAATATATCTTCCACTGATGATTCCTACATAACCATTAATTCTTTTGGTGCACTGGATGTGTGTTGCCTGCCATTTTCCGAATCTAGTATTGTGATGATTTAATTAAGGACTTCGATTTTCACCTTAATTCCTCATGAAGATTTAAAAAAAATCTTCTGTGCGCATCATTTCATGAGAGCTTGTGAACAAGTTGAACTTTGTATGGATGTAGTATGTTTTACTTTCTCTAAAAAGTTTTTTACAAATGACTAACTTTTTGTTGTGAGGCAAGCTCTGCTGAAATTGCGTGAGGGTTGTCTTCTAATGACCGCAAAATATTTTATTATGCCTCGCTGCTGATTCCTGGTCTTTTTCAAATTTTCACCAATTCTACTTACGTATTGCGCGCGTGCTTCTTCATGACATCGAAGGCTTGACTTCTGACAAACAGTTGTTTCATTAAATTACCTTAGAAATTGAAACAAACAAATATTCTTACTAGGTAAATACAAGTTCCAATACATATGGAGTAATTGAGAAGAAACTCAACTCAAAAGTGACTGCAGTCACTAACTAGTTGTCAACTGATTAGTGATATGATCCTGCAAACTCATTTGTGACTGAAATCTGACTGACTCAAAAGTAAACATTTCATTTTGGTTTATAACAACTTGACGCAATTGAAACTTAATAATTTTGAGCTTTCCAGACTTTTTTTGAATAAATAATTGTATTGGAACAAAATATTTATTTACTCATTTGAACAAAGTGACAGGAACTAATTTATATTCTATTTTTAAGTTTAACTTTATAAAAAAATTACCTTACGTCGAACCAGTCCAGTCCAAAATTATTTTGATACGGTACAAACTATCCTATTTGTTCATCTTTGGAACATTACTAGAACGTTTGGAGCTCCAATTCCAGGCATACCCTGAGGATGCTTGCTTCAATATAGAAGAGAGCAATTTAACCAGAAAGTTGACCAGAAACTTGGACAATTTAGAGCATAGGAGAAAGAACGTTGACGGGGTTTTACCGATACTATCCCGGCAGATGCTCTTCCCAGCTTTCCAACATAATCCCACCTAGAGCAGTATTTGTAAGACCTACTCGATAGACAGACGTGGCTCATGAACACTAAGTTCGCTTGCAGACACCAAGAACTTTAATTTATCAAGACTCCTTCCTCTGGAAGAGTGCAAGAATGTGGAATGTTCTACTAAGGCACGTCTTTCCCGAACACTATAACTTACAGAAATTCAAGATCAAATTCCACAGACATATCCGCACGACATTATCACTTGAATTATTCGAGTGTAAAATGGTTTGATCTCGTGTGCTTACTTTTTAGATAAAAAAATAACAAATAATATAGTTCCAAGAAACAAAAAATTTATAAATAAATGGAGACAGTAATTTTATCAGTACGCATTACTAGCCTATTGAAGAGAAAAACTCGTCGGGATCATATTGAAAACAAAATAGCCTTCGTCCATTGAAACTTTTCAGAGGATTATTCAAGTTGCCAGCGAATCAACCGGTTGCCAACGCGTTGCCCACTAATTGGCACGTATGTGTAGTTCCCCGTTGAAATAATGATTGTTACTCACTGTAAAGTGGTTAGTGATTTGCGTCAGATATAAGTTTCTTAAGCATAAGTTTTAATTCTTTTATATATGTATTTATTTTTATCATAAATTTAAAATCAAGTCAATTTTATTTCTTGATAATTCTCTTAGTTTTTCCTAGGTGACGAGTTTTACATGTTTTTGAACGAACGTGGTATGTTTCATTTTTTTAAATAATAACTCTGTATAGTCCTTGTATTGCGAATAGTGTAGCAAATTTAATATAGAAGAATACGAAGCTATATATATTCCAGTAGGTATAAAGCTATAAAGCCTGTTTTCGGGATATTTTTTTGTCTCGGGAAATGTGTGATAAAAGTAAATTTAAAAAACTTTAACCTACTGATTCTAATTGTTCAATTCAATGCACTTAACTACTATATTCTAATTATGTTATAAATTACATTGTATATGTTTATCAAATGTGACTATACCAGACATTATACATATTCTAGATGGGTAAAAGGGGCATGCATATACATCACTTGATGCGTTTATTACAAATCAAACAAACTGGTAGGGCTGGTAAGCGAAACGTGCAATGGACATTGTCATTGATATATATTTGTTTTACGGTAGAAAATTCTGTTTATGACCGAAACACAAATCATTTCAACGTTCTTTTATAGTTACACGGTCGCAATTCGTGGGGTTTGGAATGTGCAGAAGTGAAAATATATATCAGAATGTTTTAAACGACTGACCAAAAACCAGGATGTTTAGAAGTAATAAATTAATTCGAGATATAAATCTTATAAAATTGCAATCAGAACTTTTAGCATCTAGATTAAAAACAGAAAGTGACCTTATCTATTCCTTTTTAGAACAATGACCTGTTTAAACTATCCATCTATAGAACATGCAGTATATATGAAGGTAGCATTCGAAAGCATGTTCACTCTTTTAGAGTATGTTTGTTTCAATGAACAGAGATGGACCATATGGGGACATGTTTATAACTATCCATCTATATCTATAGAACATGCTCTACATATGAAGCTAACATACGAAATTATGTTCACTCTTTTACAGTATAGGGAGACTTGATTGTCGAAGCTTATTTTCTTGAATAGCAATCGGAGTACACAAAATATTAGTCCGGTCAATTTAGACATTCGAAGTTACGTAAATTCCCACCAAACTTAATATCAGTCAAATTGTTTGAAATATAATTAAAAATAAAATTTTGAAGATCCCCATCATTCCCGTTTACGGAAGAAATTTTGTTCAAGGTCAAAGGTCAAAAAATTAGGTAAGTTACATCATAAAAATACTTTGGACAAAAATTGTAAATTATGAAATTATCTAAAAAAAAAACGCGTTAATACTTCTTTCCTACGAGATTCTGAGATATAATGATTCAATCGTCCCACATGTATCTTCTTGTTTTTGTTCTTCTTCATCTTCATTCTGAGTGCATGTAAATTGCGTCACTAGCGATGTATCGCAAGTTGCCTCGTTGGAATCAAACGGATCAACCACTATTCGTATACACGGTATACATGCCATAGGACAAAACATTCCTTTTTTTGCAATCACATTTAGCACTTAGCCACACTTGAACTTGCAACTATGCCCGAAAAAAATTTTGATAAGCAGCAAATGAGATTGAAGGAAGACAAGCCAATTGAACTTGTTTTTTACTTTTAGTATTTTGAGTTTCAGTATTCAAATTTTATTTTTAATTATATTTTAAACACTTTGACTGATTTTCAGCTTTGTGGAAATTTTGATAGCTTCACTCTTATTTTTTGGTCTAATTTGACCGGATTAATATTGTTTCTTTCTCAGTGAATGGGAAAGCCGTGCGCGAGGTCTTCACTATGTAAAAAAATATGGTCAATACGTCAAGCACTAACTCCTAGAGAAAAAACTATCAATGAAACTCTGGTTGATGCGACAAAATATCACTTCTACCTTTACATAATTAAACAAATAAAGTGATAGTGAAAAGGCATGGGTTTACCAATAACAGAATTCATGCACGATGAAACGTAAGACAATAAACTTACCAAAATTAAATTACGAATAAGCATATGAAAATATGAAAGCTGACAATTGCAAAAATCTACTTAATGAACTACTTAGAAAGAAGAGGGTATATTTTATAGTGTCGCCAAAGAACACTCCTGGAGTGCTCCTGGAAATGTTCAGATCACAAAAGCTGGTTAATTATTTCAACAAAGCTGCACTCTTCTCTGCATTTCAAATATGGACAGTGACGATTTTAAATTCTTGAGGTGAATTTTCCTGTAGTGTAAACTTTTTCTTTAAGATCCGACCAAACTGTGCACTCCAAGGAATTAAACTCGCATGATCGACAAGGACACCTCTACCAATCCATCGATTGGGAAAATAGTTACTCAACCAATTATGACACCGTAAAATTTTTTACTGAGCAAATCTCAAATATTTTTCAGTTTTCTATCTATACTAAATACGAGATCACTTTTTTTAAACACCCTGTATAAAAAGACATAAAGGCAAATATTTTGCTAGTATGTTTGATGACTTTTATTAAGCAATATCCTAAAAATCAGAAATCGTGAAAGACATCGTTAGTTACATTCTGATCTTTGCCAACCTGTCATCTGACATTCTGTCCTCGTGGTCTCTCAACTTCCTTCGCCGATTTCTCCCCCATTTCACTACATCCTGGATGTTACATATCTCCCTTATTTCATCATTTCTCTTGTAGTCAAATAATGTGTGTCCCGTTATTGATGTCAGAGTTCGCATTTCAGTAGTTCTTAAAAACCGCTTAGTAATGGTGTTCCCTGCTCTGGTCTCTAACGCGAATGTCTCACACAGGTCTTGTATATTCGGATCTGACGAATGTTCTCTATTATTGGTTTTCATCCAGTTGTATGACATAACTGCTATCAAATGTCGCTGCTAATAATGTCTATTAATTTGAAAGTGAAAGTGTTTTATTAGAAATGTATTGTGCAAGTTTTTTTATAACATAATAGAAAACCATGATTTTTTCCATCTAAAAATATTATCAAAATGATGTTTATTGATGTTATTATTTGTTTCTTGTAATATGAATTTTTCACACACAAATTTATTGTAGATATGGGTTTCTATGATCAATAGAGTGTTGTTATAAATAACATTTTTTAAAGTCGACTTTACAGTACTAATTTGAGTCCAGAAAATAGCACTTTACGGTATCATTTTCATCAGCACTTTACCTCGTATTTCTTACGCCAGTCGCAAAACTTTTCGAAGACTTGATTGGAATAATTTGTCCTACTGCTTCCGCACTTTTCTCAACAATTTTATTTGAATTATCAGCAATTCATTCGGGAAAGATTTTTTGTAATTTCAAAACTTCAATATGTCTGCCTTTGTTCGCAATGTTGCCGTAGAGACTTCTGTTAGTTTTTATTTTTTTAAATAATAAGAGAATAATCAAAGGAGCTTTTTTTCAGTAAAATTGTCAAATATGACATTTCATATTTTGATATAAATTTGCTTTTCATTTAAAACCAAAAACTGTATGAAAAAAACATAAATTACGATATACGTCCGGGAAGTTATTATCACGGTACTCGATTAGATATTCCTGACCTGGCTTCTTCGTTGCCTCGTCCATAAACATCTATCTCGTACCGTTCTAAATCACTTTCCGGACTTATAACATCCACACATACCAGAAGGAAAGTCTAATCAAACATATGTTAGGTAATCGCGATTAGAGCGGTCTAGGACAATCCTAATGGGGAAAGTAATCCTGATCAGAATCATTTAAGGTAATCCTGATAAGAACCATATAAGGTAATTCTGATAAGGACCGTATAAGGTAAACCTGATAGGACCTTATTACTTGTCTACTTACATCCTCATAAGGTCCTTGTTAGGTCTTCACAGAAAATTTTATTCGGGTTCTCGACGGTTATTCAAAGACAAAGCCATGTAAAGTCTGTTACCGAATATCAAAAGGCATTTTTTCTTCATAAAATACATTTCGCTATACTGTTTCAGACAGGTATACTCGCAAACGCCAGGTAAAACGCGCACTGCAACAACCACGGTTCTTGATCAATACGTAGTGATAGGTTTAAGTCACAACAAACTAGTATAATTTACTACCAAATAAAGAGGTTGTCTATTTTTGTTATAGCCTATTTTATATATATCTTGTTTGTTTCATTAAAAACACGATATCAACAAGATAAGATGTTACATAACTTGAATTGAACAATTTTTTGTGGTCTTGAACTTAAATAAATTTTGCAATATCAATGAAACATTTTGAGATGATTTTATTTTTAAAACGATTCTAATGAAAAATCTGAATCATTTTACAATAGACGTTACGTTACATGTACAGTGAGTTGTCAGAGAGGATTTGATGTTTTCGGTGCTGATTTTCGATTTTCAGGCCATATTTCAATTCTAACAAATGGATAGCTCATGTAATTCAGAAGCAATGTTAAACTTTGAATCCTGACGTTTCATTATTTTCAACATGTCTATATCGACGTTCATTTTACGATAACCAAGAAAAGTTTTTCCGATTTGGATTTGTTTCTAGAACAATGTATGTCTGTTTAAATATATGTAGATTTTTCTACTGCAAAATAATACTTTTTGCAATGAATGCTCCTATATTAGTCTAATCCATATTCTAGACTAAAAAATTAGCGTGGCGACCCGAAAAGTCATAATGCTTTCTTAAATTAAATTTAAACGAATACATTTTCAACAAGCTTTTATTTTTAATCAATAACGTAATCATCTTCTTTATCGACTTGCGTGTCGGTCTTTTTTGTTTTGTAGATTTGTGCCCATGGAATATTTGCAGACATTAAAGAATTCCCAATATCGGAGTTACTCAAAAATATTAACGAATTTTTCAATTCTCACTAACTTTCTGAATAAAATACGAAGAAGGACCAGAAAGTCATATTGCTTTTCCCAAATTAAGGTGAAAGAATGAATTTTCTTTTACATTTCTTATTTTTAATCAATAACATAATTGCCCTCGTTATCAACAAAATTTTGTCATCTGGATTGTGAATTTTGAATGCCCGACTGTTAAAAATTAAGTGGTTTTTGAGTAAAGTATCTCGAGATACTATTTTGGATATCATCCCAATTTTCAAATTTTTTGTCAATAAGCTTATTTCTTTCCAAAGTTCGCCTTCCATTATCGTTGCAGGATAACGCCTTTTCTTATTAGTAATCGCCGGAAAATTTCTATTATTCGATAGAATTGGTTACAATAAAGATGCCTATTAATAGTTTGTTTCGTACTACCCTTGCGAATCTTAATAAAAATACAATACCGGATATGCTCTGGTGATATTTCACCCCAAACTGTGAAAAAGTCTAAAATTTGATTATTTAATAATGAGCAAGTTACAATAACCTCAAAGTGTCTTTGACACGACTCTGAAGTACACAATGAGCTGACAAATGACAATCCGATACCGATATGTGTAGAAATTGATGAAAATGTCAGCAACATAATTCTTACAGATTCACTGTACTACAACTGCACCAATTCTCACAATTACACTGTCTGACTTGCGTTTCAATAATGAAGTTAACGTCCTCAGACACTGAAAGTAAACTGTTTATCTGGCTAGTAATTTTCTACAAAGGCGGAATGCTATGTGAATCACTCTCTTAAAAATAAAAATAACAATGCCAAATCCGAATATCGAAAGAAATAATCAGTGTCCATGTTCTCATGTACCGTGCTGTACTACAAGAGTTGTATGTCTCTCACACAATCGTGATATTTACTAATGTTTCACTAATATACAAAAAATTCAAATTAAAAATTTTGGGTAATACCCCAATTTCTTCAGCAAATTATGTTTAATAATATTTAACTCAATAATAATATTCGCCTTATAATGACTATATTGTTAACTGAATCTAATTAGAGATGTAGTTTAGAAAACTGTTATTGAGGACTAGAAAACAAGGCGTGTTCGGAAAAATTAAAAAAATTAAAGCAAAACTGAATAATAATAAAAAAGGTATCGAGTTATTTAACTAGGAAAATCGCGAAATTTGGTATTTCTCTGTTACGGATTATCATTAATAGTTATTTATGCAACAAGTGAGTAAAGTAATACTTCTTTTCACGGGTAGAACGATTTGACTATTCCTACGAGTGAAAAAAAGTTAATTAACTCATTGTATTGGTAGTTATTGGATTGTTAGTAGGATCGTGAACATCTACGATGTTGCTTGAAGTCGAACAAGTTGTTCCCGTTAAAATTTTCACTGCGGAATCCATTTTGTTTTTTATGGAGTCGTCTAAATAACCCTCCGTAGCTGTGTTGGATTTCCACCCACCGTGCTTCTTTAGTTGGAACTATATCCTCAACGGAATCCACTAATAGAGACGCCGAAGAGCGTTGAAATGTATGCCCAGTGTAGTTTTTTGGATTAGGTAAATTCAAATATGTTGCGATAAGCGAGGGAATTTTTGAAAAGGTATTGATACCTACAAGTTGTGTTTGGCATTTTCCATTTCTATACTGCAAAAATAAATGATCTCTTTTGACATTTGTCGGTCGTTGGTTTTTATATTTTTTATAAATGTTTACCAAGTTTAATCTATTGTCAAATATATCACCAATAACAGTAAATCAACGTTGAACATGGGTTTTTGTATCAGGTACTGTGATAATTAAAACATTTCCAGTATTGTTAATATCATTACACTTTATTTTAAATAATTTTTATGCATGAGGTAATGATCGTCTGGAGTTTGTAACAGAAACTTATTAATTTCTTCACGGGCAAATGCTTTAGATTTTTTTAGGTCTATAGACAATCGATTTATTTTTCAAATAAGCAGTGAGTTTGGAGTATATACTGATGTCTACGTAGTTATTTACATTAGGGTGCGAATAAGTCGAACAAAGTGTTGAAGACTTTAGGAATCAGTTTCAAAGTAAGCTAGTAATACTCTTCCTGTGAAGCTGTTTATGCCTTCATTAATACTCCACTCCATAGAAGAATTACGAGTATATTCTTTTAATTACTTTTCCTTGGATTTCTCAGGGAGAAAATTCATAGTCGCTGCTATTGCCAATTCAACAACATCTTCTGGTGTGCAGTTTAAACTTTTTTCACTATTACTCTCCATCACTAATAATAATACTATACTCCTTTTAATTAGACACAAAACGGATTTTCTTGAACGAATATCAAGAAATAAAAGTGTGACAGTTTATCGGAGAAACGAATTGACATGAGAAAAAAAGCGTTTGCAGCCCATTATTTGGATAAAACAGTTTTATAATTGCGTAAAACAATGACAAGTTACGGCACTTTTTTTAACGCAAAAGAGTAAAAAAATAAACCGTATTGTTTTCACGCTTTTTTACCGATTCAGAAATTACATTCTTTATAAATGCAAATGAAACGTAGAAAAATATTATTATAGATTATTCCGTCTCAAACAACTCAGTAGTATAATCACTGCTGGCGAATACCCAAATACCAAAAAAAAAATGGTTGTCCTAAAGGGATTTTTGAGAGTTGTCAAAAAAAGATTCTGACCTCAACCTGAATCATTTATCAATAAAGTTGGGAAATACATTAAAGAACGTGTTGAGAGATTCCCACTAAAATTTCAGCTATTTTGGTCGCTTAGAATTGTCTAAGTAAGTCATTAATTTTTCTAAAAATAAAAAAAATTTAATATCGAGATCGATCTGTCAATGAATATTTATTTTTTTAAAACCAAAGATTTCAATCAAATGAAAAATGAGACTCTGTCCCGTTCTTTATCACCGTAATTTTTTAGGCAACTGAATTCAAGTGGACCGTATCATTACGATGGTAAGATAAATCATCCAACAGATGATAGATTTTAGGTTTCTCGGTTTCACACATATTTTGTTTAAAGTAACAGAAAATCCAACATGTGTCTGGTTATTCGTATTTATAGAAAATGTGATATAAGTATAACATATAAAATTTTCCACAAGTACATTACGATTCCTGAGTTGCTCGAGGTAAATTGAAATTTCATAGCAAACTAATGAAATTCATGAGAGCTCTCCAATTTGAATAAAAAACGTGTCCTGTGTGGTTGGAAATGTTTAATTTTAGGGTATATAGAATAAGTGGATTTTGAAGGAAATCTACATTAATTTTTCACTCAAATAAACAATTTTTTAAATGTATAAAATAGATAAAATTTTCAATTTTAAAAGTGGTTATTTTTTAAATTGTGTATTGAATTTAAGAAATATATAAGCGTTTTGATATACATCTACTAACGTTAGAAATCAGAATACTTGGAGAAATTACAGCTTGGTATACTTGAAATGACGATTCACATCTCCCAGTCGAATCTATACATGATGAAATTAAGAGAGTCTCCAGGAAACAAAAAGAGATGCTGCACAAACAGTACGTCGAAGTGCTTCAAAACTAAGCCATCTAAGCTTGGATAAGTATTATTTGTAGAGAAGAGTCAACAAATTTATAAAATTACGTCAGTAAACCAAATTTTTGGGAAATTAATTTCAAATAAAATATTTATTAATTATTAGAGGGACCGGAAAATAATTTCATTTCTGCGCATATCGATATTTGATTATAATTTATCAATTCATTGTATGCTTCAAAGTTGTGTAAAAGATATTTTAAGATTATTGCTATTGTCAATTAGACATTCGTCAATTCCAAAAATAGTTCTCTATCGATCAAGATGATTAACAACCTTAGACAATGACATACTTACGGCAGAATAGAAAACGATTCCATGTCAGATTATCGAGGAGCTCAAATTCTCAACCAGCCTCGCTCAACCATCCAAGAATACTTAAAAAAAACAGATCAAGTGTTTGCGACCCCCATAATCTGTCCGAAGAGAACAAAGTCAAAGTCAAATGGATCGTATTGCTTGAACAGCACCATACAAAACCATTTTTTATGGTTTGATGATTCAAAAAGTCAGATACTCTTCCCAAATAAATCGACACAAGTACTGCAAAGCCTAGACATTATATTTAGATATCATCCTGCAGCTACGACTCTCAAGCTGATATATAAACTGTTTTGTATGTATTTGAATTTCATCCGAATTTAGAAAAGTATAATTAGACCTCTATTTCTACATTTAATTTTGCCTACTGTAAATATTGGAGTATTATGAATAAAAGCTCTTTCTAATATATATCCAAAATAGTAGAGCAATATGTAAACAGCTATTATCTCGAGAATTAATAAAGTCTCTATGAATATGGCAAAATATTTGAAGCATTTTAATTGGAAAATTTTGAATAGTTGATGTATTATGAAAGTATCAGAGATTTTTCACATGTTTCCGATTTTAACGGAATTTTCAAATAAAATGTACATACTGTTTTTAATACGATATATTAGCTCAAATGAATTTTCACAATTCTGAGGTATGAAAATTAATGAATTTATACATGTATAACGAATCAAATCTAGATTGAACGATGAATTGGTGGTTGTTTAATTTCCATATATTGATTACAGATACATTCAAAAATTTAATATTAAAAAAAATTTTTTTTATAGGAAATGTTGAAATTAATCATTTGTACAAATATCCTCTACGCTCTTGCGTCAATTGGCATTTATATTCCTGGTATTACAACCTTTTGTAAGTATTTTGAGTTCTGAGATGCTTTTAATGGATAGAAATATCAATTCAAAAAAAGTGAGAGCACATGAGAGAAAGTTTAAAGGACAACAATTGATGGAGATATATTGTTAAGGAGAGTGGGAAAAATGGAAAAATTCTGTTAACAATAACATTACATCCTCGTGAAGTATGATTTTGAGGAACTTCCACGAGTAAATTAGTGATTTTGATTATTCACAAAGACAATGTTACATATTAAGTTTGTTTGTAGAATATTAGAAATAGCCATAAAAGAAACCGTTCGAAAATTAGTAGGGTACTAAAAATGGAGCGGAAATATGCTATGCTGTTGATATGATAATACTTGCAGAGTATTAAGAAACCCTCAATCCAACACTTAATTCAGAAATTCTCTGATGAACTAATGGCTGCACCGGCTTCAATGGCCAATATCCCGGATGAGCTGACTACCCGGGCGGAAGACAGTAAAACTAGCAGATGAAACGGCGCACATAGATCGTTTTTCAGGAATTAGGCGGCCAAAATTATTTTATGTGATATTTATTTTACAAAATAATTACATAAAAAGAATTCTGTGTTTGGAATAACTTATCGAAATTATTTATTGGTGCACGATGGTTAGGCACCTACTTGTGATTTTTTATCAAAAAATATTTTATTCGAGATCGTAGTTGATTTCAAAGTGTTTTTTAATATTATATTGACTATTTCCTTCGAAAAATTTAAGCCAACCAAAAAGCTGTAATATTTTATGTTTACCTAGCAACGATCAAATTTCAGCGATAATACTGCACTAGTGCAAATTATCGATAATTTGCACTAGTGCCAAATTTTCGTCTAGGATTAATAAACATCATTTGGTTTTAATTTTATCTTTTAAGAAAAGGAACAATTATTGTTTATTTTAAATTAAATTTTTCTCAGGAAATAGTCTGCCAAAATGCCCTCTCGTGCATGTCAAATTGTCTCATAATCAAAATTAAATTATCGACAATTTGACATGCACTCGGGACATTAATATTGAAAATACATATGGCTTTCTCCAAGGAGAGACAGCTGTCACCGTTTTAGTAATACTTTCAGGTATGTATTATTAAATAAAACAAAGTTTATTTTGTTCCAATAAGTAAGTAAATATATTATATTATTATAATGATCTTTCCTTTCGTTATACAATATTAAAGTTACATAAGCTAAATAGATAATCACTATTCATCTACATTTAAATTTTCGCCGCTTTCATCAATTTCTATTGGTCGGTTTGGCTCAGATGGAATTAATAACTGCATTGTCTCAGGCAAAAACAATTTTGAAGCGGTTTTTTGGTCTTTTTCATGGAACTAATAAATAGGTCGGATGTTAATAGTAACCTATGATAAATATCTAAGTTGCATTCTTCCCTCGAAAACTTGCGAGCAAAGTTTAGGCGATAAGACTTAAAATGTTTATTGCGGGCCTCAGTAGCTTCTGCTTTCGAATATCCGGATTCTTGCATGTAATCCGGAAAGGCCAAATTCAAGAGCTTCAGTGCATACATCATTTTGTTAAATCATTAAAATCTTTTGATGCAGCTCCACATATATAACATCTGCTGGTCGATTTGATGTCTGTAGCTGCATTGCAGACCTTTCCGTCAACCATAGTCATTTTAAAACTTTGTTGAAAAAAACAATTCTCTCCATTGAGGTCAACTTTCGTCAAGTTTAATGAGTTAACACTATTCTTTACATAATTGATTTCTTCTTTTGTGATGCCCGCAGATTCTTTTACGAATCAAAATCTTATTGGACGGCAATATCCAAGTGAAGATGGAGTTGGATTTTGCCACCCGATTTTACTTTTATCCTCACCACAAACAATTCGTAGAGGCACAAATGAGGTTATAAAAATATTAGCATCAGATTCATCTCGACCTGTACAATACGTTTTCAATAACAGATCCTTCAGCGACCGTTGGAAGGTAGAGAGACTAGTACTTTTTCTTAATTGCAAAGGTGACCCGAAGAGACAAGGCAAGACATGCAATTCGGCTTTAGAAAGGGCCGATCAACAACCGGAGCAATCCAAAAGGTGGTCGACAAATTTTTGGAACTGGATCTATTTGATCTATTTGACGTGATGCAGAAACAAGCGAATAGTTTACGAGACTATAGAAGGACAGGTAACTAGACAAATTACTGCAGGGGTCGCTCAAGGATCTATAATGGGACCGGACCTCTGGAATAGTTTATATGATAGTCTTCTTGGACTGGAATTGCCTTTTGGAGTGCTTGGTTATGATGTCATAGTTGAGGTCAACGAACAATCTGCAGAATTAGCGCAGCTTAAACCGAACCAGACAATGTAACGTGTAGGGGGATGGATGACAGATCACGGACTTCAACTTGCTATGGAAAAAACTGAGCTGATGTTTCTCACAAGGAAATGGGTGCAGATAAGATGCGAAATAAAATATTTGAAAGTGATCTGAGATACAAAGATGTCTTTCTGGCCCCACATACGAAAGACGCTCGTAAGCGGCCGAGAGGACAGCATTTTTGAGAAAGCCGCTTAATGGCAAATATTAACGGACCACGTTCGGAGAAACTAAGGCTGCTAATGACGATAACTCAATCAATTCTTCTGAATGGGGCGGAGGTCGGGCCAGACGCTATGAGAATAAAGAAATACTTCAAAACGATGACAATGGTACAGAGACGAGGTGCACTGAGAATCACCTGCTCCTACCGGACTGTCTCTGCACAAGCTGAGTGGTGGCGGGTATAATTCCCGTGGACCTCCTGGCTTTCGAGCATAAGAGAGGTAGAGATATATATATATATATATATATATATATATATATATATATATATATATATATATATATATATATATATATATATATATATATATATATATATATATATATATATATATATATAGAAGCAGATCTATATCAGAGCTGCACGACAGAATGCCGCAACAATCGAACGCACGGACAATACGAACAACAAAACGGACGTGGCAACAACGATGGACAGAAGAGAAATCAGCTGAATGGATGTGACAACTAATAAAAGACCTTAGACTGTGGAACGAAAGGATTACCTAGCTTTTGACGGGATATTGCAACTGCCGACGGTATCTTGAGAGAAGAGAAATGAAGGAAGTACAAACACCTGAGTGTACGTGGAAACGAATCAGATTATGCTGAACAGACGTTCTTCGCGTGTTACCACTGATTAGTACCTATACAGAGAGAATTCTCAGGCCAAAGAATGTTGACGGCTGAATGGTATGACGATATCATAATAATCCCACATATCCATCAACACTCCTGGTGGAATTCGGTACTTGGAAAAAAAGTGCGGTTCATGAGTTCTTTGTCTCATATAGGAGTGCGGTCGCAACAATCTTTATGCACGCGCCAGTGACAAATTTCAACAAGCTTTACACAAAGTTTAAACTTGCTTCTTCGATCCATTTTATTATAGTAGAGCTCGAACGACCATTCCATCAAGTTGATTTGAAAAATGTCTCAAATTGAATTTAGCGACGTTAAATTTTTTACTAATAAAGGATTAACACCAACACACATCAAAAACATAGAGACCGTTTACGGTGACTTATGTCCATCATTGTCAACAACCAAAAATTGGTCTAAGCTGTATTGCTAGGAACGAGAATCATTAGAAGATGACCGGGAGGTCCTGTGACATTAAATCAGAAAACATTAAATTGTTCTAAGTGACCGGTGCCTAAAAACAAAAATAATTGTAGCACATACCTGCATTTCCACAACCAGTTTTTTGAAGATCCTATGTTAACAAATTCAATATGATAAAAATTAGTGCAAAGTGAGTCCCTGGAATTCTCAGTGTAGTGCCAAAGCAGCGTTGAGTAAAATGTTGTTGAGCCACGAGGGCCAAGAAAGTGTAATTTGGTGATGAAACTATCGGCTTTACTATGATTCAACATCCAAAAAGATTCCATGACAATGCTACAGTCCATACTGCTTCAGTTTCCAAGGTTACTATAGATTTAGTCAGACGTTGAGAAAATTGTGTGAAAATATATTGAAAAATAATAGTAGTTTTTCTATCGTATTATTTTATTTCTTTTACGTAAGGCTAAAAGTACGTAATATAGATAAAACCAAGACAATTGTCATAATCGTAGAAACCTAGCACTCGATATCAAAATAAAGAATAAACAAATTAGAAAAATTGGAAAATTATTTAACGCGATAAAATAAAAGAAAGACAACAACCGAAAAACATAGAAGAAAAAACGAGATTCCTCTGAAAAATTGAGAACAACAAGACCCCATTAGACAACACCTACAAATATTAAATAGAACATGAAAAAACTACAATGACAGAATAATAAGAATATACGAAGCCAAAATAATATCGAAATCAGCAAAGTTACTGAGAATCGAGTTATTACCAGAAAAAAGGATAGGAAGAAATGGAGAGAATTTTGGAAAAAACCTGAAGAAAAAAGAGGCTCTATGTTTCCCACCCATAAAGGTAGGAAACCATAAGGATTAAGGGAATAAGAAAATAATTATTCACATACCCAAAAGAACTGAAATTTAATTTAATAGAATTTGAAGATATGTGTATCCCGTTGAGACTGCTAGATAGGATGTTGATCTCAATAAATGATCGACGATGATACCAAACCATATATTGATGGGAATTGACATCGTTAACTTTGTTAATTGTTCAATGTGCAATTATTGTACATGATTGTGCTGCAAATTATGTAGCTTGCTTTTTTTGGCTTACCAAGAATAATCTAGTTCCAGTGTAACCAAATGCCTACAACCACAATCCACGGGGTTTTTCATAAACAATTGCGTCCATCCAACAAGATGGTGCATCACCACACTGGTTGACAGCATATCGGAAACACCTCAACGAAACTTTTCCAACCGATGGATTGGATGGGATGGCCCAATTCCATGGCCATCAAGGTCTCCGGACATAACATCTCTCAACTTCTTCTTGTGGGGTTATTTAAAGGACATTGTTTACCGCACACCGGTTAATGACATTGATGACTTGAAATGCCGCATTACAAAAGCTTTTAGTACAGTCACAGGCGACATGTTACAGCGTACCTGGCTTGAAATTGATTACAGACTGGAAGTACTTAGCGCCACAAATGGTGCGCATTTTGAAGTGTACTAAAAAACTTTATTAGTTGCAATAATACATACAAAAGTCAGAATATAAATATCTTGTTATGAATTTTCTAAGTTGTAAAGATAATTTTGAAACACCCTGTATATTAAATTTCAAAACAATTGTTGACTTAGTAAAAACGTCAGCAATGTCATATTTTTGCTAGACTGGTGGTTTTCTATCAAATAATAATTTATACAAGTTAACCAATTATCAAAACAACATTTTTAAAATAATTTGATTCTAATTGGTAATACATATAAAATTTATATTTGCCAGCTTATGTATTCTGTGTTTTTTGCTTTTTTTTATTATTGAGGGGTGAATCAGTTCTCCATGTGGTTCTGTCCTTGGTCTTTCCTCTTCATCACTTCATTATCATTTCACCAAGGCACTCTTCTACTCGTTTTAAGCACTTATTCTCTTTCTTCTACATCCTGTGTGCAGCTGTCTCCTCTCCACACTTTTATTCCAGAATGCTTACCTTGTTTGTATTCATGTTTATCATGTTTTGTAAATATTGATCTTGGTAAGTATTTTTCTTCTGGACATCTAATTGGCATTCATTAGTAGCTAATATTTTTTCTTCTATTTTTAATCGTCTTTCGCCACTATTGTTAATCATTATTCCTTGACATTTAGGAAAGACAAGTTCTCTTCTCCAAAATAATAATATCAAATTTTCATTGTTCGCTTCTTGAATTGTATATCCCATCATTTTCGTTTTATTTTTAATACTATTTCTTCTCCTTCTGTTCTAAGTTTCTTTAGAAAATTTTTAAATATATTTTTCTTTTTTTAATAGTAGTATGTACATTTTTGACTAATTGCTCTAACGATATCATAATGTTGCAGATAGTGCTACAACATATCTCACTTATGTATTACTATTGAATTATTCAGTTTCTCCTAAGATGATCAATACACTGCATAAATTGATTTATTAATATTAATATAATGAAAGAGAGAGGAATCATGAGTGTTTTATGAGTGAGAATATGTTAACGAAACTAGATAGCAGCCTAATCAATTATGTAGGTACTTATACAACCTTTATATCTTTACAAACTGATCGCGCAAAGCTGAGTGAAATATGATACGAAAGCTGAAGTGTTCATTTTTGCTAAAAAGGCCTTTTGAAAAAATTCTGATAGCGTTTGCTTTTAAACGCCGTTGAAACAATACCTATCCAGTGGTGTTACGTATTTTTGATACAACAAAATACATACGTTGCAGCATCAAGATTTGATCTAAAATAAACAGAGAAATTTTAGGAAGAAGCTAACCACATTATGCCTGTAGATTTGTGACGGCAAAATGAAAGCTGTCTGCTGGGATTGCCAGCAAACAATAATATTGTTCTGTTAGTTTTTTATCGATTTATTATTTGCTTCAGATTTTTGAATGGAATTATTCGATAGTTTTAATAAAAATTAATTATAATTTAATAGAAGAAAGTAATAGTGAAGGTTATCAAACAGATATTACGATGGAAAATATGACTGGAATTTAACTCATTCGTTGACTTAGGATCTAAAAGAAAAGCTAACAAACTGACCTTGACTTATGAAAGATTAGGAAATGACGATGTGAAAATCATCAAAATACTGTTTTGTCACTCAGTAACCTAGAATTACTTACATTGGCTAAGCTAAGAGTGAACTTCAATCTACTCGACTTCCCACTTATTTCAATTATACTTCACATATCATGTATGTTAGATCAAAAATTTTCGTCTTCCGACCAGTTTGAGATGATTTTAAAAAACTATGCTATCTGCATTTAACGAATCTTTCCATAGAAATACTCATAATCGACTGTTTTGAAATTAGGAGTGAAATGACTTAAAATTTATGAACTATCAATTAACTCAATGATTCATCTGTTATTTAAGTGCAGGATGGAGAGGTAGAATGTCAGATATATTTTTAACAGAAAATTTACCACATTCAATAATTCCTCCACTGAAGGTTAACTTATTGTCTTCAAGGGAAAATGATCCCACATTATTTATTTTCACAATATTTGGTTATATCTAGTAGCAGCGTCTGGATTTTGCACTAACAATTTTTGGAAATAGTCACTCAAATCTATTTTTCAATATTCTCCAATTATTTTGTCACTACTGAACACACTGTTCACACTACCACTACACCAACAATCACAATTACACTATCTGACGCGTCTTTCGATAACCAAGTTATCGTTTTCAGAGACTGAAGGTAAACTAAAACCTGTTAACCTACTCCCGCGAAAATTAATTTCAGCGGGAAAATCTCCTTGGCGGGAATCTTCACATTTATTACTTGACTACTCGACTATAGAGTGGGTTATAAGGAATTGGCCCTTTATCCCTATTTAAACTGTTCTTATATTGAGCAATTTCAATGCTTTCAATTTATTATTGGATAATAATAATAACAATTTTACATTATTAATATTTATGATTATGATCGGCAATACTCGACATTTCGATCCGTCCATAATTTAAATGAGCTATGTGCTCTTTGCACCGGACATAACGGACCTTTTAATCTGCCCAATATATTACCCATCACACCCATCACCACAGCTAATTTCATATATACATTTTTCCAAATTTGGTTTTCTATTCTTAGGATTACTCAACAATTGTTTGGATGTGTTGTTGGATTTATAAACCAATTTAAAACCCCCCTCAGAATAAACAAGATTGAAAGGTACCAGAGCTAATTTTTCTTGTTTCTCATCAGTGGTTTCCCATAGAGATTTTTTAAGACTATGATGGTTAATTGACTTCTTACAATTTTCTTGTCATAACCGGCGATAACAGTTACATCAGGGATTGGAAGGAGTATTTACAAAATGGGTTTTAAATTGATTTATAAATCCAAGAATACAAAACAAATGTTGGGTAATCCTAGGGATAAAATACTAAATTTTGAAAAGAGTGGTATATAGGAAATTAGCTGTGGATTAAAATGGTAGCGGTTTAAAGAGCACATAGGTCGTTTAAAACATGGACGAATCGAAAAATCGCGTATTGCAGATCACGCTTCTAGTCATAATCATGACATAAGTATTAATAATGTAAAATTGTTGAAAAATGTATCCAATAATAAATTGTTGGAAGCACACTTAAAAGCATTGAAATTGCTAAACAAAACAACAGCCTAAATAGGGACAAAGTGCCCATTCCTTACAGAGCCCACTCTATAGTTGAGTAGTCAAGGAATAAATTTGAAGATTTCCGCCAACGAGGTTTTTCCGCTGAAAGTAATTTTCGCGGTTTGTTCGAGGTTTGTTGATGGAAAGATTTAGTATAAAACAGGTCAAGTCATGTTAATAGGTTTCTGTTTACCTTCATTGTCTGAAGACGATAACTTGGTTATCGATACGCGCGTCAGACAGTGTAATTGTAATTGTTGGTGTAGTAGTAGTGTAAACAGTTTGTTCAGTATGAATATCACCAACAGTTCCACAAATTCAAACTTAGTTATTTTGTCACTGCTTAATGTTTAAATTCTTCTATAACTAAACTACACACGATTGTCAAACTAATGTTCGAAAAAACAACTAAAAACGATTTAAACAAAAAAACTATGAAGAAATACGAGAAACACAATCCAAACAATGCTAACAAAAGGATTTGTTTGCCTCCAAGCTGTCATAAACGTCTTGCAATGCACTATTAAAAACAATTCGTATAAATTACATTTCTATAACTTGAAAATTGTGAATAGAAACTCTTCACAGTTGGTAATTTATGGAAAACTCTCTATAAATTAAGTAATTTGATTCATTATCAAGGAATTGATTGACTAACTTAAAATAAATTTACATTACTCGAGCATCTGATTGGGTTAATTTTAAGGGTCAAATCAATTTAGTCACAGATCGTGATTCGAGATGATAGTAAACGAAGTTCTCTTTATTAATTCAGTCAAATGAAATGAAATATTTCAATAATAAAAAAATTATTAAAACTAATTATTTCTTCGCCATTGAAACATTAATTTAGTATGCCACATTATTTTTCCTCAGTATTGTATTTTGAAAAAAGCAAAAGAAATGAAAAATGTTGTGACTGTTGACAGTATTGACTAAAAATGGGAAGAATTGGAGTCAAAAATCAAGATTAAGGGCTCGCAAATAAGAACAATAAAGACGAGGCAATGAAAGTGGACAAAGACTTGGAGAATACAAGAATTGTTTGGAGAAATAGAAATAAACACCCCGTACGAAAGCAAAAAATTGTGAAATAGTTACGTGCATTGTATGATATGGTACTTATGAAGAAATAACCTTAAAAATATCAAAAAAAGAATGACAATCTACAATGTAGATATACTAGCCTCACAGGAAACTAAACAGGTAGAAAGTGAAATACTAAATCTAGGGAAAAACACATTAATTAAAAGTTTACTATAGAAATTTGTAAAGTTTATGTCAAAACACACTATACATAAAATATCCTCCAAGGTTTTATGATAATTATTTGATATTGTTGGAAAAGTATTTGAACAGCATTGAAAGTTACGTATAAGTATAACCTCATTTTGTTCTGATATTACAGGAAAGCTATAATAAACTTTTGTCACGTTTCTGAACTGGAACAAAATTTTTTAAATCTCATGTATCAATTGTTTCCTGATCAATGATTTCAGCAACTGAAAGGATCATTAGAAAGGATCATTATATAAACAAAATGTTCGCCGAAATCAAGTAATTCTTGTTAAATAAGTTCAACAAAAACCAATTTTGTTTAAATTTGACGTAAATGTTCTTTAAGTATAGATAACTATCAAAAATAACAAAATACGAATTGTTTCATCCTTCATATAATGTGTACATAAATTTCTTAAGAAAAACTGTTAATATATATAGTACTATAAGATGTAATAAATTTTAAATATTTTACGGATATAATTTCTGTTTAATATTAACACGAACTATTTCTGTGAACTTATAATGAAAGAAACTTTTGAGTAAATTCAACTTCTCCACTCATGTAAAATGATATACGAGATAAAGTCTCAAATGTAATTAACTAAAACTGTTGGAGTCACGAATGAATGCAACGTGTATAAAATTAATCATTACTGTGAAACGCAGCACATATTGAACTTAATTGACATAAGTGGCTTCCACACTTCCTATTCTAATTAACCTATCTTGAAAGATGCCGCTAAGTGATTGTAATCAACCCATTTTCAAGTATACTACTTCATTTACTTACTTTTATGTAAGAATAATTGAGAACTAATTTCGTGATAATCTATACTTATTTGGTTATTTGCCGTTTGCCCTTGGTAGGTACGAAGTTCTTATGTCAGATAATTTACCGAATTTTTTGACTGATGACAGTTTATAGCAACTTTTCCATTCACTCAAGGAAACAGGTCTCTGCTTTTCTTGTACTTTTTTGAGAATCTTCATATACTTCACACAACATCCAACTTCGATGAGCACAAACAAACCGGTACAAGCAATCCAATTGAAAAGTGAATTCAAATTACTATTGGAACCAAGTGGCACTACCAGAATTAGTTAATGTTGAAATGCTTACGATATATTTTTTGTTCATTTATCAGCTTCACAAACTGAAGATAAATCCTTATGTAACCTGTTATGAAATGAGATCGAAGAGATTTTTAATCACATTTTTCACAACTACATAGTTTATACAATTTTTGCTTTTTACAAAATTTTACGTTTATTTTTGTTAATTAAAACAGCAAATATTATGATGAAACCTAGGCAATTCCATATTTATACATGTTTACTAACTCATTTGACATTATATATTTGGGAAATTTAAAAGGTTTTCTCTCTGTCATCTAAGTTCTGCTTATAACAATACATACACACACACACACACACACACACACACACACACACCAGTGAACAAAAAATATTTGTTTACTTTTATTCACGCTTATTACAATGTTAGAAACACATAACACATTTGTTAGAACTTATCAGAAGCTAACCTATAAAAATTATATTTATCTATTCCTGTTAATAATTAATAAAATTTATATATTAATTATTTAAATGATTTATAGCAATTTAGTATGTATAAACAACATGAGTTATAATAATTCTTCTTCCCTTTTGTTGATTACCATTTTTTCCATCGCATACGTGATTGCTGGTCTTATTAGGGTTTTGTACATTTTTATTTTGTTTTGTTTGGTTACGTTTTTGTTTTTTAATAGGTTTTTGTTTTTTCCATAGGCTTCATAGCCTTTTTGTATCCTTTTCTTTATCCTGTCTCTGGTTGTTGTCCCAAAGTTATTCCTAGATAGTTACAGGTCGATACTGTTTCATAATTTTATTTGTTAGTTTTCAGTTTTGCTCTCTCTTCTGGTTTCCCCCTTTTTTTCATATATTTTGTTTTTCTGCATTTATTTCCAGTCCGCCTGTTATAATGTTTTTATTCTGTAATCCTGCGTTTGTATGTTTCGTTTTTTTTTTGTAATTCCTTGTTTTTCCAGTTCTTCTGTTATTTTCTCTCTTTTTATTGTATCGAAAGCACCTCTGAAGTCAATAAAAAGTATAGGTATTTCTCTTTTATATTCCTCTGTATTTTCTATTATGTCTAGTCTAGAGTTTGGATGCCGTCGATAGTTGATCTTCCTGGTCTCAAGCAGTTTTGATAAACCCCTAGTTCTTCTCCTGCGAGTTGAATCAATCTCTTGTTTATTAAATTTGCGCCAACATTTGGTAAGCGATATTTAACAGGATTAATCTCACATAACTCTCTATTGCCTTTATTAAATATTGGGGTGATTATGTCTATGCTCCACTCGTCTGGGATTTTGTTTTGTTTCCATATCTGCTCTATTAATTGTTGAATATGTTTTCAGTTTTTCTCCACCATATTTAAGAAGTTCTGGTTCATCTTCTCTTGGAGCTGCATCATACCGGAGTTTCCTTATTTTGTCTCTTATTTCATTTTCTGTGGGGCATTTTCCCCTGTCCTCTTCTTTCTCGTTAAAAAACTCAAGTAAAAGTTGAAAATTAATATCTCAATTCATAGTTTCACGAAAAAGTGTAACTACGAGGTCTAGCTATTAAATAACGAGACTTCGCACCTAGAGGGCGCCCTAGACGGGTGGGGTAAAAAACGAGTAGTGCGTTGGGTACCTAGATATCTTGACTCTGCACGTACCAAAACACGATTCCGTCACTATTATAGTACAGCGCCCAGGTCGCCCTGTGACTGTTTCAGCTCCGGAAACAGTAAACGCCGATAAAGAAACGGTTAGAAAAATTTTTAAACTAGGAATTACACAAAAGTCTGTGCGAAGTTGGTGCCAAAAAATCTGATTCCTGACCAAAAGCTCTGGCGTCAACGGATCTGCGCAGATTTCCTCCAAAGATTAGAAAGGTTAGACTATATTGAATAATTGAATAAAACCCTTCTTCGTAACCAACCTCGTTATTTGATAACCAGACCTCGTATACACCGATTCAAGACAGGAGAAATCCAAAATTCTGAATTTACGTGTTATCCTAAGTGGGCTAAGAGAATAAATGAGAAGAATCACAATAGGACGATTATATTTGAAGTTAGAAATAGAATGCAAAATCACAGTAAGATAAAATGAAAAATGATGTGGAAGAAAATAATGATAGTACAAATAAAAAACATTTCAAAATTACTGAAAAACACGTAGCTTTAGTCCTACTAAAAAATAAAGTACAAACGACAATTTAAAAAAAATTACTCGCTTCTAACAATAAACAAACTAAAAAGTGAAAAACAATTTATTGCATCGAAATAAAGTTACTGGTAGAAAATTAATGTAACTATTATAAAACGTGGAGCGCTTTCTATGACATATTTAATTGTCAGTAATCTAAAAAATCATTGGAACAGTCTCCAGGCTGAGAATCAGATTCAAATCTGATACAAAGCACTCCAAACTTTAATAATAGTGACATTAATTTTCTCATGAGTAATTTTCTTCTTGCAGCAAAAATTATTTTTTTCCTTTTTTGTTTGATTATTGCCAAAAGCGTTTTTTTCAAACTATAATTTATTCACCTTTTCAGAAAATTTCCGAATATCATAGCCGAGAAATATTTAAATCTTATTCCAACCGATTTATCGCAAACAATATATTTTTTTTGTTTCGGAATATCATTCACGGAGACTTGTTATTGATAAATTTGAGCATTACTAGAATATAATTTATATATTAAGCATTGTTTTTATTAGTAGGTACTATATAGGGATATAACTACAATGATACGCTATGACGGTTGACGATCAAGTACTGTGACTGAGCGATACATTGATGATTCAGAAAAGAAAATGACAAATACTGCAAGTGAAGTATAAAGTTCTCTCAGTATAAGCAACAATCGCAACAACAAACAATGATCTTGTCTTATTTAATCCAACCTATTCAGTATCTTGGTTGTTCAAACATTACAGTTAAGTCCATTGATAAGCAAAATGAGTGACTACAACTAAATTTTCTCTAAAATTGTTATAGGTAATCATCAAAATTTGAGAATGAAGTATTTTCTCTTTAATTCGTGTTCAATATGGGACTTTGAAAATGAAAGAGGGCCAATCCTCTAAATGGAAATGATACAAAAATAATGTACCTAATAAATCAAAACCTTATTCAAAATATATTGTGTCGGGAAAGATGGTAAGTATATTAATTAAATGCATTTTCCAATTTTCATTCTATATTTTACAACTGGATCATAAATGTCACCTACTGTAACAACAAATTTGAAATATACGCTCGGAATGGGCAATAAATAATGAGAGAAACCGATTAAACTAATAATACCAACGAAATTTAACGAATTTTCCTTGAAATTGATAGCAGATTTACTGAATACGACGATAAAAAAAAGCGGCATTAAAAAGCCATAAAATGAATTCAGTACAGTGAGTATTTGTACTTATTATTCTTTGTGAATACGAGGAAGCTATTAAAGAACGAATTTACTCTACTTCAACTTCATAAAGGCGGACTTACTAGAAATGATTTACTCCTAATTGGTCGGTTCTTTCAAATTTTTATTACCTGTTTAAGAGCTCTGTACGGAATACCTGCGCTTCTGAGAAAATTTAACCTCTTCATGATGTGTTCAAAAAGACGATAATTCGAATCACTAAATTGATAATTGCTTCGATAATTATTGATATGGCAAAAATGTTTTAATATAATTATTAACCATCAACAATTTCAATTAATTTATCTATTACAAAAGCTGGTTTAAAACATTAAGATAATTTAGAAGAACGTTCAACTAGATATATTCAATGGGTTAATTGGGAAGAAATTACGAGACGTAGGAAGACAAACTTTAATAAAAACGCAATTGAGGAAATTAGGTGATATATAGATTGTTTTACACTCAAGCCAAATATAATTTTAGAAAAATTAATATTTCTATTGTAATCGAAAAATACTTTATATTAATATTTGGATATTTGCCTTGATATATAAAAAACTTGTTTTGAACGCTAGCCATACACTTATTTTCCTTATTTAATACCAGTGTGTAAAAAAGGCCAGAAACAAGTCGGTGCTACAATAATGGTTGTCTGTTCAATCAATGCTTTCAGAAAGTATATTAATTTTTGAAGTTGGATTTTTGAGAAATACTTCTGTTTTTTCCCGGATTAGAAAAAGATGACTTCCGGTTTATTAGCACGATAACCTAACCCTAACTGAATAAACCCGGTACCCGCATTAAGACCTAGATGAGTTGCCTGTCTCGTTGTATACCAGTCATCTTCCAATTAGGAAATAATGATAGCTTTCTGAATTTAAGGTTTAAAAAATGAAAATTCTCAGAATTAAAGGATAACAATAATTTTGGTTTTCCTTGATGTTTTGTCACAAATTAAAATTTTGACATTTGACAGACAACTAATATGTCGATCATCCTCTATGTCGATAAATACCTCAGACAAAGAGTTCATACTTCTATCTGAGGATTACCGCTACGTGCGCGAGTACTTTCTTTACTGCGATGATCCTTTGTGATAGTGAAATTTCAAGTTATGTGCTCTTTTTTGGCGATCTTTTGTGACACTTAACTACTAAGTGCGCGAGAACTTTTCTCACTTGGATTAATAACAATTTACGATACCGAAGAGCTACCTCACATGCTAACTGCACTGACCTAGAGAGAGAGAGAGAGAGAGAGAGAGAGAGAGAGAGAGAGAGATCAAGAAACTAGTCGTATTGCGAACAACCAGAAAGGGAAAATACAAAGGAGATGATATCTTGATCCCGCATATACCGATGATTCCAACAGCTTTACCCCTCGATTTTAAACGTTTAAAATTTACGGTACGTCTGGCCTTCGCGATAACCATAAATAAATCGCAAGGCCATTTGTTGGAAGTTTGCGGAATCAACTTGGAGTTTACCTGTTTCGCACATGGACAATTCAACGTCGCGTGTTCGCGCATCATCTTTGTTTGTTTACGCATGACAAAACAAAATTAAAAATATAGTTTGTCAGAAAGCTTTAAATAGATTACCATCTCGTAACTGTTTGTGTCTGTCAACATCAAATTGAAACCTTAAGTAGTGAGTATTTCAGGAAAACTCTGTTTTGTAAGTAAGCAACATCATGTGTAATTAATCAAAAATTATAATAAAACTTCATTCACACCGAGCATTTTTTTATTTGTTTTAATGAGAAAAAGATTCTTTTTGTTTATCTCAAGTTTATTTTATACAAAAGTTTAGGTTTTTTTATTTATCAATTGGGGCAGTACGAAGTCTGTCGGGTCAGCTAGTATACCATAAATTATTGAATTATCAATACACTGACAATGATAGAAACTCCGATTTAGACAGTCTAAATATAAGTGTATGCTTTTTCACTGAACAGAAGTGTATCTTTACTCTTTTGGTCTTATTCATTTCCATTTCCAAATCAGCTTAGATTTTATGACATTGGAGCATAAGGCTCTAAGGTTGCTTGGTGTATTGCACAAGCTTTCGGAATGTTTGGTTTTTGGACCGTACACTTCTATTAAAATTCTGTCTGGCGTTTTGGAGCCATCCGCTTACCAACTGATGGCATTTTTATTCATTTCTAATATGTTTTCTCATTTGTCTCCCATAAAGGCTTTCGGGACTGGTTGTTTTCCATAATTGTTCTACCGTACTATCATTTATTATTTCCACAAAAATTTTGAGAATACCTTTCCCCCTTTTCTGTATCTTTATCGAGGTCGCCGTTATATTGGTCACATGGTGTCTAATAGCAGTTTTTTGGATGATATTTCTTATACGACCATTTATATCCAAAATTGTTCTACAATTAACATCCTGACAAGTTTTTACGTAAAATAATCAACCCATTTTTGTTTCTGTTCCATCTCCATTGAATCTTTTTGTTGAATTAAGTGATATGTATGAAACAAAAGTCTAACTGTTATTGGAGGTGGCGACGCAATATTAAAGTTAGTATTATAATGCTGATTTTATATAACATCTATAATCTATAATCTACATCTAGCTCTACATCTAAATTTCGTCTTTTTTCAATTAGACATATTGCACCTCAGCCACTAATGGCACGCAAAAATAGAATTTGACCTGCGACTGTTTTTATCTATTATACTGTCAATGGAATACATTCCTCTTATATTTTTTTTGTTTTTGGTTTCAGCAGATTCATGCTTAATAGTGCAGCTAGAAGAATAAGTTCTACCTGATTATTTCCACCAACAGCAATTACAGAAGCGAATGTTGATGAAACACTAACTACATCAATGATTATCGAAGAGTTTCCTTCCTAACTTGTGTGTTGAATAACTCTGATAAACTTTCTGGTATTCCCACTCTAGCAATGTTTGAAATATAATCAATATTATTGAAAAGAACATAAACATTTCCTTATATTTTTCTTTAGCTATCAAATCAACACTATGCCTACTTGTTTTATTGTCATATCTCCTTGAACACGTGTTTTAGCGATTAGAAATGTCAGCATATGGATATTTCTGTGTGAAAAACACCTATGATTAATGTGGGCGTTTGTAAAGGATAAATTAAGAAAATATAATCAAACCCCACGTAGTCAGATGATCGTATATCAATACTTGATGAAAATATAAAGGTGTTTCGACGACAGATTGTACGAAACGTGCATAAAAACAAAGGAGAATTATTTGCTACTTCTAAAAATCTTCGTTGATGTTGTTGATTTGGATAAATTGTATTCGAATATCTCCATATTTGGTGCTAATAGTTTTGATGATTATGTTTTTTTCCTTTTGTAGGGAGTTTTCTCTAGTTCAATTCTGTATACGTATTGACTGTACTAATGTGCCTATGAGTAGAATGGTGTTTTCGAGAATAGAGCACGCATGAACACGTAAAGTGTGTGGTCAAATGAAATTGCAACTTCCTTCCTGCGAGGCCGTAAAACCGGTACAAATAAAGATGAGGAAATTGTTTATTTTTTGTGGGTAGTAAATAAACAGTAGTTTGGTTGAGAAGGAGTGGATTTAGATTCAATTTCAGAAGGGTTTTTTGCCTCTGCTTCAGATTATTGGATTGATAAAAAAATTCCTCTAGAATAAGTGAAGGATGTATTTTTATTATTCAGCGAATTCAAATCCTTGCTGGATATTTTAATAGAGAGTCCACAAAAATCGATCGATAGCTAGAAGTAAATTCTGTCATTAACAATTATTTTAAAGCACTTTATTTAATTCTGTTTTGTTATCTTCGATCTCTTATTAGGAGTATTTTGTTATCGGAACGCGCATAGGCAGTGTAATTAGAGCGTGGGGTAGTGGTAGCAGTGTAAATATCACCAATGATTCCAAAAATTCAACATCAAGTTTTTGATATTACAAAATTCAAGTTTCAAATGTAAAATAGCTTCGATAGCTGAATGGTTCTGGAATGCTACTTACTATGATTGGTAGATCTAATCTCATTAGAGTTGTAAGAAAGAATTTTTCACTTAGAACTGCAAGCTTTATTTAAAATACATATTATAATATATCTGTTGTCACCTCCATTCAATAAATCCACGCCATGTAAAAGAGTTCTTCTTTTCTTTCTTTTAATTTACGCAGCGAAAAAAATTGCTTAAAGAACCAACAAATGCCATTAATTTTGGACAATGCAATAACGAATGTGTGAGCTGATGCATTGTCATGATGAAACAACACTCTCCTTTCGCATAATCGTTGATAGTCGATAAAAATTATCGCACACGCATACCAAAAAACCGACGCCATGACTTTGCCTGTAGGTGGACCGGTCTTTGCCTTCTTTGGAGCCAGTTCTCCTTTTCCAGTTAATTGTTTTGATTGTTCTTTTGTTGTGGGTGTGAAGTGATGGACCCACGTTTCATCCATGGTTATGAAACGAGGACAAAATTCGGCATTATGTGAATGTGAAACATTGCCAAGCAATCGATGGAAACATCTTCACGACGCTGTTTTTGTTCCATTGTGAGCAAACGCGGAACCCATCTTGTGAACAGCTTTCTCCAAATTTTCAGTTATTATGCGACTTACCGCACTTTTTGGAAGGCCTACTATATCTGTTAGCTCGCGCAGTCGACGATCACCCATTTCTGGAGTCGTCACTTCAATTGGTCGACCTCTGCGATGCTTGTTTTCGCAGATCGTACTGCCTCGTTTAAACTCTGCTATCCAATATTTTACTGTTGATAACGAAGAAGCAGTGTCACTCAAAGTAGAATTTAGTTCAGCTTTTATATTGGTTGGGCTAAAGCATTTTAAACAAAAGTATTGTATCACATAACGATGACGACCAATATTTTCCATGTTGGTGCTGATTATCAGTCTAAATTGAAGAAATTTTTAAAAGTCAAACAAGAAAACATTCTTCAAGCCATTGCCTAAACGGGATAATAACAGTCTATGAATATGGTTAGAAACTCAAAGTAAAGTGATTATTTGATATTTTTCTTGTTCTTTTTCACCTAAAAACACATCCCCTTTAATCCCATATATATATATATATATATATATATATATATATATATATATATATATATATATATATATATATATATATATATATATATATACCGTGCGAATAAAAAATAAAAAACTTGCACCTAATTATTTTTTCTGCATTAATAAAAATTTAATAATTTTGCTTAAATTATTAGTTCAATATTCATACATACATACAATATCTTTGTACAATCTCGAAAGAATAGGGTTTCCATTCCTTTAGCTGCTAATGAGTTTCCATTGCTTATGATCCTTATGAATTTTCGATACATCTAATCTCTCCACTTTTCCAAGGCTTCTAAAGCAGAATAACTATATGTACATCGATTACCCCCTCTAATAGAAAGCAATTTATTGAAACCGTTGGAAATTCAACTGGATTAACCGACCTAATACCTGTAATAAATGTTATGTGTCCTTTTGTTATATGAAAACATTGAAAGGATAACGCCACAGAAACGGACTCACGCAAAATTTATAATCTCTGGGTTTGGAACGTGTCAGATAATTATCAAGTTAGAACAACTCCGATTATACAACAAAGTAGATGTTACCTCAATTATTCGATTGGATTGCTATTGCAGGGTAGCATTAGGAAAATTATATTGATAACAATAATAAAAATGCTAAGAACCTGAAACAAAAATTGTGAAGAGATTAAAACAACAAATAGAACAGACAATAAAACCAGAGCAAAAATAAAAATGGAGCTCCCAATCACTTCAAGATCGAAACGGATGTTTTTCTTCGGCGTGCCAAGACCAGCCACTGCCACAAATTATATGAAAGCTATAATAATGAAAACACTGACAAAAAATGCATACTATTTCGTACATTTCGCGAAACGATCATCACATTTTAGCAGTCTGCCCCGTATAAGCTAAAAGTGCATATTTAGAGCGATACAACCCGTTGCAAAATAGCTACATTAGAAATATATGTAAAGAAAACATTATCGAAGTAAATGGAAAGTGGTACCAATATAACTCGCCACTTTTTCTGAACACTAATCTGGAACTCTTTAACAAATTACTTCGGGCGCTGTGTCTAGGTCAGCTTTTTTGTTACACAAAACTTGAATCTATTGAGAAACCAGATTCCAGTGGTTCTCTCGTCTCAAAATCCTAATCACTGTAGTGACTGCTGACAATTTGCTAATGTGCGACTCCGATTCCTCTATATTTACCGTCTGTAGTTCACAGTAGAAAATTTGTGCAGGACATCATCCTTCATTCCATCAGTAGCGGCATTCGGGTGAAACCTATTGTCCATTTTGTGCAAGTGGCAAGCAAAATACCCATGTTCTGGTAGAAATTGTGTAAGATAATATCCAACTTCACCTTGGTGCCTTTTTATCCAAGGTTGCACTCGTGGTATCTATCCTATCCACTTTCCTATTTAGCTGGCTTCAAAAAAATTTTCCATTTTTTTACCATATGAGTCCTTCCTTCCTGTGCTATTTTCATCCAGAATTCCCTGTCTTTCTCAAGAATATTGCAGTAGTAAGGAGTTTCACAGGAATAACCACAATCACCATTATGGTGGGCTCTGACACCGTCCGATAAGCAGCTGCAACAGTGCTAATCTTTTCTGAAAATTCTGTATTCGCAGGGCTTCGGAAGATGCTAGCAATCAAACAAGATCTGATAATGAATGATACAATACCTATTAATAGATGTAGTTATCCCGTCGGACTAAAACATACCACAAAAAGAAACAGAAAAATTACTCAAATATAAAAAGTTGGAAATCGTAAAACAGAGGATGTGAAATCTCAAAATACTTATCATCTTAGGAATAACTGGACTAATATCCAATGTCACCACAGACCAAAGCAACCTGAGCACGAGCCCTAAATGGAAATGAAAAGTTACGATAACAACAATAATATTGCACCATAACATCGCTAAACTGGTATTACCAAAAAACTCCTTTGCCAACATCCAGAAGGCTATGATATTGTGTTCAAGTTTATTATGTGAACTTTATTCTCTATAAAAAACCACCGACACTTCATTTGAAAACTTATATATAAATTTTGAATTTATTAAATGCGCATCACTCATATCTGGGAGAGGGATATAACATTTCCTGCGTGGAACAAGAGATAATGCTTGGGAGTAAGGGAAACACACAAAACAAAGGAAATTAAAATATATATAGAGAACAAATACAAGAATAGGCATTCTAAAATTATACAGAAGAAACTAAATGTAGAAAAATAAACTCGATAAGCACTTGAGCAGTGCTATGAATAGCACTATACAGATGACAAGAAGAATACTTAAAACAGTCTGCAAATCTGCTTCAGTGACAAGGACGTACACTCACAACTACAAGTCGTTAACAAATCATCAGAAAAATACTCTAAACTAAGTACAATTACAATATATAAACAAGAAAAATCTAAAATTGTCAAAGGAAAAGGAAAAGTACACAGCGGTTTTGAGAATGATATCAGTAGACATCTTTTAACAACTGAATCATTTGAAATAAACCAATAATTTAGAGAGACAGGTAGAACTATTTGATATAAGGTTATAACAATACCATTAAACGAAAGCAAACATAAATGATGACAGATATAACAAATGGGATGCAAAGTTCGTAGACTAGCATATAAAAATATTTTTTTTTTTTTTGATAAAATTTGATTTCAACATTCAATATAGTCTTCTTCAGAACAATACAATGATTATGGTGGTTATACCATTTTTTTAGTACCATTTGTCTTCCGCTTCAATATAGGGTTGAATTTCGAAGAGAATATCTTCATGGGCGCTAAATTTCTGACCGGTACCATCCTCATAAGGTCTGAGAACAGTCGCTGGGGACCATATCTCAAGATTGCATGAATTCAGCTTTGAAAAAGCCATAAAACAGCATCAGAAATAATTCAAACTATGATATGATGGTCTAGTATAACTCTGAATAGGCACAATTTTATAGCATGAATCTATAAAAAGTATGAAAACATTTCTGGTGGAATTGAACCGCTTCTTGGAGTTCTTCGATTTTTTCATTGAGGTATGGCATGACTTCTTACGATCTTCTTCTCTTATCCTTACATGACTTCAAAATTTTTCTGTTACTTTCTTCATTCTCTAATATTATTGATCTTGTATCTTCCCTCACGTAGTCTTAGCGCCTATTTTCCATTGGTCTTCAATTAACTTTTTTCCAGGGTCCATACAATTTCAATATTACATAAATTTCACTATGTGATGTCGTTCTATTATCTGTATCAGTTCTTTATTCACTAGCTTTCTATATTCCTTTTTATCTGTTTTCTTTGTCCCTAATATACACCTGCGTATTCACCTGAATGTGAATATGCACCTTCACTAATATTCTAAGATTTTCTCTGTAATGGATAGCAGGTCTAGTAGCTACTTTATGGATTTTCAACTTGTTGAATTGTATTATATTCCCAATATGCCCTGAATACTTGGGAGTATTCTTCATATGCTTATCATTTATTAGATTTTGTCATCTTGTAAGGCTTTTTTATTTCTTGCCATTAGTACTCTCTCATCTGCATATGCCATTCACTGCACAGATGTTTGTGCAAGAGTCTTTCGATTGCATCTTCTTGTATTGTTTCTTCTACAGGTATATTAAATAGTGTTGTCGGTAGTACGTTTTCGTTTTTCACCCCTGTTTGTACTTCTATCTCCTCCGTCAAACCTTCAGTGACCAGAACTTTCACTTTTGATGTTCACATTGTGAATTGCCAACATCCAGATATTTAAGTAATTATTCGAATAGAATATCCAACACCCAAATATCCTTATAATAATATCTAAAGAATTTACGGGTAGTGGAAAAGCTTCTCATCGTAACTGATAGCTAATTATTTCAACCGAACAAGTAGGGAGTATATTGCATCAAAAGTACCACGATCGCTTAGTGCTAATCAAAAGCTCGCGAGCATTTAAAATTCAACACTAGATGAAACTTGATTACATCAGTATAACCTAGAAAAAAAAAATGCAGTGGCGACAGAGAAGCAAACCGGTCTCATATATGACGGTTTTCGATAAATTAATTCCATTAATAAGATTTTATAAAATAAATATAATGTCAACTATGACTCTTGATTAATTTTTGCGATGATAATAATTCATAGGACGGAGGGCATCTGGACAAGATGTACAAACAGAGAACTATTAATGAAATACAAAAAACGAAAATGACATAAATAGTTAGAGGACAAAGAGCAAGATTGACACATTCTCAGAATGCCACCGCACATCCTGGATCACTACATATACAGGAAAATATGAGAATGGAAAATCCTCAAAAACATATATGACGGGGTTAAAATGGCGTAAGGTATTTGGAGAAGACGTACAAAGAACTATTGATGATATACAAAAATCGAAAATAGCACAAATAGAGCACAAAGAGCAAGATGGACACATTCTCAGAATGCCACAGCAGAGAATTGTGAAAAAGGTGGTGAAGGGAGTAGATGGTAGTAAAAGAACAACAGGACGTCCAAAGAAAAATTGGCTGCAAAAAGTCAAGCGGGATATATATGAGCTAGGTATGATCGAATGTAGAGGAGTAGCGAAGGAAGTGAAGGGCAATAGTGAAGCAGATTGAAGCCAACGGTCTAAACGAAATGTAAAGGGAATTCTAACAAGAGTGCTATCGGAAAGTCCAGTCAATGACGTTCAAAATTACTACTACATCTAGAAAAATCGCTGGAGAGCGTGCTTTGAAGAGGATCATGTCACCGAATAATTTTATAATTTTACAGCATCTTTTTAGACCTCGTATGGTACTATATAAAAATAATATATAATCCGAACTTCACACCGTACTGATACGAACAAAAGAACATAAAAAGTCTTGATAATCAGAAAAAATAATTTTCAATTTTCAAGAATTTCGTCGACATCTTATCTTTTTCTGTTTCAGGGCGATCGATATTCAAGTGGCTATTCTCTTTCATTCAATCCAGCCTTAACAATAAACCCAAGTAATAATAAATTTATCTCTTCGACATCACAGCCATTCACTGTTCTTTTTATTTCAAGTGATTCGTTTCTTTCAATTCAGCATCGCATTGTTTGATCATTCTTATCAACTATTTAAAACTAAAAGTTCGAAATTTTCCTTCTGGCGAAACATCGAAAACCCGTCTCTGAAGTAACGAAAACCTGAAAGTTGTGTTCGAAATCGCCCTCCGGTGAATGTTGGTGAATATTTCAGCATGTCACGTTTCTCACACAACTGCCACTTTGGGAGGGGCAGATCTCAGTTTATGTGCCATATTTATAAAATTAAATTCTACTTGTCATTTTGTCGAAGATGGATAGATACTTTATTTAACGAAACTGAAGTTGGCACGGTTTAACAATATTATATCCGTTTGTCAGATACAAAGTTTTACAGAAAATGTAATTACAAGTTGAAGCATAAGTGTACTATATTGGAATTGACGTAACGAAATTCTGTCAGTCTATGTCATCATATTAATACACATATTGATTTAGCTCTTCTTAATATGCGGCACAAGAAAATTTGGAAGCAGCAATAAATCTAAAATATCAGATTATACAGCGACAAAAACAGACTTAGAAACTAGACGATGAAAACATACATAACGATAGCATTTGGACCAAGACCAAAGTCTAGCTGAGTTAGTCTCCCCTGTGGGATTTCGTTCGTGTAATTTGGTTGACCATATCAATCGAGCAGTGCTTTGTTTGTTACTCATATACGAGGATGTATTGAAAATTTCTTAGCCTACTATTGAACCAAACAAAATTATCCTTAACTGGATACATTTATTACAGCGAACCTGTACGTCTCTAGACCTTTAAAAAAATGTTTATTCTTGCTCTGCAAACCAGAACTCCACAATTTTTAGTACCCCCTCGTTGGAAGAAAGAGATGATAGTCGGACAGAGCCAAATAAGGTGGGTGTTCTTGTCATTCAAACCCTAAATCACGAATTTTTTGCATGGCAACATGAGATTTGTGTGCAGGGGCGTTGTCCTGCAAAAACATCTTTGGATAGCTTTCCGCGTCTTTTCTCTTTAATTTTGTCCCGTAGGGTAGTCAGTAATGTCAAATAGTAATCTCCAGTTATTGTTCTACCCTTATAAATCAATCATGATTACTCCATGGCAATTCCAAAAAACTGAAACAAGAACTTTTCCAGCAGATTTTTGGACACGAAACTTCTTAGGTTTTGGAGAACCAGAGTGTCGCCATTTCATCGAGTGTTGTTTTGTTTCTGGATCGTAGAAATGTACCCAAGTTTCATCCATAGTAACAATTCGGTTTAAGAAGTCTACATCGTTTTCAAATCGAGCACAGATCGAACGCGATGCTTTTACCCTTGCACGCTTTTGGTCAACATTCAAACATTTGGGGATCCATTTTACAGCAATTTTTCTCATGTCCAAATTGACTTGAACTATATGATAAACGCGTTCGTATGAAATGTTCAGCGCTTCAAATATCCGTTTTAGCACAATTCGACAGTCTGATAAAATCGTGTGAACTGCATCGATATTTTCGGGGACTGACACAGAAACTGGCAGAAAATTTACCTCTTTTGAAGCTTGCAATTTTTCGCGGTCACATACGAAGGACATTGATCACCAAGAGTATTAAGCATATCTTCGTAAATCTGCTTACCTCTTAACCCTTTTAAATACAAGTACTTGATGATGACTCGATACTCCAATGTTTCGATTTTCACAATTTCGGTGGACATCTTTTTCCTTTTAATTTATTGCCTAACTCTGGTTTACTTTTTTGACGTCAAACTTTACATTGACACTTCAAATAAGTTATTGTTCGTTGCTATACTAACGCAATATTTTGTTTATGCATGGAACTGGTCTATGCTAACTAGATATCAATAAATCCTCGTATTCACTGTAGTCTGATGATTTAACCTGATATTTGTTATCCCATGTCATTTTATCTAAATTTGTTCCAAACTGATAACGATAATAATCTATGTAACAAGAATTCCAACAGGCAAATGTGTCCATGTGAAATAAGAGGTGTATTGTGCTACAACCTTAAGGTTTGTAGTTTCCCTATCGGGGGTAAAGGATCTCTTGCGTGCTTATAGTGGTGGTACATTCCAGAGCTAGGTCACCTTTAATGGAGATAATGAGGAGGTACAGCTTGGATCTACCGGTAACACTATTTGAAGTAATACAATTCGAGAAAACGATTCAAAAGTGCATCCCTGACGATTTTCTATTCCCGAAATTATTCCTTATAGAAGTTTTTTCTATATCATATAAAGCCATAACATGCGCGTTTTTGTTGGTAGGTATTATAAAAAAGAAAAAATATTATATAATAAAGTTTTTTTTGTAGCGACTATAACGAAACTTTTAATTTTAAGGGAACAGAAAATACTTGTATTTACAAAGAACAATGAAAATAAATATCTAAATAGATAAAAAGAGTTGAAAAGAAGCTTTGAAAATTAATGTTATGTTTTCCTTGAGAATATGTAGGAACTTTCTCGTATTAGACTCCAAATGTAGCCACCTATCATGTTCTCATTATATTGTCTTTGATAAAGTTGCTCCTTGCTCTTCTGAATATCCCCCAAGTTATCGCTGAACTAATCTAAATGAGCTTGTAGTACTAGTAAGAAACATTCTGCAACCGATAAGTACGAAATTATCAAACAGATTAGAAATGAGTTCCTTATAATTTGCATCCTTTTTATTGCTAAAGAAACCACTGATCATTGCTCTATGATCAAGCCACGCTTGTTTTTTATAAGTAGATCTGGGGGCCGTTATTTTCTTTATTTATGTACCAAGGAAAATATTAACTTTAGCCCTAATATTATATGCAAAAGAGGCATAAAAATATGATCGGCCTTCACAATTGGTTCATTCTTAACATTATGCTTTCCTATCTAACTCAATCCTTTTAGACCAAGAGAGATATTTATAGGAAATGCGTCAGCTCTACTATCCTATAAGCGAGAAGCATAGATATTAAGTGTATCCGTCTTGCATTACCACTAGAAAACCTACCATCTGGAAATCACCTATCATAGGTAAATCATACTTCTCATAGATTAAAGTTTGAGATACGATTCTAATGCTTTCGTAATTTTTTTATAACAGAATGAGCTAGAAGAAAAGAAGTGAAGATTTAAATTTTTGTATATCTTTTGAATAATAAATGCCAAACAGAAGGAAAGTTAGGTACCTTTCATACCATTGCAATAAGAAAGTCCTTATACCTTTGTAAAGAAACCAGAAAATGTTTAAATCATGAAGCTCAAATTTTTGATTCAAGGTTAGGTAGGTTCAAGTCTCCGAGTCATTCAATTTTCTATAATAGTAAGATGGTTCAACAGACACTGATTCGAGTAAGAATAGCGGTAGCTGTTTCTTTGGATTAGAAAGAGAAGGCACAAGTGAATATTTACCATGGGGTACTGGGCCCGTTCTTGATGGTAGATCTTAATACTGAATATAATTTCATCTTGGCCTTGAATAGGATGATTAAAATAAGCTTCTTCATAAGCTACACAGATTTTAATATTTTGCAACAAACAAAAGTTTTTTAGCAAAATGAATCTACCGCAAATATGGCAGAAAGAGTAAACGTCAGTACAAGATTTTGGGAGCCAATTTAGACTTAGTGACGTATTTTCTTGGTAATGTTCGTGTCCATACTATCTTCGCTACCTGCCATTTCTGTTCACACATACGTCACCCCGTCATTATAATATATATAAAGCAAACTTAATGGCTATGTAAGGAGCTTCTGGTTACTTTTAGTTGCAATAAGAAAATAATTATTCAATAACAAACTCACAAAATTTTTTTCTTGACTTGTATGTTCTATTGTATATACCAATTGCTCACTTTTTCTTAATTGGAAATGGGTGCAAAATATACTTCCTAAATTGATGATTCGCTCATTATTAACGAGAAAAAGGAGAAGAAGGAATAATAGTAATCTAAATATTGACAGTAATCTCTATATTGACAATACTATTTGCAGCTTGAATATGGAGAGACACAGAAGAAGATATTCCAAATTTTGAGAAAATGGAGAGATTTACAGCTCAATTTCTAAGTGTGGTTGCATAAAAAATATCGTAGAATTCAATCACTTGATTTTGTGAAAACCGTATCTCGGTAAATTGGACTTTAATATATGAATGTTTTATTCATAAAATATCGATTTATGCGTTCTCCCAATATGTATTTTATCGATTATTTGCTGTGAAAACATACTTTCCATTCTTTTTAAACATCGTTTCCATTTTCCTTATCACCTATGTAAACAGATACACATTATGATATTTCAAAAACAAAATAAGTTCTGAATATTAATCCACAAAGAAACCGCGAGATGTTTTAGGTGTGATTGAAAGGAAACTTTACCAAAAAGTAGATGAAGTTTCGGAAGTTACTTTAAATCTCGTACTTGAGTAGAAAGTTGCAGATTCTTTTACGTGGAATACATTGTATAATCCTTCTTAATTAACTTTCAACGGTGTTGACCAATGGGGTACTTAATATATGTTTATTGTAGTGAGAAGTATTTGGTTTGTTTGAAAGAAGTAAAAAGTGACACTCATTCCACCACCCAATTACTGACAGCATTTCTGAAAGTCTTTTTTCATCTGCTATATCGTCGTCGATCGATGTTGGTATGCAACGTTTCCATTTTTGCAGATTTTCTAATTTGTCCAATGGTTCTGAATTTTGTGAGTAGCGTGGATGTGGATATGCAGTGAGACTTTTGGAGACTAAGAACTCGTGACTCAAAAGCGTTATCAGGATGTAGAAAACCATTAAGTCTTTCTGTATAAACATCGCTCTCTAAAGGTTAGTAGTTTAGCCAATAATCAACACCAACTAACAGCCTTTTTTAGTAAAATTTAATAGAATATTTCTTCACCTTCCTAGATTCTTTAGCACTAATGGTATTAGACAATTGACAGTCCAGTGACCAGTCGAATTTCGCTTCTGTTCAAGTGGAGCAGTTTATTGGTAAAAAAAATAGAAACACTATCTATGAGATCTTTTGCTTGTTTCATGCCAGGTGACCCATCCACCCAGAACGTTTAGCTACCCAAGAGTAGTTTTAAACCTATCAATGATTTCGTTTTTCAAAGTATATAGAGCAAATCAGCTTGTCGTTGCCCTTGTTGCTCAAGTGACCGAACACCCGAGGACCTTGTAGTCATTTTTCTGCACTTCATCACAAGCCTAGAGCACAAGGTTTATATAACCTGCATGAAATAATCTACATAAGAAAGATAAGATGATGGCATTACTACCTTACCAAAATATCAAATTGTGAACATAAATAAAAAATTCAATTCTTACAATAAAAAATAAAATTAATTTCTTTCATGTTACATTATATAAAATTAACAATAACTCAAGATAAGAATGGTATACGAAACCAACTTGATCCTCAAGATATTTGAAGTTCAATTTATGTCATCCTATGTCACAAGAAAGATCGGTGATAATAAGTTTGTCTGATAGATATATCCAACTATCAGAAAAGCAAAAATTCTATTGAAAGATAGGCATTATCAGGAAAACGTTATAAACAACATATTCCAGAAATGATAAACAAATACTTTAATCCAATAAGAAGCAAAATAGAAACTGAACATCAAAATATAAATTATTTCTCCTTACCTTATGTACAAGAACTTTCCCAACAAGTTATAAAAACGATAAAAAAGTAGAACTGCATTAACGAACCACGGAATATCAAAAAAACATAAATCCTATTATAAAGATTAAAAAATTCTTGAAACAGAATCAAATAAATGAAAAAGAGAATTTTTAGAAATGGTTCACATTCATAAGAATGAGAAAGCTATAAATGATAAAACAGACCTAAAAAAAATTATTACAGCTCTATACATACTTTGAGAAATAAAAACTAAGGAGAAATTTCTATGTTAAAACAGATTTTTATTTTGATTTCATTTTTATCTAGATATTCATGATGTAGGTGATCTATTGATTAATATAAATACGCAAATTGTCAGTATCAACTCATATTTTGATAAATGCCGCAACAGGTTGAAGCGTCAAATTTGTCTTTAGAAAATTATAAAAAAAGTAATTTTAAATTAGAACTACAAGCTGTTCTCGCGGCTTCGAATGGTTTGATACAAAATTGAAGATCTAGTTTTAAATACAGCTATTTTTGGTCGAAAAAGATATGCGATTTTTAATCTATTAATCTGTTGTAATCTATATTTAGTGTAGTTAGATAAATCAAATTATCCATTCAAAGTTAAACGTAGAAATTTATTCGTTTATATTGAAATTCTAGCCCTTGCACAGTTAAAAATATTGACATTTTTCAAAAGTTGTTATTTACATTAATCGTCAATTTCATACTATCACACTTCTATGCAATTATTTTTTTGTGAAAATGGATAATGTTTGTTTTCGATGTATCCAAATATTATTGGAATAAATGAAAGCTAATCCAAATCCCGTCAAAAATCATTACATAATCAGTAATTAACCAAATATCAGTGAAGCAAATATTGTTTCTGTAATGATGATTTAAAATTCATTTGAAATAGTCCGACATGTTATGCTACTTTTAATTAATTGAAGTAATAAAAATTTATGATTTTCCAACTCTCTACTACGTCTGTCGATGAAATATAATTTAATGCCTCTATGAACATAAAATTTGAGAATTTCTTCCGTATTCAAGGAACGTTGTTTTGGACAGTGTATTGATAATCTAATTTATTTAGCACTACTCTTTCTCCTTTTTGTTCTTTCAAGTGTCATGTTCATAACTATTCAATATAAAATAATGATTGATAGTGAACAAAATGTTCTCGTTTAGTGTAAATTTCACTTTAAATATTTTTTCATTTTAAAAAATATGGTTTTGAATAATAACTGAGGTAATGAAATTAATGCTTCCATTATTCAACAACATATAACAACGAAGTAGACTTGGTGTACCGCAATTTCATGAATATTTCAGATTATCAAATACCGTGAAAATTAGTTACGTGCTTTCGTCACCTTCTACATTTTTCATTTTAAATAAAACTTTTATTCAATTTAGAAAAATCAGGACAATATAACACAATAATTTACAGGATAATTTCATAATTTTATATTATAGGTAGTGACATTTCAAAAGTACATTTGTTTGTTTCTTAAATACTAATAATGCTTTTCCCCAACAAAATTTTAACGTTTACTTGGTTGTCTAGAATAAACTCCTAAAGAAGTATCTATTAGTTGTCTAGTTTTGTTACCGCACAATACTTCTACATAAAATACTTTTTGCAAAATTTCAAAACTAGAGAACAAAATCAAGTCAATTTACCAACAAAAACAAATAAAAAGGTTTAAGATATAAGAAACAGTAACTCAGTGAACCAGTTCACCAGCTAAATTGCCGACGATAGGGGATAATGCATCCGCAGCTGTATCCTCTCACCAATAAACCCGCTTCCTATTAAATAGGTAACAAAAAAACCCAGAAAATTTAAAAATATTAAAAAAAGCACAACTCCAGCCCCGTAGAGGAGCAACTCCTATATCAGGGCCAATTCCAATGAAACTTCCAAACCATAAAAAAGTTCCTCATCTCACACAAAATATACTCAACGAATCTTACTCTTTTTTTCTCTTTTAACAAACTGAAGAAACTTTTCGAGATTTTTTGAAAATTTTAATGAAATACCTTATTTTGAATTTATTTTGTGTGAGTATTGCAATACTGATAAAAGCTTATCAATAATTTTACTAAAAATATGAATATACTGAAGAAAATGAAATACCTTATTTTGAAAAAGAATTGTCTGGGTGAACTTGATATATTGTTAAAAAGTTCATTAATACTTATCGTAAAACATGTATATGTGTATGAAACTCATGAACGCATGATTTCGTCTATGTAAGCCATCTGGCACAGGAGAATATTTGAAGGTGGGTCAAGGAAAAGACTAATTAATGAATAAGTAGAGAAAATTTATAAATATTCGATCTCATCATGAAAAGACCCAAAGAATAAGATGGCTAGGACATGTAAGCAGACTTGCAGTAGAGAAGAGGCAGGGGGCAAAAAGCGAAAAGATAGACAGAAAAAGAAATAGAGTCAGTCACAATGAACATAGATGATAGTTAGACAGGGGGTTTACTAATAGAACGTACAGAAAAAGAAATTGTAACTTTAATTTAGCCAAGTGCCTTTAAGCCTTATTGATGAGGGCTTCTAAAAAATAATAATTAAAGAGTTCCAACAGGTCGCGTAATTGAGGCAAATTAGACCGATTTCGACGACTTCAAGCATTGAAATAATTGTGGATTGATTGACAGCATTGATAAGATGGAGAGATGACTTAGAGAATTCGATTTGAGTCCTAGAGTGCCTCTAACTACAACTCCACTAAAAGCCAACTATAGATTATCTAGACTGAAAAGACTACCGCTAATATTCTTAGATGAGTCTAGATTTGACAATAATCGAAGTGTTTCAATCTACAAACGAACAAAACGAAAGTTTACAATTACATCAGGATAAAATTGAGAGCAATTCTTTAATTTCTGATCGCTTGATAAATTTGATAAATAAGTTTTTCTGCTCCATCCAGGGTGCTTGCGGATATCCTCATAATATCTATAAATTACTTGACAAAGTAATTAATGAGAATTATTGTTAAACACGTTCGTGAAGATATTCTAAGCGGTAAGATAAATATGTGCGGCACCTACCAGTGATATCATCAACTACGTATAAAAAGAAGGTTGGTTAACGAGCTGAGATGATATAAAATTGAATAAATGGGATATGAGTCAAATAAAAACCTACAGCTATAGGTATTCTGGGTGCAGCGTTTAAAAATTCCTAGTGACATAAATTGATTCTATAAATATATGCCTAATATATAACGAAAGAATATAGTAAATAATTTATCTATATCTGAATTTGTCTTATTCATGCAAGTTTCTATTTTTAACTGTCAAGTTACATTTCATTCTTTAATTCTAATTATTACGTTCTTTCCTTCCCTTCGCTTAATTGTTTGTTTCTGAGCGACTCAAGTTTGAATTGAATTGTGAGATACTTGAGCACCTCAAATTCTTTTCAAACCTTGAACACTTAAAATGGATTCATCTTCACTTTAAACACAATAATTAAATAAAATAAGCACTATAATGAATACTTTTGGCACAAATACATACTTTTGAGGCTTTTACATAATATACTTTCTATATTTCATATGTTTGGGAATAATTCAACTTTGAGGAGACTTAAATTTATTTAACTGACGTATTGAAAGAAAAGAATGTTTGAAATATTAGTTTTTATATGATGTTATTTTCCATAATTTGAAAATCACTGAGATATAAATATATATAGAAAACTACTACTCGGTAATATTTCTCAAAAGAGTTTTCCGAGATGCCGGTAGGTGAATCGAATAAAAAGATGACCAAGAAGTCAATAAATGGTCCAGATAAGGGAGAAAAGTACTATTAAGCACCAATAGCTAACCATTTTTTAATATACTGACTTCATATTGCTTACTAAAATCGTTTAAATTATTTGGATGAGAGTGCTGCTTTATTAAAGTAAAATGACATTTAACTCTAAATATCTAATTACAATAACCATATACAAATATTATTGTATTACACGAGAAGAACATTGATAAAATTGATTAAGAACGGTTATATATTAATCGAAGAATATCCTACCAAATGTATGTAGTGCAACTTTCCAGAATTTCGAAAGGAAAGAATAAAGTACAAAATCTCTAAGACCCTACAATTAATAATTCTAGAATAAATTATATTGGAGAGACCGGAAAGTAACGTCGTTTTTGTCAAAGCTATTTATGGTAACTTGTGAAATGGCCAGTCAAATACCGGAAGAGGATATCCGAAATGGTTTGCTTTTTGAGGGTAGTAACGCATTAGATAGTGGTATATACCAAAGATTAATATTCTAATATCAAATCCGAATAAGTTGATCTCCCTGATTCCTATCGATCAGGAAAACTCACAATGTTAGGCAAAGATATACGAAGTGCCGAAGTGGAAGTCAATCCATGTCAGATAATCAAGGAAACTTCCAAAAACGCTGAACCAATTTTTGTTGACCATCCAAGATCATTTGCACAAGATTGGAAAAATATGAAAAGAACATAGCCCACAGATCCTTCACATGCAACGTATTGTTTCAACGGCACCAAACAGACCTATAATAAATTAGCGGGTCTTATATATAAATATAAAATATGAATATAAAAGGCAGTGGTTCTGTTCAAATGAATCTCCACGAAGTACTGTAAAGCGGGGTTTACATCCCGAAAAGCCGCTTCGTGTGTTTGGACGAACCAATCTTTAATAGAAAAATATCTGGCAATTGTCAACAGAAAAGTCATTAAGCATTCCGCAACACGACAATACAAAACGAACCTTGAAAAAATTGATGAAATGGAGTGGGAATACTACCACAATATTCTTCCGTTATTACACCTTCGGATTTCCATTTATTTCAATTGCTACATTTTCTTAGTGGCAGAAAGTATGAAAATTTGGATAGTATCTAAAAATCCGTCTTGAGATATTTTACCTACCAACCAATTAATTCTGATCGATTCTGAATTGGTAATTTTCAAACTAGATGGTGAAACATTGTTGGAAACGGAGATGATTACATAATTGATGAAAAATATAATTGGTTAAAATTTAATCTGAAAAAGAGGGAATACTCTTTACATTTTTCATTTAATCACTATTCACCTTTGATATAATCGCCTATGTTTGAGTTAAAAGATTTTTTTGGGTCACTCTAAAAATGTTTGTCGATAGCAAACACGAGAACGCTTATCAGAAAAATCTCTTCTGCTGGCAAATTTCAACGACAATATGGGGTTAACGATCCAGCTGTTTCAGAGTATTCCAGACACACCATTCATTTATGCAGACGCGCAGTCTAGTCTGTTCTATTTGCAAGAGTAGTGACTACGTTCCAGAGTCGCGCTGAATTTTACGATAGCAATTTAAATTTCGAATCCCATTATTATTCGAGCGAATAAGCTGAGTTTGTGAAATAGATACATAACAACATATGTAAATTATAAAATTATCCGAAGTTATACGTGTTGTAAATCAGATAATTAATTATGAATCATATGAAATAAGAGAAGGGGATGAGTTAAAATAACTGTAATCGAAGGAATTCATGCTTTTTTGGAAAATTTCACAATATTTCTTGTTGTGAATAATTCTCTTGTCAGTTTTTTATGAGTTATATCCTATAGAAACTCTTCGACCTATTGTAAGTACTCAAACTCAAACCAATTGATGAAATAAATTTTTTGCACTTGTCCACGGTTTGCTCTTTGCCGTTCATGTTTTCATTTTTCTATCTTTACCAACAATGCGCTATGGAAAAAAATGAAATAAACGTCATCAATGGTCTGAACAGTAATTGAAATTATGGGATAAATATATGCACGAGAATTTATTATGAGCGCACATCTCGCAAATCTCCTGCGCAAGGACCATAAAATATTTGAAGATTTATCATAATGAATATTTTCTTCAATGATGTTTTAGAGAGACACTTTGTTGTCCTTTGATCTTATTCTCCATAGCTCGCGATATACGAAGATAAATTGCATACGAAATTATTTTTCAAAAATGTTGCCCTTGTTTCCGTTGACTTATCTTGAGTTCATGTTTATTACCATAACTAATGTATTTTTAATTGAAAATATTTTCCAGGCTTTGACCCAATTTCCGACTAGGTATATTTTAACTAATATCCTCAATTTCTTAATTCTTACATCTTATGTTTTAGATAATATGGTCTAGATTTGAATTAAAAACCGGTTTACAATATTATCAAAGTATAATTTGACATTGACAACTTGTAAAATTATATTAAACAATAGATCACCCACCTCATGAATATCAAAATAAAATATATTTTTAACCATACTAAAAAATCTCTATCCTTTGTTCTCAAATTACAAAAAAAGCAAACTCTTATCCAGATTATTCAAGGTTCCATTGAAATGTATAAAAAGAATTTTTAAATTCCACTTTGAGTATATATTTTTAGTTTATATGTGATTTCTGAAAATTCTCTTTTTCTTTCATTTGACTCTGTTACAAGGATTTGGGAATTTTAATAATTAAAAATATGTTTTATTTTAATTCTATAGATCATAGTTTCTTAATGTTTTTTCCGTTTTGAAGACTTTAGAACCTGTTTTATGAATCTTGTCTCAATCATGTCTGTCCTATGTAAAGTGCGTTCCAATTATTATTATTATTATTATTATTATTATTATTATTATAATCCTTTATATCTCTCTAAAAACTGAACAGAACTAATAAATAAAAATTAAGACAGTACGGTTTGTAAATATTTTTTGTATGTAACTGAAATAATTAATTGATATTTATTATGTTGTGTTAAATTGATGTAAATATTGAAGGAAAATAATTGGTTGGAGCAATTATTTCTTTAGCAACGAATTAGCAAAATATGTTAAATTTTAGTGATTCCCAACTGCTTTTTTTTTTAAACAATGACTTCGCACTTACAAATTTTTACCAATTTTTGCTTGCATAGAGAACCCTGTATAATCAAATAAATAAAATTCAAACATTGATATAGATAATGAAATGAAACGATATAATAACCATCTCTATATGTATATAATTCTTATATAAATTATGCTAAAACTAGTTTTTAAAGAAATTCTAACCATATGTGTATACAACTAGTTTGTTGACTTTCTACTAAAGTATTCGACTATTATATGGAAAAGGTCAAAGATTAAATGAAGATATTAACATGCTAATTTTTAGCCACGTTAGTTTCACTCGTGTTTTTCAAATCTTTTCATTCTTATGATTTGAGAAAAATTATTTTGATATTTTTTATTTTACGAAAAACGTTATTAAATCTGAACCAGAACAGTTTATCAGATAAAATATTTTGACAAATCACCCGAATCTAACAAACTAAATAAGAAATTCGTCAGCTGTTAGTATTCGTAGATTGTTCTTAATTAGGTTAATGCATTCAGCATTTTTTTGCTTTTTCTAGTTTTCTATAGCTGATACCATAGAAGGTCCCATGAAGGGTATATCTGCATCGGCTTGAGCGAGCTTATTCACTATCTCATTTCCCTTCACACAGGTGTGTTCCTGAATCCATTGTAGGGTAACTGTTGTTTTTATTTTTAGCTTCTAAATTTTTCTAGGCAATACCAATACCAGTTTGGATTTTATGATATTGGGGCATAGAGCTCTAATAGCTGCAGAATGATGATCACCTGTTTCCAATAGTTCCTCCATAGATTGAACTGCAATTGATGAAGAAAAAATGCTTCATGTGTTGTCCAAGCCTTCAGTGTTTGGTCTTCGTCCCTACACTCCTATTTCAGTTCAGTCTGATGCTTTAGATCCGTCCGCATACCATTTAATGGCATTTCTGTTCATTTCTTCGATGGTGTTATGATCTTATGTTATGTTATGATCAGTCGAACAGAGAACGGAAAGAAATGCAGCTCAAAGAATTCGCACCGCTGAAATTCGTGCTCGAGAACAGCGTGATAATCGTCGACAAGAAAATGTATAGAGAACAAGGGTTACACATCAAAACACATAGATTCATATAGAGAACAAAACCGAGAAAATCATCTAACCAACCGCACAGTAACACGTGGATCATTTGTTCGTCTTGCATTTAATTATGAACCAGACATCAATTACTCGGCTGATTCTAAAGTTACTATTGGTGCGATGGACAAAATATGCAATTATTGTCAGGCGTTAAAATTTCGCAATGAAACACCCGGCATGTGTTGCGCATCAGGAAAAGTTGTATTGTTACCACTCCCTACTCCACCTGAACCTTTGAAATCCCTTCTTTCTGGCATTTCAAATGAATCAAAATTATTTTTGCGTAAGACACGAAAATTTAATTCTTGCTTTCAAATGACGTCGTTTAGAGCATCCAAAGTGATTCGTCATCTGATGGTCGTAATTTTGAGAGAACATTTAAAACTCAAGGCAAGGTATATCATAAAATTGGATCGTTGATGCCAATAGCAAATGAAGATCCAAAATTTCTTCAGATCTTCTATGTTATGGGCAATTGTGAAGAACGTGTAACAACTCGATGCCAGTATATTATGTATTTCAAATTAAATCACTCAGCCACAGCAACACGTGGGCGGGTCTGCTAGTTAATGTATATATTTATAATTGTTTACTCTTAGAGAATTAAATTGAAATGAAGAAAACATTTGACATTAGAAGGCTTGTTTAGATAAGAAACAAAAATGAAAGAAAAGTTATCCAGCATAAATATTCTTCTAAAAATCCTAGTTGTTGTGATATGTATTGTGGTAATCCACATCGTTTGCAATCATACTTGGTCTTTCAATCTTTCCTTCTGTCGTATCCCGAAGATCTTGTTATAAATATTATTTATTTTCTCAAAAAAAGCCATCTATGTACTTGCAATAATCCTTTGGAATCCGCGGTTTCTCGAGTGCCATTCAATCGAGGCCTTTTCAAATCAAAAATAAACTTTCACCAATCGTTAGTTTTCCCTAATAAATGCCGTTGACTTATATATAACCACAGCTTGATTGAGTAGTGGGAAGAATAAAGTTAGTGGTCCGCTTTTAGTATCTGCGATGCTTCTACCAAAAAACTGTTACTATGCGGTTTGGTAACGTCGGATCCTACGTAGGAAGTTTTGGTCTGTCAAGGGACCAACTTATAAAAAAATTAATTCTGACAAGCTCAAAATGACCAGATTACGTGAAATTACCAGAATTTGCCGTTAATTATTTTAAAATAATTGGGTGGTTCACTAACTTGAGTATGAAGATATCTGGATGATATAATTAATTACATAGATAATTGCTGCTTGATTTACATTCCTACGTAACAAATCCGGAATTATTCAGAAATTGCAATATAAAAAATAAATGGCCGCACAAAGAAAAGCAGAACGTTGATAAGCATGCCAAATGCCTTCAAAATAACTCTGATGGCTTTTACCTGTTTTTCTCCATATATCAGCGTGCCGCGAAATCGGAGTTCATATTTTCTTGAACAGAAATTGAAGCGAAAATTATCTATGGTTTCAATTTCAAGTTTCGTATATAGGGAAGTAATATTCCAGGGTGTGGCCAGCTAACTTAACAATTAATGTAGTGAGCTACACATTGGAATATCAGTTTCCTCTAAACAATAAGTGTAACAAAGTAAGTAGATAATTTTTGCTTGATTTGCCGTCACGAAAATATCATTGCCAACCTCGGGGCTCGTTGCAATATGGGCTAAAACGGGGAACAGAGATCTCTTACCATTGAATAATTCGGGACTTCATACGTAGAAATGGTTTTGTCCCGTTTTTCCCTGTATGCCGACGGCAATGGTATTTTCTGGAAAGGCGAAAGAAGCGGCAATTATCTATGTAATTAGTTTAAGTATTGTAAAAAGGAGAGCCATATTCTAGGAGCTCGCTCTTGATACTCAAGTTAACAACATCATCATTTTTAAACATAATTAACGGCAAATTCTGAGAATTTCACAACAAAAAACAGCTTTTGAGCTTTTCAGAATTTATTTTTAATTGGCCCGCTAACGTTGATAGACTGATGAAATTTCGAATTGGTTGAGATAATTAACAATTCCATTGAAAGGTTACTCTTTCGTCAAACTGACCTCGTATATACCAATTTTTGATAAATTAATCTCATTCATTTTTTAGTATCATGGTAATCGTTTATTAAAATTTTCTTTTATCAAATGAGTATAACGTCACCGGCGACTGAACTTTTCCTCTTTTAATCAGCTTTTGCAATGTCTTCTTTAAGGAGAATTATTTGATAACTTTGCTTTTCAAGTTTTTGTTGACATCAAAGCTCGAAACCCAGAGTAATGTACATAAATAAACAGCTCTTTTACTTGCGGTTACCGGAAAATATCAAGATAGAAATTTATTTAGTTCACGTGAATAATGGATTCTAATTTGAAGATAGCCAGTTTGCCGAGTGAAAGATTTCGGGAATCTAAGTATATCTTCCTTGGTAATCTTGTAGACAGTGGATTTGCTACAAGATTGCATCAAGTAAATCAAACAAAATTAGAACATAAAAAATCACAGTAAGTAGATAAATTTATTGAATAAATAACAACATTTCAGCTTGTTTTAATCAAAAGTTACAATATAACTTTCACATAACTAATGAGTAGTACAATGTACATTCTAATTATTACTGAATCGCGATATCAAAGTCATTGGACATCCATTGCAAACGTTGAAACAATAGGATTTCGGAGAAGAAACTAATTAATAGTCCGTTATCCTGTTAGGCAATCATGAATTAAAACTCCAATAATACTGAAACAATAGCTGAACCGCCAATAATCCAAACCAGATAAAAACAAGCTATGAGTGAAGAAAAAATTAAAAGATCATTTGTGAGACGAGTAAATTTAATAGCAGCTGTCATAATTATTTTATTCCTTCTGATTAATGAATAAAGTTCTCAAGTTATTCGTATGCTCCCGAGTACCTATTAGTAAGCAAACCTATTTCGGCCATCGAAGAAATTACATCACTTGATGTGATGATGAAACATGTGATCAACTTAATTTGGATAGCAGATATTAGAAGATTCGATGACAAGTTTTTCTAAAGATTTTAAAAGCATTAGAAAAACAAAAGTCACGAATGATGAAGAAGTTAAAGACATGAGGTCAACTAGTGTACATTTAGATATAGTTAGATAGAGTAGTAACTTAAGTTAATTGAATCGAATGAAGTAGTCCTAGTCGGGATTTAGTTGTATGACATGAAACAACATACATGTGAAATAATATAGCTAAATAAGTTGGATATATCATGGATTTTATATATACAACTACTTAAGACAAACGGACAACTAAGAAGGCACCAAGTCTGTGTGCTGTTGAACGAAAGTAGTCGTGTATATAGTATGTATAATTATCGTTGTAAGAAGTATCTTAGTGTGAGTTGAGATGCATTCTATGTGTCAACTAGTAGTATAATAAATGCATCATAATGTTCCATTCCTTTCTGAGCTTTCCAAATGACTTGGAAATATTTAAATAAATTCACACATCATATTAGAACAAGGGGTCAACGTACTAATTAACATTTGAAAACTTCATTTGTGAGGTCTTCGTCAAGGAAAATCTTCAAGATAAACATTTGTTCAATACATTGACCACCAGTTAACAAGCATTGAAATCCTGATTTTTGATACCAACAGGACAAAATAGAACCGTTCCATCCGTCTAGTTACAGAATATTCTAACATGTGGTAGGGGTGATAGAAATATGGTTATCAGTGAATTAATTTTGTAGCACCTATGAAAAATGCAATCTTGAATTAATCATAATTTAGGTACTTATTTCATTTCAATATTAACCTTAACATGCATATTCAAAATATTGTCATCTCTATTGTATCATATTGTATCATATTTCAAATTTTGACAAGCTTGTAGTTGTTCTCGGTTTCAGATCGTATAGTGCCTAATTCCTGATGGATCTCGAGAATCATTGGGCGTGAGACGTTATAACTGAATACCAGTTTGATGACGTAATACATATCTTGTTTTGTTCTTCCGCATTACGTTTTTGGCTGGAGCAAAGTACTATGTTCTTGTTTCGGAGTTCAGGATCCCAATTTTAAATTAACAATGTGCAAACAACGAAATTTGTTTTATACAAATCTTAGTTGCTTTAGGTCAAGAAAAAAACAGTCGACTACTTCGAAAGATGAGTAGAAAAAATGTTTGATACAATGGAAGCGCAGATAGTTACCTCAATTCAAGAGTTTTTTGCTACAATGGCATAGTGCGTCCCCACGCATCTAAGCCGCCTGTCCTGGCCCTGTGTCACTTTCTTACATTAAAAGCGGTATAAAACGACACAGCTTCCACAAAATTGGATTGGACATGTAATAAGCAAGAAAGCATAAAAGGACACAGTGTCCACACAATTGGACTGGTCATGAAATAAACAAGAAAGGAGCTGTAAGTCATTTCTACAGATGAGTATAAAAACATTTTAACAGTAATAATACCAATGCAACAAATTTATTAGTTGCATTGTCCCACAAAATGAAAAAATTAATTTAAAATTTTTATGCTTGGTCAACATCTGCTGTTGTTTCCAATTGATTAAATCAGAAATTAACATTTGAAAAAGTATTGTTGTTCACCTATAAACAGCTTGGATGCTTTGATTCCTCAATATCTCTTCCATTGAGAGGATTATAACCATAATCTCAGTCCACTCTTCGAATTTGCAAATTTTAACGATATTGAGTGGACAACATCGATTGATAAGACTCACATATATATTATAGGTCTAGTCTCAATCTTTATGATCGCTTTAGCATTTATTCAATGAAAAAATAGAAAGCATACTCGAACCTTATTCGAATCATACTCAAACATTTATTTATCGAAAAAAATTAGATTTCATAGAATCACCCAAGATAGCGGTTGTTTCAGAATTCGTATCGCATTGAGGAACATTTCATTCAATAAAAAAAGAAGGCATACTCCAAGCTTATTGATCCTTTTCCATCATCCTTAGTCATTTTTTTTAATAAAATGAAGTTACCATAATAAATCTGTCCAGTGTTTTTTAGAGAATGCTTATGGTATTAGGGAACACTTTATTCGATATAAAAATAGAAGTCAAGCTCGTACTATTTTATTCTTTATAGTAGTGTCTAAATATGACTAGCGAAAAGAATCTAGATGCTTCGAGCATGCCTACTGTTTTTTTAAGGAATAAATAGTTTCTAAATGCCCTAAGCAGGTAATATTTATCCAGAAACAATCTCTTTACAGATTAATACTGAATGATCCAATTTTTTTTGATAAATAAATTAGGATGATTTAGGGAAAATATCCACTAGCTTTCTATCATTATATTGAATAACATTTTTATTTGTGGTAAAGCGATCACCAAAATATTCTTCTAAAAAAATTTAATACAATTTATGGTATTTTAGTAGAGAATTTTGAACAGGACCCCTCGATCCTTCCTACCCTGTATTTTCCTCTTTCCACTGACTCCTGTGGACGTTAATTTTGGCTCTTTTGTCTATTTTTGTCGCGAAATTAACTTATTAAACTCTTAGGGAGGTTCAATAGAAAAGGCGATTTTTTAGGTGATACCTATTTACTTTATTTAACTCTGATGGTTCTGAACCATTAATTCTTTGAAATGAGATTTGAAACTAGCCTTGCGTTGAAACCGTGGTATATTTTACAACCCGTTAATTATAAAAAAATATTCGCCAAATTCAGTTCTAAACTCTATCATTTTTATAAGGGATGCGAATACGATTAGAGATAAAATAAAAAGATATATTTCCAATAAACGGCTTTTCGCGACATAGAACTTCGAATATTCAAGTAAGACCGACACACCTAACCTTAGGAGACGACTTGTCCTACAATATTTAGGGTGACATCAAAATAAGAATTTATAGAAAATATCAGCTTATTCGTTTCATTTTGTATTGACTGAAATGATTCTGGGCATACCAGAATACTCTGGAATATATTAAATAAAATAAAGCACATTAAATAATACGTTTTGATACAATGTGTGAAATTAATAATTGTAACGTATTGAATAGTAAAACTATTACTTACAGCTTAATTCCAAGTTGTTTCCATTCCCAATCCAAACGTTCTGCTTTATTGTTAATAACATTGTGTTCTTCTGACCTAGATGAATTTTGCACGATTATCTTTGAAGGTAAACATTCCATAGAAGAAAAAAGTTTCAAACCGCGTTTTTGGCTTTTCATATTTTTGTTCTATCGCCTCGATTCAATAAACATACTTAATACAACGTATCTACTCTACAATTTCAATTCATTAGTTATGCGATTATTTTAGAAAGTCAATAATTTGAAAATATTCGATCAAAGCGGCTGCATTTACATTTTAGAGGTTGTAGTAATTCTAGAGAAATCGAGATAAAGGGATTCAAAATTAGATGTGAAAGATATTTGCTTCAGTGAAATAGAAGAAGAATATGGGTGAATATATTCAACATTAGATTTTCAATTAGCACCAACAAATATGATTGAATTAATAATATCCTGCTGCTAAAACGCTAATCAAAAGAAATATTTTTTTGAAGACTATGTGTACTGTACAAAACTTGCTTTAGTAATTTCATACAGTCTTGAAGGTCAAAACTAAACAGAATTTCTCATTTACGAACTATAATCAAACTACAATAACAAAATAATGAAAGTCCCCGATTACAACGAAATAATAATTTATATGGATAATATATTTCTCTTATCAAGAATATAAGAAAAATATAAACCGTAGTAAAAAGTAGCAATAAACAAATATCAAATACCAAGTGATCACGGAGTTATGCGACGAAAAAAACCTAAAAACTGTAAACAAACATAAAAACACCAACACTATCACTCATACTTCGTGTATGTATCACTATTTTTAATAGTTAGTGGGTAGTATGAATACATTAAAAAGTTTATTATTTAGATATAAACTGTCTTGATTCCGAAATAAATAAATGTAGATAATACAAATACCGGTATAACTACAATCGACATACCTTCGTATCAAACGCGAATATTAAACATAAACAACACGTACACGTACTCAAGAAATTGATGTGCGATGTTGTCAGTTGTATAAAACTTTTATCATCAAGAATAATAGTTTATCTATTCCAATTATTTACTATGTATTGGATCAATTTCACAAAAACTATGTGTTGAGCTGAAATATTACACAATCCGTAAACTATTTATTTTTATATATTATTTACGATTTGACAATAGGTATTTGATAAATTTTGAAAGTGGTTCAAATAATATATATATGCTTCAAATTTTACATGCAAAATTTCTTTTATATTATAACATTTGCAAAGTTTTTAGATTTGTGCCTTAAACTTCCCGCTAAAACGTTCATTAGAAATATAGGTGTGCATTAACGTCAGTAAATAGTAAGCTTGTGAATGGTTATGTTATTTTATCATTTATATAATAGTTAATTAACTTTTAAAAACTAGACTATCACCTTAGACAAATTGCTGTTTCCTTTTTTGATTTCGTGCGTAACTTCTAGGTGGTACTTGTCTGATTAGGTTAACTTTAACTGAATTTTAAGATTATTGAATTTGTTTATCTGCAGATGGCTTTGTACGGTGCATTTTCTTATTACTTCATCTGTTATTCTATGAGTTTCAAGTGGTGGGATCGACAAGGAGGAGAACAATAACTTTTGATTTCAATAGCGAGTAGAAAAAAAAAGGTTAGGTTAGGTAAACCGATTCTCAATCTCCCTCTTCCAATAATACATTTCCACTAACATTAACATCATTTTTTAGAGGATATCGGTTTGAAGGCTTAGGTATCACCTGAGAAATTCTTTATTTTATCTAGCGTACTTAGGAAAAAAAGCTATATAAGAAAATATTGCAAAAATAATTGAATATATGGTTGAAACCAAAAATAAAATGAACACTTTTGTTTTCTCTTCTTATTTTATATGTCAATAGAGCTTTAATGGAAATATAAGTCGCTAATCTAGAATACTGAAGTTTGAAGGTGAAACTTACGAAAACTCCATTAAGATCAATCAATACTATGGCTGAATTAAATTCTGCTTTTTGGTTTAATATACTGCAGACGTACTGAAAGAAATTAAAAATTATTGTAGTAGTATCAAATCCTACGACATCAGAGTCCCAACGATATTTATTAACACTAAATTTCTGAGAAATTCAATTACCAAAGATCGTTTAACATCTCTTCCCATGCTATCCATTAAAAATAAACAATTTTGATGACAAACTGACTACAAAATATGCGAACATATTGAGAGACAGACTTAATTTATAACGAATAGTAATTTGTTCTGTGTCCCGAAACATAATTTGGTGAACAGTCTTTAGTGAGCATGCTAATTTTGCTGGAAGTGTTTGGTAAATCTGTTTAAGTTGTTCATGACATTTTTGAGAATTGGCTTGTCAGATATAAAAGGTAAAGTAATAGAGAGATTATTAAAAACGTGCTTGGTGATATTTTTCTTGTGTGGTAACTGTTACCATAGTTCAACATTTTACTACGGAAGCCGATAAAATCAATTTGACAAAGATGACAAACCTTCTACAAAGTTAGCCATCGATTGAATGTAAATATGTTAAATCTTCTTGAAGTTATTTATAACACAAATAATTGAATCTTACCCCTCTACCACCACTACACTAACCTCTAGTATTCGAAGACGATAACACGTATCAAATAGTGTAATTTTGTGAAACTATTTTTATTCGCTTTGTCAAAACAGACCAAAAGAGATATTTCCTATATAATATAGCTTAGGATAACAAGTAATATTGAAAAATTTTATTTCTGAACATTTCGCATTTCTATTATGCATCTTTTGTACTTTGTCTTGTAATAATTTGAGAATAAGGATTTTGAATTTGAAGAATTTCACTTATTAACCCCTTATACAAAATTACTGCCTACTTTTGAACCTGAAGGCTAACGTGGACTAATATAGACGTGTGATCATGTCATCAGTGAGGCCTCTTTCCTCTTGTTCCTAAGATCGTATTCTTCGAAAATAGTTACAACGAACTCGAATTTTAACATAACATCTTGCGATGTCTCGAACGTACAACCGGCGTGAAATTGGGCTTCGTTTTAAGAGCGAGGTCACGGAAACATGCTCACATTGCCCAGGCAAAGCTAAGCCAATGTTTCAATGCTTAAACCTCACTAACCAAATTTGGGGTTAATAAAATTATTTCTGAGCCTCTTTCACACTTATAGATTTATTAATGATACTGAACACACTATACCAACACTCAAAATTACACTGTCTGAAACGTGTAAGTTTCAACTTCAGTCTGTGAAGACAGTATAATTTTGAGTGTAGTGGTAGTGTAAATAGTATATTAAATTTTATTAATAAATCTACATGTGTAAAAGAGGCTCAGAACAGAACAGTCTTTCTATGAAATATGAAATAGCTGTTAAGTTATGAAACTACTAAGCCGTATTTTAATATCAAAACAAGGGAAGAATATCCTCATCACTTTTTTTTGTTCCGCACAATCTAATTGGTATGCTCTATAACCAACACGTACTTATAATTTGTTACGGAAGGAATATTCATTTTTCACTATATGTAGTGTTCATAATATCTGCGAATCTAGAAAAGTGCATTACCACCGGCAACAGTGTAGACGTTACGTAAATGTCCAATGATTCTTGAGGCAAACTCACTCGATTCCATTCCGTTTGTAAGGTGTATACAGTTTGTCGTAATATGAACCAACATCGCGTTTTTTGCCGATATAGACATAATATTGTCGCGATCCTGAGGTCTCGTATGATGTGACTGGTTACTAAAGAAGGGCATATAAAACTATAATTTCCGTTGAAACCGACAAAATAAATCTCATCTCTTAATAAGGTTTCTTTTCTTCTATCTATGGGTATTTAAAGATGATCAACGGTTTAGTAGAGATTATTATTATTGTTAACTTGAAATTATTACTTAAATTTGAATAGATAATTTTTTTTCATAAAATTAAATAATTATCTCTCTATATTTAAAAATCTGCATCATTTTCTAAGAATAATTAAAATTTGATATGAACTGAAATATATCAAACCAAAAAAAAATCATCTCAATTTCTTTGGAAAGTCATTTGAGCTGTATGAATTTTAATAAGATTTATCTCTAAAGTACAAAGCAGTTATTAAACTATCTAATAAAATAAAATAAAAGCAAATAATTTTAAAAAGACCTTGAAGTCTCTGAGAATAAGATCAAAGATTTTCTAAAAACTTGCCTAACAGTGATTTCGAATTGTTACTTTGTAATCATCTTTAATATTTCCAATGAATAATATATTCTGTTATAGTTTTTTTAGGTTCATTCATTCATGGCAAGTATGTCTGCATGTAAGATGCTCGGAGAAGGGCCTATTGATGATAAGTGTTCAGTATCAGCACTTAAAGCTCACCAGCTCATGTCATGGTTTTGAACCATTTTGAACCGGGTATTTCCATTTTTGGTACCAGATCTGATAACTAGGAGGGCTGCTACTCAAGTTTTGAGATAGACAAATAGGAACCAATACTTATAATTGGATATGGCTTTATTATTTTTCAAAATATTCCCCATTGAGATCAATATACTTTTGCATGTGTGTGTGTGTTTGAACCAGGTATTGAGGTACCTCCAAAACATGTGATTTGCACGCATCAATCGTTTCTTCAGATGTAGAAAAAAGTTGACCTGGCAATTTATTTTTGATCTTCGGGAATAAGAAAAAATAACTAGGTGCCAAAAAAGGACTGTACAGCGGCGATGTTTGGGCTGTTCAAAAACGTTTTTGTTTGAACTGATGTATAAGAGCTTGCCTTATCATAGTGGAGAATGATTCGTCTTCTGAGAATAGTTTCCCTAATTTTTTTCGAACACTTCTGAAAAAAAAAAGCTGCTGTACAATCTAGAATTGATTGATCTAAAACATATCCAGTTATTTCAAAAACCAGGCGACAGACTCGAAGTGCTTCGTGCGCGCACAATTTTTGTTGGAATTGGCTCGTCTTGAAAGACCCGTAATTTTTTGAGCGATTGTCAAATTGTGCGGTGTCCAACGTAAATAAATATTGTTGGCAGCCAAATGTTCATGCAATATTAGTTTACGCACAGCACCGTTGTTTTCTGTCGCAATAGTCGATTTTGGCCGACACGAAATTCATCCTGTAGCGAAGTACGACCAAGATTGAATTCGAAAAACCAGCGAAACACCAAAAGTCGAAGCGAGTTGATTCGCATACTGCTGTTGGTTTAATTCAGTCGAAAGTCCATTTTTTGACCAAGATTAACGTTTCAAGTATCTGTAAATAACTCAAATAGCACTGACAAGTTGACAACACATTTTGAGTATGTTCACCATTAAAAATGTCAAAACTCGTATTTGCATGAACTGAAGACGACAGTAGTATGATGTTTATCACAGATGCCAACTGGTGCCATTTTCATTTCAAATATAGTACTATTATTCTCTAAACGAACACTGGGGTTGTGGAAACCAGCTGTTTACAATATTTTATACAGAGCTCGTAAATTATAGAACTTCCTTCTACTCTTTGTGAATATTTAAGGAAGACATACAAACTTTCAAAATATTTTGTATTGTTTTAGACAAAATAATATCGTGTACACTATTTTGATTATCTTTACTGGGTTCAATCCCCTATAGATCAATAAATAGACAACGTTGAATTCCTGAATGAAGACAATCCCATTCTATCATTTTTGTGTATTTTCACTTTAAACTTTAGCAATAGATTTTGTGTTTCTCTACAAAGTGACATTTAGATTATTCTGTTCAGTGAATCGATTACGGTCATTTAACTTGTGATATACAGTAGTATTGTGGATTAAATTGAATGTAATCCAATCTATTGAAACAAATTCTTCGATACCGCTCATCATTCACGAGACCTGTCAATATAAAGTTGATTTAAAGACAACAAAAGCTACTTTCAATATATATTTCCAATCTAATGAAAATACCTGATATATTTTATGATAAGAATAGTATTGTATAATGAATTGCCCTATTGCAGTAAACGTTCGATACTAGATAAACACAATGGTTTTATGATTGTATTCTATTCTAAGTGAGTTTTAGACATGTTTCGAGTTTTCTAATTTATGGAATTTATTTAGTAACATGAATCATTGTTGCACCTGAGACCTCAGTTGTATATCCATTCCATTATCTTCTTATTATTTTTGCTTGAACTGTCAATTTTTTGAACAAATTATTTATTTAAATGTTTTAATTCATCAGCTTTAGTTACAACTATCCTCATTTTCTCTTAAGTTTCTATTATTCGTTATGTTGACGCAGAGGTTAATTGATTCACTGTCTGACCGAATACAATCAATCAAGTATTGTGAAAGATTAAGTCTTCTGTATAGACATATTCAGATGAAACCACTTTGCTACTGGCTAGAATTTTTTTGGTAATGTCAGTTATGAGAACAGTGTCGCTTGCTAAGTAAATAATTTTCACATCTTGATGTTCCACGAGGTTTCTTCTACCTACGGTTTTGACTTTAGTTATTACTTCGTGCTTCATTAAGTTGAAGAAAATAGGGATAAGACTCTCTTCATGCCTTTTATCAACTTCTTTGGTATCTTATTGGTATTTTGAGTATCTGTATCTACTATTGCCATCTTGGTGTTTATGACATTTTTGGTATGTTAAAAATTTTCGTTAGATCTACAAAATTAAAGGAAGTAAACTTGTTCTATTGCCTTCTGTCTTGATATAAATATTGTATTATGTGTGGATCCATTTTGACCAAATTTTGTTATTCATCACTTATGCCAATATCTTTGGTCAGCATTCTGATAATAAGGTTCAGATAAGGCCACGGTAGTTTGCGAAAACCAAGTTATTCATAATTTTCAATTGTTCACGTGAAAGTTTTGCTCGAAATGAATCCTAGGCTTGTTTTCCTCTGATTCCTAGTTGCCCTGAACACACTGTTAATACTGGCACTACACCAATTCGCGCTTTAGACGTAAACTTTCAGTTTCTAAAAACTTGGTTATCCAAACGCGCGTCAGACTAGATTTACAGATTTGTCGCATGTAGGCTATTTATCTTTTTTCGCGTCCACTGTCTTTCGAAATACAATAGGTTATTAATTATATTATATGAAATCTTATTCGTTCTGATTCTAGGTATAAAGAGCTTTCCTTGAACGACCATTGTAAATAGTTCTTCACTCTTTTCAAACAAGAAGAGCTCTTACATGAATAATTTGTCTCTGGTGTGCACAGAGCAATACGAAGTGCTATGTCAAAGTTTGGACAAATGTTTTGTAAATTATGTTTTTGACTTTTAATGATCAAGAACTTGGTTTTGAAATCCTTTTAGATGAAAGGTAGCTTTCATGACAACGAGAAATGTGTTAACTCTGAAATAATAAGTCGCAGTCATTACAATATCTTCATCAAGCGCTTTATAAATTTTTTTTTGGTTTCCTTTTTTCATTTTATCTAATATATTCTTTCTATACCCTAAATCCATCGACTTTCCTTCGAAATAGATACTGAATATTCTCTTGTTCAGCTATCAAAAGCTTATGAAGTGATTATCAACAATACACGATTTTCATATTTATCGCATTCCGTACTATTATATTATACAAACGTACTGCGTCGAAATAAACGAAAAGAGAATTATTTAAAAAGGAGGTAAAGCAATTTTTGGACTCTTCATATAATTATAGACTAGTTTTAACAAGATACGATATGCTTAAATTTAAGCCTATGAATTTTCATGTATGAAAACTAACATCAATTATGAGGACATCCTCCATACAGAAAAGTTATTGAAGGGCGTTGAGGTATTTGTTCAAAATTGGAGGTAGCTACGTTTATAAATCATGTCGGATATAGATAAACTGTTTTTACCTTTTAAACAGGAAATTCTTGTGTGGAAGTAATGTTATTTGATGCATTCATATTATACAGAAGATTATTGACAGATTTAAAAAATTTACATACCACGAGGATATTTATAGTAGACATCAATAGTGTTTGTAATTACCACCCTAACTGATTATTTTTGATTTCGGGAAGTTTTATAACAATTCCTCAATTTTATTTTTCAATGTGTATGGAAGGTTGAACAGCACGGTTTACAAGATTAATGGATTTATAATTTCCTAGATGGATAACTTCACTAATTGAAACCGAATATTTGTTAACTCTTCCAATTACCGAAATTTCATATGACGCCTTTTCTCCAAAATTTATCTAATAGTCGCTTCAACAAATATACATAAAAACACCAGCGAATATAATTTGCAAGTATGCGAAACAAAGTTAATAGCAGGAATTTGAGCTTCACCATAATTACTATATCGAATTAATAATTGGAAGTGTGTAAAATGGTTTCAGAACGAAGTTATATTCCTGTCCTTGTTCATTTACAGGGTAAGTAAATGCATGTTAACCAATTTAGTTTTAGAACTAATTTTGCAACAACAGACATTCTTCATCTTCCTCTAATATGTTCTATATAAGGTCACCTAGAATTATGTACTTAAATGTTTAGAGGTCATAAAATTAGAATAATGATTTACCACTTCGGCCAGCAAAAACATTTCCTCTAAAATCTCTCTAGAAGCCGATCTTCACACATCTATTATCCCTCCCGCGCTACAAACCTAAAACCTATAATTTGATCATTTTACAAAATATATAAATTTGGTATAACCCTCGTATAGGTTGAATCTCTTTCTATTATATTTATTAACAAAATTACCAATTTTAATTGTATTATTCAAATATGAGAGATTACATACTATATTTTTCTAAAATCAACATAATTATACATATATCGCCAATTGCAAACATTTAATTTGATATTGATTAATTATTTCAATCTAATATGTTTTTATTCTGATGTATACATCAAAATTATGATCGTTCCACATTCAATAATTCTTCACTTCTTCATCTCGACTTCTCAAAATACTTTTTAAGAAAGCGAAACTCAAAAACTTCTAAAAAGAGAGAGTTTCCTTTTTTTGTTTTTCCTTCTATATGTTTATATATCGTTTCCCCCTTATAACTTGTAGCTCCTATACCCATCAAATATGTCTTCATCGAAACCACCACTATCAATGAATTTTAACAGTTTTGAAAGAAATTACGAGTCCTTTGATTCACTGTCTACCAAAATGGTTCACATATTATACCATCACATACTTTGTTAATATTTTAAGTGGTCATTTGATTTATAGTCTATGATATTCGTATAAATTAGTTATAATTCTAAATTCTATAATATTATGTAACTCTTCTTATTCATAAAATTTTTCATTAAACATAAATCCTTTTCAATAAACTCTCTAATTATTTTATTCGAAATTATAAGGTAACGTCCTTCTGTATAACAAATTCTATCAAAACTTTGACTGTTTTTACGACAGGACAATACCATTATGATGAATTTTTGATTTTAAGGTTATATTTGACTTTTGACTTTTAACTTCTATAATAAAACATCATCTTATTGAAGCAGTATAGTCAATTAATTGTTATTTACATTATAACTCCGGGAAGTATTTAGTACGGTACGAGAGAGATTTTTATGGACGAGGCGACGAAGGAGCCGAGTCAAGAATATTCAATCGAGTACCGTAATAATAACTTCACGGACGTATATCGTAATATGTTTTTATTCATACTGTTTTAGGTTTTAAATAAAAAGCAAAATTATATTAAAATATGAAATAACATATTTGACAATTTTACTGAAAAATAGCTCCTTTGATTATTCTCTTATTATCAAAAAAAAAAAAATAAAATTTAACTAGGGTAACATTGTAAACAAAGGCTGACATATTTAATTTGTGGAAATATTGGGATTGGGAGAATTTAAGGGTAATGTTAAGTAGAAGGATACCGTAAAGTGCCATTTTCCGGAATCTAATTAATACTGTAAAGTCGACTTCATAGTACAGAATGAAAAAATAATCTTATTACATCTATCAATCAAGATTTAGTAACAATTCCATTGGAACATAGAAGCAAGGTGACGATACAACTGGTAAGAATTGGGTTTCGGAAGCAAGTTGATGTGTAAATTGTACAGCATCGTTGCTGTTTAGGTTAGGTTGGAAACGTCGTAGTGTATGCACATTTGGAAAAAATGAAGCCTTCCTCAATTATACTCACTCAATAAAAATAGTAGAAATAATCCGATAGAAAAAAAGTGGAGAGAATCCAGTAGAAGAAGAAAGGTGGAAAAAAAGAGGTGATAGCTCTGATATTCAAAAAGAGCAGAGAAATGTATAGAGATATGGTTCATAGAGGATAGTAAAATGAAAGCATACAGTAAGAGAATACAAATTTGGAATACAGTGACGAGAAGCATTTTAGAAAGACGTATTTGACTTGCTTAGAAATTGAAAGACAACAAAATATAAGGAGAGGCTGGATGGTTACAAATTGTCTAATCTCATTTTGTTCCTGAGCTTTGAGCGTTGGTCATCTACGACTTTAGTAGCATAAATATCGTTTCTAAAAGCAGCAGTACAAACATTTTAAATTTTTAATATGGAATTTGAGTAGTATCTCCTCATTACTACGCCTATGTAAGTTCTTGGGAATAATTTTGACTACCTTAAAACATATTCCTTGTTACAGTATTAAAATATCATTAACAACGATTGTTTAGTATTGTAACAAGTCAAGGTACTGTTTAAACAAAATCCGTGTTTTTCATCAGATATCTTGTTTCAATCTTAGTAGGACCATGGTTTGGGAAACGATTGAAGTATCAACCCAACTCATTTGACTAGTATCGAATATCATTGGCGTTTGATATCTGATTTCAATATTAGTGCGACCATGTTCGTGAGGATTAGTATAAATGCCAAATGATTTCTTCTCTACAATTTTAATAATGTAACTAAAACAATTGCTCTCTTTCCTCTCTATACACTACACGCACAGTAAATTTATAGGAATTGATGATATGATATTGGAAGTAATAAACAGAAAAAGGTTACACAAGCACTTATATTTCCCAATGCACAATCAATAGCAAGAAAAAATAAGTGAATCTGTGAAAGCAATAAATATGAAACGTGACAAAAGTAGATATTGCAGCTAGTGTTTTGCGAAGAATTATTTAAAATAAGATGTGCAAGAAAAAAACTTTTACAACAAAAGGTTGAGGAAGACTTGGGGATTGTCTGCAGCAAATATAGTTACGTAAATTCGTTCGTAATACATACTTTTCGTGATCCGAATTAAAAACTAAACGCAAACTACTGTTGAAGCGACATAAAGTTAGAGAATCGAGTTCAATATTTTTACGAGAAATAAAATAATACCACAAGAATGGTCGATCTATTATCTACATTATTCTCACAGTCGTCAAAAAGATTGGTCTGATAACTCTGATAACAGTAAAGCTACGAAGCCCAGTGTCGAAGAAGCAACGGTCAATCATAGTTCATGAAGGATGGGAAAAAGTATTCATATCAAATGCTTCGCTTATTTTTAAATAAAAAAGCAAAACGTGTGATTTCCATTTATGTACATCTGAACTCAATAATCTATCTAAAGCGGATTGAAACTCGTAGAATTTCTGAATCTCAAAAAAAAACAATATGAAACAGAGGTAACGTTTCAAATTTATTCACAATTTACGAATTGCCATTCGTATTTCACTTGCAAGATGTAGATTTTCATCAGACGAGAACACAAATGCCTGTTTTGAAGAGAAAAAGAGGCACTATATATATACTTCTTCGCCCAGATACTTATTCCTTTCTCAATTTGACTAAATAATATCTTATACAGCTTCGGAATAGCTCTTTTTCTAAATTATTTGATTAATTCAGTTAAAAATCTAACATGTGGTGAAACTGCTTCCATATGTTCATAACTCAGAAATAACTCGAATTGAAGTTAACAGAAATAAATCTCACAGAATGCTACGAAATGAAGAAAACAAAAGTAGTGTAACCTACAAAAATCCGTCTAATCAGGATAAATCCAGACAAGATACCACCGGAGGAGACGAAACATCAACAAATCTCTGAAAAGCTTCGTAGGAGAGGATTATTTGACAATGACATGGATTTTTAAGACGAAAATACGAAATCATATTGGGAACACGCGAGAGGTTGAAAATAGAATTTTCGTATATTCGGGACAGTGTTAAAATATATCGTTTTGAATATCTTCATTGAATGGATAGACACGTCTGATATGTATGGAAATGATACGATGTGCAAATAAACAGATAATTTTCGAATTATAGGTATTGTTTCATTTTCATGGATTGACAAATTCTAAGTATTAGAACAGATGCTTAAATGTACATGTACTTCTTTCGTTATTTGACGGAATATAAGAACCATATATGTATTTAATGAAATTATAATAAAAGGAAAGATTTTGTTCACTTTCTGTGCTTCTTTCAGCCATCGGGTTTAGAAAATATAATATACTTCTAATATATTCTACTTGAAATGGCAGAAACGTGTTGCGAAATACAAAATTGTCTCTAAAAATGCACTTTTATTACCTACAAATTTTACAAGAAATTCAAAAGTATAGCTATACAAACAAGCTCCCGAAATGGGTCCTTAGTCCGGCCCTGTCCAGCTACAATGGAATTTTGTATTCGGCGAATTTGCGGCGTCTTTTATCTGTTTTTATATAAATGGCGGACGCGCTTTTGATAAACTTTTTATTATAGAACGAGGTTATTACAATATTTCTTTTAAATAATTTCTAGGAAAGTTTACTCATTTATTCCTTGTATTTCTTTTTGTTCTAGAGCTTTGCAGAATTTTATTTGTGGTATGTATATAAATAAGTTTATGTAAAGTAGTAAGTTTAGTTTTAAATAAATAATCGTAGTGGAAAGAACGAATTAGTAAAAGTAACATAGGTGTAAATAAATTAAGAACGTAAGAAACAGTATTTATTGATTCACCTCACGAATAGAGAGAGTGTAAATACATACGAAAAACGTTACAGTATACACAATTAACAATATGACAAGAGTTAGATTAAAGTCAGACTGAGTTGTACAATTTTGTTTGATTATATATAAAACACCTCAACAGGTCTTTTAGGCGCAAGACTTGAAATCGCTCTACAGCTTTCCTCCATCTATTTTGTTCATGGCTGCTTCCTGCCAGATCTCTATTCCTAATCTCTCTAGATTTCTCTATCTATCTTTTGACCCAACTATCTTCATTAATTCTGGCTATATGCCCCATCCAACGGAGTCGGTTCTACTCCAGCACTCCTTCGAAAATCCTTCTTAGCACGTTTCTCTCTTATGTGTTAATTTTGATGTTGATAATTTTGCATTGAATTTTCCTTCGATTTCGTCGATCGTTCTTTGACTTTGTTGGATTAACAAAGTCAGCATCAGGTTTCTTCAGTTTAATGTACCGTATCTAATGCTTCGACGATCTTGCTGTGACTGCTAAATTTTTTTGTCAATGCTATACGAACATCAATTACGACTACCATCTAAAATTATTTCTTGTCAAAAGATATTCAAAGCAGTTGAAAAAATCATTTACTTTCTTTTCTGATGCAGCTTCCTATATTGGATAATATTTTTTAATTAATCATGAAAAATTCGGTCTTTGAATTTCATTTAGCTAGGTTTCGTCTTTATTGAAATATTTAATTTTTGCGGCAATGAAGAAGATTTGGCTTAGAAGTTTATGAATCTATTTATTCAATCAAGTGAAGTTTGCAACAGTGATATAGTACACCACTTTAACTATAAATCGTGATATTTGTTGATTAATTGATTTATATTCTGTATATATTTACTTTTTATATATTATTTATTGAAAGTCACTAAATTCAAACGACAATTACCACTTCAAATAGAACAACTTTCATATTTTCAATGGATTGAACATTACTCTTAGGGTCGAACCTCACTATAATCCCGTCCTCAGTTTGTTCTTGATCCAATCTTGGTTCAGTAAAATATTATCTAGCCGAAAAAATGTGTGGACATCCATACTAAAGTATGATTGCACGCATTTATTTCTTACTTTATAATATCTAATCGAAGCGACAATGGACCGAGAACAAAATATGAATGGTATCGACCGTAATTTTCCAGCACAGTGCATATCTCTTGTCGTTCTGAAGTTATAACCACAAACATAATGTTTGTAAACAACACTGTTTTGAAGAACACAATAACAATTATCAAAAAGGTATTATTTGCTCTTAACAACGGGTTGTAAGTCAACTTACCACCTTCTTACTACAAATATTAATACCCTTGATTTTTATTTCATCAACAACATTAAGTTAATGATTTATAAGTATGTAAAGTGATAAAAATATGAATAGTACTATTATTCCAACTATGAATATTATTTACAAAATTTATATAAATGTTCACTCGTTTTTTATTCTTGCAGTCTATGATTGCCACTATTTCTTGAAGTCCCTATTGACAATTGCTTTCTAGATTCTTCTGGCAGTAGTGGCAGATAGGGAATATGTACTTACTAAAGCTTCTAAACGATGGTGTTATAGAAACATGTCACAGCTGTAATTTCATGTATAAAGTATCGAATTAAATTGTCCAAAATAATAAATAATATCCTTATCGAAAAATATTGTTTAAGTCATATATAACGAATTGTATTTAACTTCATCATCGAAGTATCAATATTTAGTCTACAAAATTGTTGTCGAAATATTATATTGATCATGTTTAGAAATTTGGGTTAAAAGATATAGTCGAATATGTGAAAAAGTAATTCAAGGAGTTGTTGAAAATCGATAACAACGATATCATTTGAACAAACAAGTTAAATAACTTAATTCATAACTTTGTAAATACTATTTATTAACATAAAATATAAATAAATAAAGTGGTTTCAATAATCTGACTACTGTTCTCGTTGGATGTCAAGAATATTAAGAACACTCTATGCGTATTTATGATCTCTTAAATACTAATCCTATTATATACAAAAGTTATGAATAAATATATTTATGATCGTTGGAGTCACATCAATACAAAAATAAGGGTAAGTAATTTGATAAGATAATGGAACTTCAAGAGCCTAAGGGACACATGGAAACGCTTAAGTAAGACGTAGAGGACGGTCAGTTTACAATGAATCTTAACGAATATAATAGTAGTAGGAATTAAATAGGTAGATTCATGATTCTTCACAGTCTCATTAATATAAGACAAGAATTAGGTATCTGAGACGATACGTTAATGGAGTATAGAATATGGACACACTTTTATAACTTAATAATGGTTAACAGATCTTAAATTTTCCCATCAGGCGTGGCGGGATAATTAGTACAAGATAGCTAGATCATATTTTAACTTTTTGGTAGTGGAAGTAGTTCATTTAATTCTGTGAACTATTTTCTATAAACCCAACCTTGTATTAGTTAAATAGAACTTCCGCTCTCTTACTTAAATTTTCATAATTCACTTTTCTCTTTATATGGTGTTTGAACGAAGCATTAGAAATATTAACATGAGATTTTTCCTAGACACAACTGATTTTAAAATTGCACTTAAAACTTTGAACGTAAATACATACATGCAATCTAGATTAAGCTACTTCGACTAATGTCATTAACACAATTGATTTCTAGATTTGTTTCTGATGATGTTTATAATTCAAAAAAAATACAAAATACATGTTTAGCTAATTGGGAAAAGGCAGTAATTGGAAGAAACCAAATCAGGCGAATATGACAAATGTGATTGTTGTTTAGCATTAAAACGTGTCAGTAAATTAGCATTTTATTGACGAGCTATTGGTTTCCTTTTTTCTCAAAAATCAATAAAGATCCACATTTGGAAATTCAAAACTTCGTGAAAATAATTGACAGAAAAAACAATTGTTATTCTTTCCAAACAGTTTCTTCGAATTAAATTACATTAATTCGACTTTATTGTTTTAATATTTCAAAGGAACAGCAGACCATATGAAATAGTACATCCGAAATAATTTCAGTAGTGGATGAAAGATATATATATTTTCACCAATTGGACACACTTTGTTTATCACCAAAAATTTATTCTACATCATCGACTACGGCTCAAATTTACCCTACTAGTGGTTCACAATAGGAAGTAAGGATAGAGTCAAAGAACATCTGCTATAGAGTTTATGACTACTGGTGTTGTATTGAACTAGAAACTAGAAAGAAGACTTTGGATTGGTTTAGTGTTTCCAGTGCAAAAGCAGTTCTTCTGTGTGTTAAAGTTTAATGCAATCCATTCTACAGAATCTAAGGAACGTTGAAGAGTATAAGTTAATTTCGAACTCTATTAGATCAAATTAATCATTGGTCACTGTTGACAAGATTGTAATATACTAAATATATTCAAAAGTAATCAAAAAAATATTATCGACAATTACGGCTCGATTTTACCTGACTGATGGTTCGTAATTGGGAACAAAGATGGAGCCAAAGAGCATCTTCTGAAGACTGTTTAAATACAAAAATCAATTGGAACGTTATTTGGTGTTGTTTTAGTTCAGATGAGAAATTGCGAGTGAGAAGTTGTTGTGATAAGATGCAATAACATCAAATTGCGAGCAATATCATCGCGGTTTTAGCCAGAAGCGTAGTTATTTTCGTATTTAGTGTTTTTACAGGTAAACAATGTTAATTTTTGTATAATTTTCAAGTATCTTTTGATGTGTTATTTTTTTAATAGACAATACAGTTTTCTTGCTTCTATTTGGTTGTTGGTGTTAACCTATGATGTCCTAGCTGCACTAAGGATTTATTTTTTTGTATTTCCATTTTAGTTGAATAAGCATTTTCAAAAGCAATTTCCATATATTTACACCCATTACTCCGTAAAACCTCCTGAGAATGTGAATTGAATTTGTAGATTTATTTAAAATATCTTAATCTTTTCATATGATTTCATCTAGATATGGTCTTAGATATAAGTATTTTCATTGGTGATGTTATTGGTCATTTATATGCCTCTAAATGCTTTAACTCTTCTTTGGAGTAAGAGAAAGTGGATATTTAATAAAAACTCTGTTCCACGTAGGATTCGAACCTCCGATCTCCGTGTTGGAAATTGAGGACTTTACCAACTTAACAATAATACTAGTATTTTTCATACATTATGTTTTAAGCTTATTTTACAAATTATTTTTCACTTTTCAGTTTGATTTGCTTCAAGGGCGTTTCTTAAGTTTCTTCAAACTATATATATTTTTCACTTTTTAGTGTCTCATGCTTTGAATGCGTGATTTCTGTTTTTTTCAAACCAAATTTATTTAATTTAATCGTATAATGCCTTTGCTGCTTGTATACCTACATCTCTCATAATCTATATCGAGTCTTAACGGTGTAGCTGGTAAAGTTGTCTAAGTGCACAATTTCCAACACGGATATCGAATCGTACGTCGAACAGAATTTTTATTAAATATCCACTTGCTCATGGTCCAAAGGTGAGTTTAAACCATTCAAAACCATAAAAGTCCTCACCGAGGTATTACAGAGTAATGGGCGTGGGAGTAAATATATGGAAAATACTAATTCAAATAGATTAGAAATACAAAAAGAATAAGTTTTCAATTGGATGTGCTTTGAAAGCATGTCTTTTTTGTTTTTTAAACTATTTTTATTTTTTATTATGCAATTCTTTTTCAATGAGTGACACTTTATTTTATTTTTAGCCAAATGTATTTTATATACGGATAAAATATATTACTACGCCTATGACTGAAAATACATCAAAATGTTTGTTTTCATTGTATAAATTTGAGAAAGATTCAGTTTTGGTTGTGTGATAATTTATATTTCAAGTAATCCACTTCAAATATTTCATCGATATTAGTAGACCCTTATATTAAGTGTCAGGTTAAATATGAGACTTGAGGCAAATGCTGAATACGGTGAACAGTTATGCATAGTTAAGGGAAATTTGTTATCATTTAGTTCAGTGCTAACGGACAATATTCTTTGCTGTCTACAGTGAATTCTGTGAGACAAGGTTCATGCCTTTGCTGAAACTACGCAAAACTGTAAGTAATATTAATCACTGATATTAGTACAAATATAGAAATATACGACTATTTCATTATTGCGGAGTATTTTTCCACGTTTCTCTTATTTTATCTTAGTCTTATTTATAACTGTAACTTATTCTTTTATTCTATATATCTGTCAATTAGATAATTGGGTTTTTCTATCCAATTTACACAAATTCAATAGTGTTTAGCTGTCATACTTGTCATTAGTACACATTGTTTTATCTATTTTTATTTTTCTCTGTTTTGTTTTTAATTTATTCTGATATTTGATACTTACTATTTTGCAACCATTTTCTTTCATTGTCAGTAATTGACTTTCATTATTAGTTATTTCTTTAATTCTAGAAACTAATTTACATCAATTACAAAATAGAATTTCTATGCTGTATTTCTGTTATGCTAAGATTTAATATTTTTAAACAGATATCATATCATATCCTGACTAACATATTTCTACAAATAATAAAATAAATATTGGAAAGTTGGTTTTCAATGCGTCCTGTTAAAAACATTACAAAAAATGGCCTCTTATAAACTCAGATGTGATTATGTATGAATTACCTGAATTGGTAATGAATTTCATTTTTTGAGCTGATTGATTTTTTTTTCTTGTAAAAATAGGACTAGTTATTGGATTCAAAAATTTCGTTCGTTAAGAGTGAACCGTTATTTTGCAATCGAATATCAAATCCTCATATTCGTCAATCAAAACCGATCACATGGTAAAAAAGAGTCTTCGGGTAGCGGAAAAGAATGAAATATTTCCTTAAATTATTGTGTAGATGATATCTTCTTCAAAAACGTTACCATTGTGGTATATCTGTTTTGTACTAATTCCCCAAAAGAAAAATTGCAATTCATTGATATACGTATATGTGGGGAGTTTCTTCAAAGTATATCTAAAAAAGTGCAAACTTTATTATGTCCTTGGTGTTTTGTTATTTAATTTATGAATTTATGGTAGTAATAAGAGATTTTCCGTATAGATACAGGTACGGTTTTTACATACATTTACTACATCGAGGCGCTAATTTACTAAATACTATGTATGGTTCTTTTCCTAACCTGTGTCTGAACGTATTAGGATCGTTTTGTATACCTTAGTTGAAAAACGTCATTTTAGGTATTTGGATTGTTTTTTTACTCAGTTTCAGTTACCTTCAGCTAGTGTCATTGTATAAAATAAAATGTTCATTAAATTGAGATACACTTCTCTTCTTAATCGTGTTTCTAATTTCTCAATATTTGTCGGTTTGACCCGAATTATTACTATTTGGATATCCCGGTTGCCCTTCAATACGTCCCTTTTCACCTATTTTTCTGCTAGGAAATATACCATCGAGATACTCAAGAAAAGATCGGGAGAAATAATATAATATTTTCACGACATCAGGAAATAAATTAACCAGTAGTGGTACTGAATCTTTTTGCAAGAATTCCGTCGAAGAATATTGGTCTTATAGCTTGATTACCTTCAATCTTTATCCAAACATTCACTTTTTGTGGTGGGTTGGTGTTGATGAATAATTGTTTCACATACGTTACTCTGAATTTTCTTTTTTTTCTCCTTAAATGCTAGTACCAGTTTGTCCAAGTATAAAGATCAATTTGATTAGGTTGCTACTATGACATGCAAATTACAGTACTACTACTAATTTAATAATGAAGGTATTTTATATTTAGAAAATAATGGATAATCGTACAAATATTGATGGAAGCACACAACAATTATGTGGTGATACATCAAATGTTGCAGTTGAATCACATTTGGGCACTTCGTCAATAACTTTCATCAATGATAATATACAACCCGGTATGTATAGGATTTATTTGAATATTGGTTATCATTTGTAATAATCTTATTTTATGGAATTTATCGGTATAATAAAACTAATTTGCTCTTTCTTCATTTGATATGAAAAAATTGACTAAATATTGCAAACTTACTATAATTTACAATAACTTAATTATGATTATCAGTAAAAAAGATGATTGTCAGAAAAAATCTTAGCTCGTGAGTCGATCTAGTAAATAAAATATTCATTAATTATAAAAATCATTTGGAAACCAGTATCTTGAAAGACTCGTTCGCTTAGTCAATGCATTATTATGAACTTGAGATTTTCAGATAACCCCACCGTGATAGTACAAGTAGTTAAATCAAGTTTGCGTATATGCTAGTAAGTTTTACCATTCTAGCACCTCGAAATTATTCTCACAAAACACTCTGAATTTACTATAACCGCCAATCGTATTTTCTGTTGTCTATTTAAGACTTCTTTCCTCTATAGTCAATACGATCAAAACATCGTTTGTTTCAAATTCATCACACTCCTTTGAAAATAATAGAACTAAAATCGATTTTGTGCCAAAGTGTACACCCATAGTGTTTTGTAGCAATACGCACATTCGATTTAACCAATAAGCGACATTTATAGTCTTGTGACCTATTTCGTGACGTTTTTCTTCAAGTAACGTGCCTGTCACTTTATTTTTCTATAAATCTGAACTTAAAAAATGACTGATAGTGCTGAATAAGAAGAGTTTTTCGGAAAAGTTCAATCTACTTCAAATCTAAGAAAGTAGAAAACAGATAGTGGACAAAGAATGTTGCCAAGAAAAACCGGTACGAATGCATGTCAACGAAAGAACTAAGTGTATCTTGCTTAATGATGATAGAGTTTGTAAAGATACACAATAAACAGCTGCTGAAAGACATGCTTTACATCATAATTTCTGGAAACATGATACTGTTGTTTCTCAATGACTTCATATCTGCGTGATCTATTAGTACAAAATATTGGCTTCAATTTGATTCAAACCCTGTACCTGTATGTAAGAAAACATTTTTATTTGAATATTGGTCGCAAAGCATTGGCTAAGAAAATTCAGTAATGAAACCATTTTAGAAGAAAATAGAGGTGGTGCCAGAGTATCAGAAAATATTATATTGTTACAAAATAAAGTAGAGGAACAAATCATATCGTTTAAATGTCGTCCTAAACACCGAGGTCGAGATGCAAAAACATTACGTCTTGTTTGTGACAAATTAATATTGTTAGTAATAAAAAAACTATCCAATTATTTGCGGACAGTTTCAGCTCTTCGCACAATAATAATATTAATGGTTTTCGCTTGGAAGTACAAAGTCAATATTGAATGGTTTTTCCTAGCACGTGGTCATTCATACATGATAGAAAATCGGGCACTTGGTATGACATTTTGGAATCTGTTGGAACTTTATGTACTATTCCACGCAACTTTACATGGATTAGCTGATAGGAAGTTCCTAAAAACGTAGTGACATCTACTAAAACATTTAAAATAATATAGGTGAGACGTGTCGTCATCGATTGCACAAATCCAAAAATTGGTTTAACCCTTTCTTATAGTTGATCTCCCACTTGTTTGCACACATTCTTTAAGAGGGGCATCGAGGAAGCTTAAAAAAATGCTGTGCGAAGTAGAAAATGTATTATAGAGATGCTCTGCAAAATATCAGCAGCGAAGATTCAAATTAAGCATTCCATATTCTTATTCCTTATTAGCATGAGATATTATTGTCCTACTATATCCTAATTTCGTCCCGAAACGAATCAGATTTAAATAGTTTTTCTCTATAAAATTAAAGTTATTTGTCGTTTGCAGAATTTTAATAAACCATTTCTTTCAAACATACTTTTTAAAAGAAAACAAATTACTGATATTGAACTATCAGAAAAAAAAGTTGATTCCTAAAAATTATCACTTAACGGATTTGGTACTTTTTGGAAACAAGCTTCTCAATTGGTATATTCTGGAAATTGGTTCACATTTTCCATATTTTTTGTTTTTACTAATTACCTTGGCCGTTCGATTCACACAGTTTAGTGTTAACTGCGGCCATATCGTGTAGCTCCCATAGTTCGGGCCGAAGCAGAATAGGGTCCTTGCAGACTTTTTTTATTAATTTTTTTTAAACGGTATATTAGTTCATAAAAAAAATTAATTTAAATACCTAAATGACGCGCCAAAACGTATTTGTTGACTAAGTGTAAATACAGTTTGAACACAGTTGTTGGGATTTTTCTAAAAAAAAACACCGTATCGTTGATGTATTGTACAAACAGTAGTGTAAAAACACCAAATAAAGTTTCCGTCCCTCGAGAGAAAATGCGACGAAAACAAGTTTTATCTATTGATATTTAAAAAATCTTAACTTATGGTTATTTTTAACTGTATTTTGAAACAGATTTGGAAAATTATATGATATGGAAACTATACAATGCAAAAAAATCTAAAAAAACTGCTGTTCCAACTAAATTCGATTGTTGGAAAGACCGGAAAAGGGCATTTCGTGAAATCTCGTCCGTTGGCATTAAAACGACAAAAAAACCAACATTATCGAAGAACTTCTTAGTGCCTTAACATCAGCTGGCTGTTCAAAAGATGTAGGAACATCAATGGATATCAACATAACAGAAATTGTAAAAAGTGATTCCCCATAAAATATTTTAGAAATTTTTTCATACTCGCCCATATTAGAAGTAATAAGAAATCCATCCTAAGAAATTACAAATGATAATGCAGTTATGGTAAAACCACATTTTCGGAGTAAATATGTACAAACATCTACCAAAATGATTTGTAAGTTGATCACCGTATAAATTTAAAACTGTTGAGTCACCTACATCGAAAGCTTTAATCAAAACATAACCACCTTTACGAATACATTTTAATAGAGTTCAAGCAAACAAATATGAAATTAGCAAAGAAGTAGCAACCAGAATGCATCTACCTTATGTAGATTGTCCGATCTTGCTTCGATAAATCCTATTTCGGCCATCATTTCAATTAGAATTGTCTTTGAAACCCTTACAAAAACAGAAATCACACTAAACGACCAATTACCTCCTTGAAAGCGACACACGGCGACCACGTTTCAGTATTTACTTACTTTCTACGTAACAACCCCAGTAATCAATAGAAACATGTTTTCTGTCACGTGTTATTATTCAAACTATCATCAATTTATATTTGCGATTCATAATATATATAATATAAGTTATAATATAATACAATTCAACCTAAATTCATAAATAAGAAGTGATATATAAATTACCCAATTACCCAAATTACTGACCACTGTAAGGACCCTATTGATTATTATTAGAATACAAAACAAATGGTAACACTTTAAGAAAAATTCAATAGCCAGATAAAACTACCACTTTGGTACAATCGCTCAAGATTTTTATATCCACATGTTTTCTTACTATTTATTCACAAAAAGTAAATAATTTGGAACAGTATATAAGTTTGAGATAATTAAAATAATTCTTCGCTTCATATACTTAAGTACGTTGAATATAAAAGTTTCAAGCATAATTTTCTCAATTAGATCCTAAAATTCTTTCGTAGTTGAAAACTAATAGAAATAAAGCAATTTTGAGAAAATAAAAAATTTCATAAACCTCTTAAAATTTCCAAGAGGAATTAGAAAAGTGTAACTTTTATTAAGCACTGCGAGAACTTCACAAATGTTTTATAGAATGACGATTCGTACGAGGAGAAGTGACTTTAGTCTGTCTAAATTTTACATAAATGTAACAAATATATTACTTTATTAAGCCGAAGACCTCCTGCTCAGGGGTTTGTTTGATATAATTAGTATATGCGTTTTGTTGCTAGGGAGAAATGTTCAATGTATAACAATTAAAAATGAGACAATATGATGATATTCCCTATAGAATTGCAAGGAAGGCTTCAACTGAGAATAAGACCAATTTTTTAAGTGCGTTTCAGAAAATGCTCTCTGTGGGCCTAATATTTTAGAGTAGAGGAGAGTTTTATATTAAATAAGAATAAAATTATTTGAAGCAAAGTTCAAAAGGGTACTAACCAAAAGAATTCAGTGTATTATGTAGACAAAATTTCCTGAAATCTATTCATGACTCACTGAATGTAATTTGTTTTTTTTTGGTGAACATCGGCTTCAAGAACTTGAAAATAAGCTTTTGATAATTGATGATAAAGACGAATTTAAGAGCTTGAAATTGTTCAGGGATTATATTTTTTTGCAGCCATATGGCTTAATCCAAGAAAGAAAGGATTTAAGTGCCAAGTATTATCATGAGTTTCCAATAATGCCTAAAAATGAAATTTGAAAGGGGGTACTTTGAGATGAACCAATGTTTTCAGGGCTATCGTTTATGGAAATACCAAATAATTAGGACAAAACCATTAGCATAGTCCGTATCCTTCAATTCTTGAACCAATTGAATTTTATAGGCTTTTAATCTGCCTGCCTTTAAAATCAAATGTAAGGTCGATTTTTTGATGTTTAACGCTTGGCTTCGCTTTCGGATGGATAAAGATGAATTTAGATGGTCGACGCCTCAACTTCTTCAATTGATTTTATGCACCATATGACAAATTTTTTAATAACACCGAAAAAATGGTACCGGAAAAGCTGAGGATGACCTAATAAAGAAAAAATAAAAGCGGAGCTTTCAAAATTTTATAAGTTATTAACGAAAATGTTGTATTATAAATCATGTTATAATAAACGCAGTTATTTGGCGCTTACTTCATTTTCCTTTTCAGTGGAAACTATTTTTCCTACGAAAAAATGTGTTATAACATTTTCTTGTAAAATTTTCTCTGCATCATTTTTTCTACTGAAGTAATTTTGTTATATTTTGCACCATTAACAAGATATTTAAAAAAAAAAAACTGTAAAAACGTTGGTTTTGCCCTAATTATTTGGCTTTTCCGTAAACGATGGCGATGAAAACATTGGCTCTCCTTCAAGTACTCTTTTCAAGTTTCATTTTTAACCATAATTGGAATATCATGGAAATACTTGGCAGCTTCAGGTAATTTTATACTTTCTTGAAATAGCGCTCAGAACCAAAACTATTGTTAACCTACAGACAAGGACACTATACTTTACAGCTTATCGGAAAATTCCCTGGATTATTGCAAAATATACAAGTCTTAAACAATCCTGGTCAGGATGGCATATCCTCAAAAAATGAAATTTTGTCACATGTGCATAGACTAAACCATGATATAATTGGTATCAAAGTTATAAAAATACAATAATGTACTGGTATGACAGTAAAAATATTGTCTGAAACCAAATAAGTTGATTTATTTCGGAGAATACACGTTTATAGTGATAGATATAATCCTGAATTTATTTATTTTATAACTTTTTTTTTCAGTCAATGGAGAGGCCTATTCGAACGGATTCAATTTTGAAAACAAGGTTATAAGAAGCAATTTTTGTTTAAAACTTTTCCTAATTATAAGTACTCAGTTTGCCATTACTTCAGGAATCACTAGTTGGTTTATATCCAATAACAGTATTACAAATTTCAATAGAAAAAATTTATCGCTGTTAATTATTATTGCTGTTGTATCAATAATGAATTTTATTATGCTGGGATTCTGCGGAGAACTTAGAAGACAGTTTCCTGTGAACTATGCATTTTTAATGACAGTTACTATTTGTAAAGCATTTTTATTGGCTACAATAGCTAGTTTTTATGACAATTTAATTATAGTTATATCTGTTTCATTAATATCAATGACATTATTATTATTGAGTATTTCGGCTGCTCAAACTTTTGTCAAATTCAATTATTTTGTAGGTTTGATATTATGCTTTTGTTTTATCTCTATATGCGATTGCTTGATTTATTTCTTCAGTTCATTGAGTATTTTGGACACGTTATATTCTTCATTAAGTGCTCTAATTATTACAGTTTACTTCCTTCATGAAGTACTGAGTATGGTACAAGAAAATCATACATTTAATATAGCCCCTTACGAATGTATATTTGCTGCTCTGTGTACATATCTTGACGTACCAAATGTTATATTTGGTGTATGTTTCATTTGTATTGGAAACTTTAAAGAGTCAAAAACAAAAGATTCGAGTATACCGTGAAATTTCCAGTGAAATGATGAACAGTTACATTGTTCTTGTAATAATTATAAATGTTTTGTTTTTGTTCTAGTAATGGATAGTTAATCTACATCTAAAACAAATGGTATAGAATATGTGATTGATTATTGTCTTTCCAAGTATGTAATTTCGAATGGTGTTGCGGGTTGAGGACACAAAATGAAACTGTCGAAGATTTTTTTTTTGAAATGCCAACATTTCGATCATTTATTTAATCTTTATCAAGGCTAAAAGTAGCTCAAACCTTGATGAAAATAAGTAAAAAGTTGTTTATATAAATGAATAGGATATACTGAATCTACGACAAACTATATAACATAAACAAATAAGAACATTGTTGTATAAAACAGAAGAACAATAAAAAAGTTATTTAAAGAAACTAATACACACACATATAAGTAAAAACCTGTGCAAACAACATACCTTTTTAAATTATTAGACATTAGTCAAAAGATAAAATTCATATATACATAGGTATTCCGCACGAAGAGATAATTCTGTTTAGATACATCTATCAGTGAATGGATACTTCCAAACTTTTACAATATTAACAAAAGCATGGACGGTAAAAATTGTGGGAATTATCGTAATTATTACCATCTAGTACTAGTCCGGTGAGTGTGTATATGTACCATGTATTTCTAGCCTTGATAAAGATTAAATACAAGATCGAAACTTTGCATTTTAAAAAATTCTTGGTCAATTTCATTTTGATTCTTCAACCCGGAACACCATTCGAAATTGATTATAATATAAAACTATAATTGTGATGCTTACCTGTAAAAATTTAATTAATTTGGAGATAGAGGCACAAGTGTTCACAGGCATACTCAAAAGTTTTGCTTCGGGACTTGCAAAATGTTGAGTAGATAACCAAAATTGTTATTGTGTCTTTTGAATCTCAGGAGTATATTAGTTTCTTCCGCTAATTCCGTTTGTATCTTCAATATGTTGAAGCACCCAAAAATTGTATAAACAACTATCCACCTGTTATTAGCTAATTATTGTAACCTAAATTATTAACTATTGCATTTTATGCTTCCTGTGTCATAAATTCGCATCGCCACTTTAGTCATTCAAAAGATTGACTTTGTAAACCCATTTTTATAACTGTATAATATTTATAAACAATTTTGTCATTTTGTCATAAAAAGGGATTAAGATCCCAAAATAAGTCACTCAATATTTCTTCTTGCCATCATAGCGGTTGGAAAGTACTAAAATTGTTCATACGAGAAATAGAACCTATTTCTATTCTAACATATTGATTCCATACCTTTATATATGTTTATTAATGTTGCACATTTGTATTCAAATTTCCTTATATCACAACTTAATGATGTTAACTTTAGACATCTCCCTGTCTGGCAGTACAGCCTCGATTCGAGTTTAATGTATCCAATCTAAGTAATTTCACTCATGAAACGATGTCTCTCGAGGATATATATATATATATATATATATATATATATATATATATATATATATATATATATATATATATATATATATATATATATATATATATGTATCTACGTGAAGATGAAGAAGTAATTGGAGTCCTGTTACGTACGATCTTTAGTATGAGAAAACAACATTTGTAAGGGGTTATAAATTGTCCATATATAGTTAGAGATTTACATAACGGCATAGATTTGAGCAATACCTTATTGGTAGATAACGTAAAGTTTAAGTTTGAACTATATTATTGAAAATAAAGGGTAAAAATAGCACTTTTTCTAATTATAAGTTTATTCATAGAAATAACGATTATGTAGAAATATACCAGGATTAAATTGAAGTAGCGATATAGTGAATCATATAAATTTGGAAACAATTGAAAATTATTTATTTCTATTTTCTGGTATGGTCATAACAAAATTTATACCAAAGTTAACGATGTATCTTCTGTGTATTTTCAAGTTTTATTGCTATAAATTGCTTCTATTAGATAAACTAATTTTCTTGTAATAATTTTTTTAAGTATCTCATTCTTACCTACATTCATCTCACGCTCATTTAGACATTTCCTTTTCTATTACATCATTAGAAATTGTTTATAATCTTCAATAGATCAATCAATGAATCACTACATTCCAATTATTACTGAAAAATTCATGGCATCTTCCATTTCGATAAATTTTGATTTTTTTTTTGTTTCATCTCCGAAATGATCGCTAATTTAATTTACTATACTTCATTTGAAATATGATATTAACTTTCACCTTAATCATTTACCAATTATCTTAATACGAGATTTAATTTTCTATAGTTATACAGACTTATGGTAATAATGATTGTTATTAAAAATTACTATAATATATAGTTTAGTACTTAATTTGCTTTATGTAATAAAAGTACTAGCAGATGATTATGCCCTGAAGGCGACGCAGGCTTGAAAAAACCGAATCAGCTCAGTTTGAATAATAGATATTTTTTTTTAATTTGATTTGACTCACTATTGCTTTTACTTGCGATGGTTTGGAGTCTCTTTGCTGCTTTTCTCCATTTATTATTGTTCATGACGGCTTAATGTCAGTTCTCTATTTTTATTCTTTCTAGAATATCTCTACATGTTTCTATCCATTTTTTCCGTGGAGACTACTTTTTCCTTTTCACTCCTCCTCCTCTTACCTCTTACCAGGTATCTTTTTACATAAATATCTTGCTATAACCACATATCCCATTTCATATTGGACCGTATAATATATGCTATGACCTCTGCTTTCGTCCTTCTCTTCTATTTGATTTGCTCCTGCACTTATTCAAAAAATCCTTCTTAGTACCTCTGCCTCCCTTATGTTCATTTTGTTTTCTTCTTTTTTGTTCATTATCGAATATCCGCTGCCATAAAGCACCGTTGGTTGTGTAACTGTCTTGTATATGCGTACCTTGGCGGTTCTTAAAATATCTTTTGATCTGAATAGTTGTCCTAGATCTCCAAACGTTTTGTTGCGACTTGGCTGGCTTCACCTCTTTCGTTTGTTGCTGTCACTCCTAGGCATTCGAACTTCTGGAATTTATCAAATTTATACTCCAATGCTCTGTCGTCACTTTTAACTGGCCGAGTTTCAGAAAATGCTGTAGAAAACTTTAACTAAACTATGTTGTTGGGATATTTTCATGACCTATCCGAAAACTTTACTCCGAACTCTGTCGTATTCGATGACTAATTGTAAATAATAATTATTAGTTTTCACAAATTACGTGAATATGTGGCACCAAATGAAACGTTTTTCATGAACGAGATCGCATTATTATTTGTTGCATTTGATGAATTTTTGGCGATAAGAATTTGTAAATACGTCTCACATGTAGAAAATAGAAAATCAACAATTGCTCTAACGGTGTCATCTAGATCTCATATTTTCTTCAAGAAATTAAAAATCCAGATTTTGAATCATGCCACAACAAATGAAACTATCAGCGGAACCTTCCAAAATTGTCAATTATATGTAAAGAAGCCAAATAATATATAAATGTTAATTTACATTTTCTTAATAAAACATAAGTTGATTGAAAATTGATTTTTGTGCCTTTATGCTCGTTCTGGCATCCATTATGTAGCTGGTCTCTAAGATATAAAATCTCAATAATGTACTGGTGGGGCACAAATAACTGTTGTTAATTGTTTCTGTCAGAGTTATATCGATACATCGAAAATCCTATATTTTATCAACAGTTCTAAATTGAATCAGCTCTTCGTTGATTCGATATTTTCAGAAGTATTAAGATTACATTTGAAATAAAAAATTCATATCTTCTGTTTCTGTTCAAATGTTTTTTAAAACAACTTTCCTCCAGAATTGTACGAAATATTGTTTCAATAGATTTTCGAAGTTCCCAGATGCTAATTTTTATAATTTTAGTTTGGGACTATTCTGAGCTAGTACAAAATTTATAATTTAAACAATATTATTTCTTATTTTTTTCGGAAAGTCATTGTAAATAGGTACAATGATGATAGGATCGAAGTGTTGTACTATGCACATTCAGAATCTCTTGACTAATGAAAGTTCTATTAAAAAACATGTTAAGTTTTCTAAGAATTCAAGAAAATTATTTTGGCGGTTCTTATGGAAGACCTTATATTGTTACTATAATTTTTTCCAGTGGTATATTTCTTTGTTTTGTTACTTTGTTTATGTGTATATAAATATATATTTTTATTTCTCCTATTGCCCTATTATTTTTAGTTTTTTTATTATAGAATAAATTTTGTTTGAATACTAATCGATTGTTTTTTCTCAAGTGTTTCCCACATGATATTATCAACTATATCACCAAGAAACTTTCGAAGCTTTCGAAGCCGCCCTTATTTAATAGAATATTTCAAATGTTCATAGGTATTTTGTTAAAAATAGTAAATATATACTGAAGTTTGAGAGACATGATTACTATGATATCAGAATTACTTCAATCGAGGATCCGGGTGCATTTTATTTTAATAAATTAGATTTGTGAGTGTTTTAGAGCGCTTAAACTATGTTCTGAATCATCCCATACATTAGGAAAAATAAGTATATACATTTTTGATAATTTAGAATTATCAAAACATCACAATACCATTCACAATGTACAGTCCCTACTGCATTTAGTACATTCATTCCGCTACGTAATGTTCTTTTTTGTTTTTCGTGTTTCTCAACGTGGGACTCACGTCCCACAGGGGGCAATTTGATTGTAAAGGGGGGCAATTCGAAAATGGACACGACCCAGTTTAACCCTTTTGCTCTGAGCCATTTAATTGCAATGCTAGATTTCGGTACCAAAATTAAAAGAAAAAAGCAAACTCTCAAATAATATGCGGTCAATAAATATTATAAATTCGTTTGACGAGACCAAAATATCAAGTGGGTCTTTGGCGTCATTAAGTTTACTTCCCTGCGCAAGACAGGCCCCGAGTGGACTCCCGGAAATTTCACAATCTCGCTAAACAACGCAATTGTTTGCATCTGAATGTATATTTAGTGCTGGTAAAAAAAAAGAAATTGTCTGGATATAATAGAACGGGGAAACTTGTGACTGAAGCTGAGCAAATTGGAAAATAAAATCTCTGTGCATGTTTCAAGCGCAAGAATTTCACTAAATTTGGCTAGTAGCATAGTAGCCGGCCCTGTCCAGATACTGTCTTTCACATTTTTTGTAAATGGCGGAACTCGTTTGATGTTTATTTGTACATAATTTTTTAGTAGCAGGCGGTTCATTTACAGTATTTATCCTAAATAATTTGTACGAATTATTAAAAATAATCGAAGTCATTATTTAAGTGATATTTAAAAGTGAATTATTATGAAGAGTGTAAAGTGTGTGAATAAATTAAGAACGTCATTGACAATATTTATTAAATCAACTCACGAATAGAAAAAGTGGATATAAATACGAAAAACTTTACATTATTATAGAAAACATCTTTATCGAAATTATTTCGAATTTGAATTCTTTTTTTTTTTTTCATTATATGTTTTGAAAATTCACTTTGTGCTCATTAACCATTTTTGTATGTTAAAATTTATGTCTATCTTACATATTAGGGCTTTAGGTACATGGTACAAAGAAGGTTGGGAAACACTATTTCAAATAGTTCGATTCTTTGTCAATAGCGGAACAAACATATACTTATAAGTATATGCTAATCCATGTTTGCGGACATTGGGTGCTAATCGTTGAAATGAAGCATAAAATCAACATGTGAAATGAATATACTCAGGTAAGTTGATGAGACTAGATGAAATAAGAAATGACACAATTAGACGCGAATTGAATGTAATGGATGCAGAGCAAAAAATCTAACCTTCAGTTGAGATGGTTCGGACAGATAGTGATAATGAAGGAAGACAGAACACTTACGATGAAATTGAAAATCGAAACGAATAAAAAGAAGGAAATGGAAAGGCCTAGAAGGACATAGTACCCAGAACTAGCAAAAAAAGAACTGCACTGTATACGGACTAAATAGGAAGCAACTGATAGAGCCTCTACACCTAGCAGTTGCGGATAAAAAAGTAGAAGCACGAGAAGATTATAATATTATTTTTATTGTTTTGTTTATACTGACAATGTTTAATATGTTCATTTCAATACGTAATGATCTTTTTTGTTCAAATAGTTCGATGTTAATAATTGAACAATCTTATACTTCTAAGTGTTCGTTCAGATACTTTCTTAAGAAATATGTGATATTCAAGGTTTTTTAAATTGATTTAGTATTTAACATATTCTTTGAACAACATTCTTGCAATAATTATTTCTAATGATACGGTGCGGTGTTTTACATAATACCGTATACTATTATATATTAACGGTGAAAATAATATACACAGAATATAAGAATAAGAGACGAAAAACTTATCAGTAACTGAATAAGCGATTAAAAATTGCCGAGATCCGTAGATTTCAAGTGTATACTCGTAAATAAATTGAAATATATAATTTAATTAGTCTTACTTCTCATGCTTTAATCTGACATAAAAATCAAAATTTTGGATTGACAAATGAGTTTATAAGTATCATATTTTAATCATGTTTGACACGAGAAAACTTTCTTTTTTATTAGGAATTCATTATAAAATACGAAATAACATTACAGGACATTTTTCTGTGCTTTTTCAGCTGTTAAGAACAGAACAAAATAGTTTTTGTTACAAATCTAAAATCTGTTTTTTACATTTGACCATTTTATGTGAATTTAGAAACTCACAATTCAAATATTTCAAGATTACGTTTATGATAATGAGACTCCATTGGTATATCTTAGTCTGGAGATTTCACAAAGTATTTGAACTCATCTTAGCTCATTAATTGTTAAATCCTTTTTAGAGGGTTGAGATACTATTCTCCGGAATGCTGCAATAATTTGAACAAATTGGATTAAAGATGCCTTTTTCAAACGATTCCTATCTGTATTAATATTACGTTATTTATATTATAAAAGTGTTAACGCCCTGTTTATACTATAATGATTCTTTTTTATAAATCAATTTTTAAGGTACAAAACAACGTAATCGGTATACATTTTCATTTTCAATCTTCAGGAATAAATTTGATAAAAGTACAGTTTCCTACCATAAGTAGAGAATCTGTTGTGAGATCAGGCCTCTAAATGATTAAAATGCAGTAAATATTCAGTTTATGGTAAGCTTTGAAGAGCTGGAGCACTAAGTGAACAAACAAAAAATCTAACGTGCCGCGTGTTCATTCAAATAATATTTTTATAATTTTTAAAAAATACTGAAAGTAAAGAACGTTGACAGAGATGGGAGTGAAAACATTATGTAACGTTCTTGCTAGAATTCCATTTAAAAGGTGCGTCAGATGGTAAAAAATAAAAACAAAATTAATCACAGCGTTCTGTTCTTTATTATTCAAAAACTACCAAACTGATTTTAAAACAATTGCAATGAATAGTTTAGTAATTAAGTTCAACAACGTGGAAAATAAAGGTTATTTAATTAGGATCGATAGATCATTCTATCCGGAATGACATCTCAAAAAATGATTTTTAATGATTGCAATTGATTGGTGTAATTGCAATTGTTATTAACAAAATATGATGAAGAAAAAGTTTTCAGTTTTGTGTTAATAAATCAAAAATTATTAATATTTAAAAAAAATCATGAAGTTTCTTCGAAGAAAATGAAATTTCCTATAAAACTGCCCCATCTCCTATCTGAATATAGGGATCTGGGTGGCTGTTTCAATATGGCTGTGACATTGTTTTAATTATTAGTTAAGAATTTTTTCATCAAACATTTTAAATTAACGTGTTATAAAAAACTTCTGACTAACGTCATATTTTTTTCTGAAGCTCAAAAAATTACAAAAACAGCTATACATAATAAAGTACTGCCTTTTTGAAAAGTTTCTTAAGATTCTTATGTTATTCCGATTAAGTAAAAATTTTTCTCGAAATTTATGATTTTCTTAGGAGAACAAAATTATGAAAACAAAGTTTTGAAAAATATTGAAATTCTCTATTCGTTTATAGCAATTTGTGAAAGAAGTATCGGAATAAATTTGTAACTAGGGTTAATTTAAGAATTGTTACATGTGAAATCCGTAGTACCTTGATATAAAAAAAGTTTCATCACCATTTTTTATAAATTCAATTTTTCGGATTTTATAAAAAATTTTAACAAACATTAATTTTTTATCACGCGATCTTGTTAAGTATATATATTTAAGAAACTCCAAGAAGCAAAAAAATATAGGCAAATTATTAATACTTTTTATCTCATTATTTATAAATTTTGAATTAAATTTTATTTATTTACATTATTTATAAAGGTAACATTTTTTTTAAGGAGAAATTATTCTTTCAAGTGTCTATATAATATTATAATCTTCCAAATTATTAAATTAAATTATATGCTACAAAAATATTATTTTATTCGATTCACCCTCTTTTGCGCCGTCCTGGCCATGTCGAAACTTGTTGCGCAGATACTCATTTTCTCTTTGAGAAATTTTTATGAAATCTGTTACATTTCAAAACTTTTTGAGTTATTAAAACGAAATACTGAAAACTGCTTTTTTTCATCTTAATTTGTTATTAACAATTTTACTGTCACCAAAATGCTCAAAGAAATACATAAAGAGGTGCTTCCGAATCAAATGACCTATAGTCATTACAAGAAAAGTTCACGTTCATAATTTGGCTAAGTTCCATGTAAATTGTTTGAGATATCATCACGAAATAATTTCTTTCTAATACTTCTAGATATATAAAAAAAAATCGCAATGGAGTATATTTAATAATTTTATAAAAAATATGCTTCTTAACTTGATAGATACATAAATAATTTAGTACCTATTATTTACATATATTGTGCTTCATTGTTAAGGTCCAGGACGGAATATTCTACTGTGGTAGGGACTAGACTTTCAAATGGGAGATTAATAATATAAACTGGTTTGTATAAATGGTTTGTACATAGTACTTACCCAGGTGGCTGGTAACTAGCCGAAAGAAAAGATTTCGGTAACGACATTGATCTCTGTTGCATTTCCAAAGTGTTGTTATCTCTTTCATCGGAAGGGGCACTACCTGGACGCGTGACTATCGTTTCGCGCACTTTATTAAAATCATCAGACGTTTCGTCGCGATGTAAAGACGTACCCGAACTTTTCATACTAGTTTTTATAGACGCGGATGCTGTTAACCATGCATCGCTACCCGATGATGAACCACTGACAGTGCCGAATGTTGGAGTACGATTTTTTGGATTTATCGGCGAAGTTTTGCGGCTATCTTGTTCGCGTTTTATAGATATATTAGGACTTGTACGTCGATCTGTTCCAGGCCTACAACAGAACAAAAAATAATCTGCTCCTTAGGAGTACTAGAATATGCAATATTTAGTAAGTATATATAGTATAAAACCAAGGCAATATTCAGTATAAAGACGACTAGAATTTAATATAATTTATGCATATGTCGATATTTTATTGTCATTTGTTAGCTCACTGTGTATTTCGAAGTTATGTCAAATATATTGGGTAGTAACGTAACAGCTACGATCGAAAACATTTGACATCGAGACCAACAACATTCGGCAACGACATGCTAAGGGCAGGGAAGTGGAAGCAAATATCAGACAGAATTCTCAAACACAGTTAACCGACCATCCAAGAATATTCACGACAGAATATGCGGGGTGTAGTGATGAGTGCAGCCAGTCATTTGAAATAAGTGCTGTGGTCTCCTCTGAAAGGGGTTTTTTATTACACAGCAACATACAGTCGCACACGTTCCATCACACTCTATTAACAATCAAGGTTAGGCTTTGAGACACTAGAGCATCTTTCTTATAGCCCAGATCTCACTTCCGAGGACATTTATCTTTTTGGAACACTCAAGAAACCTTTAAAAAGTGGTAGATTTCGACATCTGAGATGCGGCATAAAAGGGGTTTTTGATCACGTACACCAGGAAGGCATACGAAAGCTTTTGGCTTGCTGGACTAAGTGCAATACTCGAGGTGGTTTCGAAAAATAATGTAAATGTTTTACACCTATCTTAGTTGCATAAGTTATAGAACGAGCGAAATTTGAAGTAAATTTTGACTCACCATCGTATATCTAATATTACTATAGAAATAAACGTTCAACCATTCAAATGTTTGAACTCTTCTCATATTCTTCTACCTGGCCGTCCCTAATGTAAGCATCATAATCCTTCTGAATTCAATAAAAAGACAAAAGAGACTATAAAATGAGTTACCTTTCATGAATTTCGTTGGCAGTTAGACAACTTTGTTGTTTTCTCCTCTCCATTTCTAATGCCAAACGTCGTTTGTGCTGATCTTGGGATTTTCTTTCGACCTGGGGCGCTCTGGAAGAATCTAGTGACCTTTGATGCGTTGGATAACTATGAGAGGGGCGAATCGCGGCACTGGAATCTCTGAAATAGAATTTCATCATATTCATCCTCTAAATTTATATCAAGTAATTTCTGTGTTAACTAAATTATTTTTGGAATTTAAAATCTAGATTTCATAAATCTGATTGTTTTTTAAGCTGATTTAACATTTATTTTAGTTCTGATTCTTCACGAGTTCACTATATTATAAATATATCTAACATACAAGTTCAATTTAATTCAAGCAACATGAATGTACTTATTACCTGTGAGAGCACTGTGGCCAAAAACTGCAACATTGGTCTATCCTATTTTCATAACCAGAAAGAATGGGACTAGTCGCTCCTCTAACCAAAACTTTTTGAGCTTCTTTTTTGGAATTTCCGACATAGTAAATTGTAACACCGTTATTAAGATAAGATTTAGAAGGAGTTTTGCTCTTCTCTTCTTTAGAAATACCGCTGTTAAACCTCTGATTTAGTAGAGCTTGAGCTGCCGCTCGGGATCTGCTGCCTGTAAAAAGTAACTGAATCAGGATTCAGTACATATATAACTAAAAATTAAGGAAGAATGGAGGTTTTCAAGGTTATTGTGACTTAATCACTTTGAAATGATTAAATATTCAATTTTTTCGTTATTTGGTTTAAAATGGGCAGCCAAATACAATAATAGTATATCCGAAGTTGTATGCTTAGTTTTCTAAGCTCAGATCCGGTAATTTTGATTTATATGATTCCTACTGATTAGGAAAATGTTATAAGGTCAGAAGTAGAATTAAATCTACGTCAGACATTTTGTGGGTTCACAAAATCCTGACGTCAGAATTTATAGCAGAGGAAAATAAGCAGAGCAGGTGTTTAAATTCCCTATGATCTATCTTTTCAGATTCCACGGTCGAAGAGGACGACCCGTCAAAATCATGGGTAGAATTAGCAAGTGTTTTAAGAAATACCTCACAAAGTGTTCTAGGATTCAAATCTAAAAATAAAAAACAAAAATGGATGACCGATGAAATTTTGCTCTTAATGGATGAGCGTAAAAAACTAAAAAAGGACATAAATAAGTACAGAGACTTACAGAGACCTATAAGATCAAAAATTAGAGTTGCAAAAAATGAATGGCTTAAAAACGATTGCACCAAGACACGATGATTTCAACCTCCATAAAAGATTAAAGGAAGCCGCTGGTATATTTAAAAAACAAAATCTAGGTATAATAACCAACCAGGACAACCAGATAGTTATGGGAGATCATGAGAAATACAGGATATGGGAAGACTATGTAGAAAAACTTTTTGACGACAATAGACCAGAACAGACCAGAGAATTCGATGCAGAAGAATGTCTAGCTGGACCTTCTATTACCAAAGAAGAGGTAGAAAAGGCTGTATTAGTCGCAAAAAAAACAGGGGCATTAGAGTGCTTCTCAAGCTGTTCAACAAGATATATGATACTGGTCATTACCCTGAACAGTGGCTATTTTCAGTTTTTATTCCTATCCCAAAAAAATCGAACGCAAGAAAGTGAGAAGATCATAGGCTAATTAGCCTTATGAGCCACTCCCTAAAAATATTCCTAAAAATAATACATCAGAGATTATATAGAAAACGTGATAATAATATAAGCGACTCGCAATTTGGATTTAGACAGGGGTTAGGTACAAGAGAGGCAATAGTCGCAACACAGGTCCTTGTACAGAACTGCTATGACCAAAGAAAAAATGTTTGTCTATACTTCATAGACAACGAAAAAGTTTTCGATAAAGTTCAACATCACAAACTTATGCAGCTCCTCAAAAAATTGGATTTGGACGAAAAAGACATTCGTTGTATCGAAAATCTGTATTGGCACCAAAAAGCGCGAGTCAAAGTAAATCATGGTCTAACTGAGCAAGTTCGGATTCGCAGAGGAGTACATCAAGGTTGTATATTGTCGCCGCTCCTGTTTAATATATACTCTGAAGCCATCTTTCGAGTTCACTTGAAGATAGAGACATTGGGATCAAAGTCAATGGAGTCTGGGTCAACAACATACGTTACGTCGATGACACAAAGCTGATTACAGATAATATAGATGACCTACAACAACTAATTAATATAGCAGGCGGACATAGCCAAAACATGGGATTAAACATCAACATCAAAAAAAACTAAATTCATGATTATCACTAGGGAAGCAAATACGTTTAGAAAATCTAGAGTAACATATAATGGAAAACCTATAGAACGGGTAGGAAAAATTTAAATATTTAGGAACATGGCACTATGAAGAATGGTCGTCAGACGGTGAAATAAAATGCCGAATTGAACAAGCTCGAAGTACATTCACAAAATTTAAAAATGTATTTACATGTACCGACTATGATCTTGATCTTAGACTGAGACTTGTGCGGTGTTACGTTTGGTCAGTGCTTCTTTACGGGATGGAGGGTTGGACATCAAAAAATTAGAGGCATTCGAAATGTGGGTATATCGTAGAATCCTGAAGATACCATGGACTGCCAAAGTGAAGAATGAGGATATTCTCAGGCGTATCAATAAAGACCGTGATATCGTGAAGAAACGAAAGTTTGCATAAAATGCGAGGCCATAAATATCAATTCCTTCAGTTGATAGTCGAGGGCAAAATTGAAGGTAAGAGAGGATTGGGACGGAAGAGGATGTCATGGCTGCGGAACGTGAGGCAGTGGACGCGTATGCAAGATATTCAGACATTGATCCATATCGCTAGAGATAGAGAAGCCATGAAAAATGTGGTCGCGAACATCCATATGCATTAAAAGAAGAAGAATGATCTATCTATCTATCACATCACATGCAACGTATTGGTAGAACGGCACCAAACAGTATTGAATGTATTGAATATAGTAGGTATACACGGAATTGTTTATCTGGAAGTTAAGTTGACAACTGTCAATGTAGATATTTATTACGATCAATTAGATCGTATAAAACCAATCATTAATCGGAAATTATTCGGTTATTGTTGACCAAGAATTGAATATGACTTTATTGTTTTTCAGTATTGAGTTATCTTCTTCAAGTGCATAAATTTATTTTAAATCTGTGGAAAATAGAAGAAATCATTGGATGCCAAACAAAGACTGTACGGGCCACAACAATTCGATATTTTGATTGTTCAGTTTGAACTGATGTGTGAGAGCTGGCATTGGCATGCTGCTCTAATGGAACGGTGGCAACATGTCTAGTTATTCCGTGAAAACAGACAACCAAATGCTTCGAAGTGCTTCGTGATAGAATAACTTTTGTTGGATTTGGCTTATCTTGAAAGACCCATGATACAGCGCCTACCACGATCTTACGTTTTTTAAAGCCAGGCTTTTCTTCTACGATTCAATTACGCTATTTCGAGTAATAGTTTTTAAACTCGATATTATGATTATTTTTTTTGATATGAGAATGAAAATATTTTAATTTACCGTTATGTAGTTGTATTCATTAAAATGTAACATATTGTTATTCACAGTTTTTGCACGAATTTCTAAAACAAGATGAAATAAAACGTTGAGTTGAGGAAGTAAAAAGAACTTTGAAATGAGGTATAAGTTAACCCCCTTCTAATTAAGATTTTATTAGTTATATCCGCCCCGCAAGCGTTTGAGGTAATTTAGTTTATTTTAATTTAAATTTAAAAATAAGTGTCACATATTTTTCAATTTATAGGCACAGCTTATTTTTTCATATTGACATTCTTTGAGCATAACAACATGGTTTTTATTGAAACAATTATTTAATAATTAATGTACCCTCTCTCACTAACAACAGCAAAAGGTTTATTAGCAAATTGTTATTCCAGTTCATTCATTACATTTTTAAATGTGAGGTGCTTTTAGATTTTAAAATAACCTTTCAAAATTCATTTTGAAGTTAATTATTTCAGAATTAGAATATAGAAGGGATCGTTCCTTAACGTGAAATATAAGAAATTTTGTAAGTTGAGTTGAGCGTAATTAGTAGTGCCAAAAGCTTTTAAACTTTTAAATTACATCACTTATGTTATAAGTATATTTTTCCCCTAAGAAAGTCGGATACTCCAAATAAGAATACCGACAACTATGTACAATTTTTTTTATGAGAGACATCAAAAAATATTCATGTTCCCGGAAGCTATTTTTCCTTTTCTCAAGCATTAAGTTAATTTTCCGATGAATATGTTTCTCAATGTTTGTTGAATATAGTTGAAAATTGAGAGGCTATGTTTGGTATGAATGATTTCTATTGAAAAGTGAACAAAAAAGATATTGGACATCTTGGTAACTAAAAAGAGATTTGGAAATCTCTCCCTAGAAATTGGATAAGTATGATCAATAAAAATTTTTCTCCTTTGATTACTTCTAAGGAATGACATAAATGAGTTTTATAGCGTAAGCAATAACTAGCAATGGGAACAAATATTAAAAAAAATACACTATCCCTTTACCACTTTTTTTATAATTATCGCTATATAATTCAAACATTTTAAGAACATATTACAAATTTCGGGAGAAAATACCAAATTGGTCTAGAGACAAAGTTTTACTGGAATGGCTTAAAGTGTTATACTATTCAGTACTGCTGTAGCTGTAGCTCCGTGAATCACAGATGATTTTAAAATTATTTAGATGCGGCTCGAATTTGTATAAAATCATTTTCAACAGATGTTAATTATCGAAGGAGAAGTAACTTTCACTCTAGAGAAATTTCACTACAAATATTGTAACTGCAATAATGATATTCTATAGTAAACCTACACATTATTTCAAACAGTAAATGATTCTTCCTTTACTAAAGCGAATATAACCTACCCCAATCTCCCCTAAAATCGTTAAAAGCAGAACGAATTGGAGTTCAGAATACGCGTAAACGTGCTCAACACTAATCGTCGAGTAAAGACCTATTGTGTTGGCCGTTTTCTGTAATCCATGTGAACTTTTTCTGTTACATTTAATTGCTTTATTTTCGACTAAGCTTAACATCCATATTTTCACAAATACAAAAAGAAATTGGTTAACTTGGCCTTAAAAGCCATTTATAAGGCTTGGCTTACAGGGTGGCGGTAATAATTTCTCATTTTTAGCAAATTCCTGGTACTATAAATCAATACTACAATATAAAAAAAGCAGAGATAAGTGTAAATGATACTTACCATATACAAAATCGGTAACAATTTCAGCTTCTCTCAACATTTCTTCAGTGAGATTTTCTCCTTCCATCGAATGTAGTTGAACACTCTGACTGTGTTTCTTAGATCTGTCAGCTGTATTAATTATTTTTACAATAGATCGATGTGATTCTGGATGTTGTGGGGAAATTCTGGTTTGGTTGCTTTGAGCATCTCTTGCGAAAGTCTGTGCTTTTTTCTCGGGAAGCTGAAGACTTCGAGATCTTAAAAAATATTTAATTTGATCAGTTAAGTGAATAGGCTTCATAAAAAAGTACCAATAAGAATTGCTTTTGGATATATATTAAAAACATTTTATAGCTGCCGAGAAAATGTATAACAAATTCGGTCACGAGAAAATTTGTTTATTTACGCTTCACTGTACTTTGTTGCTATAGAACTCTTATTAAAATGTATTGAATACCCTCGGGAAGCCAATAATATACATTCCACGCACGCCAAAAACCTAAAACCTGCCAATAGGTCCACTATAACGAGGTCCAGGCGACTAGCCCTATAGTTAGTTCAAGACCAACTGTGTTTGTGTTAGTTTCAACAGTGTTTTTGACGGTAAGCGTATTATTAATTTTCTATTTTAATAGTTTTCTATTTTTTTGTATCAGCTTTTCATTTCCTCGGTGAAATTCCGAGGAGTAGGCAGATTGAGGCCTTGGAATCAACCGATAAAAGGGAACGGAATCAGATCACTTTTTACAAATAAACGAATATTGATTTAGGAGATCGTGTTTCGAGGCCATATTAATTATGATAAATTTTTTAGTTCCGCCCAACTGATCTACCTTTATCCAATGCTACAGTACATCAAATTCAGCTCTAGCTACAACCCTGTATATTTGAAAATGCACCAAATTTTATTTATAAAACCAACAAACTGGACCGTTGTACATATAACAAAAATATGGTGCCAGAGAGCATTGTGGGGAAGGTGCGAGAGAGTCAAAAATAGTGAGAAAGTGAGCGGGAAACAGTGGCGCGGAGTAGAGAATACTTACACGTTCGGATTTTCAATGGCGATTTTTATTATTCTCGGCTTGTCATAATATATTTTTTTTGTTAATTTGACTTTATTACCTTAAAAAAGCTACGAACACAGGCGGTCGAGTCACCTACACATCGTCTGGTTTCTCATTTTATTTCCCTCCCAATCCCAATTTGCTTAATCCGTCAGGCTTGCGAAGTTGGGACTTCTGGAATCGTAACTAATCCCTATTATCTTAATATGATGCGCTCGAGTATTTCAGATGATCGATCTGAGGGGTCCTCTTGAGTGCCCTTTATTATGGGCTCATGTTGACTGGTACTTGTACCCTCCCATATATTAATCTAATATACGCCCGAGTAAATCCCAAAATCCCCTTTTGGGCACTCCTCCTTCAATAATATCATTTGCTTTTATAATAGTTCCATGTTTTTATCATGTTCTGCTACTAGTTTTCCTATATTACCTTTCTCCCATATTTCTATTATGCAACAAGACTGGATTTACAAAAATTCTACTATAACATAAAATATCAAATATACCAGATTTTATTGAAAAATGTGGCTTTAATTTTTTTATTATGACAAGTTTTTATTAACAATTAGAATATGTTTTACATTTTATGGGTTAATTTGCTCATGAGTGTTAGATAATCTAACATCTATAATGTCTTGGTGAGGCTTACATCCAGTGATGCAACCTCACCATGCAAAATTTTATTTGATTGTGTCATTCTTTTGGAATCAATATTTTTATGGAAGTATGTAGTGAGATGAGTTGCAAGTAAATCTGCTTTTTCTTTGACGCTTCTAGCCCACTATTCGTGTTCGTTTATTCGTATAGGTGGGGCTGTTATCTTGAGGTTTTCTAAATTTTTTATTGGCTTCCAAATGGAATTATATTTTCTTGTTAATTTAGATACGTATTCCTCAAATTGTGCATCTCTTATTTCTTTAACTTTCTCCTTAATTTATGATTAAGTCGATTAAAATTGTTTTTGTCTGCGAGCTCCTTTGCTACTTTGCCCGAGCCTGATTCTTTTCTGCTGTTAGTCTCTTTATTTCGAGCGGGACATCTTTGTTTCCTTTTATCTGTTTCGTGTTCGGTGCAGCAGTTTGGGCAGTCTATTTTAAAGTTATGTAATCTTTGTGGTAGTATTCTAATTATGATTAACGCTCCAACGGTTGCAATCATAGGCGAGTGATCAGAATTTAAGTCAGTGCAGGATAGCTGTGTAAGTTTAGTTTATTCTATTTGTAACAAATAAGTCCAAAAGGTCGGGAATTTTGTGTAGGTCAGTTGGCCAGTACGTCGGAGTACCTGTCGAGATAAATGAGTATCAGCTAGCTTCTATGGTTTTGTATACTACCCTTCCTTTAGTTGTGCACACTCTGGATTTGTATTTGGCTTTTAAAATTTTTTTTATCCAATTACGCCCTCTAATAGGAGGCATACAAATTCGAAAGAATTTTCAGGTTCAAGGCTACGTTATAAATTTTATTCGACAGTTGTTCTCTAGATGGTTTCTTATATATAGTCGAGAGCCACTCTTATTGGATACCCGGTACAATAGACATGTGATCTGGACACTGTGAGCCTAATCGTTATTTTGGAGAAAATGTTATAAACCATATTGCCAAAGAGGTTATGGAACTTTTTTGTTGGATTAGTTGGTGAAACCGAATAGGTAGAGCGACTGTAAGAAATTTTTATACTACCTTCTTGATATTCTAATCCTTTTTTCTAACATAGTTCCACCGATACTGCCAACGATAGATCGGAGAAATTTATCTTATATTTTACAACTATTCTTCAATATTCTGTTTGTAATTTAAAATATTAATTATAATTAATACAGTGTTAACAAATAATCAAAGTAAGATGAGTCTCTTAGTTAAATACACTGATATAATCCCATGTATATTGTGAAGATATTTCTTGTCTCGACGCTGTTCAAATCAATCCGATGCTCTTCTTACCAGTTTAAAAGAATTATTTTTAACTCGTTCTGCTATAAAATAACCGTATTTAGGGTACCTGCTTAAACAATATCTGAATGTATCATCTAACAATAATATTGAACAAACTCTCTTGGTATCAAGTTACCAATTATTGGCAATATTTGTTTTAATGTAATAGGAAAAATTATTAATAAAACATTAGCCAAGCTTAGGCGTTAAGTATCAGTTTACTTTAAACTAATTAGGACTTTCTTTTCAAAAACACTGAGAATCTAGAAAACAATTTTGACGATCATTATGTTCAAAAAAACTCCATTTACATCCTTCTATAAAATATACACTCACTAATCCGGCACATATGGGACCATGGGTATTGCTGAAATTATTGAATACACCAGACTACTGGAAGATCATAGATAACAACAATAAAAGTGCACAAAAACACATTTGACTGCATTCATGCAATTACATTTAATATATTTACATCGAAAGCTATTCAAAAATTATCCAACACCTACTAAAAAATAAACAGTCCTCAGTTTACGGTACAGTATGGTATCGGTACGTCTTATTTCATTGGATTGGAAAAACCGTCAATTTTTTTTTGTTTGTTAGAGATCTTATAGTCTTCTCAAAACAACGATGTCCTCAGAAGATACATTACTTTCTAACCACAGCAGTTCCAAATACATTCATGACGTTATCGTTGCTCACTGAGTGAAGGCATTCTTCTTTTTCGTTGTTGTCTTCTTCATCATCTATACTAGTTATCTCTTCGAGTATCTCTTCATCTGTTATAACCTGACCGATAGATCACATCTTTACAACCTCTGTTGTGAGGCTTTCGATTCTTTCTACTAGTTGTTTGGGGATAGTATTTTACATCTCAGTAAGCTCTCGATTAACACTTTCATCATCCAGTACCAATATTGATGCTTCATTTTATAGTATTGTTCCAACAAAGTTATGACCAAACGATTGTGTATTTCCCAAGTAGTAGAAATAGCAAGTCCAAAACGTGCCAAATATTATAAAAAGAGAAAAACCATTTAAAATATTTAAGACTGAACTGAATTGTTATATAGAGAGTATACAGGGGAGGTATTTGATTTCATGGACAGGTCTTGATATTGAATGAAATGAAAATATACATTGATGGGATGCCATATTTATGCAATGACGATGCTATGTTTTTATGAAAAACTTTTATTTCCAACATATTTGTTCCATTTTTCATATGTAACGATACCTAAAATGAGTTTAGTATTAAGTACTCGATTGCTTTCATATATTGTTGCAATTATACCATATTTTTTATGTCAATCAAACAGTTTGTATGATTTAAAACAATTCGTTCATCGACTCACCTTCTAACTTTACTGGTAGCATCTTCTTTTGTTGGTACTCTGGTTGGTTGATATACAGATCTTGCAGAAATATTCCTCCTAGCAGTTTGCGGTATCGGCGGCCCCGGTGGAGATTTCGAAACAAACTCGTCACTACTACTAGATGAACTATCGACCGTTTTATTACTATCCGAACCGGCAGGAGATCTCCTTAATTGTGATCGATGATGTACGCGATTAGCTCGACCAGACGGAGATATTCTATCGGCGCGTACTTGTGTTGTATTAGTTTTTTCTCGAGATTGTTGCGAGATTGTTTTTTCTCGTAACAATGGGGGTTTATCGCGTTCGCGGTTAGTATTTGGTCTGGCTATAGGTAACATGCTTATATTTATAGAAGAGCTGTTATTGTCCTCCTCGTCAGCGTCTTGGTAATGATCCACAGAAGAATCAGTATTTTCTGAAAGGCGAGGCATTATGTTACCAGGTCTGTTGAAGCTACTGTCTAAGCTACGAAAACCCATGGAAGAGGACGAAGAAGAGGAAGATCCCCTGGAAATAATTGAAATTGTTTATTGTTATGCTTAAAATGCATATTTATAGAAGGAACTAAAATTTAGTGATACAAAATGTATAATGTGAGGAAATCTACTCACTTGTAATGCTGCAGAAATTGAGACCTCCTACCAGTTGTTGTATCCTCTAAAGATTTAGTCTGCGGCATCCTGTTTAGATTTCTTGGTGGTTTTTCAATAATGGGTGACACAGATTTCACAACTGGCGTAGTTTTCAATGAGCTTGTGGATTGTGGACTGATTCTCCATTGTGGATTTGGTGGTGATTTTCCACTGGTATTCCATAGAGGCGAAGGTGGAGATTTTCTTGTTTGATTCCAAAGAGGTGAAGGAGGTGATGTTGATCTAGAATTCCATAGAGGAGACGGTGGTGATTTTCTTGCGTTCCAAAGTGGTGAAGGTGGTCCATTATCAGTCGATTTCCACCTTGGAGAAGGTGGAGATTTCTCTCGTGCACTACGTAGTAATGGAGTCGATTTCCCCATTTTATCTGAAAAATAGATTAAATATAAATTTAGAGTTTTTAGATAAATTCGAAGAAAACTTGATGTGATACGAAATGTTTAAACTTCTTAAAAAATAATTTCATGAAACTTTATATGAATCAAAGTCTAATGGAAAAAACAAATAAATGGTGTATATTTTTATTCACATAATATATTTTAAACGTACCTAGTTTCCACTGGGGAGATGGAATAGGTTTACCACTTGGATTCCATAGAGGAGAAGGTGGAATTTTGCCTGTTGTTTTCCACTGTGGTGTCGAGGGTGGACTTCCGTCGCTATCTTCTATGGCATTAGAACGAGGTAAAAAAGGAGCTTTTCCGAAGAATGTTCTACTCCTCTTTATAAGAGAACCTGTAATTTGAAGTAAATTGTATAAAATTAAAGTGGGTTATACTAAAATTCAAAGTAGTAAAGCTCATTACAATAATTTGACTTACTATATTTCAATATTTATTACTACTTATTATAATTGAACGTGAAGAGCATATTTGTTGTTGTACAGTTGGATTAAGTATAAAATCACAAAAAAGGGATTTGCATAATAAGTGTGCTAAGAAATTTGTAGGAAAGCATAGAAAACATCTTTTTTGTATAGAATTCCATTATATTATTTAATATAGTTTCCTTCGATGGGAATATAAAATTTATAACAGTAGCACACATTTTTCGAACCCACTTTTATAGTTCTATTTGTTTTTAGCCTCAAAATAGCAATTTTGCCATCGTTTTTATTGATTTGTGACACGGTGCTTGGTCTTGATGAAACTGCACTTTGTTCGATGGGTCTATTTTTTCTCGATTTAATCCTTCATACGGTACGATAACGCTAGGTAATAGTTGCTGTTTATGGCTTATCCTTTTTTTAAATAATCGTTGAACATTATACCATACACTCCCAAAAATACCGATGCCATAATTTTGCCACCCGATTTCCACGTCTTTCAACGCTCTGGAGTCGGTTCATCACATTCAGTCCAATCGGTCGTCTGTCGATTGGAATCCGCTGTGAAATGATAGACCCATGTTCCATACGTTATCACATCGATACAAAAATCTCATTTAGCTTCACTTTACAGTTATTCGAAATTGTTTTGTTGAGTTTTTTGGGGGCGTCTTCACTACAAATTTCACCTCATTCAAACTCAGCAAAACACTCCTCAACGGTTGATTTTTCTGGGGCAATGTCCGAATAATGTTTATCGAGAGAAGTCTTGACCTCAATAGTATTGTGTTGCCAAAGAGCAATGCTTCATTCCTTCATTCCTCTTGAATTTTAGAAATAACCGAAAAACATATAGATTTTCTTATGGGAGCTATGAAAACTTGCTCAAAGACTGGCCGAGAAGTGATTCTAAATCTTCCACCTTTTTGACATATTATTGGAGAGTATGGACGAAAAATCTCCTCGCAGAATGTTCAAAGAAGAACTCAGGATGAACAAAATAATATATATATATATATACAAATATACATTTCTTCAATTTGATATGTCTACTTCAATTCTTGTTATCCTATGTCACAAAAAGGATCATTGATAATAAGTTTGTCTGATAGATCTACCCAATTATCAAATTTAGATGCTTAGTTATTCAAAAAGCAAAAACTGCATTGAAAGAAAATAATTATCAAGAAAAAATTATGAACAACATATTCAAGAAAAGGATACACAGATACTACAGTCAATGAAAAAACAGTGCAGAAACGGAACATAGAACATTTCTCCTTACCATATGTATAAGGACTTTCCCAACAATTATCGCATAAGGTCATAATACATTATCCAAATATTTCAATAAACTAAAATCTAAAATATCAAAAAACAATAATATATCAAGTACTTTGTACTAATTGTGAAGCTGTCTACATAGGGCAGACATCTCAGTATTTAGAAAATAGACTAAAGCGTCATCAATACGATAAAAAAATAGAACTGCAATAACGAATCATGGAATATGAAGAAAACCATAAATTCAATATTAAGATTCAAAAATTCTTTGAACGGAATTTAATACACGAAAAAGAGAATTTTTAGATATGCTTCACATTCATAAAAACGAAAAATCTATAAATGATAATAAGACCAAGTTAATTTGAGTGAATTTTATAGCTATAGTTTGTAAATTCCATAACTACAAAGAGTTTAATTGATGACTGGCTATGTATTTGAGATGTAAAAACTAAGGAAAAATTAATCTTCTTTGTTAAAACAAATTTCTATTTCGATTCTATTCTTATTATGATATTCATGATGTAGATAATCTATTGGTTAACATAAATACACAAATTGTCAGTGTCAATATTTTGATAAAGACTAGAGGAAGTCGAAACGTCAAATTATCATATGTCTTTAAAAAATTATAAAAGAAACTAATTTTAAATCAGAAGAGATCTACAATTAAGAACATTTAGAAGCCTATATAAATATACATATATACATACATATGCTTATATAAATTATACACATACATGCACTCCAGTATCTTGACAATAATACAGTTGACAAAATTGAAATCAGCTCAAGAAGTAGTAGTCCAATCAAGAAGGAACGCGATCCAATAAAAATAAAAGTTCAATATTGAGAAGCAACACATAAATGGAAACGAATCAAGATAAAGTATATGAAATTATCAAATCATCTGGAAAGTGCGTGACTGGGATTTGGTTTGGATATTGAATCAGATTATGTTCGTTTTCATCCACTGCAACTTTGATAGATCTTTTTTGATTACCATTACCACCAGACGTGTGTGACTGTGTCTTCTACTTCATTGCAGAACCTACGTATTTTCCGCCAGGTTCATTCTATCTAGGTGTTTGGATTAAGTGAATAAAACGTACAACAGGCTTAAAAATAATGAAGAAGTGGGACAAAAAGAAGAAGAAAATGTGGTAGAAAACATCGAGTAGATTTCTATTTTTGCCAAGCATCAAAAACAGATTAGAAAGAGCAGACAATATATGTATATTGTCAACTGATACGAAAGTGGAAAGGAAATTCAGAGCAATCAGAACTAAGATGAATTTGCAATAATATCATGAATACTGATCTTTTTGATGAACAATTGAATGTCCAAATTCCTTTTGGTTAATGATCTAAGAGGATGTTTAATTTTCAGGATTTTATGTATAATTTTCAGTCTATCACTTTAGGTGATAGTCAATTTCAAGTTAAATTTATTTGTCTAGGAATATAATAACTTTTGGTAATTGGTCACTATTTAGTTTGGAAAAATTGCCGGAGCTGTATCCAAATTAATGTAAAACCTCAAATTGCTTCGATATTTGATTATACTCACCTTTCTCAACTTTATCTTGAAATGCGGGAGGTGGAGAAATGATTGGTGTAACTGACGGGGATTCTGGAGGTGGTGAAGGCGAGGCACTTTTTCGATTGTAGTCACTTGATTGAAAACTCAGTACAGAAGGTCTTTCATTAGCAGGTTCACTGTTGAAATGGTAATCAGTCAGTTTACCTGCTGGCTTTTTAGGTAGTAAATTGGACGCTTCCGCAGGACTGAAACGTCGATTTTCATCTAATGAACGCTGCTCAACTTGTACCCAACCAGACTTATTAAGGTAAACGCCATCTACTTCTCTATCATGCCATCGAACCTTAAAACGTAATGTATTTCTGTTATTCAAAATGAATACGAATTCATATTGTTGCAGTTTCTTCATCATGATATTCATTTTTAACTTGTACTTAGATATATACGATGTGTGGCTGTTAAGTAACGAGGTTCAATGCTTGCACCAAAGGTTAACGACTGTCAGCTGTTACTCAGAAGCATACTCTTTCGAAAGAGATGTCTCAGTGTCACACATCCACATGTTTTTGTGTTATTTAATCATTTTTGAGATAGGCAAGAAAATGTTGATGGTGATCTACATTCAGCTCGCCCTTTCACGTCAAAAATGGATGAACATGTCGAAAGAGTTGATCTGATCGTCAGCTAATTAATATTCATGCCATTGATGAATCTAAATGATAATGAATATGGACGGTAAATTTTACGTGAAAGTTCTAACATGCTCATAAAAATATTTATGTTGATATTTTGAATACGATTGAAAATTACTCAAACTTATCAAGAAGTTCTCATGTCTTGAGTGGCTGACACAAAAGACTCTTTTAAAGAATAGAAGGTTCGAATTGAGCAATATATGAATAAGGAAGGGGTAAATAGTGAAGGTGGTAATAAATAAATATACATATCTAATATCAAAATAAAAAGTTTTATATCATCAGTCTCGTGATTTAATAGTCACACCTCGTATAGTTCACGTGAAAGGACAATATATATATATATATATATATATATATATATATATATATATATATATATATATATATATATATATATATATATATATGTTTCTAACTTGATTTGGATTGAAACTACGACACTCTTTATTTCCGTTCCTATAGAAAATCAAAAATATAAATATCCACGTCACACTGCGTCACACTTATTTCAAAGGGTAGTAGTTTTTATGCTGGTTTTTAATTAAATTACTTCAACCTCTTGCGAAGGCGGACACAACCCATAGCATCGCAACTGGTTGACTGATACCTTATTTTGAAGGTCCCTTGGGGTCATCTATAAATTACGTTACGCTAAATTCGATTTCATTTTTGACTCTCTTCACTTTTCGTTACAGCTTGTTATATCTGTCTATAAATATACAGGAACTTGGCTCCCCTAAACAGCCTATTTGATATTTGAATAAAATTTTATATTCTACAACCAAATTGAATATCAAGTTAATAATACAATAAACCACTGAATATTCAAAATGACCAGTAAATAAACTATTTTTCTATTCAATATCAGCAATCCAGGGGTTATGCAAATATTCATAAATGTCTAAAACTTATATTGAATTATCTTCAACATTTCCGAGCTTTCTGCCAGCCTCAATTTCATTCACATTTCCTGTGCAGCTCTGAAGATATTTTATACAACAACAGTTTTGCATTAGAAGATAAACCAATAGTAAATTATTTTATTAAACATTCTAAACAGTTTCTCTCACACTTATCTCTTTCATTTCGAAAAACTTCTCGAGAAAATGTTTTATAAACAATTTAGATGTTCTAAATGGCTCTCAATCGCTTCAATTCATTTATCATTCCGCCACTGTCTTACTGGCAGAAATTAATGTATGGGAGCTTCTTCGTTATGGAAGTGAATGAGATTTTCTTGCAAAATCACGGTACCAGCCGCATCAATTTGATTTTTCAAATCATTTATCATTTCTTGAAGCAAATTCCATTTGGGTTTACCGACAATATTTTCCTCCCCGGATTCGCAGATTTTTGTCGTTCCGATGGCGATATATTTGGTTGTTATGATCAAGATACGTATACTGATAAGTATAACAAATATTTTCAAAGATTTTCTTGTTTTCCATTTGCTTCCTAAAATCTAATCTTTCTCTTGAAGTCGTAGTCAAAAAACTGTCGATTTTGGTTAACTGTACTGGTTACTTCAAGATTCCGTAGGATATTCCTTATTGGTGTAGTACACAAGGAGGTACTCCATTCAAGTATTTGTCATTTAACAGTAAAGAAGTTCTTCTTGCGCATAATCCACATTTTTGTTCTTTGTTGAAGTGTAGACACCATTCAACAATAGTTATTTATGCATGAAGTGAATAAAGTAATACGGCAATTCCTACTAGTGAAAAAAAGTTACTTTACTCAAGAGGTTCATGCAAAATTTTTTTCACGTCCGTGGAATTAGACAAAACTTTTATCAATTTCTATTTTGTAATAGTAGTATTAAAAGTACAATTGTGAACATTATTAATTTGAAGTGAAGAAGAAGTTACATTACTATTGGTACTTGAATTGGCAACATTTAACGAATTCAAAGAAATATCACAATCTTTAGTAGTATTAGTACTTATTGGAAAGTTCGTAAGGTAGTGAACATTTACAATGTTGTTTGAGGTCGAACTAGTTGTAACCCTCCGCAACTGTGTTGTATTTACACCCACCGTGCTTCTTAAGTTGAATTATATAACCACCGGAATCCACTAATAGAGACGTCGAAGAGCGCCGAAATGTATGCCCAGTGCAATTTTTTGAATTAGGAAAATTCAAATGTGTTGCGATATGCGAGGGAATTTTTGTAAAGGTATAGATACCTACAACTTGGGTTTGGCATTTTCCATTTCTATTCTGCAAAAATAAATGGTCTGTTTTGACATTTGTGGATCGTTGGTTTCCATATTTTTTATAAATATTCCCAAATTCAATCTATTGTCAGATATTCCTCCAATAACAGTAAATCCACGTTGAACATGAGTTTTTGTATCAGGTACTGTGATAATTAAAACATTTCCGGTATTATTAATATCGTTACACTTTATATAATTCCTCCCTCCGCAGAGCTCCTGCGATTTCGAATATTGAAGCAACCTGAAAGACGTTACAAATAATATTTAAGCTTACATTAAATTTTTTTTGCTGTCAAACCTAATGCATGACATAATGATCATCTGGAGCTTGTAACAGAAAGTTATTAATTTCTTCAGGGGCAAATGTTTTAGATTTTTTGGGTTTATAGCCAACTGATTTTCAAAATATGCAATGAGTTTCTAGTATTTACTGATGTCGACGTCGTTATTTTCATTAGGGTGTCTTTCAGTTTTGAATAAGTCGATCAAAGTATTGAACATTTCCACATTTTGGATATGGTTCCAAAGCAAGCATCTTCTGGTGTGCAGTTGAAGCTTTCTCCACTATTACTCTCCATCACTAATAATAATACTACACTCCTTTTAATTAGTCACATAAGGGATTTTTTTGAACGAATAATAAGAAATAAAAGTATTACATTTTTTCTGATAAACGAAATAACCTGAGAAAGAAAGCGTTTACAGCCCACTATTTTGATAAAACAATTTTATAATTGCGTTAAAAAATGACATGTGACGGTAATTTTTTTCACGCTTTTTGACTGATTCAGAAATTACATTCTTTATGAATGCAAATGAATGGAAAAAAACTTTTATATAATAAAGGACGTAGAGAAAAATAGTAATAAACGCATAACCTTACAAACTTTGTGCCATATTGACAGAATAATAGATAGAGAATATGTATACGATAATTTCAAGAATGCCATTCCTTGAGTTCTTCACGTTCTATAACCTGTATGACGCAAGAATTACATCCGAGATTCGTTTTCTCTGGGGTCATTGGTGGAGAACAAATAGGAACACCATTAAATCCCTAAATGGATGAGACCGAAATAGTAGAGAGAATAGTAACTAGAGAGAGGATCGTGTGGAAAATAAACTTCTTTGAACCACACAAGGCAGCGGAACCACATGGAGTGATACCCATTATGCTTGAAAAGTCCATTGACTGTATAATGATGATATTGAGTTAATTTTCTAGCAACGCTCCAGAAAAATGGAGAGAAGTTAGGGTTGCTTTTATACCTAAGGAAGGTGAACTGAGTAGTATAACACCAATAGACTAAAAGAACAAGGAGAAAGGATGACGGAGAGATGGTATCAGTGTTATTCCCGATAGAATTGGTAAAATATGCTATTAATACTATAATCAGAGCCATACACAAAGATATACAGAAGATATTAAACGAGCGATTTGACCAAGAATCAATGGAGAACAAAATTTCTCACAATTTCCAAAACACCCCAGCATGGACTATATCGGTATTCTGCTTTGACGGAAAACGACTGCAAATGCTAGGGAATGAAACAATTCGAAAAAATAGCAGAAGTAGAAGTAGACAAAATAAAAAAAATTAATTTTAGGTAAGAAAGTTTAAACTGCACACCTGAAGATTTTGTTGAATCGGTAACTGCAGAGATTATGAATCTTGTCCCCGAGAAATTCAGGGAAAAGTATTCAAAGGAATATAATTCTATATTGGAATGGCTTACTAAATAAGGCATAAACAGCTTAACAGAAAGAGTGTTACTAGCTTGCTTTGGAACTAAATCCAAAATGTGGAAATGTTCAATACTTTGATCGACTTATTCAAAACTGAAAGACATGGACATGGAAATAACGACGTAGACAATACTCGAAACTCATTGCATATTTCCAAAATAAATCAGTTGGCTATAGACCCAAAAAATCTAAAACATTTGCCCGTGAAGAAATTGATAACTTTCTTTTGCCAGCTCCAGATGATCATTATGTTCTGCATTAGGTTTGACAGCAAAAAAATTTAAGGTAAGCTTAGATATTATTTGTAACATCTTTCAGGTTGCTTTAATATTCGGAATATCAGGAGCTCTGTGGAGGGAGGAATTACATAAAATGAAGTGTAATGATATTAATAATACCGGAAATGTTTTAATTATCACATTACCTGATACAAAAACTCATGTTCAACGTGGATTTACTGTTATTGGTGGAATATCTGACAATAGATTGAATTTGGGAATATTTATAAAAAATATAAAAACCAACGACCCACAAATGTCAAAACAGATCATTTCTTTTTGCAGTATAGAAATGGAAAATGCCAAACCCAAGTTTTAGGTATCAATACCTTTTCAAAAATTCCTTCGCTTATCGCAACATATTTGAATTTTCCTAATGCAAAAAACTGCAGTGGGCATACATTCGGCGCTCTTCGACGTCTCTATTAGTGGATTCCGTTGGTGATATAATTCAACTTAAGAAACACGGTGGGTGTAAATACAACACACCTTAATCAACATTGTAAATGTTCACGATCCTACCAACATTCCAATAAGTACTAATACAACTATAGATGGTGTTTTAATAGATTTTTTGAATTCGTTAAATGTTGCCAATTCAAGTACAAAAGTAATGTAACTTCTTCTTCACTTCGAATTAATACTTTACTTTTAATATTATTATTACAATATAGAAAGTGATGAAAGTTTTGTCTACGAACGTAGAAAAAATTTTGTCTGAAACTTGTAAGTAAAGTAACTTTGCTCACTCGGCCAAACCGTCCTACTCATGAAAAAAATTATTACTTTACTCACCTTTCTAATATCTATAATTTTTCTATATTAATTTTTTTTATCTATGGTGAGTTTGTATGTTTTAAAAATCTTATTCTTTTTGTGTAACTACTTTGTCAGTGAACAATTTCATAATGGCTTTTCAACCTTCTTCTTCATAAATATTGTACAGATAATTCAATTTTATTTAAATATAATTTTTGAACTTTCTATTGAGGCCGAAATATAGAGATTTGTACGTTTTCACATTGACATCCTGCATTTCTCGTTAAACTACGCATCTACTTTTTCTCACCGGTGATAATTCTCTCTTGGTGTTTCCCATAAAAAGTTCTGGAGAGTCCACTTCTGCCGTTGTATGGAAGCTGGGCGAATTTTGCCATTTATAGGCTCCAGTTGGACCACTGAGAGACTGATGTTTCGTGAGAGGAGGTAAACTAGATGCCGCCCCTCTCGAAAAATAATTTTTAGCAGTGTGGTTAGAGTTAGAAGAATAGGTGAGGTTGGTTGTTGTTTTGTTTTCCCAAGGATCTGTTGTATTTCGAACATGCAGTATAGAAATATTCGGTCCTCTGAAACAAAACAAAATATAAAGAGTTTATTGAGATATAGTTATTATTGATATTCAATTAATTATTGAGAGTTGAAAAACTGAATTGAGCAAAAAAATTCAAAGCAAATAATAAAGTCATGAATATATTACTTTAATTTTACCAATAAAATTATTTGAAAAATATTATCATTATCAGTGACTAGTAATGTTAAACATTAAAGTCTAAGTTTATTGATATTAGGGAATTATCGAAATAAATGCGATTTTATCAAAGATGACTTTAATTGCTTATATAGTTCTTACAATTTCAATTGCAGAATACAGTTATGCGAGGAACAATCAATATTTCATAAATACGCACGGCACTCATACCAAATTAAGAAATGAAAAATAATGTTTACTCCCAATATAAAATTCGGACAACATCTAACAAACCGTCAGTCCACGTGGACTCATCATCTCCACTGTTTACCAATCAAAACATCGAATCGTAAACATATATGCAATTCTATTGGCCGAAGCTGTCGAAAGACGTATGTACACAATTTCTTTGAAATATTCCTGCTTCGTTTCGTGAGATCTATTTAATTCATAAATTTCTTTAAATAAATAGTAATATGGCGTTATTTATACCAAGGGCGAATGAAGACAATGAAATTGCACAGTGTAGTGAGAAAAAAGACAGAGCAACTTATTTTAAATTTATATATGTTTAAAAAAGGAAAATATTCAGTAATCTGATAATGCAATCATAATAAGAATTGCTGAATTAATTAGAGTGAATAAATTTTCCATTTATCGAGTATCCACGAGTGGGTTTGCTGTGAACCGAAAAACATGTAAAGAAGAATTGAAATCAGTTGACAAAGCTAATCAAGGTTATATACGTAGGACAATTTATAGTTTATTTAAGGAGAACAGGGTTGCGACATTAGAAGTAATGCAGCAACAGGTAGCAGATTATCCAGAATGCAACTCCTTAAGATACCAAATAATGGTAGTAACAAAACTCAAATTTTAAAATTCAAGTCTGAAAAAAATATTCCTTTTCCTGTCAGCGATCGTAAAAAAGGCCCAACAAACAAAGTTGCTTACTGTTATTAAAGGTCTAAAGTTGGAGAAAGTTCATTATACTGACAAGATATGCAAGGAACAGGGTCATACTCCTCAAACTACCTCCTTACTGCATATTTAACTCTATGTAGTTAATATAGGCAAACGTAATAATTCCCTATCATATTTGGTTAGGTTGTTCAGACAATTTATCGAAATTGAGACTTTTCAATGGAACGAAACTGGCTGTACAGAATTGATAGGTCTATTACATAACCTGGGGCACCAGGTCTCATTCTTCATTCTATTTTGAGAGATAATTAAGTTCCAACTATCATATACAGAGAATTGTTCAAAGTAAGCTCCATTTACTTCTCAACGGTTAAATGTCCTATTTTGAAACTATTTTTATCAAAGGCGGGTCACTTGAGCTGGCCAGGACCAGGTGGACCACTAATTTTATTTATATATTTTCTTTCAAAAGAAAATGGCAATATGTACGTTTATATGTACAAGTTATTATGTGTTAAGTTTTTCAAGTGAACAATAAAGAATAAATATTTTTAAGTACAGTACTTACGTACATTAAAAAAACCTACTTTTTACTTGTATCTTTTGCTATCAAAATTAAATTATACCCCCTCCTGGCGCCAAAGCTGGATCCGCCCTTAATTTTTATACTCCAAATGTGTCTGTGGAAATAGTCCTACATTCAACAACAATATGTTGAATTTGTCATGTTCAGTGGCAAAACCCCTCGATTCACGATACCCCTATAGGAAAATCCAAAGGTGTGGGGTTCGGAGGTAGACCCATCTACCTCAATATTCCTCAACCACACAGTAATAGTGTTTAAGAGCAGCAATCTATTAGAATATTAGTCATATTATCGAATTCAATGAAAGTATAATAGGTTCTATTGCATTTCGCAAATTTCCATAAAAACCTTCTAGATAAATCGGTATAAAGTGTTTCAAAATATTTTCCCAAAACATTCAACATCTTTAAAAATCAAAATCAGATATGTGTTTTCTGAAACATGTGAAGATTTGCTTCATTCAAATACCTCATATTTTGTCTATTTACATTTCTATTTAGATACAAATTATTTTTGTCACTAAAACAAATTCCAGTCTTCGAACATGGTCGATGTCTGAGAGTTAATGAATCGTTGTCAAGTTGTAAACGTGTATATATACTACACTTTGACTGACTTCACCGATATATGCAACTTGAGTTAAAGATATAGGTTTTACTATTAATTCTGTCAACATATAAATTTTTATCAGACATTTTTTACGAAGCTTTTTTGAATATGCCTTCCAAACAGCTATCGCGAAAAATCTCTTCAAATATGCATCGAAACAGATATGACAGGATAAGAAATTTCAGTCTGTCTGTGAAAAATACAATAGAGCAGAAACTGGCTACTAATTTTGTGCAGATATCTCTCATAAGTTGTTAAGTTCCACTTTTGTAGAAAAATCTCATATTATACCCACTTATCGTTAGGAATAAATAAATTGACAATATAACAGGTGGGCTAGAATTACCATATTATTGGTTTATTGATTTTTTTCTGTCTACACAAAAACCATTTTTGTTATCGACTTTTCATTTATTTTGAAATCTCTAATATATTGGAGAAATGGAAAATTTAAATACTTATCTGTAAACAACAGAATATATGAAATATAAAAATTCACAATTAAAACAATATTTCAAGTGGAATTGAGGCGAGAAATTGGTAATAGCGACAATAACCGATCAATTATAATTCACTAGGATATTATTTATGAGTTTGATACTTTATCGTGAGCATGTGGTATATTCTCCCAAAAAGCGTAACCTCTAACAGTTATAGCGAAAACCAGGTCACACAAGTGATATCGTTGGATAATAAATGAGCTATTTTGAAATAAAAAAAACATCAAATTTTTCTGTTCTCCCCGTTTTTATTCACACAATTGATAGTTGTGGGTATAGCAAGCAGATGAAAAAATTATAGAAAGGTTAATTCAATGAAACAAAACTGATATTTGGTTTTTGTTCACCTTCTCTATGGTGACATTTCATTTCTTCATTTGTTATTTGTTCTATCGTTCACATAATCATATATATTGTCTTTTTTATAAACGTTATTTATCAGGTATTTATATCAAAGTTAATCTACGTACGAAAAATCTGTACATCGTTTGTAAATTGTCTTTGATAGAACACCATTCAGGTAATTTAGAACTGCAAATTCGAACTGTATTGATATACTATTCTGCTCAATTCAAATTTAATCTGACAGAAGTTATAGAATTTTGTGATATTTTTGGACTTATTCTTTATTGAGAAAACATAAAATAACTGTTGGAGTACCACGGATTTACAAAGTAACATATTCATACTTGAAATTTGAGGTTTATTTTATCGTTTTCACTAATTCTATCTAGCTATCGAATATCTATTAGTACTCATTGGGAATAAAAGAATGGATAGAACCCGCTTACATAGAAAACATCACACAAAGTAAACTAAAGTTAAATGTGAATTATTTTATCGAAAACTAACTAAAAAGGTATCATAAAATTTGAATTAACCTCCTTCAGAATACATTGGCTGAGAATCCGTTTAACCCAACGTTGAATCTATAACTGGAACAAGTTTTTCAGAATGGCTTTCATTTCCTTTGTCGTGGCTTTCCCAGGAATAGTATTAAAATTTTTCCATTTTAGCTCGCATTCACCTTTGGTTAGGCACGCGGTGATTTGTCAAGAAATGCATGTAGTCCAAATACAATTGGAATTTATAAAAGTAAAAACTCGATTTACTCAAAATAGGAAAACATTTTATTAAGAAGAGGAGAATATTATATGAGAGTTACATAACTAGTCACCCAATTGTTTATTTGAAGTATATAATAGATATTTATGATATAAGTGTCGTGAAGATTCATATTACGAAATGAAATGGGAAATTTGATAACCCATTGAATATCGTAATATAAATTTACGATAGGAATATAGTACATTATTTTACCTACTACCAATAATGTTAATTATTTACTCAATATTAAAATTAACTATTAGAATCATGTAACAGGCAAGCGTTGCACTCATTGTTGATTTATTTTGCGAACTGTCAATTTTGACGCGTTCATAGTTTGGTATAATTGTATCGACATGAGTTCCGACTATGAAAGTGTGGATCCTGATATAGAACTTGCTGCAACTAACGCAATACAAATCCTAGTACCCGCTAAATCCTTCAATATATACGAAAAAGAATATAAGCGATTCGAAGATTGGTACAGTTCAAAAAAAATTCGTGGTATATCGGAAAAAATTTTATTAGCTTATTTTGCTGGGAAAGCTAAAAAAGAAAAGGCATCACCATTATAGATACATTATGGTAAGCAGACAACAATGATATCTGTGAAGAAAAATGTGGACATAAGTAAATATTCACAGCTATTGGCTTTTATGAAGCGGAAAAGTGAAGGCCACAAGCCGAAAAAATCCAGTATATTTTGAAATACTTCATTTGAAATTGAAAACTACAAGTCTGCAATTGCCTCCCCGTCAGGTGGAATAAACATCACTAATTGTACAGGTGTTGTGTTTAATTATTATAATGAATGAAGTTTAATTTTTTATTCATGAGTTCATTCCACTAATGCGGTAAAGTAACATATTGGTAGTAGGTAAAGTATAATTATTAAAAAGTTGTGTCAGAAATATCATTGTTATTATGTATTAATAAAAATTGTGATCGAAAAGTATATACGAGGGTGAATCAAATATAAACAAGACTTATTTTTTAAAATATTTATTTTGATTTTAAACGCACAAACAATCATAGTTTATTTTTCTACATAATCTCCTGATTTAGAAACACATTTTTCCCAGCGTATAGGTAATTTTTTAATTCCTTCCAGGTAAAAAGAGTCAGGTCGTGTTTGTAGCCAATTGCGCACATATGCTTCAACCTCATTATCGCTGTGGAATTTTTGCCCTCTCAAAGCTTCCTTGAGAGGACCAAAGACATGGAAGTCGCAGGGAGACAGGTCTGGACTGTATGGAGGGTGTTCCAGTGTCTCCCAACCCAGTTGCTCCAATTTTTGTACTGTCAGGGCTGCCGTATGGGGGCGAGCATTGTCATGGAGGAGAATCACTTTTCTCATTGGAAGGTGTCGTCTTTTGCGGCGATATGCAAGTCTTGCATATCGCAATTGCAATATCCGAAGTTGTTAGACGCCTATCACCTTCAACAAGTTGACGAACACTGTCGATGTTGCCCGCTGTAATGCTGGTGCGGGGTCTGCGGTCATGGCTCTCACACGGCCCTCCACGAACTGTTTATGCCAAGCAAACACTCTAGCTCGCGACAGCGTCTTTTCCCCGAACTGTGCAGTCAATCTTCTCAAGATTTCGGCCGGTTTTACACCTTCTGCAGCTAAAAACTTTATAACAATACGTTGCGCAATAGAGGGAGGTACCTCCTGCTCGGACATCGTAACGATGGACACTGAGCGAGTCTATGATGATGAGTCACGTGCTTCCCCCACTCCTGACAAACCAACCTAACAGCCAATACCAGCGGAACGTTCTTCCATCACTATTGCGCGCGCAGGTCCAAAAGTCTCGTTTATATTTGATTCACCCTCGTACATGTTTTATAAAATGATGATATCGGCTAAGTCTAATTCAAAATCACTCTTTCATTTGACACTATACGAGGTGTGGCTATTAAAGAACGAGACTGGCGATATAAAACTTTTTATTTGGATATTATGTATACTTATTTATTATCACCTTCAATATATACCTCTCCTCTATCACTATATCGCTCCATGCGAATTTTCCAGTGCAAGAAGTCTTTTCTGTTAGGTTCTTAACCATGCGCTCCGTATTTTCTTTTTCAGATTCAAATCTTGTTCTTTTCAATGTAGATTCGATTCGTCATGCGTTATTACCTTGTCTAATAAGTTTGAGTCGTTTTCAATCACATTTAAATACAAATATTTTTGCGATCTTCTTGTTGTTCAAATGTGAGGATTTTACGCACAAGCTTTGCACACACTTTTTGCATGTTAATATTTTCATTTGCTGCAAACTTTTTTCGATATTTCTATGCGCTTTTGATGTGGAAGGGTGACACCAACCTAATTAATCTTCATCGTCTTCTCGGCTATCTTTAAAAACGTTTAAATCACCCAGAAACTCATGGACACGACAAACATTCATTGCTATACACATTAAATAAATGATAAGTTTCAGTTGCAATGTTTCTACGTTTCATGTGAAATTTTAGAACTATGCTTGATTTTTAAGCCGATAATTTTCACGTCAAAACAAAAAACAGCCCCAATACAACTGCTACACGGGCTTGTCTACAGACACAGTAGACATCAGATTCGGAAGAGTAGGTTTCATGTTGAACAGATTACAGGTACTAACCTTTGGAGAATGCGTACTTTCTCTATATAAGCGCTAGACGCGTTACTTAATAGCTACACCTCGTACACATTTCACGAATGAATGTGTTGAGCATATCATATTTACAACAGTTATCCTAAGTTTAAGATCTCTTCTTAATTTCAGATTTCGATGTAGCACACTTGGCATACCAGAAGAGCCTTGCGCATTTGGTCTTCGGGGTTGTATATATTTTTAATTAGCAGAGCTTCTATACTTGGAGGTGAAGTATCTATTCCAGATCTTCTTTTTAACTAGACTAAAATCCAGCTTTCTCAGAAACTCCCTCCTAGTTAAAAAACTATTTCCATTTGAAAGAAAGTTATTATTGCTTTAATTTATAACCTTCTTTCTCAGAATTCAGTTTCAGTTGAAGTTTATATATAAACTGGTATTCAGATGTGGTGATAATATAGTATTAAATTGGGCGCCATCAACTTTTCAACGAAATTAAATAAGAATAAAAAAAATGTAAAATAATTAAATTAATTGAAACAAAATCAAACTATTCTCAAATACGATTTAACAAATTAATATTAATTGCTATAAACAATAAAAAACTACAGCAAATAATGACTTTACTTAAAAAATTAAAAAAAATGCGTATTCAAGAGAGTGTAATGAATACAGGGTAGTTGGGAACAACTCAAACTTATATTTATAGCAGAAATGAGAACTGGAACTTATGCAAAAAAAGCCGGGATGGCTGCAGCCCCTGTGTTCAAAGTCCGGGATTAAAAATTCTTCTACAAAGCTCAGCGTATGTTTGAATTATATTCGGAATTTTTATTTCCCCATATTTACTCAACGACGACAACAGTTTTCCTTATATGAGTATTAAAACTAATCTTTCTATCAAATTTTAACCAAAGATATTAGGTAGGTAAGTCTCTGAAAAGTCACTTTCAAATCGCCCTATATCTTCAGAAGCTGCAAAATTACAACTACTTAACCTACCACATTCAAATACTTCTCAAAAACTGATAAATTAGAATTTGTCTTTGAGTGCGAACAATTCCAACCAACATAATTAGAATAGGAGGAGTTAAATTTCTTTAATTTCTTATTTCTTAGACCTGTTCTTAATTTTAGGTCTCTTCTGTTTTAAAATTAGTTTTTTCAATAATTTTTGGAAGATAAAATATGACGTTTCGAGTTTTCTTTAAGTCTTTATCGAAATATATTTATAGACATTTTCTTCACAAATTTCATGACCAATTCACTTATAAAATACTTTTGACAATCCAACTTTATTATTAAAGCAGTTTAACACATATATGAACCACATCCTAGTTAAAAATCAGTTCTAAAGAAAATTTCACAGAGCGGAGAGACCAGTTTATAATATACATTAAAAACCAAAGCTTCTTCAGTTTATTTTCCCTTCACATTAAAGTTTCATTAGTAAACTCTTGAAAGATAACATCTCAAGGTAATAATGAATTGTACTTCTGTGCTCGTTAATCGATAATAGCATTTAACTTTAAATTAAATTTCACACAAATAAACAACGTATAATTGATAAGTTCTTCATCTTTTATAAATCTCTTTATAAATTTAAACGTATCATCAAAGCGTTTTAAAAATTAAATATATGATTATTAATAAGATATATTTTATATAAAGATATATGGTACTTGAACAAATTTTTCAAACAATTTCACTTGCGAGTCCCTTCATTAGGCAATAGATGTCGTTATTGTGGTACTTTTAAAGATTTTACTACAGTAAGATATGAAACTTCTATGCTGACATTGTATATAATCTTAGTTGCAACCAATATTTGTACGTCTTAGTGTTCTTAGTTAAGTTAATATCTGGACACTTTCATTTTACTGTAATAAAACGTTAATCCCAGTCAAACTATGTAGCAAAAATTAGTTGAAAGTGTAGCACCTATGTGGGAGATCATTTCCGTCAGGAAAGGTTTTCAGTGTCATAGCTATACGACTGATGTCAGTCCGGAATGTTCTAAAGGAAATTTTTTTTGCCTCCAAAAACATTTCGGTTACGTTCTAACTAATTTATACCAATGATATTCATGTTCTTGGAGAATACGTTTAAGATCTTATTTGGAGACCATGAGGTAATCAAATCGATTTAAAAGAGCCTTTACATTTATTAAATTTTAAATCCCCACCAAAGATGTGTCCTGTTGCTCAATTCAAAGGGGTCGTTCTTTATTATTTTAGTTTCCCGTTTAATTGACATTAGAAAATATTCTTTTTAATTAAAATTGAATTTGTAGATATGTATGTATATATAGATTTGGGATCTCATATACACTGCGACCCAAAGGATTAACTGTGCCCCTCTTTCTTGTTGCGATTCAGGAGAAACCAGTGTTTACAGCTGAACCATTGATCCCACTCTTCTTAAAAAGTCTAGAATGTAAGATGGTTTCAATTACCAGAGATTTTGTCTTCTATTCCAAGCGCTCCCAGGTGTAGTGCTCTGGAGTTCCGCAGTGTTTCACACTTCGAGAGAATGTGAATAGAGGTTTCTTCCTCTTTGCAACAACGCCGCATTATCTATTAAGTGTAGCTTCTTCAGGAGTTTGATGAAGTGACAGTGCTCCGATAGAATTTTTGTTAGTATTCGTAGATTGTTCCTAATTAGGTTGATACATTCAGCAGATCTACACTGGTTATAGTTTCCCAGAAGAGTCTTTGCCTGTTTCATCCCCTGTAGGTTGTCCCAATAATTGGTTTTGCTCCTTCTTTGCTTCTTCAATCTTCTTTTCCATTGAATTTATACATAGCTCACGCAATTCTATAGAAAACACCATTTTAGATTCTTAATGTTGAGTCTTCCAACTTATGAAAAACTCTAAAATAAAGTATGATTTCCAAATTAAGAACACTAGTTACAGCTATTAAAAAAATTAGTGAACTTTGGTTAAATATTTGATAATATTTTTTTGCATAATTTCTCAAAATTAATAGTCAGTATTATAGTTTTATAGATTATGAATTTCAAAAATGGTTGTCAGTACGTTGTATGACAACTGTGTGTAAATTTTAATAAAAATGGAAATTTCCTCATCTTAATCAAATGGGAAACTAAAATAGAAATAGCGACCCCTGAGAGTTGAGCTACAAGGCTCATCCTTGGCGACAATTTTTTTATATCAAATAAAAAAAATATGAGACGAGATAAAATGTTTTCGAAGCACCCTACTATTCCAGTATGAGCCATTGCTGCAAGTTTTCGTTAGATTTTGCCAACTGAATCGGTTATTTAGCTTGTAGACTAAAATCGATAAACACAATAATAGAATCAGTTGAAAATCATTTATATTAAAAACATAAGTATTGAATATAATAACCAATAATTGATTATCGAAGAAATGATTTGATCAGTGAATTCTTTCTTTTTGAACAATCATATTAATTGCTGTTTTACAATAATAATCATGAAAAGTTTCTTGCATACTCTCTCGAGATCGATTATTTTGATCCATCTTTGTACACAATAAAAAACAAGAAGCTCTCTGTTATCTAATTGTCGTATTTCCTGCACACTGGAGCCAGCAAATAAAACTGTTCAATGTATCATTTGTAACGTTAGGTTTAACGTAATAAATATACACCTATTCAAAAATTAAGGATATTTGTAAATGGATTTCAAAGAAGCTTTCTATGGCTATTAGATTACATGAAGCAGGATCAACACAAACGGATGTTGCGAATCGACTGAATATGTTCCAAAATTTCATTTCAGAGATTCTTAATTATTCCAGTAAACTGAAAAGACGAAAAACTCAGATTGCTAACCGCCATTGATAATCGTTACCTGGGACTTCCGGCTCGTATAAATCCTTATAATACCCTATCCGAAACTTTTTAATGCTAGAGGTGTTTCTGTATTGATATCAATAATAAGGAGGACAATCCGTAATGCTAATTTAAGATTCCGGCGAGGGTACCATTGATACCTCTGCATAGGCAGCAAAGATTGACTTGGGCATTTCAACACCGATATTAGCGTAATGTATGGGGGCGATATTCACAAATAAGTCTCGTTATCGATTTCGTTCAGAAATATATTGCTTCAGTACTCTATATTAGTACTATTTAATTTGAGCATTCAAAAATAAGAAAATGATTCTATGATTCGTTTTTGGTATACAGCAGTAAACAAAATATTAAATTTTTTTTGTTCTAATTTTCAAAATTGAATTTAATCAACATCCTTAACTTTTGAACAGCGTTAAAACAACGTTATTAATTTTACAACACACGGTACTATCCTCAGTAATGATAAATGTCAATACCATTTTTAAATTGTTGAATTAAATCTGATTGTTTCAGTTTATGTAATGGAATATTTTTGAAAAATACAACAAAAAATTCGACGATGTATTTTATAAATGATAATATCAGCAGGTCGATAAAATGTTAAACACTTCCTTGAGAAATCTAAATGAAGGAACTGTGAGCTAAAATACGCTCACTTTCAAGAAATATTCGGAAAATTCAGGCTGTTGTTGTATTCTTCTTGATTGATTGACGACTAGTTTTTCGATTATGTCGATTAAATGTGAAAGTTAACTCCCGGATGAAGACTTATACATTCTTGGGTTTTATAACTGAAATTAGTATTGTGAGAAATTATCAACAGCGAAGTCGATATATACGGAAATTCTACAATATAGGAAATTGCGCTTATATGATTAAATAAACTAATCATCACCTAGTAATGTAATTTTACTAAGATCAACAAATACCACTTTTTGAAATAGCATTATCATAAATTCATAATAATTTTTATGGTCTGGACATACAGTCAATTACTATTTTCTGTCGTGACCAAGGATACAGAGTTCAATTTCTACTTGTCAACAAACGTATGTTGAGATTTGTGACAATGATAGATCATAGTTACGACAGCGGACGATCATGGACTGTTGAGCACATAGATCTAATGTCGTGAAATTCTAGAGGTCAATATTTTTGGAGAAGCTAGTGAGGCATTTTGGGTTAAGCCTGGGTAAACGTTTAGGCTTGCTTTGAACTTCACACGTATAAATACTAGGCACTTGTCGATTATTTTTCTCCAGCGACATTCCAGATGTGTCAATAATATCCTGGTAGGCACGACATAACTAGGGTAAGTTAAACTTATTGCTTAGTAAACCCAAGTTAAAGATATTTACGCTTTAGTATATTCGAATTACGTGCTTTCTTGAAAGGAATCGAAACCAAATATTTTGTCAAACGGATAGATTCAACAATTACACCACCCATTTGTTGTAAACATTTTGAAATTACGTGAAATTTATTTTATATAATTCTCAACTTGAAATGTTTTTCTAATCTATTCGTCAGCTCCTGTCTCTCCATTAGTGCATTGTTTTCGTAGTTATTTGGAGGATCTAGAATATTCTCCTAAAATATTTTGACTAATTCCAAAATATTCTTTTATTAAAATAACTGATAAGACTGTTACGAACGCGTCTCCGCCCTGGACCCGGCCCTGCCTGGATTTAGTGGAATTCTAAAATTTGATAGTTTTTGATAGAACTTTTAGAATTCTTTTGATTCTGATAAATTATTTAAGTTAGTAAATTTATATTGATAACTGAATTATTATAAGTGTAGTATATAGTGTTCAAGTAAATTAAGAACGTAATAATGCATCTATGTTCTTGATTTTAGGTCTCTTCTGTTTTTAAAACAAAGATAAATTTTGACGTTTCGACTTTTCTTTAAGTCTTTATCAAATAAGAAATTGAAGAAATATATATATATATATATATATATATATATATATATATAAATATATATTTATGGTTTAAAAACAATTAAGATTAATGCTCAGGAAGATTTTAATTTGCTTATTTCTAAACTTGAAACTATTTTGATGCTATCATTGCGACTTTGTTACTTTTGAGAAACTTCAAGAAATTGTTACTATCGTAACACACATTGCTGAACTCATCTAAAAACCCTAGTGATTAAACCACGTCGTCAAGACTATGATTGGTTATATAAGCGCCGTAACTATGATCAATTCTTAATTTCTATTGGAGAAGGAGAAGTCTTCGGAAATCAGTGTCTCCAAAATGTACTGGGTTTTAAATTTTACGAAGTCAGAGAGGCAGTAACGATCCTTAGCTGTGAAGATATCCACTTCAGAATTAATAGTGTTCGACCTCTACCTTTGTTAACTCAATATAGTTATGGGGACAAAGATTTGAAAACATCAGTTCAATAAGGAACAAAAGAAGTAGTATCGAATGTGTGAAACTTTATGTGATAAGAATTTCTTGGACATCTGCTCGACTGCATATTACTAGGCTTAGAATATGAAATAGATAGATTCTTATTTCTCAAAAAAGTTTGGCTGCCGCACCCGATATCACTGCCAATAAAATCTGTACTTTTAGTTCGTTGAATCTATACAGCATATAGCAACAATTTATTTTGTCTCGGTTCAAAGTTAATAACCTGTTACTTCAAAGAAGGAAAATATAAATTACACCTCCTCAAACTGTGTGGGAAACAGTAGCATCATCCTATTCGTCACCAAAATAAATTTAGTAAGTCAACAAATAAACTAGAAAATAATAAAGACCTGTTTTCGTATGCACTCATCGCCAATATCATATTAAGTTGTAATAGGACAATTCAAGTAGCTTCTTCACTTGAATATTTCGTAATACATACTCGTATAGTACATATTATGTTACCAATTATCATTTTTAAAACCATCCAAATATCTTCTCGTAGTTACTGTAAAAGAAAGAAAAATTTTTAGCAATCAACGGTGAATGTCCGGCGATTGTGTGGGATGCTCTTTTCAACCCAAGCAGTAACTAACATTGAAACTACCTACAAGAATATTTCAACCGATTATTATTATAATTTTGAATTGATAAAAATCTCATGGGGAACTGAATTTATTTATGTCTATTGCTTCTGAAACCGCAATTTTATGTGTGTGGTTTTGATACTAATAAATCTAGATATTCCAACGTACAATAATAAAATTCTCGTGGATTTCATTTTGAGTGTGAAAATTACATAGTTTCGACAGTATAAGTATAATATCGATTGCAGTGTTGACCCGGTTTTTGAGTCAAATATCTTTTTGATTAACGACGTGTTTTGTAAGATTTTGACACCACAAATTATCAACAGATAGGAACCTCCAATGGTAGTCGAAGAACATCAAGATTGCCTCAATCTCACACTTGATTAACTTGAAATTGAAGAGATAGTGGATTTGTAAGTTTCTCAAGAACATCAAATTCTGTATCCACATCAACCTTTCTAGAATTATCAAATGTTTTACAAATATCCGAGTGATAATAATAACTAAACAAGAATTGTAAATACTTTCACCTAGCTTGTGGTGAACAAGACTGGTCTTGCTCTTGCGGTCTCGGTCTTGTCGCAAAACAAGACCAGCTTTAGATTCGCAAGACGAAGACTAAGCATATAAGACTCGTTTTTTTTTCACAATTTTTTTGTTAAAATATTCATCCTAATTCTAGCGTCATGATTTGACAAATAATCCTACAAACACGCAATCTCCACTTAAATTATAAACTTTCGTCACTATCTTATTGTTAAAATACTGTTAGAATCATCTCATACAAAGCAGTCTATTTGTATATGCTTCTATTTTAGTGCTTAGACATAAACAAAAATTGCCATATGACATAAATTATTACCACCCAAGTGTAGAGGACTTATAACTCGTCGACAAAGGCTATCGATACATTTTTGGTAATTGTTACTTACGAGTATATTATTCAAAACATTGTCAAATAAGTTGTTGAAATATTGTACAAGTGAGAAAAATATATGTTTTCCAAAGCGTAAATCAAGTGGAGAGAAATATGTCAGTCTCATCCGTTATGGATTTGATTACAAACTGAAATTACTGTATCTATGACGTTGATAAGGCATTCTTTCTGGAGCCATCCATGGACTGTTTTTACTCAGTGATGCGAGTCTTCAGGTCCCTATTGTGAATGGTCGCAACATGTGTTATTTGTTGTTGCTCATCAAAATTATTGGATATTCACTTGTAGCCTCTGTCTAGATTTTTGCGTTGCCACTTTTTCTAGGGTACAATTCATTGAGGATATTCAGTACATACGGTGTAAAAATTTTTATAAATAAGTTTCTCGCACATATCTCACTGTATTTTTTTGTGGATACGTTATTTCAATATTTTCAAAACTCCTGTTCATATTTTATTGAAATTGTTAATTAATTAATCTACCTTGCTGAATTTCTAACCCCAATCGCGTTGAAAGTTGAAAGATCTGCTCCTGCACTAACCAAAATAGTCACTGATGAACTTCGGAAAGAGTGGCCTGAATACAATTCCAAAATCGGTAGTTTCAAAAATTACGCTATACATTTCACCATGACATTTTGATAATTTAAATAAATTGTCTCTTTCGTGCAAGGTCGAAATTTGTATATTTTTTTCGTAAACTTGATATAATTCTCCTATGACTGGAAATTTCTAAAACCTTGTTTCTAATATCGGTGGATTCTATTAAAATTGAAATCTCCAATGTCATCAATTTTTCATTTTAAAAGTTTATCTCAACGGCATCCACGTGCAATAGTTAATACAGTTTGAAATTAAACCAAAGATGCAATCTTTTAGAAATTGTTGAATTTTTCTAAAAATTTTGCAACTGTTTTGCAACATATTCTTTCTATTTTCATATAAAAATGCATGTTGTTTTGCTCATTTTAATAAATCAACATGATATTCACTAATTCTAGTACTCCTCAGCTGCGAGTAATGGAATCAAATTTTTGAGAAAAAGAATTCAACACCACCACAAGAAATAAATATTATCAGAGAAGATACCTGCAACTTAGATAGTTATAGAAATCTTAAATGTAAAAGGGGAAGAAGTTATTTCTTTAATTTGATCTTTAGTAGTTTATATCATATATCATACATAAAATCCAAACAGACAACCTCGGTGATTATGGTAAGAGCTACAAAACATTGTTTCAACTGATAATCTCACTCACCTTGCAGTTGACATGGTGCAAAAGTAAAAGTAACATCCAATTGTGAAAACACCAAAAAACCACGAAACTTTACACTTCAAATATCGCTACAGCTAAAGTCCTTTCGCTAAGAATTTCTGTTTATTTTACAATTTCAATAAGAATTATGGAGGTCACAAAATTAAGACGTGTTATTAGAATTTGCATAAATTTACATAACCAAAATTATTTGTAATAATTATTAAAATGATAGTTTGGATAATTGTCATTATATATTTAAAACAATTTAAATTCGAATTATTTTAAACATTGGATGAAAAATGAGAAACATCTATTATTGAAACTTAATTACATAAGAATTCAAATGAACTCAAAGTGGTAACGAGAATTTTATATCATTTAAATAGAAATGTATCAAGCATTATAAAAATATTCTTAAGCTTATATACATTTCCGACAACAGGGTTTTTGAAATAAATTCAAAACTCTTCCATGAATATTACTATTTAAATCATATAAATATGTTGGAGTAACTGTTTCGGCATTTCTATTTATGCTAGCAAAAGAATGAAGGTCGTAATAAAATGTTTTAAACTCTTCAACACGTTGTGTCTATTAACATTCAATGATATGTTTTTCTTCTAAGACCATAAAATTATATTGTGAGTTTGATACTAAATAGGAGAACTTTTACTTTATTCTTTCTCTCAATAATTCAAGTTGTGAACATCACTACACTATTTTATGATTGTCACTTTATCAATACCATATATTCGAGTCTTATATTAGAAAACATCCGATCTATTAAAAAAAATCGTCCACTTTTTCCAATGTACCGACATATCCAAAGAGCAGATTTGACTCGCTATTTTTTAAAGAATTTTGTTTCTGGATTTCGTAGTGATATTACAAGATGTTAATTATATAGTGATCTCCAAAATAAAAGCGTTTTATGAGTTTCAAAGTTACTGAAAATGTCTCAACTTAGTTGAATATTATAAAATGGTCTATATCGTTGACTGAATCATTTTTATATAAATTTTGGGGCTCGATCTTTGCATTACTCCATGAATAGAACTGTTTGTTTTTGTTTATTGGCCATCTCCAAGATTTGGTTTCTCTCCTTATTCGTTACTAAAGCACCTTTTTCAGAAAATAATAGTTTTGAATTATAAATCTAAGGATACTGTTGAGTAAGTCCTTAGTTAGCAAATTATCTGTGAGTCGCTGATTGCAACACAATACGTCTCAGCGGTAATCGTGATTATTGAAATATTAATAATAAACAGATTACAATTTGTTAGGCTACTAAAACAAAAATGTTGTATTGACGGCAATACGATGTGTCAAATGCTTCCAACGATAGAAACTGGTATGATTGGACGTATCGTAAGGTCGTAGTGCGCATGTCATTCGACGAATGTTTTGCTTCGAAGTTTGGCATTGGAACGTTGACCATGGAAAGTCGGTTGATTGATCGGCGCCAAGGGATTATCAAATATTGGAAAGAAGTTGCAACCAATACTTTTTGTAAAACTGCACACACTTCTTGTCTTCTTGCGTGTGTATGCTACGATGTATTCTGTTCATCATTTTTTCCTTCATTTTCATTTCTATGAGTAAGTTTAAGTGAACTTTCAGCCTAAAACCAATGTTAGGTGGTGAATGTTAGCGCAAACGTTGGACGCATCGTGTAGTACCGGATTTAGAATGGTGATGCAGCCATGTGAATGAAATACAAGATGCCAAATGAAAGTTTTTTCTGGTAAAATGTTTTTCATTGTATATATGTATTAATAATAAGTGTCAGAAAAAAAATGAAAATCATGTTAAAATTTTTCGTATTAAATAATTTTTATATCGTCAAGTCTGAACATGTTTTCATTTGATTCGCTAATAATATCTTTATTTGAATGAAGTAATGAAAAATCATTATTGAATAGTCATATATGTAAAACGGTCATCATATTTTGCTTACTCAATTCAATAAGACTCCCGCTCTATACATAAAAACAAGCATATTATGTTTGGTTCAATTAAATTTATGTTTTGTCCCAAATTTTATATTCAAATACTTATACACTATACCTATCCAAATATGTGTAATCTAATGATTTATATACCTTAATATATATATATATATATATATATATACCGTAACCGTGATCATAAAGAAAAAAATAATTAACTTTAAATTCACTTTAGTCTAGTAAACTAAAAATGAAATTAGTTAGTTATATTAAATAAATACAAACTAGCTTTTACCCGCGGCTTCGCTTGCATCGAATCCATTAAATAAGTATCAGAAATCATTATAATAGAAAAGAACGAACTCTGTAGCTATATTAGAACCTGAGATATAGATCTTTGAATGTAGAAAAATTGCCAAAAACCTACAAAAATCCATAACTCCACATTGAATGTCCGCGCCTAGCTCCCTTCAACTCAACCGATTTAAGTGTTCAAAAACTCAAAAGAAAGAAGGTGTTTCAGTGAGTGTTCTTAAACCAAAACGATCTCTGTAGCTATATTAGAACCTGAGATATAGATCTTTGAATGTAGAAAAATTGCCAAAAACCTACAAAAATCCATAACTCCACATTGAATGTCCACGCCTAGCTCCTCTTCAGCTCAACCGATTTAAGTATTCAACTCAAAATAAAGAAGGTGTTTCAGCGAGTGTTCTTAAACCAAAAGTCTCTATCTTGAATAGAACTTGAGATATTGAGGATAGAATGTGTGTATGTGAAAAACTCCCATAAGTGATGTACAGGGGGAAATCGCATTTGAGTATAACTTGATAATGGTGAAAATTAGATGAAATCCGATGGTTGATCTGTGCATCAATACCTTTCATTGAAAAAAAAAAAAAAAATTAAGCAAATCGGTTGGGTAGAACGCCTGAACGGACTCGGAATGTAAATCATCAATTTTTTTAATATATAAGATGAATAAAAATTAAAGCTATTTAATTATATGCCCCCATGTTTCAATGTGACAATTGTCACTGGTTACTGGCTTCAGGTTTTTATATAATGAATAGAACCTGCAAAATATGTGTATTAACTGTTAAATAACAATCTTAATACAAGTATTCAACTTCTTCTTTTTCCTTAAGACAAAATTGGAATATGTTTTTTTTCTCATTTCATTTTAACATGCCTCGATAGCGTGCTTTATATTTTGTGGTAGTGATTGGTAGCTACGAAAAACTCTAAACACTCTCATAGTTCTATGAAAAAGTTGAGTGTCCTTAAGGCTTAACCTGTAGTCGGTGCGTGGTGCTTAAAGGTTATAATAACATAACATCGGTGTGTGTATGTATTTGAGGGCTGCTTCTAGTCTTCGTAGCGTCTTTCTAATAGTTCAGAGAAAGATGAGAAGTAGATGAATTTATCTCGTGAATTTCTGTTTTGCTGTTGCTCATGGCAGACGTTGGTTCAAGTGTTTGACGTTGAGTTTGAGATAGTTTGCAAACTAGTCTACTAGTGTGTTTTTCGAACTGATGCAAGGTGGGTGAAAATGGTATTAATTGACAGAATCAGTACATATCCATAAACCACCTATTTCATAGATATTTCACACAGGTACTCCAAGGTCAAATCAATCACTTTTCTAAATCGGCGAATTTGACACAAAACATTGTACAGTTTATATTTTTTCATGATAATTTTCAAAATTTCGTCTTTTGTCATACTGTATCTCGAAAATATGTCATTTTATTATTTTTTTATAATATTATAATCAAAAACATAAATCTGAGAATTTATTGGTTATGAAGTAGAAGTTTGAACTACCCTCAATTACTTCAAATGACGTATTTCTTTGGAAACGAGTAAAACACCCATTAATAGTTGTGATTCGTCCACTGCGCCACTGGTACTTGAATTAGAATGTTTTCATGCTCCGATATTTAGCTGACTTATTTCGTTTTTTGTTTGCTAGATTTTAGCTACATAAAACTAATCTCAGAAAACAAAATTTGTCTCAAAACTAATTTATTGAATGAAAGGAAATAATTAAATGAAAATATTGCCAATAATCTTAACTCAACCTCCGAATGAATTTTTAATAAATTATTTTTCAGGACCCCAATTCTTAGGTCGATTTTCATGCTACGAATTTACCAGTTTGTTGTACCAGCCGTATTTTCCTTACTTAAATTTTAACTTTAACGAATATGTACTAAAAATTACAGAAATTCTATTTCAGAAATATATTATAGAATGTACCTCATTTTTCAAACAATTTAACTCAATGTGGTTCAATTACAACGAATCTTAAATGAAACCTTGTCGATTTCGTCCTCGCATTATTTTTCATTTCAATACGATGCTGTTCTCGTTGAAGGATAAAACACGATAACAAAAAAACAATTTCTGTTATTCTCACCTAACCGCAGCAGTTATAACGAACATGACAAAATCCACGACAGAACTGAGTATAGTACTTCTAGTACTGCAAAATCTTCTGATCTTTTGTATTGTAGGAAGTGGAGAATGCCACGGGCAAGGTCTTGAGGAATTCTTTTCATTTTTAATAAGTATAGCGTTGTCATATGAATGTGGGTATTAAACAACTGTATTAATGTGGAGAAGTAGACTAGTATTATAATTCAACTTCTATTGAATATGTTAATTCAAAATCATCGAATTGTTGGGATTATTTATGTAATTTGTATATTATGGTATCATTAATAAAATTAAAATTTATAATAATTGGATTTAACCTTATAGATAGAATTGAGTAAACGTCCTCGTCTCATTTAATAAAAATCAGGAAAAGTTTTACATCCATGCAATCCAAGGAATAGGGATGGTATTGTTCAACATATTTCTCGAACACACACTGAAGGATTAAAAGAGTAAATGTAAAACTATTGCAGAACAATCTTTATATTCGAAGCTTAGCAGACTATTAAGTAGAGATATTGAAACAATGGATCGTTGGATGATGCAGTCAAAGAAAGAAATGCTTAGAGGAATGCAATATTGTCGTTTGACAGGATAATCTGGGATGAGAACATTAAAACAGATTTATATATTACTCTATTGTGAGAAATGTCACAGTTCAGAGATGTGGCCATTTGAAGTACGAATAGATAAAATATTGGAACTACGAAAATGTATTTTTGACGAAGATCAGCGTGAAAAGCTAGGATAGAAAGGATCACAAGTAGAAGGATGCCGAATATACAATAAATGAAATTCATAAAGAAACTAAAGATAGAGGATATGAAGCTACAGTCTTGAATGATAGAGATAGCTGGATATTAGGTGTGGAGAGATCTTGAGTGTTATATGGTCTTTTATTTCGAATTTTAATGATTGGGAACAATGTCTTTTCTAGCTTCTTTCAAAGAACGCGACGACGATTAACTTTTTGTGTTAGACGTAATCTGCAGACCGATTTTGATGTTGCTTTATTTCGTAAGAGTGGTCCAATACCCCTTTATTCTGAAGTTGTAATCCGAATTCAAGACAACACCAGCCAACGCTACTATAAGGTCTGTGCAATATAGCAGACGTTGTTTGGTGCTACCTCGCAACTAATAAACTGCCAGTAAGATATTGCGAGCTGTAGTTGTCGATAATATTGCATAAAATCTGATACGAGGTGTACGCATTCATTAACCTATTTCAATAGATTCAAAAAATCAATATTTCATATGTTAAGACCAATAAAGGTCACAGACAGACAGCATAATGACAAAAGAGCATAAAATAAAAATTATAACAAAAAATAATTGAAATATACATATAAATTTGTATGTTATACTTCTCACTTCATGAAAATATCAACATAATAAAATATCAATATAGAATGTATCCAATTTATAGATAAAATTATATACACTTATTTAATTTTAACAACCGGATATTTTTGTTATTTTGAACCAGAATTACATATTGCACCACTATTTCAATAGTGCTATAAGCTCAGGAATGCTAAATTTACAGGAAAACCAAAACAAAAACGATTTTAAATAAAGTGTTTTCTGGATCAGATAATTCGGTACTTAGACGTACCAATTTCGGTGCATATACAGTTTACAGATATCTTTAGATGATTAACTATGTAAAATGTAATTTAAAATCTATCGACAGCTGCGAAAAAATTTTTTTAATCATATGGCAGCACTGTTGACGTTAATTTTATGTAGACTTGTTGAGTTAGGACTTTAGGGCGAATAAAACTAAATATTACTCTATTTACATTTTAGTCTAGTGTAAAAAATAATACGAAAATATCAAACCCAATAAAACTAAACTAAAAATCGCCCAAAAAAGTTGTATTTAAACTTATATCTCCATTTAATATTATAAAGAATGGGGACTTCAAATTAAAATTAATTTCTTAATTCTAGCACAGCCTGATAAATAAGTAGGTACGACTTCTCATAGGAGGTTTTCATTTGAAAGGAAAAGTGTTTGTTTTTCTCGTATTTCACGACTTTTATATAAAATGTATATTCCATTTATGTCTCTGTCCAAGTTGTTGCAGACATGCGTCTATAATATAAAAAACAGCGTAGGCTAAGGAACTACAGTTTTGATTTTTGATCATCTCTCGACGAAATGACATAAAATACTGGTTTAGAGTGGATACGGTCTAGACTTGGCGATCTGAAATATATTAAGCCAAAAATCGATTCCGTGGATTTTTCAAATCAATATGTTGTACTAAATCGATTCAGTGAATCGATATTCCACCCTGGAAAATCGACATTCGATTCTTCTCTTTTGGTGAAAACCATAAAATCATTAACTATAAGCTGAATATACTCGTAATATTACGGTGTTGCCAGTTAAAGGGTTAATTATTCAAAAACTAACGAGATAGATGTGTGTTTAGTTTACCTTGCTTGTAAAAAAGCAAATCTCTACATGTAATACACTAGCAATTGAAAGGACTTAAACGAAGAATTTAAACATTATTTATCGTAGGCAGATGTGCAACTTAATATTGATACTATATAAAATAGAAAAAAAACTTTACTCAGTACTATGATCACTCAATAGTTGTGATATTTATTGTTTTTTGTTCTAGTAGACTTGTTATTATCGAATTCCCTGAACTCTAAAATCTGAGATTTCACTAATAAGAGACCCCAGAGATTGTTCATCATAGTATCTTTCTTGTTTTTCATAAAATGTATTCATATATATATATATATATATATATATATATATATATATATATATATATAAACTTGGATATAAAACGATTGTTTGAAAATCTGGATTTTTTTAAGAATCGAATCATCAGGTTGCTTGTCTCACGTGGAATCTGTTAATATTAATGATATAGCATCATTAATTCTTGTAAACATCATCTCAAAATATACATTGGACGAAAAATGTCAATTCCAATTTTTTTTGGGATATGGCACTATTGAAATAGGAGTACGATATACAGTATAGTATCTTCAAATTATGTGTAGTTGTATGTAAAAAAGCTATTCCACCGTTAATAAGTCTCGGTCTGACGGCAATCAAATTTTTGGGCCGTTTCTTTAAATTTTTAAACTTCTTAAACTGTTTGTTTTCATCAATAATTTTATATTATATAATATAGTCGAGAAAAAGGATTGGATAGATAGCTCCTCTCAATAGAATCAAACATCAGGTTGAAAAGCTGGTAGCACTGAAGCACATAAAAAAGGACTTGAAAATGAGAGAGTTAGTAGACATCGAAAGATATCACAGTCTTGCTGAGTAAAAAAGATGTGTTATTCTGAGTATGAAATACTTTAATTACTTGTGAATTACGCAAAATAGTGTTTCCTTGCAATATTTTATCTAATTTTGAGTGGTATTTGTGGTGTGACTACAAAAGGATTACTTATTTGAAGAAAAAGTTTTCTCGGCGTAATGTTGAGAAAAGAAAAAACAAGAAAATAAAGTATTTAACCTTGTGGAAATTATATTTGAGGTCGAAAAGGAACATTGACATAAGCAGTATACAAATTCACTAGCGTGTCCTGAACTTTTGTCCTATTTTCTTTGATAAACAACATTCATTTTTGGTTTACCATGGCTTGCCAAACAGTTGATTTACGAGGATGTATTGATGTCTAGCTAGCTTAGACCAGTTCTATGCATAAACAAAATATTGCGTTACCATAACAACGATCAATAACTTATTAGAAGTGTCAGTGTAAAGTTTGACATCAAAAAAGTAAACCAGAGCTACGCAATAAATTAAAAGAAAAAAGATGTCCACCGAAATTGTGAAAATTGAGAGGTGAGCAGATTTACGAAGATATGCTTAATATCTTTGGTGATCAATGTCCTTCGTATGTGACCTTGAAAAATTGGACTGCAAGCTTCAAAAGAGGTAAAATTTTCCATTGAAGATGATGACCGATCGGGAAGGCCAGTTTCTGTGTCAGTCCCCGAAAATATCGATGCAGTTCATGACACGATTTTATCAGACTGTCGAATTGGGCTAAAACGGATATTTGAAGCGCTGAATGGGCTAATACGAACGCGTTTATCATATAGTTCAAGTCAATTTGGACATGAGAAAAATTGCTGTAAAATGGATCCCCAAATGTTTGAATGTTGACCAAAAGCGTGCAAGGGTAAAAGCATCGAGTTCGATCTGTGCTCGATTTGAAAACGATGAAAACTTCTCAAACCGAATTGTTACTATGGATGAGAATTACGTACATTTCTACGGTCCAAAAACAAAAGAACACTCGATGGAATGTCGACACTCTGGTTCTCCAAGACCTAAGAAGTTTCGTGTCCAAAAATCTGCTGGAAAAGTTCTTGTTTCAGTTTTTTGGAATTGCCATGGAGTAATCATGATTGATTTATAAGGGTAGAACAATAACTGGAGATTACTATTTGACATTACTGACCACTCTACGGGAAAAAATTAAAGAGAATAGACATGGAAAGCTATCTAAAGATGTTTTTGCAGGACAACGCCCCTGCACACAAATCTCATGTTGCCATGCAAAAAATTCGTGAATGACAAGAACACCCACCTTATTCACCCCCTTATTTGGCTCTGTCCGACTATCATCTCTTTCCTCGACTGAAAAAAAGTTTAAAAGGTCGTAAATTTTCTTCCAACGAGGAGGTACTAAAAACTGTGGAGTTCTGGTTTGCAGAGCAACAACAAACATTTTTTTTGAAAGGTCTAGAGACATTGCAGGTTAGCTGTAATAAATGTATCCAATTAAGAGAAGAATATGTTGAGTAATAAAATATTTTGACTTTCAAATTTTGTTTGGTTCTATAGTAGGCTAAAATTTTTCAATATATCCTAGTAAGTTTCTTAACGTAGAAAATCTATTATTTCCGAAAAAGTTTGCTAAAGTGATCATTCCTAATACAGGAATAGAAATATGTCGCTTTTGATGTTATAAATTGCTGTGCCATCAAATGTTAAGCACGTTTATCAACTATTCAATTCGGTAATGTGAAGTACAGTAGCAGTAGATGTTAAATTCCTCTTGAAATTATTCCGAACAAATTAGTTCTTTAAGTTGCGAAATCTTTGTATATCGGTCACTATTTTAGGCATTCCTAAACTCTGGTTATCGTGGATTTTACAAATGAATTGATGAGGATAAAAAACATGGGGATGGAAGTTTAATACAGCAATTTCGTGGAAAAGGTGAGAATTCAGTAATAATTGAACAGAATATTGCTTTATGCACCCTTGGAAAAAAGTAAATGGATAAGAAGCAAACTAAAGTTAAATAAAAGTCATGTTCAGCGGGGCTCAGTATCACTAATTATTCAAATTGTGTTCTTCTTATTGATTCTCCAGGTGTTAAAATTTGGAAATCTTCAACATATGTAGTACATCAAATGTAATATCATAATTGATACGAGAATAAAAAATATTAAAAACGGGAATGAGTTCTAAAAAGTGTTATATCATTGGTCAAACCTAAAAAAATCTATCCTTCATTCATTCCTATTTCCCTAAATTTATTTTAACCATTATCCTCAATTTTTCTGAATAAGAGCTTCTATCACTGTACAAATTCCTAAATAAATAGTACACCCCATCAAAGGCCATATACTTTGTCTCTAAATTGAGACATATGAAAGGGGTTAGTAATCATTTTTCTTTTCTTTACTTTTATTTCGACGTCCTACAACTGAATATTTATTCAGATTTTTGTTAGAATGCTTTTACCGATCATAATTGTTCAGAAAACAAAGAATTTCTCTTTCAAAAGGATAGCCGTCGAGTTTAGTGGCGGCTACATATTACTACTATGAAGTTTTACGAACAGGTGTTGACGTATGTTTAGTTTTCACACGTTAATGGATGTTCCCCGATCGGAGTCGGTATTTTATCCAGAGATGGTTCACGGTACTTAGTTTGGTGTTAACTCTTGACTAATTATACGTACGAACATATTTTACTGATACATACTATATAAAATTACTTTATTCAATTAACACTTACCAAATACATCGAATGAAAAATTCTCTATTCAATATAAAATTTTACCTTGAACGCTTACTTTGTATTTTCGTCAACAATAATCTTTATCTTTTTAAACGCTCTCCAGTTTCCTCATGTTGTAATATGCTAAGCTGCGAACTGATTGAAGATGAAGTTGCACAACTTTGCTATGAAATCGGTATTTACTTGTATAAAAACTTTTGGAAGGCAGTTGAAGAAATTTTACGTTCACATCACTGGAAATTACTTGAAACCACGTGCCGTACCGGTCTGAGTGTGATATACTCTCATTAGACATTTGAAATTATACCTCGTAAAAAAACCAGAAACAAAAAATATTTTAAAAAGGGTAAAAGCTTTATGCTTCATGTTTATGGCAAATTTTAAGGCATACCACGAGATAATTTCCAGACATAACTTTGCTGTAAAATTCCAATTCTCAATCAATGTATATATGTGCTAATTCCAGTTTAAATGAAACAAAGTTTTGACCTACCTATCAGTTTCAGCAGCGGGACTGACTTTTGTAGAGCTCTGCCTACTAGGAGGATGAGATGATGTTTGTGTTCTATTGGTATCCCTTTGAACCTGAAAGACAGCTTCTTCAACACTTGACACCCATCGACGTGCTGTTTCCGATGTGACAGCTCTAGAGTTTCGCAATGGCGAGGTAGAATCGAGAACACTGTCTACACTTCTCTGAAACATGAAACGTCAAAACATTGACAATGATTCGGAAATGTGTATATTGAATAGTAATATGATAATATACTGATTCTATGTGTTTATACCTTTTGTAATGTCCAAACAGTGATATTTTATAAAATTTGTGTCTTCTAGTATAATATATACATTGATAACAGCTATTATCTAAAATTATTTGCAGGCATACAGGATGTCCTAAACGTAGTTAACCAAATCAAAGTATTTTTCTCATTATTAATATATATATATATATATATATATATATATATTTACTATTTAATCAAGATAATTAGTGTCATATATTTCAAATTTATGAAACTTCTATCAGTAACTCAATTTATTTGTTATTATTAGGAACTCATCTCCGGCTTGGAGCCAGTCCTGCTTTGATATAGTATAATTCTAAAATTCTACTATTCCGACTCCCCTAGCCCCCAATGTGGCAAGCAGGCTCTTGCCAAAGGCTTTAAAAAAGAGAATTTTCAGAAATCCAATGTGGTTCAACCCACGAACCCAATTCTGTTGTTCATAATCTTGACGGCGGAAACCTTTTCGAACATTTAATCCTACTCTACGGAAAGGACTAATTCGTGAACACCGTCTTCTCTGTTATCTCACATTTCTCAAAGCTTGTTATGACTATCAGTCACTTCCAAATTCCTTCATCTCAAATATCCAACCAAATCATCCTAGATAAAGCCAGTTTCCCTCTTCTTAGAAATTTCATCGATAATACCAGAAAAATCTTTACGCCACTCATCTCCGGTTTCTCAATATTTTTAACCAAATTCGCCCATTGATATGGAACACATCAGATCGTTTATCTAACTAGAAAGCCCAGCATATATCTCAAAAAAGATCCAGACCCAAAAAGATAAACTATCCAAGCTTATTTCGTTCCAAAAACCTTCTATTGCCATTTAAGTTAGTTAAGTGTAGTGTACAGTATTTAAATAAATTAAGAACGTAAAAGACAGTGTTTATTAATTAACTCCACAAATAGAAATCGTACTAATAAATCAGAAAAACAATAAATTACAACAGTTGCTCGAATTGAGTAGCATCCTATGTAATTTCATATGATACTTCATAATTTTCCATGTACAATCGAAAATGTGATTCAATCTTGGCGTCCCATTCAACAAATCGTATATTTGATTTATTCAGCTACTTTGGCAAATCTTCTTTGGCTGCAAATAATTTTACATTGTATCCGTAATTGAAATTTATATAGGACTGAAAAAATTTGGAAAATATTATAGGCTCTTAGATGTTTCTATGGTCCCCTGGTGTTTTTGGTTCAAGTTAATATAGATATAAAATCAAAATCACGTAAAAATCAATAATAACATATAAATTGGGGGCTTATATGGGTTTTATTGATCTTAATACTCAAACTATGAGAGTATTTCAAACTTTGTATAAGAGTCTAATAACAACACCGTGTAAATCATCACATCTAAGCGGCGCGGCGCCTGAAAAGAAAAACGATCTTCAGTTGTGCGAACGCAGTTAACTTATTTATATGACCTATTTCCCCTTTAATGAATATCTCAACATCATTGAATTTTTCCACCATTAATTTCTGTATTCAATGGCATCGGTTCTTTCTATTTGCGCATATGTCTGAAAATCATTATTATAAAATAAAATATACAAGAATTTATTCTTGTTTTTTGAACTTAATAGAGATGTGATACAAGTTGGTAGATGTAAGAGTATATTACATTGTTTTAGCTCCTGTAGAAACAGTTCTGTTGCTTGTTTATTATGCTTGCAACCACAAAACAAATTTGCGATTTCATCATTGAACAATTGATTCAATCGTCACACAATTTTCATGTTCAAAGATAGACACGCGTTGGAACGGACTGGGAACCTGTCTGATTCCTCATATATACATCTATGTAACGTTTGTTTATTTTCAAAATAGACTATATAATACACAACTCACGATTTGTGATCACAACATTGGCGAAAGAAGTGTTAGAAAAACAAATAAAGGATATGTAATCACAGACTAGCTAGCGAGGGAGCAAACGGTTGGTTCAGGAATCTGTTTTCGAACAGTGCTTATAAAGTTAAAACGCATGACATCGTTTGTTGGAAACCATATTTTTACACGTGTAGAAGCCGGTTCTCAAGTGACAAACCCAATGTAGGTGTAACTCACATAAGGAAAGTCAAGTGAAACATTATTAAAGAGAGACTTTTAAATTTGGAATTCTGATCCTACTTTCGTGAGAACCGCTTTCCATTTACTTTGAAAGAGTGCTTTGAATTCTTTAGTAACATCCTGAACTGATAGTGAAGATACATTGATAATGTCAATTATGAAAGCTTTTTTAGCTTTGTTATTTACCCACGACACGAAACATGAAACTATGTCTACCTAAGATATATAATCACATTGTTTTTATAGACGTAGAAAAGTCGTTCTCTGTATTGAAAATGATTCAATTTTTGAAATGCTGGTGAGCTAATTAGATTATCTAGAACATACCTGGTAATTACACCTTTCAATTAACGATTCTTTTACAGAGACAAATGAACAAATATTTGATTATCAAAAAATTCATTTTTAGAGTTCGATAAATAATTTTTTTGTACGTCAGTTTTAATATTCACGTTTTTTTTTTAAATCATTTGAGTTAAAAAAAGTGCCATAATTGATATGAGAAATATCAATTTGTTTTTCCGATAAACAGTTTTATTTTTTGTAATTCTTTCAAGAAAATAGTGAGTAATAGTGAATAAAGTTTAAACTGCACACCAGAAGATGTTATTGAATCGGCAACTTCAGCGATTATGAATCTTCTCCCTAAGAAATCCAGGCAAAAGTATTTAAAGGAAAGAATGTTACCAACTTGTTTTGAAACTAAATCCAAAATGTAAAATAATGAATCGAAACTCATTGCATGTTTTCAAAATAAGCTGTTGGCTATAGACCCAAAAAATCTAAAACATTTGCCCGTGAAGAAATTAATAAATTTCTGTTGCAAGCTCCAGATGATCATTATCTCATGCATAAGGTGTGACAGAAACTATTTTAATGTAAGTTTAGATATTATTTGTAACATCTTTCAGGTTACTTTAATATTCGGAATCGCAGGAGCTCCGCGGAGGGAGGAATTATATAAAATGTAACGATATTAATCATACCGAAATTTTAATTATCAAAGTACCTGATACAAAAACTCATGTTCAAAGTCGATTTACTGTTATTGATGAATAATCTGAGAGTAGGTTAAACTTGGTAAACATTTATAAAAAATATAGAAACCAACGATCTACAAATGTCGAAACAGATCATTTCTTTTTGCAGCATAGAAATGGAAAATGCAAAACCCAAGTTGTTGGTATCAATACCTTTTAAAAGATTCCTTCTCTTATCGCAATATATTTGAATTTACCTAATCCAAAAAACTACACGGTGGTAATATAATTCAACTTAAGAAACACGATGGGTGTAAATACAATACAGTTGCGGAGGGTTACGTAGATGACTTAAACACCAAATTAGATTCCGCAGTGAAAATTTTAACGGGAACAACTATTTCGACAAGCAACATTGTGAATGTTCACGATTCTACCAACAATCCAATAAATACTAATACAACTATAGACGAAGTTATTTATATGAACTCATTAAATTTTGCCAATTCAAGTACCAATAGTTATGTAACCGTCCTACTCGAGAAAAAAATTATAACTTTACACACTTGTTGCATAAATAACTATTATTTCTGTCACAATAATGAAGTATAGATTTTGGATTGTATTATTGAGAGAAGGGGGACAATTCTGAGTTAAAAATCATGACTTCATATTGACTGAATTAGACGGGATAAATTATTTCCACTATTTTATTCATCTCAATAAAAGCACTTGCTAAAAAATGTAATACTGAACGTAGTCTATCAAATATTAGCTAAAGTTATGGAAAGTAGTTCTATGACGCAGCCAGTATATGCCCTACCGACCATGTACTGATTTTCTAAATTCAGCATTGCTTCTTCCTATTGTGTGATAAATATCAACTTAAAAGCTTACTCGTATATATAATTACAAAAGATATAAGGGCAATAATTTGCAAGAGGCATTAAACTATTCCTTGTATTTCGTCGATTCTTTTATTGGGGCAAATCACTGCGCATAACCTTTTATATTCTTCATATGTCATCTTTCTATAAAATTTTATTGCTTTCAGCTTTCTGGTCCATCCTATTATACATTTTGTTTTAACGTCTTGAATATTTAATTTTTATGTTTATTCTCTCTTGGTCTTCCCATCTTAATTATTCGTTCTTTTGATATTTCCAGATTATATGCGGTCGTTTATCTCTTCTGATATTTCATTTTTCTCATTCACTATTGTGCCTGAGTACTTTAGTTCTTAATTTTTCAAAAGTATTTTTAAGGTGGTTTTATTTATTTTTAATCATATAATCAGTTTTTTTTGTTTATTTCTAATTCTCTTTTTTTGCTTCTCAAGTCCTGAGATTCACTTCTTCTGGGACTTTTCTACTTCTTGTCTTCAGTGCTATGTCCTCTGCATATGTATACAGCAGCACCGACATTTGTACAGAGGCTCTTTGGATTGCAGCCTTTTCAATTGCCCTTTTCGAGAGCTGCATTCAATAGCATCTCAAATATAGAAACGTATCCTTAAGTTTTCTCTATAATCAGTAATCACTCTCACGACAAACTATCAATAGTCTTGAAATAAACCGGAAGGTTGATAAGATCTTGTGGCTTTTGTTCATATTCAATAGACGTCAATGCATCAACTATGTGTTCAGAACTCTGAGTTTCACTATCAGAAAGCTATTTCCATAATAAAGTTGCTCTTCTCTATTCTCCTCTATAACAATCGATTTTATGTCAGGTCCGGTTTTCGTATAACTTTATTAAATTATTTACAACACAACCAAAGGGAATATTTTTAACTAACGAAGTTAAGTCGCAATTTAAAAGTTTTGGCCGACATTTTACTAACTCGATTAAAAGCGGAAACGCTTGGAGAAATTATATCCAGCTTATAATTGTTGGAAAGAAATATTCCTAATTTTCGATCACAAAACCAATAAACGCAATTTATATATCATAGTTTTTTTGCTTTTATAGACTATAAATAAAAGAAGGAATAACAAGTTGATTTAATTACCAAAATTTTTATAACTTCAGACCATTTTTTTACCATAAAGATAAAAGATATTTGCCATAATAAAAGACTAACTTTCCCATATTATCAAAGCAGTCTGCTGCCAGTGGGATCAAATAGATTGCCACGGCTTGTTGCTCACCTAACTATGCATCAGTGTTACAAAAGACATAATCGTCACCATAATTTTGTAAAATTCGCTCAACATGTTTTGGTTAGTTTTATAGTTGGAAACCTCAATGTCTCTAGAATCAATAGGTTAACACAGTCAACTAAAGTTTCAGTGCGACAGACTAGTGTCCTTGATTTTTTTTGGACCAAATGAAAACTGAAAAAAACTTTATACGGAGATAGTATGAGTCAATACTTCCAAGCGAATGGGTATTAGATGAATCTGATAAGATGCAATAGCATCAAAACCGTTCAGCGTATTGCACTCCTCTTCTGAAATTACCAGCTATTAGCTTCGCCGAAATTGACTTAAGCCTCGATAGGCATCCCTTTGAAGAAATGAATGATATGAAAATATAAAAATTTCGAGAAAGATATAGTATTCACAATATTCGTATCCAGTATTTTACACAACTGTAGTTGTTGTCAAGGTATAATGGACAAAGAACAATTCAAAGTGCATTGTTTATTTAGACATGTTTGTATACAATATTCAAATACATCCTGTAAACGAATTTTTATTTAGGTTATAAAAATTTCTCATTAAAACATGTTTCGGAAATTTCATAGAATTGGAGGTTAAAATTAATTTCTTTCTACAAGAATTTTACTAATTATGAGATGAAAAGAAAAATTGCCTCACAAGAATTTGATACATAACTAATTTTTAATAAGAAAAAGAAGAGAAATAGCTAAAGTCAGATAAACAGACTGGAATTATTTGACGATATTTAGAAATTTTCATATTGCTGAGAATTTTAAACAAATGAGCCTTTCGTGATTGGCAACTATCGCCGAAAATATGACCCTCGAGCAAATTAATGACGATCTGGGTATACGTGAAATAGGAAAGTAGACACTAATTGGAATTCGATGTATTCCGACAGAATACATCACGCATTAGCATAATATGAAATATGAACCGAACCAATAAGTTCCTGGTAGTAATTTCATGATGCGGTTATTGTTATGAAACAGAAAGTATATCATATTATGAATGGAAGGGATAATGATTTTTTCACTGTACAAAACTCAAATAAAATTCGGTATAAAAAGCAGAAAAGTCTTAGTATTACAAAGCACCGAAAAGTAGCAGACTTCGTCTCCAGTGGTATCATTGAAGTTAGCAGTGATGGAAAATTTTAAGTATTCTGCAAAACTAACTTTTTTATAGGTTTGTCGTTCATTTTAGGAAAATTCCTATCCTACTTCCTTTCTAGTTCGCAATTTTGTTATCATTTTTTCATGAAATTCGTCTATTTCAGTATAATATTTCTAAGAAACGTTTCTTTCAACCTTTTATATTCTCATGCTAGTTGTTACTAAAATTTATAAGAAGTTTTTTCAGTGTATCTACTAAATGATTTCAGAAACGGTAGTTCGGTATTTAATGAACTGCAATCATTGCTTGAATAAATAACAGACAGCTCATTTCGTTATCGTTCTCTATCAAGTGTGTGATAGTAGAAACATGCAGAAGTGAGTTTTCCCCAGGAAATTTGCCGCAATACTCTGAAAAGTTTTTCGAATAGAAAAGTGATGTAACTACTAGATCCTCATTAGAATTGAATCGATATTTTGCACAATTTAAAATAATATCATAAATAAACCTCTAAATTTCCAAAAAAAAAAAACAATAAATGTACTTGAGAACTTGTAAAAGCATGTTAGATATAATCTTCAATTGGTGGGCATAGGAATGTATGAAGAGGGCAAAAGTACAATTTTTAAATTAATGCTTGAATGCCAGCTTCTTCATAACTATGTGCAATCATTTTCTTAGATGAATTTTCAATTATAATAGTTAAAATTGTTTTTTGTAAATATTACTACATTACATCTTTCACCTCTCGAAGATACTTGAAAATAATTACTAGTTGAGATTCTGCAACGATGTCCGTAGTTTCATCCGAAATGATCGCAAAAAAGGAAATTTATCAATTTCCTCATTTGTTCCTCGTCCTCCTCATGCTTCCAACATACACTGTAGTGCATCTTACTGTTTTTCTTTAGATTTCTAAACAATGAAGAATATTTTAGGTAATTACTTAGAGTTGTATCTGATAATATGTAAATTTTATTGAGAGTATCGCTTTCATCATTTTCGCTGAGAGCTAGCTATAATGCTCCACAAAATTCAATATAACTATATATACAATAATAAATCTATTTGTTGACACATTTTCATTACGTCTCTTAATATTCAATCAATAAGTTAAATCTAATTGAGTTATGCTGTGGGATACTAATAACGTATATTCCATGTGATTATAGAGATTTTTTGAGTTTCAGAGTCTTTTTATCTTCAAGCATAAGTACACCATATCCTTGAAACCTATTTATGTCCAAGCTATATCGCCATCAAACAGTACAAAGGGAAAACAATATAATGCATAATGTTTAGAGACAGAACGATTTTGGCATAAATAGCTTAAGTAAGATTTCTGGCGTAGCTAGTTTCTATGTTCACAGAAGTTTTTCTTATAATATTATTTACTAATTTTACAATATACAGTGCTTTTCAGATAAAAGTATCCACCTTTAATAACTTTTGTAATACTGGTATTTAGAAAAAATCCAGAAACACGTCAATTTATGTTGGAATGGGCAAGCATTATGACTTATTTAAACTTACTGGAAAAGCCACCCCCTCACCCCTAGCAGCATCCCCTTTATTTTTTTAAATTACTTTTCATATTTTTTATGTAAAATTTGGATACTCCTCTTTGAGCTGATTTCAAAAATGTATAATACTTGTAGGTTAAAGTGGTTAGTTTATGAGATGAACAATTTTTCTTTTAAGAGCACAAATTTTACTTATTATTTACTTTCACCTTATTTGCCTGTACTAAAATGGGTTGTACAACAGTTCAAACTCTTTAATCTTTTTAACTGTGCTATTTATTCTACTTAAAAAATCCAAACAACAAAAAACTCTACTTTTTATTAAAGTTTGACATTGTCAACTAGAATTTGTAGTCACTATTGATAGTGTAATTTGATACATTATTTATTTTGTTTCTCTGAAATGGTTTACTCTTTGCAAGAAAGAATTGAAATTGTAGGTTTATACTACCAAAATAATAATTGTGCAAGAGCTGCTGCTAGAATATTTAACGAATTACATGACGGAAGACATGCAACTCATAAGTATGTAATTCAATTGATGGAGAAATTTACCACAACAGGGTCTGTTTGCAATAAAGTGCATAAGCGAGAGGGACTCGTAAATAACGACGCAATCCAAGTGGCAATTTTAGGGCAAGTCAGCTTAGAGGCTCAACAACCCCAATCGTTGTCAACAATAAGTAGAGCGATCGGTGTTTCATCTTCTACAGTTTTCCGAGTTCTACATAAATTCAAGTACCACCCATACAAAGTTAAGTTGGTGCACGAGTTGAATGAAGATGATTTTGATCGTCGTCTAGAGTTTTGCGAATCAATGACGCAAATTATCAATAACAATCCACAATTGTTAAACAATATTTGCTTTTCTGATGAATGCTCATGGTCATTAAATGGCTTAGTAAGTAGGCATAATTGTAGATATTGGGCTGAAAGTGATCCACATATTATGCGTGAATTCCATACACAACATCCCCAAAAGTTAAACGTTTGGTGTGGTATCCTAGGTGACCACATTGTCGGACCTTTCTTCATCAACGGATTTTTAAATGGTGAATCATATCTTGAGTTACTCAGGGAAGGGGTTGACCCACGTATTACAACAATAATAGAAAATGATGATAACCTTCCCGAAGATTTACTGGTATTTCAACAAGACGGAGCTCCCCCACACTATGCTATGCCTGTCCGACAATTTTTAAACGAAACATTCCCCGCTCGTTGGATAGGTAGAAGGGGGCAGATGATGGAGTGGCCACCTAGGTCACCGGATTTAACACCCCTAGACTTCTTCTTATGGGGGTATTTAAAAACAAAAGTTTATGCTACCCAACCAGAATCTCTGGATGATTTACGAGAGAGGATAGAAAATGAATGTCGACAATTAAATCCAGCCGTATTAATCAATGTCAGAGAGGCATTTCAAAATAGATTATACCATTGTATGGAAGTGAATGGTACTCATTTTGAACACTTATTGTAACTTCATAATAAATAGCACAGTTAAAAAGATTAAAGAGTTTGAACTGTTGTACAACCCATTTTAGTACAGGCAAATAAGGTGAAAGTAAATAATAAGTAAAATTTGTGCTCTTAAAAGAAAAATTGTTTATCTCATAAACTAACCACTTTAACCTACAAGTATTATACATTTTTGAAATCAGCTCAAAGAGGAGTATCCAAATTTCACATAAAAAATATGAAAAGTAATTTAAAAAAATAAAGGGGATGCTGCTAGGGGTGAGGGGGTGGCTTTTCCAGTAAGTTTAAATAAGCCATAATGCTTGCCCCTTCCAACATAAATTGACGTGTTTTTGGATTTTTTCTAAATACCAGTATTACAAAAGTTATTAAAGGTGGATACTTTTATCTGAAAAGCACGTATATCCAACAAACTTCTTATTTTTATCAAGTTAAAAATAACATTTATATTACCCAAAACCACAAACTCCATTATAGTATATTGTAATTCATTTCCTTAGGAATCCGTCAGTTCATAAAGAAGCAAGAAAGCTATTAACTAAGCATGTCCTGTACTGAATGTCGCGATTTTTTCCAGTTAATTCACGCCACTGTTTTAGACCGCCTGGAATAAAACGTAGATGATTGTAGGTCATGAATAGAGCGCGCAGAGCACGTATGTATATCCCAGATGATTAATAATACTGAATCAACGTGAAGTGGAAGGTAGGTGAAATAATCAACTGGTTGATATTACTTAACGTTGTTCGTTGGTATTTCTTTGTTTGTGAAGGTATTAGAAGACGAAATATTGAAGATTCTGCTTTGGAAAACTGAAAATGTTCTATTAGTTCACATTTTCTTTATCCAAGTAATGTAATTATCATTTTATTAGTTTCCTTTTTTCATCAGAGCTGTGCAGCACCTATGCACTAACCGCCCCTGATAATTATTATAGTGACGACATATCACTAGTTGCCATGATGGCACAATTTTTATTATTGTCTTGTTAATGCTCACGTTCACTTTAACCCAAAAACAGTAATTTTGAATTTTATCGTAAAGTCGTAAAAAACAAGTGGTATATAAATATGGTAATATATTTTAGTGGAAATAAGGTAAAGATAGTATCATAAAATTTAAATCAATTCACGATTCTATTGTCCACTTCAAGCTGCTCTCATCCCAATTTTTCATCTGTGACTTAAAGAATTTCGGAGTAAATTTCATCTGCTTTTTTGTGGCTTCCTCATACAACGTTTTCTTTTTAATACTTTTCTTAATTCTAGAAATAGCGAGAAGTCACTTGGTAGTAACTATGGTAGATAAACAGAAAGACTTTTAGCGTCCAAGAGCTCGTAAATCCAAAACGACTTGTGTCATTCCGCGGTGTTATCTTGAAAAAAACTATTGGTCCACTTTTCAGATCCCCTCTTTGTACGTATCCTTTTATAACATTTGTAGTTTACAGTTTTTCATATTGGAATCAACTTCGATTGCAATATACCCTCACATTCAAAGAAAACCTTAACGATGATCTTGATGTACGTCTTTTATTGACGAGTTTTTTCAGAGCCAGTTGGGTATAACTGGATATTTAACAATTCAAACTTCTTCTTCCTGTAACGATTTTGTCAAAAAAAATATATTGAAATAATTTGTTGTGCATCCTACAAAGCCCACAAATATTCAATTCCGCTTTACACTCATTTTCATCCGTTTTTACCATTTGTAAAGAGTCTTAAAAATCTTCTACATTATGATGTAGATTTCAACATTTCGCCAGATGCTTTGATACTCTTTTCAACTTCAAACTTATGCGTTGTTTTAATTTCATACTGACTTCAGATACTGCTAACACGAGATGATTAAATCTGTTATAATAGCAGACTGATCAGTTGGAACGGGTTGAAACTTGTAACAGCTTATTTCAACACTTGATTGTATGAGATATAATTGCCACAATAAAAATCCATTGACTGTTTTTTACACCTCTTATTGTGATACGCAGCCCTCTATTATAATTGTGGAATGTTTTTCAATGTGGAGCCGTAGTAGCTAGTGAAATGGTGCTCAGTATACTAATCAAGAGTAACTGTTTGCGAACAACATCGAAAACAACAATTGATTATCATACCTCTCAAAAAATATTAACATAATTATGTCGCTGTGGAGATAGAGACTGAAGCAAGATAATTTTCAAGGTACTGCAGCTCACAGAAATTTAGCCACTCGAAAAGTGATAGTCTATTTCCACATTTTGTATCATTCGGTGGGTAGAATATTTCAAAGTAGCAACATTTAATTGAATAACAAGCTGCCTGCGATGATTCAAAATAGTTTTGGAAATCTGTTTTAGGAATTACCTTCAGTGCATTCGTTCTACTCGTATTAATTTCAATTGTCTCTTTTATGGAAAATGTGTACATTGAGTGGTATCTTCACCAGAGAAGTAGCCGGAAGTTGCAGTGGCTACGTCGGAACTGTACGGAGGACTGTATTGCATATGCATATTGCATCTTCTTTTTTCGCGAGGTAAACGGTGCGTGGGCGAGGGGAGCCTAGTGTGGTTGGATAGTTGCACTCATGAAGTTCTAATAGCCATGAGTCACTTCGACGGAAAGCGTCGCGCTTTTTATGTTCAAACGTTTTACGAGAACGGTCGTTCATAGTCTTGACAAAGTGAAATAGTTAAAATACAAGTATGGTTTTGAAGAAACCGGTTCTTCGTTTAAACCATCAGCAAAAGGTCGTCCAAGAATGTCAGACAATATTAATAGTACGAGAAAATCGTAAACCGACAAAATTATCGTCATTGGGCCAAAAAAAGTCCAAAAATGACACATCAAAAACCACTGTATATTCCGAAAGTAACGGTATGGGCAGCAATCTCAAGCAAAGGAATTATTGGCCCTTTCTTCTTTGAAGATTCACGAGGACGAAACTTGCGAGAAGGAATAGCGAACTTGGCTCCAACAAGACGGAGCGACCTGTCACACATCAAATGAGTCTATAGCGGCTGTGAAATGTTTCCTGCAAGACTAATTTCCATGAGAGGTGATATACCTTGACCCTCACGTAGCCCTGACTTGACATCTTTTGATTTTTTGTTTGTTTGTGGGGACACCTCAAACATAAAGTATACATGAAATGGCAGCAATTATCCCTGATTTATTGACAAGAGTTATAACAAATCTGTGTTCGCGTTTAGAGGAGTGCTGTCTTCGAGAGGACTATCATTTAGATGATGTTATTTAAAAAAAACTCCATTTAATTGCCCAACAACAAACCTAGTATTGTTATTGTCTATTAACTATTTTCAATGATAAAGGTTGTTTCACTGTTGAATTCAATAATACTTTTTTTGCCTCTTGTTATCGATTTCACACTTTTCTCATCAAATTTATCATTATCAAATTTATTTTATCGCAGTGTGAAAAAAACTCCCTCAAGCCATGTTCCCCACCTTGTAATTACTGGTTAAGTTGGCAAAGATATACCGAAAAACTTTCTTTATATATTTGCACCCTCAATGATGCCTTTGAAAAACTTTTCCCATGAGATTTATAAAATTATTCACCGACGGAAACTGATTTCTTATTTCACCCAAAAGTTGATTTGTCCTCCGAGCGACACAACTGTAATGATCTAAGTTGCGATAAAAAAACTTAGAGACATGCCACCATCTGTACACATTTGAGCTTTTTCATGGATGGTATAGCATAGAATGGAAATAAGTTGGGTAAATCAATATATTTCTAATTGAATTATTATTTAAGAGATAAATTGGACTAGGACAATATTGTAGGTGAGATTCCATTTAATTATAAAATGTTAGTTACACTCATGAAATTCATTGAAGAAATATTATAGGAAAAGAAAATTAATGTTACTCAGGTGTTAATACGGGCAATCTCGATTTAGATTAGTCGTGGTTGACTGGTAGGCTTGAGAATATTTGTGTTTATTATCCACAATTTGACAACTTCGTTAACTATCTCTTTTTTCCTTTTTATACTTACTTCAAGTATTTTCAACTCAATAAGCTGTTTTTTACTTTTTATATTTTTAGATCGCGCTATTTCTTTGTGACGCTTCTTTGCATTTGAGGTGATATTTTCGATAAGGCACTTTTCACAATAATTGTCTTTTGCCAGTCTCCATTTTTGAAATCTTGTGCCAGCAATTATATAGCCAGTGATCACTCAAATGGTCTTTCGGATTGAGTGTATTGTAAATCTTATTTTTGTTTCCTTTTCATTGATTCTTTGTCAAATAGCTTTGAATATGCAATCACTGCTCTTCCACCATCTCCTGATTTAGGCGCTGATTCCTGTGCCAAAAGCATTTTTTAACCATTCTATTGGTATTATCACTAACTATTTCTTCGGCATTCTCTCTCTTTATCCTAATTTTTGCTAGCTTATCTGCATTGGAGTTCTTTTGTACTTTATATTGTCTATGTATCTAGATGAGGTTTAGTTTAGTATCACATGTTCAGTGCCACGCGGCAGCTCACAACAACTATCTCGTTTTTGATTTTTCTGTTCTGAAGGCTACCTGACAGTCTGTGTCGATTGTATTGATTCTGTTAGAATCGCCATTTTTCTCTAACTGTATAGGAACTTTCTTTATTGCGTAGAATGCCGCTTGAATTATATCACATCCAGTTTGTCTGACTCATACCATAACATTCTTGAAGAAATTTTTATTTAAATGTTTTCCTTGAAATACGTTATCCTTTCTAGGATTGATACGTTACGAGTATATTTTGCTTACAATATGATCTCTTCTAATACATTTTTTATGATGTCAATAATTGTTTGCGGGTCTCTACTCATTTCAAGAACATAACTAATGGAACAGAACTGTTTTTTGTCGTGTTTTATATAAATGATATAAATTAGTAATTTAGTAAAGTTAGTTAAGTCTAATGTTTAAATAGATTAAATAAGTAGAAGACATAGTATGTAAATTTACTCCACCGATAGAAATAGTATAGATAAATAAGAAAAACATTACATTGGTGTCAAATGTAGGGTATTGTAAATAAATATAAATGGCTAAGAGACTTGGTGACCTGAATGTGACGGAACTGAGAGCCGAACTGGAGCATCGCGAGTTGGAAACGTCCGGTAAGAAGATGGAATTAGTAAAAAGACTCAAAGTGGCACTGGTAAGTGAAGGCTATGATCCATAGATATTTTTATTCGAAAACTTTGCTTCTGTCAATACGGATGACAAGATTTCGACTATATTTCGACAAATGTGGACGAGACGATTTCTAACATGAAAGACGATATTTCAAGTATGAAAAACAATATCGACGAGAAGAGTCTCACCAGGAAAGACAATATTTCAATCATGAAGAGCGATCTTTCCGCCGATATTCTAACATTAAAAGTTGACATTCCTGGTCACTAAGACATAAAAATGAATCAGATATCATTCTCCAGCGTAATAAATCCGATTCTAAGGAAGCCGTAGTTTTAAGAACTACAGTGGTTCAATGAATTTCAAGACCTACTGCGATGTGCGGGAAATGCTTCAAAGCCTCCGCGATCATGTTTCGGGAGCTAACGTTAAGAAACTGGCTATGGCCAATATAGCCAGTTGGATTGGCGAGTCATCAGAAACATAGTAGATAGATATTCCAGAATAAAGGGGTTCACATATTAGCAGCATTTGCAGCTATCCACCTCGTCATCAGTACTTAGTGAAGACGGTGTCTTCTTATTTTTATATAATCGGAAAGTACAGGAATGGGTTTTGTTACCGATTTGAATATCAGGTCCCGGCTATCCATAAGTTCCAGGAGGAACTTCCATATAAGGACGGGGTAATGTTTCAAACAAGTCCACAACATGGACCGTGAAGCTAGTCGTGTCCGGTTATGGAATGGAATTCCAAAATTCGACGAATTCCCGGCGCTTTGCTGTTTGTTTTCACCACAGCGATGATGTGTTAACTTTGTTTTTCTCTTAGATCTAATTCCTAAGAAGGTTTTTTTATTCATTTCTTTTATTTGTTTATTTTTTAGAATGATTGAGAAATTCGTTTTAGGTATATAAAGGAGTTTGCTTATCGGAGTTAGTCCTAGTCATTGTGAATATTACACAATGCCGAATAATTTGGAAATTATCCGAGGTCATTTAGAAAATGTTTATAGAGTGTCTAAACACAAAGTTGAGAATTATTTCATTAATTTAGAAAATGTTAGTTACACTAATCAAATTCATTGGAGAAATATGATAGGAAAAGAAAATTAAAGTTATTCAGAGCTTTGAAAACGAAGTAACCAGTTTGAGATTTGAGATGTAGTGATAATGGGGTGTAGGTTTTATTCAAAATGAGGCTAATTTCTGAGAATTGGAGCAGTGGAGCATCATATCTTCACATTCTTTTCTTAGCTTTGCTTTGTTGTTTGTTGGCTGTGTTGTTTGTTCAGCCATCACGCGATACAATTTTGATTTGATTTTAAAGTATTTGAACACTTCAGATCGTCACAAAACTCAAAACACTCACTTATTTTTTTTTTTATTTTCCCGCTTTATTCGCAATCTATAAAAATTATTACAATAAGCAAATTATGTGACAATACTAGAAATTGACATGCTTGAAAGAGATCTACTAATTATTTTCTCTTACAGCTATAATTAATAACTAGATCAATTAGATTTGGCTATTGGGAACACACTAAAACTCGTTAAAACCTACTAATTAGGTCGTAAGGAATATGCTTTTTAGTCTAAGCTGAACTGTTGGTTGCAACATTAGATTAGATACCAGTCTGTTTGGGTGGATGTTTAATCTATTTTTATAACTTATGGATAAGTTTTTAATTCCGCTTTAACACTTGGCAGGTCACGAGTTATGACAAACATTGGTACAAACCATGGTGCATTTACGATAATTCGTATTATCTTCGATTCGTAGGTCCATATGGGTTTGAGGATTGCTTTGTAGATCAGTACTTTCTTTTGGGATTTCCTACCTATAAGCCAGTATAAATTCTTTAGTTTCACATCCAATTGTTTGTGTTTGGTGACTATGTGTTTCCTCCAGGTTACTCGCTTGTCCAGGTGCATCCCAAGATATTTGATATCATCACCCTGTGGTAGGCATTTGCCTTTACGGTTGTTGAAGGTTACCTGTACTGATTTCGGTTCGTTTGGTTTAATGCGCCATTTCTTCAGCCATTTTTCTGGTTTGTTGAGATGGAGCTGTAATGTATTACAGTATGGCGGTGTCATCTGCAAATGTAGCTGCTAATACATCATTGTTAGTTGGTATATCTGCCGTGAGGATGATGTAAAGCAACTGTCCCCTGAGAAACGTTACTTAATTTACTTAAAATGGATGTATTTTTTGTTCTTAAAATTCTATTTTGAATAACAAGCTCACTTTAGTTGCAATCATTTATTAAAATAAGCACTTTAGTTTCCACGGGGAACTGAATATTACTTGCACAAATACAAACTTTTAATGCGTGATAAAATATGATGCAGTTTGCATTAATTTCATTTAGATACCTTCCTTTTACACTAAATTCGGATTAATTTTCATCGAAGGCGAAAAAATATTTCACATTATACAATAGTAGCATATAATGAAGCTTTCTGGTGTGTGACTGTCAAAAATGCTGTTAGTTTTTTATGCCCAATCAAATATTCTCTGGGCGTTATTCTCAATTTTAATTTTTTGTTCACAACGATCATAATACTTGTACCGGGTGTCCCAATAAAAATGGCTCTCGGCCATATCTCGGGAACCGTTTATAGTACAGCTTCGGGAAAAAAACAGAAGTGACCTCGAGAAAAACCTGGAAATTATTTACATAGTTGTAGGTCCACCGCCAGAGGGCGTAATTAAATACCAAAAATTATAAAATGAATAATTTAACAAATTTTGCCTAATTAAGATGCATTTAAACTATGATTATCGTATTCTCCAGGAAATTCAGCGTATATTTGATTGTACAAGTTTTAGTCTATCTCTTCAAATAAGAGGTGGGGGGAAGCGGGAGCTTTATTATGATAAATCGCCTGTAAGTCCACTTCTACTTAACCTATCTATGCAAATTTAGTCTTTTTGAAGACTAGCTCCTTTCTACCAATGTAAGAGTTATAATTTCGAAACAACTTAATGAGTAACGTATACGCTAGAGGGCGCTATTTATTTATTTTTTTAAATCTAGCTATCCTTGAAAAATGTTAAATGGAAACATGCAGTTTTAATTAAGGAATATAAAAGTAGACCAAATTAGCAGAAGAATAGCAAAAACCGCATGTCGATATCTTTTTCGTATTACGAGATGTCCTAAGAAATGTGTAATCTTTAAGCACTTTCCTTTAAACATAAATTACTCCGGTTTGACTAAACGGATTTTAACATTTTTGACTCCTCAAAATTGTCTTTCCTTGTTCTATTAATAAAAGCTACAATTATTATGTCAATATTATAAACTGCGTTATGGAAGTTAAGGTACCTCGCTAGTGACGGCCTAAATGTTCAAATTGTCACCCATCATTTTCGATACAAGCGTTTATTCTTTGAAGAGTAGATTGAACAGCAGTTTCAATTTCTGCTCTCGAAATACTCTGAATGGCGTATCGTATTCTCTCGATCATGTTATCTCTAGTAGTGGATCTAATTGCACAAACAAGGTCTTTAATCCGGCCTCAGAGATAGAAATCTAAGACGATTAAGTCTGGTGACCTGGCTGGCCAAAAAATAGGCCTCCAAGTCCTATCCACGTATCAGGATAAGCATTATCTAAAACTTCTCTAACTTGTCAGGAGAAATGAGCCGGACACCCATTCTGCTGAAACAATATAGACCTACGAGTTGCTTGTGATATATTTTCTAGAAGAAGTGGTAATTCACCCCTTATAAAATTTAGGTAGCGTTCCCCGTTAATTGCGTTGTCAAAAATAAAAGGTCCAATTATCTGACCATCTACAATACCACACCATACATTCACCGACCATCACCCCTGATACTGAACTTCTTCCATCCAGCGTGGATTATTCTGTGACCAATAGTACATATTATGCCGGTTAACCGTACCATCACTACTATATGTAGCTTCGTCTGACCACAAAATACGTGATAGTAATTGAGGGGCGTCATATACCATATGTAGTAACCAGTTGCAATAATCCAACCTTCTGTCGTAATCACGATCAACCAATTGTTGATGCAGTACTATATGAAATGGATTAAATCTAAAAGAAATATAATGTCCTATTAAATATCTTTCCGGAACGATAAATAAATTATTATGTTAACATATAACCATGCCCACAAATAATATTATGCGAGTATATTTTGTTTCAGAAACATATCTTTTTACATCATCATTTTCCTGTGTCCTGTCAAAATACGTTGAACGTTGGTTCTGCTTATTTCCAAGTCTCTACTTATTGCTCTAATACTTAAATACGGGTTAAATTGCACATATGCCAAAACATTTATTGTGTTTTCCTCTGAAAGACCTCTGCCGCGTCTTCTAAATGCAGGAAGATTTACATTTCCAGTCGTTCTTAAACGGTGTATTAGTCGACGAAAAACTACCAGGATATTGCATGGCATATACCCTAGCCGTAACAGTTGCATTTCTCATACATTCAAAGTAAATGCCTATCATATCAAATGCTTCTTCGTTTGTAAGAATCATCTTAGATTTTTAACTTTTAAGTGAATTTTATATCGAATTTAATGCACACAAATCGCAATGACACGTAAATGAATAAATTACTAGGTTTATTAATTTGACACAAGACATATCTTTTTATTTTGTTTCTTTCATGGCCCACTACTGGTTTTTATATATTTCCATTTTAACTACCATAACGCAGTTTCCCGCTGACAGCATAAGTGATATTATTGATAGAACAAGGAAAGACGATTTTGAGGAGTCAAAAATGTTAAAATCCTTTTAGTCAACTCGGAGTAATTTATGTTTAAAGGAAAGTGCTTAAAGATTATACATTTCTTAGGATATCTAGTAATACGAAAAAGATGTCGACATGCGGTTTTCGCTATTCTTTTGCTAATTTGGTCTACTTTTATATCCCTTAATTAAAACTGCATGTTTCCATTCAACATCTTTCAAGGATAGCTAGATTTAAAAAAATAAATAAATAGTGCCCTCTAGCGTATACGTTACTCATTAAGTTGTTTCGAAATTATAACTCTTACATTGGTAGAAAGGAGCTCTTTTCAAAAAGACTAAATTTGCATAGATAGGTTAAGTAGAACTGGACTTACAGACGTTTTTTCATAATAAAGTTCCCACTTCCCCCCACCTCTTATTTGTAGAGATAGACTAAAACTTGTAAAATCAAATATACGCTGAATTTCTTGAAGAATACGATACTCATAGTTTAAATGCACCTTAATTAGGCAAAATTTGTAAATTATTCGTTTTATAATGTTTGTTATTTAATTATGCCCTCTGACGGTAGACCTACAAGTCTGTAAATAATTTCCAGGTTTTCTCGAGGTCACTTTTGGTATTTTTTTTCCCGAAGCTGTACTATAAATGGTTCCCGAGATATGGCCGAGAGCCATTTTTATTGGGACACCCGGTACAAGCAGCATTGAAAGTACTGATTGATCAGTCCGAGGTATTCTGACTTGATGCGTCGGCAGGCATCAATAGCGAAACAGAATAATTTTTTAAAGCGCAATTGTGTGCTGTTGCAGACTTATTACCTCACATTGTAGTTTGGATAGGAGAGCAATTCCATAACAGTAATTAAGTTTGTTCTATGACCAGAATTATTCTTTTCAATACTACATAATCAGCAATAAATTATCTCACAACTTTAAAGGTGGGCTTGATTTATTTATTAGACGTATTGAAAAGTAAATGTAAAACCTGGGGCTCCAATTTTTCCTAATAATAATGCTAAAAGCTCCGAGTATATTCATCTAAATTGTCAATTTTTATCAAATTAAGTTCCTAAAAATTACTATTCAATCTGTCTATAATTATTTCCAAAATTTCTGTTGAATGATATTCAGTAGTTAAGTGAACTGAACAACTCTTTTAAATAACTATTTTCACAAATTCGATTTGAAAAAAAATGTAGTAGATCATTTTTCAAATAATAAATGAAACTTACACTTACTACTGAACTCCTTTTGGAATCCTTATCAATAGATGACTTCTGCTGCAAATGTCTGCTAAGAGCAAACATTTCAGCCAATCGGGACCTAGTTTTTGATTGAGGTGGATTGATCGGGGCTACTTGTTGAGGGTTTCTTTTTCTCATCGGAAATACGAGATGCTCAATATCTGGAGTATATCTGAAATGAAAGAAAAATATTAAAGGTCACACTAACTTACGGAATTAGTAAGAGATAAGTTGTCCGGAAATCTGACCCTAACTAGATGAATAAAATTATTGAGCATTTCGCTATTATAATTATTTCATCTCACATTCACTAAATGCTTCTCACTATTGGATCTAGTGTAATGAAATAATAGCTAAATTTTCTGTATTGCTCAGTATATACTAACTGAATTGTTTTGTATTGATCATACATTCTATGGAATTTTACGCATTAGTACATACAATTATACATACCACAATAGCAGTAGAAAAAATAGGGAAAGCTCAGCTTTTCTCATTTTTGTTGAGATGGAGGGCGTGAGTGGGAAATAATATATTATGCGACATATGAGGAAAGTACTTTTCACGCCTGTTGAATTTTGTGCACAAACCAGTGAGAAATGTACTTTCCACATAAGTTGCACACTACATTTTTTCCACAACTGCTCAAATTTGAACATTACGAGTAAAATGAATGAAAATTTATCTCCATGATTAGTAAAACTTTTTATTATAACACTAATGTATCCTATTTCTGAAATGTTGAGTATTTTATCAAAAATTATTGTAGATGATGTACTATTTTGTAAGGGCAAACCCAGAACGGCATGAATTCTACGTTATATTAATTATTTTAGGGTTCATTCATATACGATGCCTGTTCTGTATCTATTTCGGTATAAGGTTCGACTGGTTTTTCAATAGAGTGGATGATTTTATTGGTTAAGTTGATTTTGTTCTTATCTCCTCGACGTATTCTTCTTGAAGGCACTAGATAGCCACTGCAGTCTTCAAATAAAAATACCCAATAATTACAAAAATCTGAGATAATCCTAGAAAAAAACAAACTTAATTCTTAAAACAATTCCTTCGAGAAGAACGTACGCTTATTAGTAGATACTCCTTATCGGGGTTTCCATCCAAAATCTCTTCAATTAGTCGGTTATCAATTTGTTTGATTTTTTGAAGTCGGACTTTTTTTCATAAATTTAAAAATGAATGTTATTTTTGATACGTAGTTATATCAATGTTATTTTTCAAACTGAGAGTAATTCGTAACATTCAATATTGTTACCAAAGTGTAGTCGACCGGAAAAGATTTTATTTTTGTATTTCTACTCCACTTTATTAAGTTTCCGTATGCCAATTTATACTTTTTTCTACAAATTTCCAATAACAATTCTAAACTTACTTTAACAGCTTTTTTATAATATATCTGGCAAAGTATTAGTGAAATCGTCTTTACTGTCAATATCCATATTATGTACTATAAATATACAGGGTGTCTCATAAATATTGTCATTTTCCAATCTTCACTTTATTGATGAAATAATCATACAAAAAGAAAGCTTCAATATTCTAGGATAACAACTCAATGTTTAACAAGTTATTTGAGAACTTGATAAAACTATACTATAAGCTATGATGCAAAAAAATATCGCACTGCATTTTTTTGCATGCATTATCTATTGGATTCAAATTGTTCTCCACGCAGGAAGTTCGCCATGGTAATCAAATCCAGGAAGTCAAGGCACCATTCACTTATAATTTCCTTTTGTACTGGCATTAGTTTTCATTTTAAAACCTTCTCACGCAGAATTCTCATCCCCAATTTATTAATAAAAATCTGATGAAAGTTATTGGCAGAGTGGGGAGGGGGGCGCCCACTGGGAAGACCAAGAGTAAGATCGAATGATCAAGTGGGTGAAGATGTAAGGAGACTTGGTAGAGAAGTACGTATGGCTGAGGATAGAAAATTATGGAGGCAACTTGTTGGCGAGGCCTAAAATCAACTAGGATGTAAGTGGCCACAGTAGTAGTAGTAGTAATAGAATTGATACAGCCGCCAGTGCCACTAGAACCTGTGAAATTCTGATCAGTGCATTTCTCAGTCAACTTCGGCTCCAGCACCAAAATTTTTGAAATATAACTTACTGAATGCATTCTACTTTTGAATCTCTTCCGTAGAAAAAGTACAATATACGAAACGTGAAAAATCGACATTTTCATCTCATTTTCACGGTATTCGCCTTCGGTTCATGCCAACAACCTTCTGCGCGGGGGAGAAATATATAATTTTTTTCATTTGTTATACAATAAAACATTTTGACGTTATGTTATTTAAAGTTTTATGACGTACATGAGCAGTCTGAACAACATTTAAAGTGATTAGTTACTAAATTAGCCATTTTGTATTTGAAAATGTGTTAACTAGATCAATTTTTAGATATAAATACCAAATATTTAACTGGGTTTCAGTGCACAGTAACCTTATTACCACATTATGAATACAATTACTTCAGTATATACATTCTAATTTGATTAGGATGATGATATAACTAATTAATTCGAAGTATATCAACAGAAATCTGAATAGGAAATAATTATTTCATTCAGCTATATAGAAATTCTAATATTCAAACAAGCCGAATATCTTACGGTTTTGAAGCAAGTCTCTTCGCCCCTTTGAATAACAATCTATTGTTTGATTATTATTTGATTAACCAAAGGAGTACAAACATATAAATTTGTTGGGTCAACGCTTTCCATTAAAATGGATCAAGAATTTCAGCTTCTATATCATAGTTTATTTTTGGGCGCAGAATTCGAAATAGCTCTCAGATTTTGTCGGTTAAAATAAACACATGGATTCAAATATTTACAAACATACATGGATTAATGTATTCATAGCATAATTTACATATTATGGAGTTTAGTCCCGCTTAGAGTTCCGTCGTTCTTCATATCGATCTTGCCTAGTTTTCATGCCTAGTTGGAATTTCTTTTTCCTATGAAGATTATTTAAACATTACTTAAAGACATAATTTTCAAGTTTTTGTGACTCTTTACTTCATCATTTGCAACACTTTTAAAAATAAACACCAAGTAATGCATTCATCTCATCTTGTTCATCGGTATGGTAAATTGTAGATATTCAAGAAATTGCGTCATTTCATTTCATTTTTCCACCGAAAGAGAAAGTTCAATATTCTTAAATCATTACAATTTGCCTATTGATGTTCTTTGCATTTGATTTTACCAAAAACTAGTACAATTTTTATTCATCACTGTTATGTTAAGGAACATATTTTAAATTATGTTTTACTTCTTGGACGATAAAATGTGATATAAGGATCTAAATAAGTTTTTTCTATTGATCTCGATGAAGCCACTTCGGCAGACTCTTTCGAAAAATTCTCAATTTTCAAATTTGATGCTGTTTTTGTATAATCTTTTGGCATTGTGGATTCTGTGGTACTTCGAAAAACACAGGAGGATCACCAAAATTTACACACTATTTCCGTGAAGAGCAAGAAATTTTCCGATAGTGCACTCAATTATTGTGAGCCTTCTTTCAACAACAATGAGACGATAACTTAGACATGCAAAAGCTAAAAGGTATTCATGGGTTAACAAAAGGTTAATAAAGACGAAGAGCAACAACTACCAACAGTAGTTATTCATTTATTCAGTTATTCATTATTAGAACAACATCACCTCAAAAAGAGGGTGGAAGAGACTCAATTGACCTTGTCAACCGATACTGACACTGGAACTATGTGAATTGTAATACAGGACATCAGAAACTTCAGCTATACCTCGTCTCGCAAGAATCTGATGTCAAGTTAGTATTAGATACCGAGAAACTGGAACAATGGTCACAAAAGGCAATACAGGGTAGAGATCATGAGGCCACAGTAATCTCTAGTTTCAAATATGAAGTCACTGCACCTTTTTGGCAAGGCTTCCTGCTTTCATGTCGCCTGATATATGCCTGATGGTGATCTAGTAGCCATATTGTAAATGTACTATCTAGTCATGTTTCTATTGAAACAATTCTGGGTACATATATTTTTTGCTAGCAGCTTGCATTTTGGTCCAAGGATGCCCAATCTAGCTACTTGGGTTAGCTTCTGAACATCTGTATGCTACAAAGATGCATTTCAATCTTGCAGAAAAATTTATTGACCTGTGATTGATCGTTATTAATAACCACTTCGAATCGGATGTTTCTATTAATTATGCTGTATATTTGGTCTATTACTTTATCACTGCTTTCTAACTCCATTGATTAGATGACTTGTCAGATTTCCCGGCTTTAATTTGTTATCTCTTTCTTTCAATATAAGGTGAAAGCCGCGCCTCTAAGACTATTGTAAGGTTAATAACATATCCATTTTATTATTTTTGATTAGTATAAGAACTGGAGACAATGAACCTGTATCTCAAAAGCTACAGACGATCAAATAAATCTGGAGAAGTTTAGAATAATTTTGTTGAATTTTGGGATCAAATTTTTATATATTTTTATTTTGTTTACTCGTACGTTTTGCTAAAGAGATGTGTTTATTAGATTAGATTGATTAGATTCTCCATTCGAGAAATTAACGATAGATTACTTTCTTTGAAATAGATATTGGAAATGTTGTTTATAAAACGTTAGCTCACGAAGGCTTCGTATATGATGAGGGAAGTAATGAACTGATTTCGTTATATCTCGTTAAAAACAGAGAAAATAGAAACAGACAGAAAGCAATAGCATCCAATCAAGAGCATGGAACTTCATTGCGAGTTGATGAGAATAATACGAGTCACGTCACCTGTCAACAGCAACAGTTGGAAGTCAAATAAATATTATCACATTTCTAAGAAGTGAGAAGTTTTATTCACTTTTACTTCCACTTCTCTTCGTAATGCGCTACTGAGAAATGATGTGCCAACGTTTTTGCACTTATAATTGCTATTTTTATGAGAAAATGCTATTCACGAAAAACACAACATAGAAAGGAAATCCTTATGCCAAGCTATTCATTTGGAATGTGTGCATTCAAATTAAATATGGATCCTACATTAACTGGCTGTTGGGAACTTTCAAGTCAATACTAAATATTTTCTGAAAATAGTTATTGAATGTAGTTCTGTATTTTGTCAAGTATCAGAAGACAAATTAGAAGAATGATTCAAAATTCTAATAATATTTGTTCTAACTGAAGTTAGTATTTGTAAACTGGACTTCTTCGTTTTAAAACAAGTTACTGATCTCAATATCGAACCACGAAATGAAATGATGTAGGGAAAGACCACAGTCGGGCAGTAGATCAACACAATATAAAAAAAATTGGCAAACAAGAAGTGACTTCCAACCGGGATCTCAAAATGTTGAGTTTATACCCCTTGAAGATCCCAAAAATATCCCTCTTGTCCCCCCTTTCACATTAGACTTGGATTGATGAAAAACTTTGTAAATGCTTTGGATAAAGACAGTGATGGATTCAAATACCTTAGAGAAGTCTTTCCCCAGTTGAGTGATGCCAAATTAAAGGAAGGAATTTTTATTGGGCCACAAATAAAAAAATTGCTGAACGATGACAATATTGCAAAAAAGCTCACCAGACAGGAACTTAGAGAATGGAAGGCATTTGTTAGTGTAGTGAGGGGTTTTTGGGCAACAATATGGATCCAAACTACCAACAGTTAGTTGATGACCTTCTAGACGCCTACAAATCCCTTGGTGCTCGAATGTCATCGAAAATTCATTTCCTCCATTCCCATTTCACATTTTTTCCTGAAAATTTGGGAGCTGTCAATCATAAGCAGGGTGAAAGATATTAGAACAATGGAAATTTAATTTGGTATGAAGAACGATGGGATTCGGCCACGATGGGTGATTAGTGTTGCTTTTTAAAAAGAGAAAGTGCAACCTCATAAAAGGAAAAAGTAGAGGTTATTTATATTTAAAGTGATGTTTTTTTAATGTTTTTGTTTTTAATATATTTGCGAATAAATATTGAGTATTTTACCAATGCATATTGTTTAATAAATGTAACTTGAAAATTTTACGTGTTACAATTATTTTTTTTTTCATATTTTTTTATTTGTTTATGTCCATTTTATCACAATATGCTATTCATTCTTATGTCTTTTTATTAGTGTATTTTTATCAGTGTTATTAGTGGACATCAGGAGACATTTACCACGATAAAAGATAATTGAAAATAAGTGAATTAATGATGCCCAATTCGAACAATTTCTTAAATATATTATAATTGATATAGATTAAGAAAAATGCCCACAATGTATGGGAAGAGAAATGAAGAAAAGGCTTAATAGTTTGTCGATTCTTTATAAAGTGAAATTGAATGTAGACAAAATCATTCAATGGGTGTAAATGAAGCCGCCTTAGCGATTGGTATTTCTGAAACAACTTTAAATGATTATATTCAGGGGTGAGGTGAAATAAAACGATGTGTGTCTCATGGGTGTTTGGAAATGATATAGAACTAGAAACATTTGAATTTGCACCATTCGTGTTAGAATATGAGCCTTTCAACAATGTGAAATTGGATAATATTATTGATAACCGATTTTTAGTTGAACAATAAGCTCAAAAAGTATTTTTTATTTGACGTAAGGCGTCATAATCAAAAAATGACCAACGCTACCATTTTCAAGGATTGGTTGAAATCCTATGTTGTTGTTACTAATTGTAGATGACTACTCTTCCTAACCCAACATCATTTTACTTTGTTTCCCGAGTCACTTACAACTGGAAGCTGTTTAAAATTTTTGGAAAAATCCTGGATTAGAGCCGTAGCGGTATAATGCCTGATTTTAGAGCCACAGGTACTTTTAATCCAAAAGTGATTCCAGACGCGTTTATTACTTTTGAAATGGAACAAGATACAGAAACCACACTACATGACTCAAGCACTGTAGATAAAAATTTGTCACCTCCTTCAGCTCCACCTAAGCAACTCAGGCAACTAAAAATGTATTTCGTTACATGCACCTGGCAAAATGTTGATGTTTCAATAGTTCATATTGACGCCGTACTACGGAAGTTGTTCGATACCGTTATTTTGCAAATTTCCAACTTTCCAACAGTGGTTTAAAACAAAAGGTGCATAATTTGAATGCATTCGAAATGATTCACAAACCATTATGATTCAAAAGAAGAAGAGAAAAACGTCAAATTAAATAGAAGAATGTGGTTAAGAGCAAAAAACCAATTGGCTATGTACGAAAGTGCAGACTGGAATGAGGAATGCATAGGGTGTGGCAAACATTATTTTAAAATCACTCGAAACAATTGCTGAATAAAATTTATCAATTGCAGTCGATGGTTTCATAATGGATGTTAGAAATTTGCATCTCTTGAAAATAAAACTAAAAAGAAAAGTATTAAAAAGTGGCAGTTTTGTCTTGTTTGGTCTCTATTCGGTAATTTTCCTTATTCCCTGTCGTTTTTCCATTTTTCTAATGTGTGCGGACCATCATAATCAATTTGTTTTAATTGATTCAATGTATTCTAGAATAACCAATTTCATATTTAAATATCATACAATACTTACCCTGGATCCATTCGAACAAAATCTTGTACGCTAAGTTTAGGACCTGATTTTGAAGATTGTTTAGTGAGAGTGGGTTTTCTTTTAACATTAAAAGGCTTATGTGGATCCGAGAGCATGAGCAATCTATCTCTTAACTGCATTTCGTCTCGGCTCATTTTCCGAACTGATTCGCGCACTATATGTCATTGGTCCAATCTGGTCCAGTTTTATGGTTCATCTGAAAAGATAAATAACTCTCAGCACCATGAATTCCATTTAGATTTGTATACATCGAGTTGAATATTGGTTTGAATTTTATGATTTGATCAGTATCTCAGAACAAATGACTTTTACATTTATTTTTTCATTACCTGCTGAAGATAGCAGTGATAGACAAACAAGAGATTCGAAATTCGATAGACAATGACAGTAGAGTATTAAAATTGAAGATTGTTGGAAAAACTATACTATAGCATCATATAATCCGATAATGAAGGGATCTGTATGAAGAAGAACCAGCTGTTCTCCTTTCATTTGCTGCTGATCTCCAAATCTTGTTCGACTGCTTCTCACCCATTTTGTTCCTATTAATTCCCAAACAACTATTTGTTTTATTTATCAATTGTTCGCACCTTCCATTGAAAACCCTACCTAACCTTCCTTTGAACTCTACACTGAACTCTACACTTTCTCCGCCTTCTTCTTCTCATTATAACAAAAATATTCCTTCAATCTGCTTACAATGAACATAAATATTGACTCAATAATTTATATTGAGAGTTTCTTTCTTTTTCTTAGCAATATAATTCCAATCTCCTCATTAAGTCTTCATAAATAATAATCAAAAGTTGTTTTTTGTCAGTTTTTGTTGCTGGTTTTGTTGCAACAAAGACTGATTTTCTATCTCCTACACCAAATAATAATGCATTCTAAACTTCTCATTTTGTCTCATGAATAAATTTTAGGGCATATATAACCTCAGCCGACTTACGACCTAAGATTATCGCCCACAGGATATAATTATCGCCTTAGTACCCTTGATACATAAATAATTATGTCACTCACGTACAATATAATTTTATCAATATCTCGGAACTACCGATTGTGAAAACAAAGAACCATGAAAGTCGTAATATTTGAAAAAATTAGGAAATATCAAAACTAAGAGAAAGACATTGTTACTTGAAAATTAATGTGGAAACTTAATTTATTAAACTGTGGTAGGTACTCACAGCTTACATTCAATAGACCTATGTTCATCAGTTTTTAGAAGTAGAAACCTCAGTTTAATGATGACGTGCTGAGCGGCTTTTTTCACAGACTTCAGAAGTAAATCCAAACATCTCTGTTGTCTTTTACAATACAAAACATATAAAATGCTTACGAGGAAGGTCCCACAAGTACCTGGTCGGACATAGAGATGACGCTAGCTGCTTGAAAAATACCACCGTAGTAGAAAGTACACAATCTCTACAGCATATATTTCAAGTTCTTTATTATTCATTATTTGTTTGGCACCAATAAATAGTAAACGTTTTCATGGAACATGGAAAAAAATGGTTATCGTTATCGGTACAATAATTGTATTTGAGAGGCATTAGCTCAACCAATATAAAAGCTGCACTAGATTCTACTCTGAGCGAGACTGCTCCTTCGTTATCAACAGTAGAATAATGATCGTCGGCTGGATGTGCGCGAGCTACCAGGCATAGTAGGCATTTTGAAAAATGGGTCTATCAGTCTACACCCGAAACAAGAGAACAATCAAAACAATGGTCTGAAAAGAGAGAACCGTCAGTTTTTTGGGATGCGTTTTTTCGTTGATTATCTTGAAAAAGGAAAAACTATCAACTGCGAGTAGTATGCGAACTTATTGCAACATTTGAGCGATGAAATCAAGCAAAACGTCCGCGTTTGGCTAAGAAGAAAGTGTTGTTTCATCAAGACAAAACAAAATTGATGAATTGCTAATTCATGCACTCTATTCAGCCTCCTCGGATTATTTTATGTTCCAATACTTAACAAAATATTTTACAACAATGAAGAGGAGAGAAAATTGACGATTCAAGATTATGGAACTTATTGAACATCGCTGGGAAAAGTGTATGGAACTAAGAGGAGATTACGTTGAAAAATTAATTTATTTTTTCCCAAAATTCTTGTGTTTTCTTTGCTAGGCCAGGTAATTCTAGGACCATCCTCGTATTGCTAACGTGTCTTAAACCTTTATGGTTTCGTTAGATACTTTAGGAGCACCAGCACGCTGCAAGGTTATATTAAGGCGTATCTGAATTTTCTAGTACGTTACCTAACCGTGTCAGTTTTGCATTTAGTTTTCAATAGTTAGATGGCCTTTCCGGAATTTAAAAAAAAAAAAACTGGAAAAAAAAGAGCATTCAATAGATAGAAATTCATGGTCACATAAACAAGTTCATGGAAAATAATAACGTCAATTGCGCATGATATTCAGGGAATAAAACCTAGTGGATAGTTTATGGAGATGGATGATAGAAAAAAAATATCTTATAACATATTGTAAATTTCAAATTAAATCTAGTTTTATATCTTATTCTACATTGAAATAACAGTTGTTTTTGTTCAACCCACAAAACAATCCAATGAGAATATACGAACGAATATTATGCTTTGTTTGAAATTGGACTTTTTTGTATGATGGAATTCGTAGAGTGATAAAATCGACGGCAATATAAAAACAGCGCTATGATAAAAACGTAATTGAATAAAAATCGGTAAAGTCGTTAACGTTTATGACAAGCACCTCTTATTTGATTGGAAAACTGATTGTTCATTCTTTTTATGAACTAATAGCATATTTTTACTATTCTTATGCTATTAGCTTATCGTTTCTGCAGTATAAATTTAGTTTATTGATTATCCTATAATATATTGATAAAATATTTCACATATTTCGAGAGATTAGAATGACGATATGAAGTTATATTTAAACTCTCATTGCCTTCGATTCATTGTGCTTCTTTGGCACGTTATTTGTACCGGCTCAAATTCTTTAAACGTCATGAAAATGATTTTCCATACTAATATACCAATTTGTAATTTAGGAATCTTAGGTGAGAAATAAACGAAACCGTGAAATATGAAGAAACCGTTTTTTTCAAGAGGGTAGATGAATAAATAAGAAAAAGTGTGAATCAAGTGCAAATTTTCCTGCTGCATTCCAGATTTGTCTTTCTTTGATGTTAACACTTGGAGCAGGCTTTCCTTTTTTCTAGCTTGTCATTTGGGATGCAGCCATCTGGATTTTGAAGATCTTCGTTCTAAACATATGATTGTATGGTAACTCTGATGTCATGTTGTGGGTTGGGTATTTCCAACCGGCTGGCCAGGCTTTATGAGCTCCATTGTCAGGTCTCGTACCTAATCAGGTATCTAATCACAAGAGGATAACCTCGAAATGAAAGGTAAGAGATGAAGGAGTTGATGCACGGCATGACCGCTCACAGCCCAACTGAAGGTTATAAATAACAATTGGCAGGGAAGTACAGTTACTGAGCGGGAGAAAGCGGACGAACCATCAAGGATACCAATTTCGAAGAGCCAAATTTCCCGTTTGGTCTCAAAGACCTAATGACCTCAGCTCGTATTTTTTACTGATTGAATGAAATATTTCCGTATATTTTCAGTATTAAAATCCATCTGGTCAAAACAACGCGTTTTGTGCATGATCGGAAAACATTTTGTGATTTGTTTCGACAGTTTATCAATCAACAGATACTATTACTATCTGTTACTATAACATATTCTCATTAGAAATAAATAGAGAATGTTTTATAGTATGTATGTATATAGTGATATATATTAGCAGATTAACAAATTAAAACCGATTATGAACTTCAAAGGAGTAGAAATACAAAGGAAGAGAAAGAATTGAAAATCACATAATATTTTTAAGTTTTTATTTGAATAAATTGGGCTTATGTTTTTACACGGTTTTCTATTACAAAATGCTCTTTATTGTCTCTTTGTATGTAGACTCTTCAATGTGTGAAAAGAAAGAAAGAAGTCTTTGTATACCAATTATTACCATATATTTTTAATTGTGTTAATTCCCCGTTTAATTAATCATTTGATCTGTCAGACAGAGAGATCGAATATTTTAATTCTTTCCAGGCGACTATAGGAGTCAAAAGAAAAGTTACCACAGGGTCTATACCATCACCTTGTAGTTTTTAAAAAATGCCGCAGTGACTATTGGAAAATTCACGATGACATTCCTCGTTGTAACAACCTGCCGCGATTTCAGTAGATTTTACGTTCCCATCCGTTTACAAAGTCATCTGAGATCTATTTTGGAAGGGATTCATAAGCCTGATTCCAATTGAATATTCTACGATATCGCAAATGCATCCTTTTCAGTGAAAAGAATTACAGTCATCAATGAAACCAAAATAATAATAATTCCTGGAGGTAGATGGACAGATGCACTGGATTTTAAAACATGTGAAAAATACGTTTCATACAGGCATGAACTATATTGTCAAGAAAAATACTTGATTGCATACCATAATTGTAGGTGAGTTTATCAGGAAAATCACGGACCTTAGATCCAAAGTTAACTTAGAATAGGATCCAATATTGGTAGATAATCATGAATTTATCATGCAAATATTGGATTTCAGGACCAAAGTTAGATGGCCTACACTCAATATCAATAGTACAATATTGTAAAGATATGATATATCTTATCTCAATCAAAAACTAATTGTTGTGAACATTCAAAAACCAACGAGGTGCTTTTGGAAAGTCCGTTTCTTATATCTTGTTCAATCATCTGTGAGAGAGGAAGTACTTGGCACAGTTTCGGTTGAGGATCAAACTACAACCCAACCAGTTCTTTGTCGCATTTTTCTATCAATAAACAACCCATTAATCGTGTCTCAATGGCGTCACCCTATCAAAGCGATTAAAAATATAATATTCATTATTGCATATCTAAAGGAGATTATCTAGTAAGGGCCATATAGAAAGAAACAATATTTTTGTTTGAAACTGTAAAATAATTCAATTTTTAGAGCATACGATGATATTTCCAATTTAATAGAATAAAAGATCGGAACCAAAAAAATTCATTCATCAATCAGATTGTAACGTTTATTCAGACTCTTTCTTCGTGGGGTGGAATAATAAACACTGTCTCTTACATTCTTAATTTATTTACACACCATAGAATACATTTAACTGATAATAATATACTTATGAATATTACTTAAAAAAGGACTCATTTCGTGTGCTTGTTCGTAACGGTATTATTTTAATGTTGAATTAATTATTATATAAAGTGACATCAATTTTTTATTTACGACTATATTTGATACATGATACCTCAAAAATAGATCCATCATTTTCTAAATCTGCAATTTGCATAAAGTGTGATTCTGTTGGAGGACAAAAGCACTAATGAACATTATCAAAGCAACCCTAAATAAATTCTATAACTGACTTGACCATTGTAGCCAGATATCAGTAGCTTCGTTTATGAAAGTATTTAGTTGTTTCTCTAATTTATCTTCAATCTCAAGTGAGTCCATTACTTATGTTGAGTATGCTTTTCAGGTTTTAGCATAGAGTAGAAATTCCATAAGGATGATTACTTATATTCAGAGCTATAATATGCAAATACAACATTTTCTGTGAACTTAAAGTTTTATTGCTACATCAATTTTGAAAATTTTAGAATACACATATTTTTCTTTGGATATTTAGGGCTATAAATTATTCATGATAAAATGAATCACTCAACTAGTTTCTGGTTTTACAATAATCGTTTTCATTCCAGTTGATTTTGAACAAACGTATAAAGCCATCCAAGATCGATCCTTGGATGTTGACCGTCCACGTACCCCCCTCTTACCAAATTTTCACTACCACTTAACGATAACATGAACTCATCTACCCGTCTAAGAATAAAAAAGGAACATATTAATAAAAAGAACCAAAAGTTCATATTTTAGTATTCATTTGGAATATACAATGTACTAAGAACTTCCGCATAAAGCGAAAAACTTTTTTAGCTTTCAGGGAACAAATTTATCAATAATTTCTGTGAGATACTTTTTCCGGAAAATTAGGATTCGATATGGATAATATCCAAATTTGTGAACGTTTCTTTCTTGTGTCATATTTTTTCATAGATAATCCACCGACTGTACTGTCTTTAATTCAGGTCTCTCCGATCATGAAGCAGTGATAACAAAATTTTCGGTAAAATCCAATACTAAAAATGTCTCTTGCAAATTATGCCGTAATTTTTCGGAAAAAAGTTTTCAAAACTTCAAGCACAAGAACATGTTCTCTGGTGATGTGGACTTCTTTTCCCTTCAGACGTATTATAAATAAGCAAAATAAACCCTGGTCCAATAAAATTTTACTTATATCTGTAAAGAACATGCGGTCTTTATCTCACTTAAGGAAATTCTCGGATAGTGTCTTCTTCAAAAATTACGTGAAACTATTCGGAAAAATTTATCATAAGACAACAAAAGCTGCCAAAGATATTTATTATAATAGGCGACTCGCCAATTATCGTAATGTTTCTAAAGAATCATGGTATATTGTGAATGATCAAAGAAATAAGCCTTTTTCGTCGGGCATAATCTCTATTTCACCTGATAACCTCAATAATTACATGGTGAATGTAGCCAAAAATTTATCAAATTCTATAACTCCTACTCATGATCCGCTTTCAGATCTCCCTGATGCTAATTCTAACTTTCACAAATTCTTCTTTATGCCCGTTGTTTTAGCAGAGCTTCGCAGTACAATGAATAATAAATAAATACTCAACTGGAACAGTCATCACTCCACTGCAACAACTTTTTGTGATTTTTCTAAAGCTTTCGATTGTGTGAGTCATAATATTTTAATAAAAAAATCTCAGTACTCCAGTTTCAGGGGAACACCTCGCGCATGGCTTAAGTTATAGCTTACCAACAGAAGTCAGCTTGTGTAGTGCCTCAATGCTCAGTACTAGGTCCTATTTTGTTTCTTCTGTTTATAAACGACATCGTCAATCTATGGTAAAATATGTCTATTTGCAGACGACATTAGTTTCTCTTGAAGCAAACCTGATCTAACAGCCCTTCATAGGATCATATCTACGGATCTAATCACCCTAAATCATGGTGTGATTCTAATCTTCCCTGTCTCAACGTTTTTTAAACCAAAGTTTTATCATATAAAAATACATTGCTGCCTTTTTTATTAAATAACACCTCCATTGACAACGTTGAATATGTAAAATTCTTAGGGCTTGTTGTGGACAATTCCTTGAAATGGGAATTACATAATTATTGCCTCATCTAAAAAATTAAGTTCCTCCTGTTTTACGCTGAGATCAGTTTCCAAAGAATTGAACCTCTTTAACAGGCTTTTATGCCCTTATTGAGTCGTATCTCCGATATGCCCTTCCCTTCTGGGGTACGTGCGACTCAATTTGAGCGAATCTTCAAACTACAAAAGAGAGCTGTTAGATATTTACTCAGACTAAACAGTAGGGCTCACGGCAAGGACTTCTTTAAAAGATTAAAAATTCTTACACTTCCTTCCTTATTCATCTTTGAATCCGTTTGCCTAATTCGTATGCACGATTCTCCAATTTCAAAAAGATCGTTGCAAGGCTATCCACTTTACCTACCTACTGCATTTTCAAAATTAGTTAAGGGCTCAATATTTTATAATGCAAAAAAATGCACAATCACACAATATTTAATTCCTGACATGCTGCATACTGGTTTAATTTTGCTATAGACTTGATGTACTAATTATTACCTATTACTACTACCTATAATTTTGTTACTCATTATGATTTTATTTTTTTTGCATCTTTATTTAGTTATTTTTATGTTTGTGAGAATCCGTGGATGGTGGAGTAATACCCAGAACAGGAAAAAGTGGAGAAAAATAGCGGAAAAAGCCAAAACATGCAATGAACTTTAGTTTAAAAAAGAAAATGGTTAAAACGTGGATTGACTCACGATAATAAATGAGTCAAAGAGCTCTTAATTAAGCGGTTACTATTCCTATTGAAATTAGGCTCGTATATAATTTGAATAATCTCCTATTTATTATGGTGAGTTATAGTAGTGAGTTATAACTCATGTTGTTGAACAATAGGATTGAATGAAATTAAAAACAGTATGGATACTGACGAAAAATTTTCTGAATTGACAAACAATTGTGAGCTCATAAGTAAAAACGGTGTTGATAATAGTAAGACAACTTAAACCTCTAAAAAAATATATGTTGCTTTTATGACTCGATTTTGTTATTTACAATGTTCTTTTGAATGTATTCTGGTTTATAACTTGGGGCTTAAGCATTAATTGACTTGATCTAACGGGAAAAACGAAATTTAAACAGTTGCTTTTGTACAAAAACGAATGTTACGGTAGCCAATTTGACGAAGAAAATTACATTCAAGTCAGATTATTTCGGTTGTTTTCACTGCAAGCTCATGCCACTTTGATTCTATGATCACTAACAGGAACTTGATTCGATTTATCAATATTCAATTTACTCACAACTTACAATTAAATAATTTCTTTCCTTTATAGATTAGTTTATAAATGGAAAAACCAAAGGGAAATTTAATTTTCAATAAAATAATTTGTAGGAATTTTGATGTTGAAACGAACATTCGTTCAATGAAATAATCGGAAAAATCTAAAAAATTTATTACGATTAGCTCACAGCATACTGTGAAAAATAATAGACGTGACTTGGATAAAGATTGTTGTCAAGAATTTAGACAATTCGAATCCAGTATAATAATCAAGTAAAGAACGTAGAAGTACGGAAAATGTACATCACACAGTTACGCCCAGAACAAAACTTTTATTTTATTAGATATATAAAAATAATAATTTATCTAACAAATTCCAAAAGTGAAGAAATTTGTAAGGAAGTGATAGAATGTATCTATTCTTACTTGGAGGACTACAAAAATTATCAAATAATTTCGATCGTTGAACTGATAAACAGGGTTTTGAAAAAGCGCTTATAATACTTATTTCCACGACAAAAGTAAATTCTACTGATTCACATATTTTTAGTAATCTTGGTAAGAAATGAAGTGCCGTCAAAGAGAACGTGCGCCTGGAAATCTTCGGATCAAATAATAAATGAAATGTTTATTACAGTTTCGATTTTTTAGAGTAGCGAATTACAGTGAAGTACGCAATTCATTGTTATCCATTAAAATTCATTAAGAATGATGGTTATTTGGTGAAAGATTGTCAAGTGTTTAGATTTAAAAGTCCCATATTTAGAGTGCCTACGATTCAAACATGAAGATCAGTCAGAAAACGGTATTATTATGAGTATTTAACATTGAACAAGAGGGGGATATTATAGATCTTATATACTAAAACGGAAGAATGTTTCCGAGAACTGATAAAATTTGACGATGCGACCAAATATGTTATTCGACAAATAGTGTATGACTTTTATACAGCCAATTTAGTGCTTTCATATGACTATGGATGGTTAGAAACACTTCGGTGTGTTTTAATAGAGAATGTTTTAAACATAAGAAACTTGACAATAGAATGGTTGTTAGAAATCATGTCCTATAGCCGAACTTCCACAGGAAATATAGGGTATTCGGAAAAACATAAGTTTGATACACACGACGTAGTTATAAATATAGCGAGATCGATAATTTTGATAATTGTATTGTGTGTCAAGTGATGGATGGCTAATTTTTTTGCAGCATTAGCGAATGGGAAGATGTATTGGGCCGAAATGTGTTATTTAATGAACAGTTATCATTTGACCATTTTTCATAATAATCACTAAAAATTACAACATTGGAAACCTAAGACACTGTCATGCTGGTTTTGTACCAAATGCATTACTTTTATTACTGAAAACACTCCTCAATTCTATGCGAATTACCACGAAGATATGATCGCGACATTATTTGAAAAATGGTTCATCAATCAGCTCCTACCAAACATTTCGCTTGAATATGTTATGACTAAGATATCCGGGAGATGACGCTGCAGTTGATATCTGAATTATTCATCTATATTGCAATTAAACGGCTGGAAACTTTACATTCTTAAATCAACGTGGTAGGTGGTGTTGTATTTTTATGTGCAAACGAGTGGATCTAAAAATGTGGAGCTATCGTCTTTTAAAAAAATTAAATTGTAAGCAGATAAAGAACCATTAAATTTCAAGTAAAAACTGTTATTTTTATTGTTAGACAATTTTTACAATTTACTAAACATATAGTATAATTACTTTAAGGAGTTTAAAAGAGGAAAACAATCAAAGATGTAGATTTTAGGCCATATTTAGGATTTATGGGTTATCGTTGGTTTCTCTAACCTCCAAATCGCTGGTAATCTCTTCAAATTTAATGGCCAGTCACAAATTTCTTCGAAAAATCCCCGATGCTCGTCTGGAATGTAGGCTCTCAGTTCCATATCTTCCATCTTTGTAGTTTTTATTAGCCCTCGACCTTGGTCAGCCTTAATAGAAGGTGGAGAGAGAGTATCTGCTTTTGTCTCAGCCAATAAAAAGTTGTGATGAGTAATATCATTTATTGTAGGGTATAAAAACATCCTTTTAACTTATATTCATACTTGCTTTCTTAGAGCGCTACGAGAAGGTCGCACGTACGGATTCAAGGACTACTGTATAATCGGTCACTGTTTTATTAGAAAACACACCGGTAAATGCAGGGTCGCCTACTGCGATTCAAACTCTCGCTGACAAAGAAAGTCGTCATATTAGCGTGTACCGTTGCAAAAATTGCCCCTTTCGGGGTTTTGTTGCTTCACCTATCTGTCCTTTTCGGGGCTTTTTTTTTATAATGAAATAAACCCTTTCGAGGGCAAGTGTTTCAAGAACCAGCGTGAGTCCTAGGATCAGTCAGTTTCAGGTGAATATTATTTTCATTTTCATAAAACACTAACAGGCAATCAAAAGGGTCAGGAATTCTTTAACTGGGGAGGAAACTCCCTCCGACAGTGAGTCCGCTGTCGGCTTTGATAGCCAACTCTCTTGTTAGGCACTAACAAAGGAATTCAATTTTCGAAATCCTTATTCCTTATTCTCCCTTGATCTCGACTATATCAATCTCTCTAATTTTACCTTTTGAAAATGCCCCGAGTAGCCCGTTCCCCTATACAAACCCGAAGCAAACCCGTATCCACCGTCGGCGAATTCCCACCACTCCCGACCAACCCCAATTCTCTTCCTGAGGAGAAAACCTTCTCAGAACTAGTCGCAGACTTCTCGCGGCTCAGTCCACAACAATTAAACCAATTTCGTAATGCCATGGATTATATCAAACGTAAATCACTAAATAGTAGAAGCTCCTCACCAGCACCATCTGCGGATTCCTATGCATCTAGGGTCTCGCAGAAATCAGCCAGCTCTAAATCCCAGCAGGTTGATTATACCCGACTAGGTGGTATCCCCAAAACAAATATTCCCACCCTAATTTCAAAATCAATCCCAATGTCCAAAAGCCAAAAGCCTAAACAAATTACCCAAAATTCCATTAAACCTCAAACACCAACTCAAACCCAGATCCCCAGAACACACCAACAATCCCAAGCCACGCCACTTCAATCACACACCACCGCTCAATCTCCTCCACTTCAAACCCTCAATCTGAGAAACCTCCCAACAAAATATACCTCACAGAGAGAGCTCTACAATCTCCTCAATACGCAAGAGCTATTGAGGGGACAAATGCGCTTTCTCAAAGCTAACCCCAATGGAACCGCCCTCCTCAAAATTCCTTCCACATTTCATCACGAAACGTTGGCAAGGAAAATCCGTTACGCCATAGGCGACGAGAAAATCGTCGTTATCCCGATAAACTCTCCCCAACGAGTCCAAAGATCCCTAACTACTAAAACCAGAAAAACTACCTTCTCTCTGGTCTGCAAGAATGTAGACCAATCTTATACCGAAGGAGAGCTCCTGGAGATCCTCTCTATACTAAAATTCCCCGTCATGAAAACTTGGAGGATCATAGCTAGATCCACAAATAAACCCACATCCATGTTTCGAATCATTACAGATTCCGAAACTGCCTACCATCAGGCCCTAACCAAGGGTAAAACTTCCACGGGCTTTCGCACTACTGCGAAGCCTCAAATTCAAAAACCATACCCGCAGCCCCCAAATATTGCAACCGTTGTTCATCTACCGGTCACTCCGCAGACACCTGCAATTCCAAACCCATTTGTCCAACCTGTGGTGCTTCTGGTCACAAGCCAGAAAAATGCCCAAAAGCTAACTCCCCTACTTGTAAAAATTGCGGTGGACCTCACCCCGCTTTCCACCCCCGCTGTCCGAAAAGGATTGAAACTTCGAAAGCCCCACAGGATACAGCCCCAGTCACTCTGGAAAAACCTCAAACCCCGTATGACCTGACTACTGACACTAAAATCCTAATTGAAATCTTGGCAACAACAATAATGAATGCCATCCCCACTTCTCGTGCGCTAGTAGCCGAATCGCTACAACGTCTTATTCACTCTTTTTATGGTTATAATTGTACCTTAACCAGCGGCGTGGGTAACCGCATTCATTTCGCCTTTACCCAAAAACCAAACACTTCCCACTGAAAAATAAAGTCCCATGGACTTTACAATAGGGACCGTTAATTCCCAAGGTTTAGCCAGAAAACGACATCTACTAAAGCACTTATTAAGCTCTCACAATATCCAAATTTTATCTATAACCGGCACCCTTTCCAAATTACCTCCAAGTTTCACTGGCTGTACCACTTTCCACTTGGACAGAAATTCCTACTGTCACGGCAACGCACTTCTCGTCCGTAACGGACTCCCTTCGACAACCCATCCCCTACCCCCATTTCTGTCACAACAGAACCTGGATTGCATAGCCATCGATATCTCGTGTAACATCGAGACTATCACTTTCATCTCTTACTATAAACACCCACAACAATCACTTCCTCTCGACCTCCTCGAATATGCATCCACTCTTCCTAGAGCCATCATTATGGGTGACCTTAACTCCAGGAATACCCTTTTTTGTGATACCACAACCAACCTAGCCGGTAGACTTCTCGCTGACTCTTTAATTTCTCTTCCCCTTTCTCGGATTAAAAACCGAAATCCAACACTCGTAAGTCACCTGGGCTCTTCCATCGTCGACCACATAATCTGCACGGACAAATTAATTACCCTTATCGAGGACGAATGCTCTATAGGCGACCCAATTACCTCAGACCACGTTCCTTTATTGGTCAATACATCTTTTTCCAACCCAATAAAACCCCCTCCAACTAGCTTCACCTATCGGGACTTCAAAAATGCCGACTGGATCTCCTTCGCAAACCATATCAATACCAATTCACCCCAACCCACTATTCTTCGAACTACCGAAGAACTAGACAAATACGCGGAGGATTTCCAATCCCTCATTATCGATGCGCAAGACATCGCCGTCCCTCTTACCACCGTTCATACCAATCTCAAAATATCCGATCCAAAATTCGTCAGAAAAGACAGTTATATAGGCTGTATGTTAGAACTAGAGACCCAGCAGTCAAAACGCAATGGAATCGTCTCAACGCCCAAGTCAGGCTGGAAATCAATGCCGAAAAGCGGAGAAAGTGGGAGGCCGCCACTGCCGACTTGGACTATAGACGGGGTCGTGCGTTTTGGCAACAATTCTACAGACTAATAAACCTGGAGAACCGATTCTCCAGACAAATGGCCCCACTCCAAATTAGATTAAGAAAAAACACAAAATAAACAAAAAAAACTCAAAAAAAATTAGATAAAAAAAAATTCTTGGACAAAAAAATAACAACACCGCTAGAAGCAGCCGTGCAAACACTCCCCAACAAAACATCCACAAACCCAGCCCTGCAGAGGAAAAAATTCCTATATCAGGGCCTAAGCAAAACATACCCAAAAAAAAACCCTCCTTCCAAATCCTACCCAACGAATCTCTCTCTCTCTCTCTCTCTCTCTCTCTTATATTCATAAAGAGAGTACTAATCTGAAAGTACATTTTATCCTTCTTATCTATGTTTTCTCCTTTTGTTTCTTGTTATATACACGATTTTTTGTAGAACCTCTTTGGCCATTTCTTAAAATCCAAAACTATGTCAGATGATGTAACCTCATGAACCGTGAACTTTAAAGCCTTAGATATTATTACGAAATCCCTGTGACACGGGAGGAAACTATGGCCGCGAACAGGGAAATACTGAGTGACCTTCTGGAAACGACCTGAATCTGTCAGATATAAGCAGAACCTTGACATCGCTTGGTTTTTTTCTGGCCTGAATAGTTATCACGAAAAAGTCGAAGCTTAATGTATTGGCTTGGTACTTGGTATTCATTAAGAAAAGAGCAAAATTCTGATTTGACACATTTCCACTCTTGATAAAATCGCCCTTTTAACCCCTTTAATCGATAGATTCTGATGCTTAGACTACAAAACCACCAAAACCTGAAAATCTATAAAAAATTGACTTACCCCTAACTCATGTATAACTATCATTCTCCGAGCAATCGGTCAACATTGAAAATGAAACAAAACCATTATATGGAGACTCACAATACATCAAACTGCCAGAAAATGTCTGTAACATGATAAATACGAAAGATGCTTTGCACTCAAATATCCCGATGAATTTTTGAATTCACTGGATTTAACAGGAATGCCACCACATAACTTACGATTAAAATATTGATGCTATTCTAAAATAAAGAATAATGAAATTATATTATTTGTCTTTAATTTGTTTAATATCCTAATCATGTATCTATATCATGCAGGGCAACGTATGTCGTGTTCGCTAGTTTAGTATAGATTTATTTAATATTTTCTCTCTAACAAACCTTGAGGATGACAAAAAAACATGTTGAAAAATTCGAGCCAGTTATCATTTCATTTATTTATAACCAAAGTGAGTAATTTTCAAAAAACTTCAATAATCTACGTAGAATTACAATACAGTGCTTTTCAGATAAAAGTATCCACCTTTAATAACTTTTGTAATACTGGTATTTAGAAAAAATCCAAAAACACGTCAATTTATATTGGAAGGAGCAAGCATTATGGCTTATTTAAGCTTACTGGAAAAGCCACCCCCTCACCCCTAGCAGCATCCCCTTTATTTTTTTAAATTACTTTTCATATTTTTTATGTAAAATTTGGATACTCCTCTTTTAGCTGATTTCAAAAATGTATAATACTTGGAGGTTAAAGTGGTTAGTTTATGAGATAAACAATTTTTCTTTTAAGAGCACAAATTTTACTTATTATTTACTTTCACCTTATATGCCTGTACTAAAATGGGTTGTACAACAGTTCAAACTCTTTAATCTTATTAACTGTGCTATTTATTCTACTTAAAAAATCCAAACAACAAAAAACTCTACTTTTTATTAAAGTTTGACATTGTCAACTAGAATTTGTAGTCACTATTGATAGTGTAATTTGATACATTATTTATTTTGTTTCTCTGAAATGGTTTACTCTTTGCCAGAAAGAATTGAAATTGTAGGTTTATACTACCAAAAGAATATTTAACGAATTACATGACGGAAGACATGCAACTCATAAGTATGTAATTCAACTGATGCAGAAATTTACCACAACAGGGTCTGTTTGCAATAAAGTGCATAAGCGAGAGGGACTCGTAAATAACGAAGCAATCCAAGTGGCAATTTTAGGGCAAGTCAGCTTAGAGGCTCAACAACCCCAATCGTTGTCAACAATAAGTAGAGCGATCGGTGTTTCATCTTCTACAGTTTTCCGAGTTCTACATAAATTCAAGTACCACCCATACAAAGTTAGGTTGGTGCACGAGTTGAATGAAGATGATTTCGTCGTCTAGAGTTTTGCGAATCAATGACGCAAATTATCAATAACAATCCACAATTGTTAAACAATATTTGCTTTTCTGATGAATGCTCATGGTCATTAAATGGCTTAGTAAGTAGGCATAATTGTAGATATTGGGCTGAAAGTGATCCACATATTATGCGTGAATTCCATACACAACATCCCCAAAATTTAAACGTTTGGTGTGGTATCCTAGGTGACCACATTGTCGGACCTTTCTTCATCAACGGAAATTTAAATGGTGAATCATATCTCGAGTTACTCAGGGAAGGGGTTGACCCACGTATTACAACAATAATAGAAAATGATGATAACCTTTCCGAACATTTACTGGTATTTCAACAAAACGGAGCTCCCCCACACTATGCTATGCCTGTCCGACAATTTTTAAACGAAACATTCCCCGCTCGTTGGATAGGTAGAAGGGGGCAGATGATGGAGTGGCCACCTAGGTCACCGGATTTAACACCCTTAGACTTCTTTTTATGGGGGTATTTAAAAACAAAAGTTTATGCTACCCAACCAGAATCTCTGGATGATTTACGAGAGAGGATAGAAAATGAATGTCGACAATTAAATCCAGCCGTATTAAGCAATGTCAGAGAGGCATTTCAAAATAGATTATACCATTGTATGGAAGTGAATGGTAATCATTTTGAACACTTATTGTAACTTCATAATAAATAGCACAGTTAAAAAGATTAAAGAGTTTGAACTGTTGTACAACCCATTTTAGTACAGGCAAATAAGGTGAAAGTAAATAATAAGTAAAATTTGTGCTCTTAAAAGAAAAATTGTTTATCTCATAAGCTAACCACTTTAACCTACAAGTATTATACATTTTTGAAATCAGCTCAAAGAGGAGTATCCAAATTTTACATAAAAAATATGAAAAGTAATTTAAAAAAATAAAGGGGATGCTGCTAGGGGTGAGGGGGTGGCTTTTCCAGTAAGTTTAAATAAGCCATAATGCTTGCCCCTTCCAACATAAATTGACGTGTTTTTGGATTTTTTCTAAATACCAGTATTACAAAAGTTATTAAAGGTGGATACTTTTATCTGAAAAGCACTGTATAAGAAACTCATTTTTATTGTCTAGAGGGTAGAATCCTTTGTTATTTTTCACTTCTATTGTATTTTTTACAGTTTTACAATAGAACATACCAATAATTTCATTTTCTACATGAATAATTACAGGGAAAAATCTAGTGTATACGACGCATCTAAATTTCATTGAAAAAACAAAAGACATTATATTCCTAGATTAGGATTTTGTGCCGGAAGCAACGGGAAAATGTCCTTCGACCTTTTCCATATTTAGATCAAAGGATACTGTAGTTCGGTAAACACTAAAGTAGATATTAGAGAAGAGAAAGGTGACTTTATGATATGTAAAATCCTTTGTACTCAACTCAATCGTGTTGACTTCGTTTCTAAATTAAATAGTTGATCTACTCACAATAGGGTGAGTCATTTTTGTAAGGTCAGGATTTTGAAATTTGTCATACATAACCTAATAAATCAGATTTATTGAATATCTGGACTTGGTGGTTTTTGAAAAAACAGAAGACAGTCCAGGAGTGATTGCGTACGGATAAAGAAAGAATATCGTTTTGGTGAAAACAATCAACGTTACTTGTATTATTCAAATCAATTCAAAGATACGAATAGAGTGAAATGTAATGTCTGTAAATAAGGAATTAAAATATTATTACTTAAAGTGTATGAATAGTGTTTCAAACTAACTGAAAAACTGAGACTTTCAAATATTACTTATCGGACTATTAGAATTCACTTTTTGTTCCACAAAATCGTGATTTTTGGAAAACTAATTGAAACAGTCTCTTCAATATCTTAAAAGATGTTTGAGTGATAAAGCATAAAAAGCATTCCACTTAGTTAAATGAATCCTTGTTTTGAATTACTTGGTCGATGAGTTATTTCATTCACTTTTTGCCGTTCGAGAAGAGAGGTGTCTGATGAATAATATAGAGAAGGGGTATATAGAAGATCGAACAAAAACGCTGATGTAGAGGTGGAGCTCAATACTGGTGAATTTTTCAGTCTAGAAAATCAGTTTGAATATGTATAAGAATTCGAGATCGGTTGAATACGTACACTGATACTCGTCAAATGTGATTGATAATATGAATTATTAAAGCTCACCCGCTTTTACATAACAATGAAGAAAAGGGAACAAGATAAAAAATACCCTTTGTAAATAGCGTAGTGGAAAAATGTCTGAAAATCTCACATATATAATTTTTCAATGTGAATATAACTATAAAATATTCCGCATCAAATGGAAAATATGCAAAACTTCTTTTAACACGTTGACAGCTCACTACGGCTGACTCGTAAAGTACGGTCTTTGTAAGGACGACGACTACGAGTCTTTTACTCCGTTTAGGTGCTACGATTAAACTTTTGATATATAGCTTCAAGGAAGAAAATTAAAATTCTTCTTTAGCTCACGTGAACAGAAAATATCCCTATTACCTACCTATGATACTTTTTGGAACAATCTTCTACATAAAACACAGAATTCCTTCAGATTTTGGAGAAATTAACGTTTTCTCGGTTGTTTTGGCTTTGTCAGTATTTTTTCCTGCAGCCGATAGCAGCTCGAAGACGAATCGTTCTCAGAACATTATCAGGTGTATTTTAGTAGAAGACGTGGTATTAACTCTCCATTTTTTTAATGCTCGTACTCTAAATATCAGATGTTAACAAACTAGTAGCCAATGGAAAGTCTGAAGTGTGTTTTTGGGAAAACTGTTACGCGCAGTCAGGTTTGAAATAATTTGGCCCGAAAAATCGACGCATTTCTGTCAGAGCATAGAAACACTTGTTGTCTGTCACTAATTCCGATATTTCTTCCACCCTTGCCTAACATGGTGTCCATACCAAAACAAAATTGATTTCAATAGAACCAAAGCTCGCATCTCACTTCGCTGCTTCAATTTTAGGATTATTCGAGAAGCTATTAGAATAAACAAACATCCAATATGTACGCACAGAAGGGACGATAGCCAGAGATGACCGTCAATCTGGAAACATCTCCGTGATCCACTTTTTTTCAATACCACATTTCCTATAAAAACACCCGAGAAGCTGAACTCCACACATTTATTACCCCTCCCGCCAATGATATACTTCCCACGCGCTCCAAAACCCCAAAATTCGCCAATAGGTCCAAGGCCCAGGTGGCTAGCTCACCAGTTAGCTTAAGACTAGCAGTTATTGTGTTAGGGTCGATAGTATTCTCGATGGTTTATTATTTTTTTATTTTAATTATTTTATATTTTTTTTTGTTCTAGCTTTCCATTTTCTTGGTGAAATTCCAATGATTACGCAGATTGAGGGGTGCAAAAAAGGGGTGATTCGTTGCGTGCAGCAGGCAGATTGATAATAAATATACTGTTTACACCACCACTACACCAACACACACACAATTACACTGTCTGACGCGCATTACAGTTTACCTTCAGTTTCTGATGACGATAAATTGGTTATCGAAACGCGCGTCAGAGAGTATAATTGTGTTGCCTTAGAGGTAGTGTAAAAGTGTATTCAGTATGAATATCGCCAACGGTTCTAGAAATTCCAACTTAGGGAGATTGAGACCACGGAATCTTCTTCACAATGAATGAATTACCACCCTATATCCACTCTTCTCTTGTCGTGTTAATTACACTGTTTATAACTTAAGAACGATCGAACCTATTTGGCTGAAAATTGGTGGGAACGTAGCTTAGGACCAGGATATGCTTTTTATTCCATTTTCATGGGACGTGACATTGAATATGATATAACAAAACGCAACATATAAAAGAAACGAAAAATTTCTCAGTATTTTGTTCATATGTTAGAGATGGTATAACAAAACTCAACAGATAGCTAAACGTTATGTTATCTATGGCTAAGTATGGTTAGGTTAGGTTAGGTTAGGTATGGCTAAGTATGGTTGAAAATTTGACAACTAGAAGTTTTTCGCATCAACCGAAAAACTTCTAGTTGTCAAATTTTGCTTCGAATTTCTATTAGCTATTCTGAAGGACTGAAGAATAACGAGTTATATCATAGTGCTAGTTAAGATTCAGCTCCACCTGGCCTCCCAGTAGCTGCGGGTCTGGTATATCATCAAAACTTTTTTTAATTGAAAGGAATGTTTAGCGTACTATAATTCTAAAATTACTGTTTCAAAATCGGTTAATATAAACTCCAATTATATCCACATGGAGTAATATATGCTACCATAGTATCTATTGTTTGAGGTTAAATTAGGTCGTGTAAATACTTCAGACCAAACGCTTCAAACGCGGTCATCAACAATGTCTCCGCTCGAAGTTACCAACACGAAACTTAGACACCTTCTTAATGGGACTATTTAATGAGGCTGTATATCAGTAAATAGCCTCCATATAATATTTCCACGGTTCGGTCGTAGAATACAGGAAAATGTGCTTAGAAACACGTTTGGGGTTCGCTTTGATACAAAAACTTTGTCCGGTTAAACTTCGTAGGAAGTTGGATAATAAATATGGTGACGTGACCTTTAAAATAAATAATCTGTATTCAGTAGACATATCTCTAGTACAGTATAATTGAAATATATAAGGTATGGCAAATTAATCATCACTCAGGAATTAGCGTAACTGCGTAACTTTCGTCCTCATTTGTCTAGCAAAGGAACTCTTTCAGTTTCACTTCAAGCATAAGGTCGATAATGTGTTTGGTTTGTATTCTACGCCTATTTATATTATAGACAGTTTTAGCTATCACTGTGGAAGTGTCATTATTTAATTTTTATTGAAATATGACAAAAACCCCTCATATATTTCTCATAACCTGAAATATTGTAGATAAGTATAAGTCATAAACATGCGAGTTTTCAATCAGCGAATCGATTATAAGAGAGAAGAAGACAGTTTATGTGATCTCTTATCACTTTTATTGATGGGTATATCGAAATGTTGATCACATTCAACCGGCAAGTTTCAGGTAAGCATTGGCGAACAGAACTTCTTTTGCAACTACTTGAACCGAAATTTTGCATAAAACTAGTTCGTTCTCTTCAGCAACATATTTTTTGCAATGTTACGCAAGTTAAACGTTCGCGTCATTCTCAATGCTGCCAAAAGACAAAAATCATTTGAGGCCATAATAACATAAAATAATTCTTATAAGTCACACAATTGCGAATTAGTAGATATTGCCACTAGTACAAGAAAAGAGGATTCAATCTAGGTGCCTGTAATATGCTATAATTTTTCGATTAACCTCAAGAAGCACTTAATAGGTGAACAAATTTATAGTACCAAATGTACAATTTCCTGCCGAGCTTGTATATTGAATAAAAGCCCTAGTGTGAGTGGGACTGTTCCTAGTCTTGAAGTCTTGGTCCCGCATAACAAGCAATACCAAAACCATCTGCAAGACCAAGAGTAGTGCAAGACTAAGAGTAGTGCAAGACTAAAAGTAGTGCAAGACTAAGACCCAGTATTGCAAAATTCACTTACTCTGTCCGAGCAAGCAATACCCTTAAGATTATTCGCAAATTTCTTCATACCTAAGATATTCGAAAAGTATAGAGATCTAGGGATTTGAGATTTTGAAAAGTGGAAGAGGAAAAAAAGCCATATCGCAAACGTTTATTCATCTGCTAGATCAATTTAAGTTTTAATGATGAATTAATAATAATTTTTTCATTCATAAAACTAGATTCGAAAAGGAATTTAACTTTTTTTAACTCTGAAAACAATAAAATTCAATTAATTAGTCGTAGAATGTTTTGATTTTATATAATTATCAAATTTTTGTTTGAACCTAGATATACGTATATACACTGTATGATTTGATTGGAATTTTTGGACGTATCGGTCCCGTTTTAACACTTTATATCATTTTATAAAAATGAATATTCATTTGTAGCTTATATTCTGTGCTGTGATGAACATTAAAATTATTCAAGAAGTTGACTTGAAACACGTAAAGAGATCCCCAATTTGAAAGTCTTTCATCTGTCAATAAAAAGAGCTGCATTTACAGAAGTTGTCGAAGAGGTTTTGAAAAATGAAAGAAGTAAAAATTATGGAGTACAAGTGATGAGTAGGGGAGCGTTTTTATCAAGATTTGAATATTTTTGAGGAACGTTATTAGAGATTTCGGGATAAAAAACTTTTAGTTGGATTATGATAGTGTCATAAACTTGTTAATTATATTAGTCTGCTTCGATAATGATTCATGCTTAGGCATCTAGTCAAAGTACTTGGATCAGTATTTTGGTTGATTGTACAAGCGCCCAGCGAAGATTGTTTACCAGAAACTAACTTTTAATTTAGTTTGTCATGAAAAATCTTCATTTTAAGGTATTATTGTTTATTATGAAATATATGAAGTATTTTCTTCAGGGTCAGAAGAAAATTAATTAAATTTAGAGAAAAACGAAGGTTTTTAAGTCAAATATACCAAACATATGGTATATATTATGTTCCAAATCTAGAAAACTCTTCAGCTTCAAAAATATGTATTTGTGCAAAAAATATTCATTTTCATGAAGAAATTGGTTTTTATTTTAATTACTCGTAATTATTGTGACTGAAGTGAGCTTTTTTAATCGAAATACAATATAATAGAAACGGTGGAAGTCTTACATCACGTGACTAATAAGTCGGCAACAACTTGCATCAAAATTTCTGTTAGCTCAGTAGAAATAATCGTTATGTCTAATATTCCAAAGCTCGGCCTTTTAAGATTTGGTAAAATAATTAAAGAAGAAACTTTTTCAATTGTTAGCATTCCATTTATATGGTTTTAATCGACACATTTAGAAAACTCTTTTGATCAAAATATCGATATACTGGGGATTAGTTGTTAGGGAATAGATTTTTCGCAGGATGTCATGGATTTTTTATAAGTATTAACGTATTCATATATTTCACAAAAATGACAATATTAAGTCTTCCAAATGGTTGTCCTCTTAACTAAATTAAAATTACACTTTAAAAACTGATTTATGTTGATCGTTTCTTTGGGGAGGTGGGATAGTCTTGAATAGAATATTCCTAATCATCTTGAAAACTGACGTTTCATTCAATATATTGTCATTATCAGAGCAACACAAATAAAAATATCCATAACAGACGACAAAAATAAATTTCAAACACATATAAGTACTAGAAGCCAAAACAACAAAATTTTGAAAAGTTTGTCTATTGTGAGAAAATAAAAACTTTATAATTTGTTTGGTTTATTTTTTTTATCATTATTTCTTCTTCTTTATAAAAGAGCTTACCGTTTTTATATATATTTTGAACGCATTTGTCACTCTCTAAAATATATAAAATGAAAGAGGTTAGCTAAAACGGTACGCCGTTGTTTTTCCCCATCTCAGAATATTCGATCAAATTTATAACAAACTCCTGTGCTCGTGTATTAAGTTGTTTTCAAACCATTTTCTGAAAACAACGGTTGGTTAATATACCGTCGCAAGTATAATCAGGTACTTGTTTGATGAGGTTTTGAAAATTCGACAGAGATTTCATATTGTACAAAATTATCAACTCTATCAACCACTAATAGGTAGTAACTTTCCGTTTTACAGTATTATAGGTTTCCGATAGGGTGAGATGTTTATTAAACAAAAAAACAAAAGACATTATTTTCTTAATTTTTAAATAGCGGGAACATCGTCCCACTTTTCAGTTAATTTGTAAATTAAAAAAATTAATATTTCAATACAAACACAAAAAAAAATAATTTCTCTTTTTTTATCAATTGATCATTTACTCCAAATCTCTTTGGTACTTTTATTTGTCTTCCGCATCTTGTTGTTATTACCGCTTCTTTAAATGAATTATTTTTAGCATTAAAACATCGTCTTTCTTGTCCTTCTTAAGACCTAAAACTGATGTTAACCGATGAGGCTCTTCGTTAAGAGTGTACTCTCACCCTCGTAAGTTGAAACCACCTTCTGCCATTAATAACGTTGATTCTTCTTTAAATTGATGTAATTCTTCAAGAGAATTTACATTAGTAACGCCAGTATGCACATAAAAGTATGAAATTAGTTTAATTATCGATGTCAACATGTCATTGAACTTCTTCTTTTTTGATAATAACTCCAAATGTAATTTAATAGTAGCAGCTAGTATAAGCGGACTACTAGCTACATTCCGATGGAGTAATGTTGATCCGTAAGAATGCTTTTTCAATATCGGCGATTTCTTTCTACCAGAAACGTAAAAGCATAGAAGGAATTAATTCTATTAAATTAGGACCTGTTTCTGAACATTGATTTAAAGATACTCCATTTTTAGATTTCGCTGATGCATCAAATACTGGTCTCAATCTTGTTGTACTATTAATTTTCAATACATGTTGATGAGGAAGATAATAGCCCCAAGAGCTTTCTTCATCAACTGGAACTCCTTCAATAATACCTTCATCTAACCATTTCATTAGTACTTGATCATACTCTTCATAAAGTCCTTGTTTCTTAAATTTATCTTTCGTAATTTGTAATATTCTTTGAGCTATTTCTTTATTTGATTCAAGTTGAGGATGATTTTCTTTCCATGGAAGACATACTTCATATCTTTTATCATTATTGATAATTACAGTTTTCCGAAATCTTTCACAAATTTCTTATTCAGCTAATTCTTTTGATTTTGTTTCAATTGGATCAGTAATTCCTATAACATCCAAACTCCATAAATTTGAAATATGAGCTTCTTGTAAATACATCGATGTTACAATTAATGCTGCATCATTTTTATAATACTTGTAGATTTCTTGCCCATCAAAGTCCAACCTATCCTTGTTTCAATTGCTGTCGTGCCACATTCTAAGTTATGTGACCTTGCAGTCATCAATTTTCCAAGTACATCTGCACCAAACAAAATATCAATAGGATCAGAAATTTAACCCACATCACCAATTAGTAAATGGACAACTTGATTCTTACAATGTGATTGATACTTCATTTCTTCCGCTACTCGTTTTGAAATATATGATCGTTGAGACCCACTATCCATATAATATTATTGAATGTTTCCTCCCCCATCATTGACATTTTGAGTTGATTCTACAAGCTTGTGTATTGTGACTGGTATCAAACAATTGAAGCAACAATTCGTTTCTTTAACGATGTTCCATTTATCATCTGTTTCGCTTTTCTACATCTTGAACTCCGATGTTCTTCCCCACAACATATTCAAGAATAAGTTTTAAAATTCTGTTTGACATTTTTACATTTCTTTGTCAATATTCCAGTAGCTGTTTGAATGCATTCGACGACTTTTTCTTTTTATTACTCACATTATTTGAATGTTTAACCTTTCTCCGATGTCCTTACATTTGATCGTAGTTGCTTGCCCTTGCCACGTTCTTATTAACTCTTCTAGAAAAGATTATTCAACTAATGGATATAACATTGCAGCACACTTGTCTTTTGTAACCCCAAGTGATTCAAGAGCACGTAATTGTGCCTCCAATTTATCATAAATTTTTGACAATGTAATCTCTTCATTTGATTTGATAGCATTATTCATCAGTAATGTTAATAATTCTCGAACATAATCTTCAACTAGCAATTCATCTTTACCGAAACCACTTTTTAAACTTTCATAATTATCATTTATTGGTGGGTAACTGTTTACTAAATCCTCTGCTCTTGAATTCGGAAACATTGCTTGAGTCAAATACTGGAACTTATCTTCTTTAGTGATACTCTTATCGTCATGAATGTTTTTAAATTGATCGAAAATTGCAACCAGTCTTTTAAATCACCACCGAATTTATTTAATTTAATTTTTGGTAACTTAAATCTTCTTTTAGAAACATTATCAGTGGTCGGAGCATTTGTTGATCCGGTTGATTTTGTTGTTTATTTAATTTAATAACCTTAATTTTTCCACGTAAATATTTACTTATATATTCAGCTGCTACCTCATATTCATCTTCCATTATTTTCTCATGATCTTTTTCAGCCGTTAATTCTACCAAAGCTTCACAAACTTTAATATTCAATGCATCCAGCTCCAAAGATCTAACCTCTGATATTTGAAAAGCGACTTGAACATCTTCAAAAATAGGTTCCTCTTGATTTATTTCTTCGTTGAACACTGAAAAAGCTTTTGAAAACGCTGATCGTGCTGCTTTTATGCTCCTTTTTAATTTGTCTAATAGTACGTTCGTCATTTTTATAATAAACAAATTATCAATTTTCAATTCTAATTCAATGTTATGATTAGATTAAAAATTATTAATAATTAGTTATTTCTTAATTAATTAAACGCTTAGACAAATTCTTCTATTTGAAATCAATTATCAGTTTTTATTTCTTTTTTTGAAGTCTTACATCAATGTCAAAAAAAGTCAATAAACTGAAACTGTTTATTTAACAAAAAAACAAAAGACATTTTTTTCTTAATTTCTTAACAATCACCTTATGTTGCTGATAATGGCGGTTTACATTTGAGGTATCACCGGTCATTCAAAATTAACACAGGTTTGCTTCTAAGATGGCCTAAAACAAAATAAAACGACGCTTCATTCATGTTTATTTTTTATTATGCAGTCCTAATCATCAAAAATATTTTTTACATTTCACCAAAATTAACTCTTTTGTTAAAATAAACCAAATATATTGAAATTATTTATATTTCTACTTTGAAAATCACACATATTTATTTTTTATATATTAACCAAAATAAACTCTTTTTTTATAATTAACCAAACACAAGGGTATGCCGAACTTTTTGCCTGTTGATCTTAGAGAATTTTCAGAACTAATGGCTTCAAGAGCTTCTTATAATTCCTCTTTTGTTCATTTTCCTATCGTTGTAGTTCTTTCCCTGTATCGCCGGATCTACGTTTATATAAAGATAATTGGATAATGAGAAATTATGTTACGAACAAACTAATAATGAAATGTTTCATAATTCCATACGAGGTGATACGGGCCACTGACCGGTATTGCCCGCTTAGAATTATTGCCATAACAAAATCTAACACATGGGATACTATAGTGAATGTATAATACTGAACTTCAAAAAATATATTCTATAAATCACATTAAGCTTACATTTAACTGAATTTTTTATTTTATAACAACCAAACACGTCCGTACCTGTACACAACTATCTAAGTCCCTACGCATGATGCAAAATGGCGCCGCTTGGTAAATAATTTTACTTGGCCCCATACTAGATGGCAGGACTAGAAGCAATAACAGAATGTTTTTGGAAATTAAAGATTTTAACGTGATCGGTATTGCCCACTGGCCGCCATTTTTCCATCTTACCCTATATAAATCGATCTTGCACTGTTATGTTAAATTTCTATTAAGGGAAGAAGATAGTAGTAGAAACTAAAAAATAGATCCATTCTAAGTAATTTAGGTTTGGAAAGGAATAAAATTCAAAAAAAATGGTGTGATTTCCGATTAACTCACAAAAAAATAACGAAGCAAAGTGAAGAACACTGTTGACAGTAACACAGTCACTGCTGGTCTTGAGCTATTTGAGCTACTTTCCAATTCTTCGGTGAAATTCCAAGGAGTAGGCAGATTGAGGCCTTGGAATCAATCGAAAAAAAGGGGTGATTAGTTGCGTGGAGTAGGCAGATTGAGACCACGGAATCGGATCACTTCTTACCAATAACCACCCTATTCCTACCCCCACCCTTCTCTTAATAATGGCTCCAAAGTTGGAGCCGAAACGTCGAGAATTTCCGAAATTTTAACGCAGTTCAACCCGTGAACCTAGTTATTTTGCTCATAATCCTAACCGCAGAAACCTTTCCAAACACACACATATACACTTAGACCTTTTGATATGTTTATTTTTCTAAATCTACTTGATTTTAGGACTCTTCTATTTCAAACTTTGTTTTTTTAAAAATTTTTGAAAGATAGATGAAATTAACGTTTCAACTTTTCTTCAAGTCTTTATTAAAATAAGATATAGACACTGACCATTTGCGTATTTATATTGATCAATAGATCACCAAAAATTAATTTTTCCCTAGTCCTTACATCTTAAATATATAGCAGTAGTCAATTAAATTATTTGTAGTGTTATTAGAATTTACAAAGTAGAGCTATAAATTATTTAGGTCTTTTTTATCATTTATAGCTTTTTCGTTCTTATGAAAATGAACCATTTCTAAAAATTCTCTTTTTCCTATATTAGATCCCGTTTCTAGAATTTTTTAATCTTTATAATTGAATTTATCTTTTTTTTTTGATGATGACCTTTGATGACCTCTTGATGACCTCTTAGTCCATTTTCAAAATACTGAGATGTCTGCCCTATGTAGACAGCGTCATAACTAGTACAAGGCACTTGATATATAATATTACTTCTTTTGTTTTCTATTATTTTAGATTTTAATTTAGAGAAATATTTGGATAATGTATATATAATGTCCTTTATGAATTATACTATCATATTTATTATATATATATATATATATATATATATATATATATATATATATATATTATATTCAATTATAACTTTAGTTTTTTATCAGTAAGTGGCGCAACAACTTCTTTTTTAACTACTGTATTCATCACCAATATAGTGAATATACAGAACAAATTTAAACAGAATTAGGATTAGTGCGGAAATCTCGGAGGTGAACGTCTTTGCATATAGCTAGTTTATTCAACAAGATTACTGTCTTTGGTACGTGTCTATATAGTGACATAGAACATAACATCATTAAATTATGATAAACAGGTTTGTTCTCTCGGAATCGGTATGTGAGAGAATGTGAGATTTGAGGTCTATCTTCTTACAACATGTTCAAAAAGTATAATAATGTAATGATTTTTCTTATTTATTTATACGATTTCTATTCGTGGGGTGTATTAATGAACACTGTTTCTCACGTTGTTAATTTACTATTCACACATTTAACTAACTAATAATTCACTTATCTCTAACACTTAACTAACTTGAGAAATTTATTTAAATTCTTCGATTACTCTCTATTTCGGTCTGTTCACTACGACTATTTATTATAGACTAAACTAACTACACTATACTCCTTATATTTGTCTTAGAAGAATTCTTAAAACTTCTAGAAAATAATGAAACAAATCAAATTAATAAAGAGACCTTCCTAGAAATTAATGAAATAAAACAATGTAAATAAACCGCCTGCATTGCGAGGATGTATTGATATCTTGTTAGCCTAGACTAGTTAGTTAGCATAAACAAAATATTGCGTTACTATAGCAACGAACAATAACTTATTAGAAGTGTCAGTGTAAAGTTTGACGTCAAAAAAGTAAACCATAATTACGCAATAAATTAAAAGAAAAAAGATGTCTACCGAAATTGTGAAAATGTGAAAATATAGACAGGACCGGCTCCGGGGCGAAAGAGCATTCGTAACAATAATATACAAAAATATAACGATTTATTGACCAGAATACAAAAATTCATATTGTAATACCATTTCTTAAAAGTATACTAAAATTATTGTGTAAAATCAGCTTAAATATTATTAACTGGTGGGACATACAATTTTGCACTATATTTATGTACAGAGTGTTTTCTAAGCAATCTAAAATATTGTATTGAGCACTTCGTCACACCATTTTAAGACGAAAAGTTCTTATAAACATGTGTGAGAATTCTTATCTTTAATGAGATACAGGGTGTTCAATATTTCTTAATAAATGGGCACTGACTGTAAGTGAAACTTATTTTTCTTACTGTCGCTACTAGAAGTGATACGGAAGTGTCCTTTGACGGATACATATACCTGCGTTTACTAACACTGATATGGCTAATATACACTTTTTATATGGATTAGCGAATGGTAATGCCTTAGGGGCTAGACGTCTGTATGCCCAGCGTTATCCAAATAATTGTTTACTATGTTCTGATACTTTTACTAAGTTAAATATTCGTTTACAAAAGACTGTAACTTTTGCTGTTCTGATACGTTTACTAAGTAACATATTGTGTGCTTCCCCATATTTTGCAGTGATTGTACGCGAGTTTTCAAATAACGTTTTTCCCGACCATTGGATCGGACGAGGATCTCCACACCCGTGGCTCCCTAGATCACTTGGGCACAATCCTTTAGATTTTTGCGTCTGATGATATCGTAATATCACACAAAGTTGTAATGTTATTCGTAACAATCGTAACAATCCTTTTGAACGTATTCGGCAATCCATTAGATGTCGATCGATGCCTGTATTTTGGATTGAGGTGCAGATTTTGAACGTATGTTCTGGAATATACTATTTTTCCTTTAAGTTTAACACATGTTGTTGCTTCCAATGAAATAATAAAATAATTCGACACCTTGTATTTTGTTTAGATTAAAAATTATTAATAATTAGTTATTTCTTAATAAATTAAACTTTTAGAAAAATACTTTGAAATCAATTATCGGTTTTTGTTTTTTTTCTGAAGTCTTACATCAATGTCGAAAAATGCAATAAACTGAAACTGTTAATTGAACAAAAAACATTATTTTCTTAATTTTTAAATAGCGGGACTCGTTAACACCTAGTATCTCATTAACTATAAGACTCATTAGACATATTTATGAGGAATATTGTTTTCAAGTTGGATTGACGAAGCGCCCACTACAATATTTTTGATTACTTACAAAATTCCATGTATTAAAATATGATGATGGAAGACCCTAAAGTTTGGCGAATGCAACGGTTTGTTTTTTCATATGTTTTTATCACATATTGTTTTTTTAAGCAATTTGTAGGAGGGCCGTTTTTATTCATTTTTTTGTTTGTTTACATTCTCGAATTGTAAGAGGAAATCTTTTCTGTTATGAATTCGTATTTGTATAGCAACGGAAGTCGGTACATAGTTCAAAGCTATATTAAACGGAACGAAATAATTAGAAGTAACCAGTGAATTTAAATAAATTATAAAAGTAGTGAATATTAAATTATATAAGTATTGATTATAGTTTAAATAAATAAAAAAAACATCACAGTATATTTATATTTTCAATACTGATTACATGTAGTAATAATCAAGGCAAAAAAATTGTAAACTGTGTTCCATTTTGGTTGAGACTACACTGTATCTCAGCTATTATTTATAAAGACATATATAGACATGCGGTTGTCGCGACCCATTATCACTTTTTTGTGAAAGTATTAAAGCCACAAACAGAAATATTCCAACTACTTTTGTTCCTGAAATACGAAGCGAAAATAAAAATGTTCACTTTTGGATATGTTACTATTTCTCAGGTCCTGTATAAGATATAAAAATCTGAAAACTGCTCATAATAGTATTTTTTAATATTTTATGTATATTTTAACGTGAAATCTTTTTTCTTAATATATTGATGATAATGATTACAATCTAATCTTCAATGAATTTTAGCTTCAAAAATCATAATAATCTATAGTATTATCCGTCTTGCATAAATCTTATTTTTTAAGTATGACCATATGAAGAAGTTTATAATACTTATGTCCGGGGACCCCGGGGGCCATCTGATTACTCCGTGAGTGCCAAAATAAGCACTTAAATATTCTCTAACTACCCTTGAATTATGAGCGGGCGCTCCATCTTGCTGGAAATATATCTGATGTCGCTGTGCCAAAAGTATGTCCTGCAACAACTCTAGTATATTGTTTTGTAATATATTTAGGTATCGTTGGGCAGTTAAGCTACAATCACAAATTGTATATATAATTTTAGTCTACAATACAAAACATGAAACACTAAAACCAAAACGGCCTTGTTGCTGTCATTCAAAAGTAATTAGTTGGTTTTCTTAATACCAATTTCTTGTATTTTGCCTATTAAATTTGCCGCAGCTGTTTGTATGGGATTCATCAGACCGTATTACCTTTTTTGCAAGATCCGGATCTTTATTAGTTTTGGTTAAAAACCAATTAAAAAATTCTAATTGTTTAAATGGATTGTCAGGATGCAATTATTGAACAATATTTACCTTATAAAGTTTAAATTTATGTTTTTTAAAAATTTTTGCTCTTTTCATTTTGAAACTCCTACCTCTTCCTTTATTTTTCTACAGGAAATTTGGAGTCTTACTTCCACACACGCTAAAACTTCAAGTGAGTATGGAATAGGTTCTAAATTGATTCGGAATCAGACTTACAAACAAAGTTATTGTTTCGATACATACAACGATACAAAGGTACCTATATTACGAAATGTTATCGTATATAACATTTGGTTGCTCGGTACTAGATGGCGCACCGGTTACTTAGAACCGAATACATAATATGAATTGATAAAGCTCTACCAGTAACTCTGTAGAGCAGTTCCCTGCTTCCTCAAAATTTAGTCACAATGGATTGCTTCACGGGAGAACAACGTGAGTCTTGGGAAAAACAATTTTACAAAAACGATAATTCTCACTTCATTAGTCGCTGTCTGTTTTAATAGTATTACCAAATACACAAGATATTGGAGTACGACTTTGAACTGCATTCCTTCAAGATACATTCAGTGGAAGAATTAAAAGAAAATGATTTGATTACGGACATTTTCACAAACAATTTTATCTTCCACAGAGGAGATTATCCGTGGCCTTCTCGCTGCCCAGACCTATCTCCAGATGATTTCTTTTTATGGGGTTTTCTTAAAAGATGGGTGTTCGTGTATAAATAAAGAACAATACTCCACTTAAACATTAAAAAGAAATATAAAACATACCCGGCGGCCACTTGGACAATATTATTTCCAAGAAATAAAGCAACATTATATGTTTAAATAAATATTCACTCGAACAGAAAGTGTTTTCTTTTTTCATACAATTTCAAGAGTTCTAAAATTTATTGCCCACCATGTTATCCTACTATTGGATGTAAAAATGTTCCGACCTAGCGAACTATATAAATTGATTGAATAAACGACAGATGTTTGGTCCAGCCCGCTACATAACTGTAATAACGTTATTTTTGCCTTCACGTGTTCAAAGTTGATGGTAATATTAATGGGATTTTACAAAGCTCTTGTTCCATTTCATACTGAAGCGAATAAAATGTCTAGGACAATAATTTAATCATGTTGTTCTCTTTTGTAACCTACTTGTAGTTTTTTTTCATCTATTTCGCAGGTTCTTGTCAATCTATTCATTCCCAAATTTAATTTTGGAATGGAATTACACATCACAACAGAACACAAGGATAATCTGCTAGATTATTGCGGCTCAAGACATTAATCATGAACATTTTCACAAGGATTTTAGTGGGGTTGTGAATACACGAAGAGTGGGATTTTATCGAAACTGTGAAAATGTTTGCATTCCTAAATATTACAATCATTCCAATAAAGCAGTTTCCTCAGTTCTTAGGAAGAGTTCCGGTTTCGAAATTAAAGAAAAATATATTTAATTAATCAAAATCAGAAACCTTTGGAAACATGAATGATTTATACTGTTTTGAATATACCTATGATATTGTTGGAGATCATAAAAAGTGATATAAAATATAATCTATTTTTCTTACTCAATTAAGTATATCTTTCTCCGATAACTGGAAATATATTTCAATGTATTAACCATTAAAACGCTGTTTTATTGTGTAGAATACCAAAAAAATACTACTCAAAATTCGTATCTTGTTTCAAAGAATAAAAGAAGTGAACGTGTCACGATAATATAGTGAACACGTCTTGGCTTACTTCCATGTAAATCACAACTCGGTGTCTCTATCATGAATATCGGATAAGCAGAAACTGCACAACTGAATTTGAGAGTATTCTGCCAAGTGAGAAATGTCTCACTCTGAATAAGTCTATATTCATTACTGTAATGATATAATCTATATATTAATTTCCAAACTGAGTTTATACGTGTTTTTATTCTCTGTACAGCTACTTATATTCTGTAATTACAACGTTAAACTCGCAATTCATTTTTGATCTGCAGGAATAAGAAGAAATCATTGGGTGCCAATTCATAATTCTATGAACTGCATTATGCATTGCACTCATTATTACTCAGTTTTCATGAGTCATTATTAGGTGGAAGCAGGACTTTGATGAACTGCTAAATGAAGAAATAGAGGAAAACGGAAAAGGTAAGTCGTACGTAGAGCAGGTAGAGAACCTCTAAACTCCTATAGTAGAATTGAGATAAAAGAGGTAATAAACAATATGAAAATTAATAAAAGTGCCGAAATTAATGGAATATACCAATAGAAGTAATAAAGTGTGGGGCTTTGCAAAACCGGATATTCAAATCTGGGAACTAAAAAAGATGCCAAGCCAAAGGTATGCAGCAATTATTTGCACCGTAGATAAGAGAGGAGATAAGGCTGACTGCGATAATTACAGAGGCATTACCTTACTATATGTTGTATGCACATTGACTGAATTTGAATCGACTTTTTATCGACTTTAAATAGGTATATGATTCAATATTAAGAAAACACCTCTACCAAGCTCCAGCAAAACTTGGAATACCAAACAAATTAATATTATTGGAGAAAATTACACTAAGCAAAACCGAATACATAGCCTTAGAAAGAAGCCTGTTGTTTAATTTCCTACCAGATTATCAGAGATAGTGGATTACGATCCCAAGGAATGATTCATAATAGCAAAAGACAAGTCCTGGACGTTGTTCTTATAACCAGAACAAATAGGACCCACAAAAAATGATTTTACTATTTGGTAAGACAGCAAAAAGATACTATATAAAAAGATAAGACCAAGTATATAGAAATGGAAACGACTTTTTGAGTTAAAACTAATTAAAAATGACAACAAGGAGCTCCGGTTCGATAGAGTACAATTGGGAGTGGCGTAACAAGAAAATGGGACGAAATTCGATAAGACGTTGGCAAGAGAAAATAAGACAGCTGGGCAGTAGGACGACTATTAATGTCCGAAGACTAGCGATGTTATTATTTTACGGGACATTTATACAACATACGGTGCCGGTGGTAGTGAATGCTGGGTTATGAATGAGAAACAGGAAAACATGGGAGAGAAGAATGTTAAGAAAAATTTTTGAAGGGATACAAGTGGAACAAGATAAATTGAGAAAAAGAACGAATGCAGAGATCAAAAAGTTATTGGTCAGGCAGAGATCGGCTATATACAAAGTGTAAAAGACTGCGTTGGCTAGGACACATAGACAGAAAATAGGTGAGTGTAGAGAGCCTTAACGAGTGGAGAAGGTACCAAAAGAAGAAGATGGCATTCACGTAGAAAATGGTTAGATGCATGTAAAGAAGACAGACAGAAGTTAGGGATAACGATAGCAAACTGGCGCAATGCAGCTGTTATCAAAAGGAGATGGAGAAAAGCAGACCCGCTGCGGTGTTTTATATATATGCTCGTCATCATTTTGTTGATGAAATGAAAAAAATGAAAACACTTGAATGCGTCATCGGTGCATCATCAATAACAATCGATACATTTTTGATAATTGTTACTTACGTTTTTTACAACAATTTTAAAATATAGTTTATCCATCTTTGTGAGACAAATTAGATGTAATACTCAACAACGTGCTTTCTATTCTAATTAGCGCATCAAGTATATTTCGAATCATTAATGTCCTACTTTCCTCTGAATAATTATATAATGTAACAAGTTTGAAAATAAGTAGTAATTAAAGCTCTCTAATCGGAATTTATTAGAATAGTTGCTTCCCTGAAGTACATTTTTCATGGTTAAATATCATCGTTGCATTTTGAACATAATTCATACTACTAATCAAAATTAACAGCCCAATCACTTAAAAAAAGTTATTAGGCTATGCAGAATAATAAAAATATCAGAAATTAGCGTTTTAGAATTTTCTGATTAGGTTTGAAAATGGTATGAATTCAAATACTGCGTATGTTATTTACGTAAGACACCTAGAATGATCAAAATAAGTATTTCAAATAATAGAGACACACACAGAGCAAAACTTTAGTTGGTATTTTAGGTTTATCCATTAGAAATCTTCAGATGTTCTCAGAAATATTCCTCCGACAGCGTAGAATCTTCTAAAAATAAAGAATTTCAGAAAAGTCTCTTAAGAATGTCATATTTGTAATCCTACAACTCTTTTGTTTCTTAGAAAAAGGATTCATTGCGAAAAATTTTGCCCATTCAGCCAAATCCCTCAATATATCATCTTCGGCTTCCCTTTAAATCATTTCTAAAGTTTCTTGTTCGAAAATTTCAAAAAAGCCCAAATCTACATGATACCTTATTATTATGTATTGTCTGATTTCTTTACATTCAAGTATTTGTTACCAAGATGGCGAAGAATCCAAACAATTACCTTTTGATATTTTGTTATAAAAATGAAATAATCAAAAATAGGTAATGGATCTAACAATATCTAAGTTAAATATTACAAAGCTTATGTGTGAATTATAGCTATATTGTGTTTGTATATAAGACTGTTTTAATTATAATAAACATAAAGTAAAATGAAATAGAGAAGCCCATTTTCAGGACTCTATTTATTTCAAAACTTTCGCAATAAGTGATGACAAGTTGATATAAATATCTAGAAAATTCGAGACTTATGGAAATATACCCGGGTTATACTCAAATACTTTGTGAAATATAACAATGCAATAATTCGATCGCCGTCGTATTCTACGTATTGTTTTAAGGAAATATAACAAATTAACAGTTTTATTTCAGTATTGATATTAGGTTGTGTTATTACATGGAGATAGTATTAAGAGAACATGGCCTGCCGACAATCTCTTCATAATGAAATAGTATTACAGGAGTAACAATGTTGTGGTAGCAATATAGCGTTGCTCGCAGAGGCGGACAATCAAATTTTATTCATTTACAGTTTATATTGAATACGCTACACTACACCGACATTCACAATAGCCTTCAGTATACAGACAGTGCATTTGTGAATCTAAAAACTTAGAGGCTCTCCAGCCTTTGGGTAACCAACACCCTATTCGAAGACTGAAGAGTCTAACCCTACGAATTAGAACAGTAAAAAAGTAAAACTTCCTATGCGAGTGACTAGCATTTTTCTTGCTATTAGCATGCAGCTCGAAGACCAATCTGTGTTATTCACAAGGAGCTTACGCACATATGTGACTGGCACGGTGCGACTGGCATCGAGCAGCCCCTGTGCGAATCGCATACAGCATGCAGCGGTACTAGGAACCCATTAGTCGATATTTTGGCGCTGCAAGCATGCTTCTTGTGTTGGCGCATGTGCAGGACAGATTTCCAAGTCACAAGGCCATATGCAGACAACTCTCGTTCCGATGGAGTACTGCATTGACAAGTTCGGAAAGTTTCAGTTTGTTATTATTAATTTGTAATTATTATGTTTGTGAACAGACCTTTTTTTTATATGACAAAATATAATTCAAATAATACAGAGCTGTTCAAAATGGTAAATAGTACCCTAAACGTTAAATAATCAGGATTCCATTAGGTATGATGTTAGTACTTGGTAGTATACACGTTCCTATATATCATATATTGCAAAAACCTTCTAATGGATTCATTCATATACTACAGATCTTGAGAAGAAGTTGTTCTTCAACGCCAACAGAATCACGCCATCTACTATTCTGTTTGTCACAATGGTATCTCAGGACGTCACTTAATTTTCTAAATGTGTCTGGATTCATGCTGTTCAGCTTCTGGAACTTTTCTGGGTGTTCCAAGAGCTGTTGGCAGATTATATATTGGCTACTTTCAACATTTTGGCGCCTATAAGGGTACACCCAACATCCACGTTGAATATATGTTTTTCTTCGACATCGTCTTTTCCTGATGACGCTAAGTAACAACAGTATTTCAGAATCCGATGACGACAACTACATTTTCGGACACACCATGCGAAATGCATATGTGTGTAACCCAACCAACCGACTTTAGTAAGGCGAATATCTAGTATTAAGAAATTATTAGACAAAAATTCATGGTTGGCCTGACGATCAATTTAAATTAGATAGACATTTCACTTACCACTACCGATTACATTGTCTGACGTACGTTTCGATAACCAAATTATCGTCTTCAGAGACTGAAAGAAAGTCTTCACAGACAGTGTAACTGTAGTTGTAGCGTAAACATTGAATTCCGTAACATTTTGATTGGTGGAAATAATTAGTGATCTTTATGCCGTCAGTTGTGAAGAGTTTACAATTAATTGAGGAAGGCTATAGAACGAATGGCTCCAAAAACAGCAAACATAACTGGAATAGGAGTGTACGAGACCAAAACCAAACATTCCCTAAGCATACATCAAGTATTTATAAGTAGAACTGTATGTAGTTGAAACATATATCCTGTTTGATAGCCAAACAAAGACCAGAGCTCTAACCACAATCATAAAATCCAAACTTGTTGGGAAATACTTCCTCAAGCTAAATGAGGTAGGTTAAAAGAATAAAGAACATACTTGACTGTGAGAGACAACGCTACTCCAGAGCATTATAACTGGAAGCGTATAAAATAGAAGACGATCAACTGTAAATATTGAGGACCATCAGTGCCACAACGAGAAAAGAGAATACAATACATCCTTTTTGGTCGTTGTATACTTAACTCCCTGAACTACATACGTATAACATTCTAGGGATATGTTGAGTGCTTGGTTTGTTTATTTTTAATCGGCCATCAATGCTAGTGCTGTGCTGTGTTATACAAAAAATTTGCCACATTCCATAAATGTACTCAGTATGATATTCAAATATATATGAAATGAACATTTATAAATCGTTTTATTTCGATTTAATATTCCTAAAAAATGGAACACGTCATAGATGTTCCATATTTTCTTCCATGATTTATAATACATAAATTTAGAAAAAATTTTGCACTTCTCAAAATTTTATTCCTGAAACTTTACGAGAACTTTTTTCCATTCCATACTACTTCATGGAAATAATTTTTTCAATATTTTATCCCGAAAACTTTTCCCAGTTCACTTGGAAAATATCACGTTATACTTTTATAGACAGTCATGTATGTTTTCCAAAATTGATAAAGACAATGTTTTCGATAATATTCAGTAACTTAAAACTTGATATACGAGTAAATAATTTTCTGTGGCTGCCTAGCTTGGAATTATAAATCATAATTTGGCGTTTTCTAGGGTCTTAGATGTCACAATAGTAGTTGAATTGTTTGACTTTTTAAACCAAATCTATGAATAACACGAAGCGACAGTGCCTCATTATTATGAACACATATCGAAATTCATAGAAAAATATGTTTTTTTTTGAGATATCAGCCACTAGATAACTCAGCTATAGTTAACCTAACCTGGCCTAACTTAACAAGAGAATGGGTCTGTTCCTCGCTCAGTTTAACGACAGACAGAGACTGCTACCAATTCGTACGTAAATAAAAAGGTGAATAAATAAAAAGGTGAATGCAATACAATAATTTTTTTCAATGTTTTTCCTTATTCAATTCATTACAAATCTCTTGAAAATAGGCCTACCAAAATAAGATCATTTGATAAATTTATAAATCCATTTCAAAAGCCTATGCGAAATTATGTTATTGATGGAAGAGGAAGTACTAATTTCCAACGTCTAGTACCGTAATAGATGGATTCTACGATCTAGAAAACGATGAATTAATGTGTTTTTATTATGATCCTAAGCAGAAATTATTAAGGATATTATTAAGGATAGAAATTCATTCGAACCAATATTTTACGAAAAACTCATTGAATTGAATAGGAAATGAAGAATACCGATTAGAATAAACAATAAAGTTCTTCTTCACCCTTTTCTCTCTCATCTATTATTGGATATAAGTGTTCTCATGATTCCTATATTAAGCTGTTCCCATCCATTGTTTAATAATTGCAACAATATGGTCCAGTCATCATTCAAAGTCTATTCCAACCATCTTTTTGTTTCTCGAGGTCTACAAACAGTATTTTATAGGATTCTTATATATCAAGTTAATCACTTAAATATTCCTGCCAACTTCTATACAAATCAGCTAGCGAACAGAACCCCTTTATAAGAAATAGCCTGATCGGACAATAAATGAATATATATATATATATATATATATATATATATATATATATACTGCAGTAGCATCCACGCCACACAAGTAACTTCAATCAAATAAATAGACGCAAAGTGGGATCCGCCATCTTAACATCTTAACCAAGAGCACAAAGTTGAGATCATTTAGAAAGATATCATTTTGAAAAATCCCTTAGAATCTTCATGTAAAGAAACCAGCAGAATAATAGCATTTTTGTCAACTAGTTCTAAAAGGAAGCGATTTGGTTGAAATTACATTCTTATCACTTGTAAATACTTTAAAACGTGTATAATTTGAAGATCGTTACGAAGGGGGAAGTAACATTCATCAATTATTGATTCTATTTATATATTTAACAAACACCTTTTGTGTGTCGTTCATGAAATGTGACTTATTATTTGAAATCAACATTCAGCAGTTTCGAGATTGTTCGAGAGCAGTAAAGTGTCCATTCTTGAATTTATTTGTATACGACTACAGCAGCCCCGTTTCTATTGGTAGCAGTGAGCTAAAGAGAAGCCCTTCATGTTCAGGGCTGTAGCGAGGAAACAGAAGTTGAACAAAATGCCGATTCATGTATTTACATATTCACTTGTTTTTATTGCAGAAAGAAAGGTTGCTTAAAAGAAGGTATTTCTAGCAACACATCTGTAATATTGTTAGTAATAAGTAAATAGTCGTTTCAAAACGACAGTAACTATTTCTGATATTTTTGTGTGTAACAGTGTAACAATCAGGAATACATGATTTTAGCTGCCGTATGACAAATACTTGGCTCGCTCTTTTTGAACAATATAGTCAATACGTGCTAATTTAATTTTCAGGCGCAAGTCAAAGGACGTGAGGATACACTCGCAGGACTTTTGTCGTTTTATTAACACTAATGTATTATCACCCACTCGAATATCATCGGATGCGGTTGTGTTATCATCTACATACTGTTTTTTGTTCTCCTAATACGAGAAAATTCTAGTTTGTGAAGGAGTAAATTTGTGGGAACTCAATCGAGAGCCTGAATAACTGAAAGTACATCATTTATCAAGAATTAGAATGTCATTGAACTGTACTTTTTGGGTTTATTACTTAATTAACTCAATAAAGAGTAAAATCCTATTCAAAATTCTATAATTGAATTTCCCAGAAAAAGTTCCATTGTCAAAGACACTGAACACAAGCTTTCTGTTATGAAAATATTCTTACAATTTGCATATAAATTAGTTTTATCACTGCTTCCTACGGACACATAAAAATCTAAAAACGGTGAGCTCGGTATTTTTAATGGATATCTTGTTTCAAACATTCATTCATTCAAACAAAAATTAGAGCTACAGATGTTTGATGGATCCTGATATATTTACCTTTATGTAAATAATCTAGTTAATCTGATGATCTTCAGGAAAGGAAATATTTTATCTCAATTTAAATGATGCATTTCGCATCTTCTTGAACATGTTCCATATCAAAAATATATATTGCTCTCTATCATAATAAAAAAATTTTACTAGTCAACCAGTAACTTATAAACATTTTTGTATCTCATTAAGTTGGTGAAACTGACAATTACGGGGGATTCCCGTCTATTCAGGGGGTCCGGTCACAAAATTAGGAATTAAAATCTCTATAACTAAAAAACTGCAGAACATATGCATTTCTAGTTTTTATCAATATAAGATAGATAATTGCGGGTTTTATTTTTCAAAAACTACATCACCCAATTGTTGGCCGTAATGCTGGACACATTCTTGGAACCTAGCTTCCGTATTTCTTGCCATTCGCTGGAGATGCCATTGATTTTTCTTTCAGTTCAGAGATTGTTACCGGCCTTGTTACATAAACTTTACTTTTGAGATACCCCTACAGAAAAAAGTCCATGCGGCTAAGATCCGGGGACCTGGGTAACTTGGGAAGAAATCACGAATCAGCGCTAGCTCTCCCTAGCAGAGTGTAGCGAGGCGATATGTTCTCTCAATGTTAGAAATAAATAATCGTTAAGTATTCGCCTATAAGCAACACCGTCTTCTGCTTGCCCTTGACGATTTTCAAAAATATAAGGTCCAATCATTTCCCCGCTTGACAAAGCACACAAAATCGTCATTTTGGGTCTGTGAAGAGGCTGCTAATGTTTTAAGCCGGGGTTTTGTCTTTTAGATAGTGCTCACTGTGCGAAATCGCTCCAACATTGTCTCACAGAAATTGTCTCATACATATTGTGATCATTAGGCTTAAGCACTTGCATTATTTGAATTTTAAATAGATGGAATTTAGTTCAATATTTTGTGCACTATAGTTTTTAGAAGCCCAAAGAACGCCGCGCTCCTGCGAACGGACTGACGCGGATTATCGCGCAAATTCGAAATTCAAATCCTAATTTAGCCACCGGACACTCGTTATTATTACATAGACAAATATGTGAAAACAAAACCATTTGTATAGAAAAAGAGCTCAAGCTTTCGAGTTTATTAATCCAAAATGGTAAGTTATCAATTTTATAAGTATTTGTAATTTCTATCAATTTTTCAACGTTTTGAATACCAAAAAATTTATTACAGTCGAAAATAAATTTAATATATTTACAAAGAGAGAATATTTGATCGTTTACGAAAAAGAGAAAGAATGCAGCCATAATACGGAAAACGAAAAAAAAAAAATGAAAATTCAGTTGAAAAAACGTAGCAGCTGGAAATTTCAACAGTATGAGCTCAGCTTTGTGTTTAAGAGATGCTATGATGGAAAAAGGGAAGAAGGCATTTGAATCAAAGAATAAACTCAATGGAAGATCTCAATTAATACCAATACTATTCTACATAAGTTTCTGAGCATTTATATTTATCAAAAATTTTAGATTTAGTTATCTGCGACTATAAAAAAAGGGTATCATTTTCCGCAAATTCTAGTGGCTGGAAATATTTAAACAGAGATATTCTTTAAATAATTTAAGGAGAAAGGTAAACGTGCGACTGCCGAATCGGAGGTAACAATATCCCGCACAACTTACTAAAATAATTGCCGCTCATTTTCACACTTATGATCAAGTCTTCAATGACGAGTCTTGTTTGTTCTCAAGAAGAATTCCTGATAGAACGTATATATCGAAATTTAAAAAATCAGTCAGTGGGGTTAAAGCAGCGAAGAATCTTTTTTGTTCCAATGCTTCCAGTGACTATATAATAAAAGCATTGTTTATTGTCAGATTTCAATATTCACGTCAATTTGTAGAAATATATATCAAAAGTTTGTCTTGAGACAATATCAACCCCTTCAAAGAATGGTTTCGTAACTTCTTTGTTCTAGATGTCTAAAGATATTAAAGAATAAGATTGCACCGATTGCTCCGAATTTCAACACGAAAATATAAAAGTCGTTTTTAACAAAAGAATAGAACGTCTTTATCACAACGCTTGGACCAAGATGTGATTTCGACATCCAAAGCACTCCACGTTAAGTAAACTTTCAAATACATTTCATAACATATGGAGAATTACTTCAAATATGTTGGATTGTCGTGGATTCAGATCAAACCTCAAGCCTTATAGTAATCATTTTGGCTCCAAGCTATTATAGGTGAGGAGGGAAATCTTCCATAAGAGCTTTAATATTCCCAGATTACCAATGGGGTTCATATTAGAGATGAGAATTTTTGCTCAAGCGATATTGAAGAAACAATGACTGACGAGGATTTAAATGAAGATAATTTAGTTGATATAATTCAAGGAATTATCAAACCAGTGGAATATAACGATTCCAATGAAAAATAAACCAAAAAAGTTACGTTCTCAGAGAGAGATATCAGCGTGGGGCTTGTGTTGGAGAGAAAATTGTGAAATTATTTTCTACAATGTGAGAAAAAAGTTTGAGTAAATATGAAGAGGTACAGTTCACTACGAAGTCCTTCCAATCTGAGATCTCTTCCACTTTGTCCGGATTATAACAGAAATGCTCAAGTTTTGGAAGTGAAATCATACCAATCAGAAAAAAGCCAGTCAATGTAATGAGAGCTAGTAGATTGGTGTTTTCACTAATACTTATCATTTAGTTAATTTGTTCATAAGTAGAGACAGTAGATTTCCCATGTTGTTGACACAATATTCACCACCAATATTCAAATTTTCTTTTCATGTTATCCAATAAACTATTGAATCACTGAATAATAAATTAGGTTAGTCAAGAACTGAATTAAGAATATATTTTGGATTTTTTTCGTTTTACACGTTTTCATATAGTAAAGTTGAAAACGTCTTTTTTACGGATGTGTTTGGAATATATACGAGTATTTCGTATAAAGCGAGAGACAGGTGTAGTATACTAGGAAAAAGAAAAAAGCTACACATAAATTTTTAGTATTTTTATGTACAACTGAATTGACACGTCAATTTTATGGAATTATGTTTCTAATTCATTATACGAAGCATTTGGTATTATTGTCAAAGAATATCTCAATGAAACATTTGCAGGATTTTGGCTGGTATAAAGGAACGGCCTATAAGATACACAGATTTCAAATTGATGGTTAAAGAGTAATAACTTAATGCCAGACTTTCGCGTAACTTGTGTAAATATGAATTAGTGCAGTATTCTGCTTACTAACCAATCAGCCGCCGATAGTATTCTGTCTAGAATATCCTCTGAAGATAGAAGTTCAGCAATACAGATAATTTCGATATATATCGAGATTTCTCCTTCATACTATCTGGAATTTCCAAAACGCATTCATAAAGGTGGTATAAAGGTAGTTGCACTGACAATACTGCTAATTTTTAGTAGGAGTTGTATTTGTTTTGAGAAAAGCACCAGGAACTCAATATGTTGGCTCACTAACTTCGGTGTATTGAAAGATCAGTATATAAGTTGCCGACCGACGATTTTATCGCAAAAACCTTATACAAAAAAAATGATGATTGCTTATCTAGGGTTTTCTAGTCAGTGATGATAACGTACTGCGCTTAAGCTACGATTCAGTATATTGAACAGTCGGAAATAACATCATTATTTGAAAACTTTTGTATTTCGTATAATTGTTGTATGTGAAATTTATTTATTCATTTATTATTATTACTTAAGTGAAGTACTTTATAACAACTTACCTCAAAGGCTAAATAACTTAAGGATAAAACACATATGAGCTCAAATAAGTTTTGTCAGTTACCATATATAGCAAATAGCAAGAGTTTTAGTTGTGATATATGTAAATGGATATCCTTGGCTAGAGAATTGTTAATTAGATTGAAGAGAACTTCAACACACCAAATGTTATAAATTTTCAAACCGTGAACAATAAACTTTTAACTTAATTTTCTAATATCAAAACTATGTGATGATGATTCTATATAGATGTCTTTCATATAGATATGTTATAAGATTTTATCATGTCCTCAACGTAATCTTAACATTCGCCAGAGCTTAACTTAAAATAGTGATCATTCTGAATAAAAGGTAATGGAATAATCTTCAACATTGAAGCAGTAATTTATCAATCTTAATAATTGTCATAAAATAATTATCTCATTCAAAACGTTTTTAATGAACATCAGACGTAATAAAATATGATAAAGTCTTTTTATTTAGATTTCCTGACAAAATTAGGAACTACAAATTGATCATAGTTACAGCGTATCATGGATTACGCGCCTGGCGAGATGTTTTAATCACTTTGGTTTTTCAGTTGGTCATACAATGAGTGTCGTGGTCACCTCTTGATATTTCTCGAAAAGCCAGAAAACGTCTTGAAATCGCAGTGAAACGCTTTGGAATAGATTCAAGTTGAAATAAGCGAAGCAATTGGCTCAACACCCCTCAACTAGAAACCAGTATTCGACAATTTTAATTTCTTGGGAAATCTTCAGGCGGTCACTTCGCAGATTTTGTTGAGACTGGGCTTTTAATATAAAGCGAATAAATGGCACAGATTATAAAGAAAAAATTATGAAACTAATGTGGATTATGGACAGTTTTCAAGATTGAGAATCGCACGTAAGGCAGAAAGAAGAGAAGGCTTCCAGAGAATAAAATTCAGTTCTTCAAGTCTGACCACTTGAAGGGTCAGAAATATTGTGTAAAACTGAAATGAAAACTAAACGAGTTACCTGCAAAAAAAGTTCTATCAATTCTCTAGTCACTGTTTGCTGCGAGGCATCGTTAAATCAGAATTACGAAAATGTAATCAGTCTTCAGGACTGAGTAAAGAGTTTGTAGAACTCATAAATAAAATTCTAGCAGCAGACCGTCTAGAGCTTTGGAGAAACTTTGTTAAACATGTTATTAAAGAAGAAGTATGTAGTATCACCCTCTTTATAACCCATAATAATTCAATCAAATGATGACTCAGTTCAGATGATTCTGACTTATTATTTATAAAGATACTTTGGAATTATTTTTTTTTTCATTTGTTTTATTTGCAAAGAATTTATTTGCCTTTATGGTTTTTGCTTTGAAATTTCGGTTTCCAGAAAAAAACGAATGGGGTACTAAAAGGGCTCAGTTCCGTCTGGTACCCTGTTTAAACCAAACTTCCTTACAGGCAGGAACATTGTCTATTTACGTTTTATAATTTAATAGCAATTTGTAGCAAGTTGACGATTTTCTTGAAAGTTCCAAGTCGGACTACAATTAAGTGCATCTGTGTAAATCTGTCAAATTATTATCATTCGATTCGCCTTTAAACGAATACTTCTCACATAAGATATACATATTTTTTGAAGTATTTAGGTAAAGAATAAATTCATAAAATGAGGTATCTACACCTATGGTAGATCAAAAAAAATTGTCGGCAAGGGTTTTTATATAAGTTTTATAATCTGCAATTGATAGTGTCAGCAATTTGGCAAAATCTGAAGCCATTTTACAAGAAGTAATTTAAATGATATTTATTCAGCTTAGTCTATATCTGAAGCTAAGCAATGGGCATCAGCTTAAAATGAAAGTGAAAACGCTGCCTGGTATTAAAAATGTTTCAAAATTTCAACTCACAATAATTGTACTTTAGATATTAATACCCCATAAATGATTTATTATTATGTGTCTATTATTTCATAAGTTGTTGTGAAATTTCAATTGATAATTGGTGGCTTAGTTGTAAATTTGTTCTAAAGTTAGAGAAGTAAAGAGAATAAAATAAAACAAGACGTATTGATTTTTTACTTTAAATAACAAACCAAATTAAAAATTTAACGACGTTTTTCGTTCTCAAACAACACGAAATAATATACTTAAGGGAGAAACTAACATTTATATAGTAGAAATGGAGAAAATAAAATTTTAGTTGCGTCTTCAGAGTGGAAAAATAAATAAGTCGATAGTGAAAATTCGAGCTATAACGAGAATAAAAAAAAAATAAGATAAAGTCAGATATGTACAGTTATTTGGAAAGTTCATTTGACATTATGAAAGAGTGAATATGACGACGAAACTAATTGCTGATTGAAAGTTTGTTTAAATAATATACAATAGTATTTATATTGTACAACAATTAAGAGAAATTACATTTTATTCCCAAGCGCACAAGTTAATTGCAAATCAAGTTAGTCGTTTTTATGTATAAAAGAAACATTTTTATATTTTATTTGAAATTGTAATAGTTATATTTGGAGAATTATTAAATATAGTGTATGGTACAATTTATACTGAGTTTCCTCGGCATTATTATATTCATATATTTAATGGTGCTGGAAGTTGAATTGTTCATACTGTACTTTTTAATATTTTTATTTTATAAGGTACATAGGATTCAGCAACATTGCTAGATTCCCAACGCTTCTGTTTATAATTTCGGTTTTGGTAATTGGATCATATTTTGTTGATTTTCGCTTCAAAAATGCGCATTTTTTTGCGTATTTCGATACATAAACACAGTTTTCAGTTATTATCGTACTCTATAGCATCGAGTACTGGGACCATAAAGTTGATTTAATATCTTATTTAATTATTTAAAAAGTGCCACACAGCCATCATATATATATATATATATATATATATATATATATATATATATATATATCAAAAAATTAGATCGTCATGGTCGACTTCTTTCATCATAATATCAGTGAGAAACAAGACAAGAAAAGCAAAACATTTTATAGCATTCATACAAAAATTTATCAGCTTATTCAATATATGGTGCTATTATAAAAAAGATTTTTATGCGTTTCTGTTATTCATATAACTACTTGAGTTTTCTCCTGTTCAAAAATATGAAATTCCCCACCTGATTCAATATATCAGAAAATTCAATGTAAACGGTATACTTCTACCGAAAATATTTTCTATTATTCATTTTCCATCGTACCAACACTATTGATGATTGATTTTCACTAGGAAGTGTTCCATTTTTACTCGTGACAGTCACGAAATGTTTCTTTTGAAAAGTCAAGAAATAAACATCAAAGTTCCGAGCACAAAAATAAACATTTAATACATGAAGTCAATATTTTGTAACTACCCCCGCAACAATTGTGTTATTAAAGTGAGGAAGTTTAACTTAAAAAGTACATGCAGATACTATAGATACACAATTAGACTTTGTGTGGCGCTTTTACATAATGAAGTTAAACTTTTCAGATTGTTAATAAAAAAATTCAACTTAAATGCTTCGTATGGGCAAAATCTTCACAAATCTTTTAATTCCTTATCTCATCCAAGCGATTCGAATGTTCCTTTTACTTCGTCCCTCTATCTGTTCCACTGAAAAATTGTTGCTATATCGTTTTCCAGGGAATCCTAAGCTCGTAAGATACATTAGCAGCGACTATAGCCGTATAACTGGACCAAGGATGATATGTTACCATCCTATATCGAATTCAAGTACAAAGTTCAAGAAATTTTCATGACTAAAAGCTATTTTTAGAATAAATATATTTGACACTCTTGAAATTCGAAGAAATTACGAAATCTCTTTCAATTGAATGTTTAACCCAAATTATAAATATTGTTAGCCGAAGGTATTTGATGTTAGATAATACCATATAATACCTTGGATTAAACTTTAATCTGAATATTTATGTACACGATAGATAAATTAGCGACTCCAAACCAAATCCAAATTCAATAACAGTTTTAATAATTTAGATATGAAAACTCCATTTTATACTATTATCACTTATACTGAAATATTTTTTCATGGCCAAAAAAATATTAATTGAATTTAGTAGAAAAGAAAGGTAGTTATGTGAAATAAATCCTGAAAATATGATATTCTTATATATATAAAGAGTTAAATATGAAAGGCTCAAAAGTATGTGCTTGTGTAAAAAAACTTCATCTGCATGTGGTTAGTTTAATTAATTATTGTGGCTGAAATCAGCCTTTTTAATCAAAATGGAATATGAGGAGTTCAAAATACATTGATTTTGAATAAATTTTGAAAAGGATTGTAGGTGTTGGAGTACGTCGAAATTTGATCAACTGTGTATTGCATTGATTACAGATTCACTCACAAACCACCAATCTAAAAAAAAGAAAATTGAAGAAAATTATGTAGAAATAGAAATAAGAATTTTAGATATTCATGGTTGAGTTCATGTCATTTCTGAAACAAGAAGATAAATATAATTAAGCGCTAGTTTAGGAAAATTTTAAACATAACTGGTAACACAGTTTCAGTCCTTTAATATCCTTTATCAAATCCAATTTCCCCTAATATATTATATTCCTACATAATACGGAAATTCGTTTAAAATGTACGAAAGATTTCATCCAAAGAGGATCATATATTACAAATTCGAATGAGAACACAGGTGCCAAACAAATTAAATCGATATAAAGCTTATTAATATCGAAAGATATTCCATATATTGGGAAATATTCGTCAGTTCAACTATATCAAACGTCAAAGGTGCAAGTAGTTTGTGTTATAAAATTGAATATCTTACGCTCTAGTCCATTACACTGCTTGAAAGTGCTACAGGTGTTCGGAGATATTACCATAACTGACGAGAAATTAATTGATTAAACTGTTAAAATTCACACGTCTTGAATGTAAGAGGGATGTATAGAGGAACGATAAAATCGAAATAAAAAAGTTTCATTGAAGAGTAAGACAGTAAAATACGATAAATAACAATTGGGTAACGGTTTGTGGTTAAATTTAGCAACATCATCTTGCTTGCGGGTCATATAGTAATAAATTTAAAACAGTAATAAGAAATAAAAAAAAAAACGAAATCTAATATATCATTTTTGGTAATCCAAGTATTCTTTTCATACCTTCATACCATCACACCATTTAAAATATATATATACATATATATATATATATATATATATATATATATATATATATATATATATATATATGTATGCCAAACTGTTAGTTTGGGGACAAAATATTTCCGTAAGTGATTGTTTGAAGACATTTTGTCAATTTGAGGACTGTCCCCAAAGTTTTTATATGCCTAACTGTTGTTTTGAGGACTTGGGCAGTTTGGGGACTATCAAATTTGGTGTTTGATGACACTATTGAGCAAAATGGGGACCACACTAAGCAATTCGGGGACAGCATGTAGCAATTCGAGGACTGAATCGAATAAGAGAACCATTAAATCCAGCAACTTTAAGGAGAATTCGCGTTAGCAACTATTCTACTAGAGACTCAGTCATCTGGACGATTATGATTTTTCTATTAAAACTTAGGAAAGTGGCTAAGATAGTCAGACGATTTTTGTTATTTGCCTAATAACAAAACCCGTTCACTCTCATCAGTTCTTGAACTTTGGCCAAAAATTTGAACCCCAAATTATATTTTATAGCTACGTATTAAAATTTTCAGTTTTAGCAAATAATTAGATTTATGTTCTTTCTTCTGACATCTTCCGTCTTTCGACCAATTCATTTTATTAGGAACGTAAGTTACAGGGGTTGTAATTACAGAGAATTAGGAAAAGAGTGATGCACTGAATTTATACTTGTTTCTTTCTAACACATTGTCGCTTATGGACTGTGTGTAGAATCCTATGTCACAATATTTTTAGAAGAGAATTTATTCAGTGTTTACCTTAAGCACCTGACGAGACATTTTTGGTACTCATGGTGTATGAGATCGATTTTTACTAAGAATTTTCAAAATATAACCAATAAACACAACGTACCATCATAAAAATAGGTTCAGTAACTGACAGAATGAGATTAATCATATAATAGTAATTATGCGCCAAGGTGGGTATGTGAGGTATTATTGTCCATATATTTGTCGAAAAAGGTAGGTACCTTATTTATTTTGTTACTTTTAGTTCATATGAAAATGAAATGTTCTAAATAAAATTTGAATTATTTCTTTTTATGAAAATTAATTTGGCACAGAACTTCATCGGGAGTACTTATAATCTGACAGAACAACGAGTGAGTTTATTTGGATGTGTTCACTGACTGATCCCAAGTTAAGATAAGTAACCATTGACCAAACAAACATACCAACAGATCCCCAACCGTTAAACTTCATCGAAAAATATATTTTAGGATGTGTATGAAAAGTAGATTTTATAAATAACCTTAGGCAAATATCTATTCACACTTTTTCTGTATAACCATTATTTTAGGCGGTATGATTAAATCCATTTTAAAAACGATTTTCTCCAAAATTATAAAACTTCTGGTGGCATATTTCCTTTGTAGGTTTAATTAAGAGTGCCAAAAATTCCTACTTGGCGATTGTTTTACGTTCTACTTCCCCTGTGTTTATGTATTGTTTTTGTCGATATCGGAGAGCTTCGTTGTCGCTTAGACCGCGTTTTTATCTGTAACGTTCGAATTCCAGTTATTCATTTTTATTCATTTTTCAATTTTAAATAGGTAGGTATATCGAGAATAAATATATTAGAAACATATATATTCGGGTAGAGTGGAACTTATCGATTTTACAGCGGCTTAAGTGAGTAAATGTCACCTCTTGACCAGTTGACAGGCATCTTCGTAATCAGTAGAATTTTAAATATTTCTTGTTTTGTCATATTATAAAGAACTAACCGCATCGACTCAATTCCGAGTTGCATTTACCTCTAAAATTTGGCAAAAAATACTGTTTTCCAACGTGTTTCGGACAATATTTTTTCTAATTTTTAGATGGATGCGATTATTTGAATTCAAATTTAAAGTACTTGAAACGTCCCTACGAGCGTCCCTCGTATTTTCTTTTAAGTCGCCTAGTAAAATTGGAGACGTTTATTTGTTACTATGGAAGCAAGAAGTATTGTTTAATATCATGTTTCGTGATTTTGATTGTCAAAAGAAGTAGAAATTAAAAATCGTTTTTTTTTCCCAAATAATTCATTATTTTTTAAAGTAGAAGAATTTATAAATACCGCAATGTCCGATTCAGAGAACGACGTACCGAGCGACATTGAAGAAGCGGCTCAATCTGCATTATTTACAATTATTCCTAAAGTCGAAGAGCAAGTGTGTATAAGAAGCAAATGGTACTTATTATGTATTGTGCAATGAGCATGTATAAATTTACAAAAGAACCTAGGTATGATGAAATGAGTAAAAACATCAAAGGATAAATAGTTGGATTGAGCTTGTGCAAAACAAGTAAAAGAGAGAATGGTTGGAAAATTGATGTTATATGGGCAATCCAATTTGGTGGTCGATATCTCCGATTTTCACAGACCTAATTTTCATATAACATTGGTAGTAAATGAAGTAATTTTTTTCGCATTTACGGATATTTAGCGATGTAAACGTAACAATATCAGTTCAATTTGGTTAAAATGTGTTAAGCTTAAAACGTATATTTAAAGAATGTTGGCTCTCCAATCCTACTATTTCTATTGAACACGATAAAGTATTTTTTGCATTGATTACTATCTTATGAAAATAAATTTTCGAAATATTTGGCTGGTTTGAAACTGGTTCTGAAATTTCATAATTTTGAATAAGGAATAAACTCTTAATTCTCTCTCTCTCCTGGGGAACAAATCCAATACACAGAATATTTGTCATTTATTACTTACTGGCAGTTATAAAAAGTTTACAAAACATCATGCGATCGTTGTATCAGTTGGCTCCACATCCATGCGTGTGGGAATCAATGTAATATTGCGCAATGGAAAAATTGGAACAGGGATCAAAGGTGCCGACTAGGAGTGAACAATTGCTGTAAACTGTGACTTAAATAAGTCATACGATTTAAGTTTATCTTTGCCAACACCAAAGTCCGTCAAAATTCAAGTTAACTAGTCCATCTAACTGCATGACATGAAAAATTACTTAAAACAAAGTTACAATGATTAGTTTGTGAAACACTGTTCCTACTGTCACAATAACTCGTTTTGTAGCACGTAAAAATTTTTTATAATAATAAAATGACATTAGTATCATTACCCATTTTGTGTTCATTAACTTTGTACTGAAGTGATATGTGTAAGATGTATAAAGTTTGAATCTCAAATTTCAAGTCTTGGTTTGACTCATCGTAAAATTAACTATAAAATGTAAAAAAATACATACAATGACCAACTGTATGATACTAAAAATTTCTAGAAAAAATTTCAAAGAATTTCAATTGTATCACTGTAAATAATGATATACCTAATAAAGTCTCTTATAAACACGAACTACAAGAAGTAATTTCTTAATAATTCAAATTTATACAAAATTTACTCTGTGACATCGGAAACAGATTCACAAAATAACCATTTCAGCAACGTTTTTGGTAACTTTTTATACAGTTTAACTCATGGCTGACAGACTGAAATTTATAGCTAACATTGGATATTTGGTAGGTATTGGGGTAATCAACCCCCTTCACATAAGATTATGGAATTTAGAAGAGAAAGAAAAATCAGTTTCAACCTAAAATACACATACACCCAATAATAACAGAATGTACAAACTCATTTTAAATTTTTTTAAAATATTAGTAGTGTCAGGAATCAATTGAAGGCGCCTACGGGAATGAAATATTATAACAAATATTACGTTGAATTATGCTAAGCAAATACTATAGCGTGATTTTTGACGAAACGACAGATGTTGCCACGCATCACAAATGTCTATTGACTCACAAGAAAGTTTGGTAGGATTCATTGACTAGTAATTAAGAAAGTACGACGCATGAGACCTACTTTGGTGGTGAAGTACTGGATAATACTATAACAACATTATAGGGGCTGATACATGCAACTTATTGTTAGGTGAACAAAAGGGAGCTATTACAGTAATGATGATGCTGTTCTTCATATGTAATTGTGTCTTTGGGGACAATTGAAGGTTTATACTTTATACCGTATATGTTATACAGTTTAAACTTATACTGTCCCCGTATAAACACTTATCCATATATATATATATATATATATATATATATATATATATATATATATATATATATATGTATATATATATATATATATATGTATATATATATATATATATATATATATATATATATATATATATATATCATTAGAAGCATGTTAGCTTGCATATCATATATTCCAAGCTGTGGTTCAGGTATCTAATAATATTGACCAGTATAATAAATTATTACTTAGTCAAAACTATTTTTTTTATCCGACCTGTATAGGAATCAAACCAAATCCTTCCAGGAGGGCAGCTGCTGGCACCAGTGCCAGAACGGCACAAGGGTAAGATACTTGTCTGTTACCCTTTTAGTAAAATGGGGCCGTTGACCCGAGTGAAAGGGAAATTGTAAAGGGGTTACTACGATCCTAAAGAAGACGCTGTGGGTCACCAGGACTTACAAACGCCTACACAAGTTGCTCTCACTGGTTCATTGGCGAGTTTCTGCCTTGCCCGCGCCTATTTTACCTTTGGAAGCTGGGCCGTTTTTCCTTAAATGTGCGCATATACTGTAGGGGAGATTCGGGAAGGTGCATATCGAAACAATTGTTCTAACGATAACACTTATATTTCAACGATAGAACCATAAATAAATGATAAATGAACCTAACTAAACAAATAGAAGAAAACAACAACTATACAAATTAACAAAAATATAATTATCGAAGCCGAATCGAATTTTTAGAATTTTCCTTTGGGTTCAATATCCGTACCTCCCTGCGTAATTCATACCAACAAAAATTATATTCCTAATCCTTGACCCAAGTGACTTTTAACTTAGATGTGAAAAATTCGCATCAACACAGATAGTAAATATTTGTCTAATAATCAGAATTCTCTATATTTCAAGCCCAATATTTTATGAAAAAATCTACTCAATTCAACTCAACGAAAGTTAAATGTTAACGTTAAAGCTAAATCGGCCTAAATAAAAAGCAAAAAAACTTTCAATGTTATACAAATCTTCATGTATGTTAAATACACTACTCCGAAAGAACACACTATTTTCGCAAAAAAACTGATTTCTTTTGGGATCGCGGAAGCAACTCCACTGGAAATCGCTGAACGAACTCTACTCGGTCTCGGGACTGCCTCCCTGGGTAGCGGATCTGATCCCCTGGGTCACGGAACTAACTCCCTTCGGTGGTGGAACTGGACTCATTCTTTTTTTTAAGGGATTTCCATTTTATATAAGACCCAAGGGCTGGCTACCATTCCCCGTGCTGGATCAGTTGTTTACAATAATTGCTCATGACTATTCGTTTTATAATTAGATTATTTTAAATTATTATTATTTTTTTTCGATTAATCTTTCATGGGTCCGTGTTTAATATAAGTAGCTTATCTCCAATTGTAGCTTTAAGTGGATTATAATGAAGCTGTAGACTACTTTCGAATCTTGAATTAATCAATTACGTCTTATATTTGAAAACTTCAGCTCAAAAAATCAATACCTTACAATTTTGAACTGAGCTGAAAACAACTAGTGTCAGGTTCTTGTTTTCCAATTCGTTTGAAGACTTTCAGTTTACTGCGCAACCCTTCAATGGTGATTAACAAATATTGCATGCTCAAGATGTTAAGATGATTGACCAAGTCTGTTATTAAATCTAATTGAAGCAAAAACTCTGGATCCAAAACTTCTCTTTAAATTCAACGGTGTTACATGGTATGCATTTTTCTGCACTCAATTACTCTACATAATTGCATAATAACACATGTTTGTACAATAGCAAATCTTCGTATTAACTTTTTCTTGTAAAAACTGTTTTTTGCGATTTTTGTTTGAATCAAATCACTTCTCTAAGCAGCTCTACTAATCCAAACTTCTTACCTGTCTTTACTGGTTCTTTATCTGTCTATTCCTATAAACTTTTTTTTATTCTCAGAAATGTCTCGCCTTTCTATTGTTTCATGAAAAAAAAAAACACAAATCAAATAGTTCCTCCTTTCTAGAAAAATCTTCATAGGTAGTACGTACAAATTTTAAAAGCTGACCGAATCTGTTTGATCAGCTCTTTTTTTGGCCAAACAAGTTGAGAAATATGAGCTTTATGAAGCGGACCTAGCAAAGATGTTTCTACTTGCTCACTCATTCCAACAATCCTTCGTTGTATGGTTTGATCTGGAAGTGCTATTGATCCAAATATCTCAGCTATTATGGAAATCTCAGAAGCTCTTGCTATTTACACATTTTTAATCAAACTACTGTCAGTAGTAAAGGCTTCCTTTGCCTTGACCAACTCAAGAGATAATGTATCAGACGTGATTACGCATTAGTTTGAGATTTCAATATTCTACAACATATTCCAGTTTGTTGTTAAACTTATTTCTCAAAGATTTACTTTCATGGATTATTACATTTTCTTATATTATATATTTTGTACACTGAAACAATTGCACGTACAACAAAAACTGCAGTGCCTTATCAAGTTCAAGAAGAACAGAATATGACCGTTTGTTATATCTCAAAATATAACTAAATACTTAATTTTGATACAATGATAACTGGCATATTTATAATAAATCATATTAAATTACTAGCCAACCCGGAAAACTCGGAAGCCAACCTTTAGTTTTAAATTAAGCGCTGACTGGTGAGTCAGGCATATCCAAATAAATAAGTACCTTGAATAACGGATTAAATCCTCGTTCTTCGATAATTTCTGCCCCAAATTAGGTCATTTAGAAGCAAACATTGTGTTTCGCTACGAAGCAATGGATATAATGACTCTTGTTGCGTAGTTAATAATGGCAATTTCAATTTCCCATTATAGGCAGCACAATACTAGCGTTTTTTCGGAAAAATTAATTGCGCTACAATATTCGCAAACAACGTCCAATTACCCAATGGGAACGCACGTATCTAAACGCTCGATTCAAATCGGTACCTCATAAATTTCTTCTTATGCGTCAAAAATTATCCAGTTGTTGGCATTATGGGTTATTATTGGGGATTATTATAAAGATAGAATTGTCTTGGTTGTGGCATTATAAATGATAATATCGGCACGATAAGCTGATAGAAACTCGAAACAAACACATAAACCGGTCAACGTCAAATTTTCAATTTTTAGGCTGTTGCGATTTGTTAAATCATTTTCAACATATAAACGACTAAACTGATATTTTGACTGATAAATTTTCGTTGTTTTATTTGTTGCGTTTTATTATACCACTATTTATGTCACGTCTCACGGACACAGGATAAAAAGTATATCATGTCATTCTCATGGGTCTAACCAATTTTCAGCCAAATTGTATCGGCCGTTCAGTTATAAATAGTGTAACTGAAACGACTTTTTTATAAATATATATGTTACGGTAAAAGTAAGAAATTCGGTGATTATATGAAATTACCGGGAATTATACATAATTACCACCGAATTTGGTAATATGTTAAATTATTTCATATTTATCAAATTTACCGGTTAGTTTATGAAATCCCCAACTCGTAATGGGGAATGTGATAAAAGTTCGAAAACTTTACGAAAATTTTTCTTGTTTGCGCAACTTCTTTGCACGTGACAACCACGTGATTTCAGAGGTAGTAATTTCGTTGCATGTAGACGTTTTCTCGTTATTCTCTCATAAAAAATAAAACATTGAAAAATGGCCGGTATGAGCGTTTTAATTACAAATAATATTATGGATACTGAGAAAACAAACAGTGGTTAGGTTAGGTAAGCTAAGGTTAGGGAGTAACTACTCAAATAAAGCTGCTCTTAAATCTAATGCTATACTTATAAAAGGCGTAGCTTCTAGCATGAAATTTACTTCAAATATATTTTAAGCATATTATTTTTAACAAATCATGAAAACTGCCAATAAGTCATGATATTTGTAACATTATGAAATAATTTTTCATATTTACCGAATTCAGTGGTTATTATTATAAGTATAATCACCGGTAATATTATATTATTAGCGATTTATCATTATTATTGTAACATATCCAGAGTGAGTTTTATGATGGAACGCCTCAATTATCTCGGAAGCGGCTTGTACGATTTTTGTGTACAAGGGTCTTGTGATACTGCCGGTACTATGATGTTATTTACATTGTTGACAGATCTTTCCTTATTCCGGAAAAATAAACTTCAATATACTCATTATTTTCAGAGTTATAGCTACATTCGCGTTATCTCTGCCGAAGATAAAATAATACATTTAGATGGCTATTACTGCTATAATAACAAATTTGACGTTTCAATAAACTTTTATTGTTTATTGAAATGGATCATTTATTAGGATATGGTGATAGGCGTAGAAGTCAACTAGAAACGTGTAATATCTTTAATAATTTATATCCTAATCGATATCCTTTTTTCATTAAGGGTAACTTAAATGGTCCGACGTATTTAGATTTATTGGAAAATGGTATTATACCTGAGTTGGCTCGAATATTTTTAAACTCAAGTAAGTATTTTCAATTGCCTTTAAAGAAAGCTTCATTATTAGAAATTTTCAGACAATAACAATATCCCAAACGATAATATTTGACTACAACAAGATGGTGCCCTACCTCACTATGCGTGTGTGGTGATGCAATATCTAAATAATGTGTTTCCCAGAAGATGGATTGGAAGACGTGGTTTTATCTAATGGCCCCCGCGATTACCTGACATGAATCTTTTCCTGATGGGTCACTTAAAAAACATCGTTTATATAAGAAAACCTGCCAATATTCAGGAATTAAAAGTTAGGATTACCACAGAGATAAGAAGAATTGAGCAGTCAAGCATGTTTTAAAAATCGCATGGCTTTTGGTATTAAAGTAAATGGACAACATTTTGAGCATCTGCTGTAATTACCTTTACTGTATGTTCTCTAAGATTCGAAACTTTTCTACTTCACAAATGTGGATCTACTTCTAACATGACACAAATATTTAAAGATTTGTCTTCAGTTGTTTTCTGCGTCATAATATGGATAAATATTTTACTGCAACAGTTTAGTGTTTTCGTGTTTTACTGACATTAGACCTTGTTATGAGATTTGTAATAGCACATGAGTTATTAAAGAATGATCAAATTAAACGAGAATTCAATCGTAGCCATCTAAATGTACAATATTTATTGTAACTTTGATGGAAATACTGTAAATGTAGCTATAACTCCGAAACTATGGCATTTAGGTACATAGAATTACATGAAAAATAATCAGTATTTCTTAACGATTTCACGAACGATCACAAAATATATGGGGTAATCTATTTGAAATAACAAAGTTCATTATTTTTCTGGAAAAAGGAAAGATCTGACATCATATCACCCGTATCACAAGATCTTTATATACAAAAATTCATAAAAACCGTTCCCGAGATAATTGGGGCGTTCAATACATAAAACTCACTCTGTATATAGATAAGATCGTTTCCAAGAGAAATTCATTTTAAGTAATTTCTAATATTTTTATATTTGCGGGTCACACCTAATGGCAGTTGCCCAGTTGATTCCCCTGCTTCAAATGTAGAAATGATAACAAAAAAGTAACAGGAATTTTTTTAAATTTATTGTTGACGCTTGTTCTATTGTTTTCCATAATTATCTTATTTGTTTCTATTGGTTTTGTTTCTAAAGTAATTAAAAATATTATTTTCAATACATCAACTACTTTTGTAAGTAGGTCATCGAAGTAATGATAAAAGACTTTTATAAACCCTGCCAAAGAAAAAAATGGACTGTAGGATCATTTTTCAATACAGTACTGTGTTTTTCTCAAGACTCTCTTGAAATACTTTTTAACATATGCACTCGTCCGTACTAAAACATGTATGAATGAATAATGTTCAACATCGAAAAGTTCAATTTATTTTGTTATCCATTATATTGAGTTGAATCAATTTATCACTACCCATATTTTATTAGTAAATTAAACTTGATATTCTTTCTTTACCGCAATTTACATTGAATGAGAATCGATTGTTAAAATTGCTTCACGTTTCGATTTAAAAACCGAGATAAAGCCAACCATTTTACGAATAATTATAGTGTTTGGTTGATGTTAACACAAAATGAACAAATAAACATACCAAAATAAAGCCTCTATGGAAAACTCCTGTAATTGTGAGATCGAGCATGCTCAATTAAAGTTAGGGTATTACTGGAAAGCAACTGATAATTTTTTACGCTATGTTTTTAAAAAAGAAAAGTCTTGTGTCGAATAAAAATGTCAAACTAATCCCCTATTCTATATTTAAACTTGAATATAGAATGCGTTTATCACATTCTATCAAATCCAAATAGATGATAAATATTATGTACTTTTCACGGGAACGAGAACAAACCAACTTGAAAAATACAGCAGAATCGAAAACTTTACTGGTTTGCTGGGAAAGGTCATGGAAAAATTATTCGAAGTGACCCGAAATTTTTCGTATTTAGACTAGGGGAGCATAGTAATAAAAACCTGTACGTTACAAGTTTTTTGACATTTGCACTGGTTAGTGTTAAACGTCAGAAATGTACTATTTTTTTTAATAATATGTCAAAGTTGTTGGATTTCAGTACAAAAGTATAAATCCATAATTCTACTGTAATTGTAAACAATATATTTAATTTTCTATTAAACATAGGCGTGGATACATTTGTATATTATTTATTTATGTACATATTATCAAATAATTTGCAAAATATTTGGAATTCCGTAGTGAGAGACTCCAAATCCTGCTTACTATGCATATATACGCATATACTATATTAGGCAATTTATTGATTGGTGTTTTATTATATATTTTAGTAAAAATAGATTGAATATTAAGTGTATGATATTTTATTATTGTGTTGTTAAAAGATTCCAGAAAGTTCAGGAGTAACTGATTTTATATATGGTAAAGGTGTATAAATAAATGCAATAGACATGATGATTCAATGTTCACGTCAATGTCAAATGAATTATACAAAATTCGTTTCAAATTATATGGAGGATATGAGTTTTCATAAAAAATTTTGTAAAATGTTTATTTTTTTTTATGAAAAATTGGATCGGAAATTTTGAGGACTTTATTCTTTCATCTGTTTGATTAAATTAATTTTAATGTTACGTGGGTAACTTGATTGATAATTGATATATCTTCCAGAATTTATTGAGTTCCTAGATCAATTAAAATTTTTAAAGTTTAGAAAAAACTAATTTTGAAATAGAACATGCACAAACTTGGACATCGGTGTCATAATTTATTTTTAAAAATGGTTATTTTCAATGAATATCATACATGAAGTAGAACAAACTGAAATACAAATACGTGAATCCAAAAAAAAACTCAATTTGAGATCTCCGGAACTCAATTTTGTCCAATACCAAAAAATATTTCAGCCGTGACTTAACAAAGGCAAATTTCAAATTATCAAAAGCTTCGAGAATTTGGTACACTGACCATAGAAATAGCTCCATGGTCGTCTAAATATGTAACTTGCAAACAGTGTAATTCTGCTCCACAACAAGCTCCCACAATGCCCATTTATAAAGCAGCTTGAAATAAATTAGATTATTGATTATCCACTACCACTACTACAGAAGCTCCTTCCATGAAATTATCAACCGTCCTGGCGTTAGATTTTGCCTTTTTAGCAACTTCTTTATATAATTAAAGTTTGAGAAACGAATGTAATTTTGGATAATTGTCCATCTGAATTTCATTATTGATGTGGTGTGCTTTTTAGCATGTAGTAAAAAGTCCATAGAGAAGTTACAATAAAATTTGACGCTTAAATATGATGAAAGATCATTTTATGTAAACGATAACTTAATGTTCTTACCACTACACCAATCTTGAAAATTTTTCATTCACCTTTACCATAAATCGCTCCTTAAGAAACTGAAACATATAATAGATGAACAGAAGCTCATCTCTTTCAACAAAAGCTTTCAACCATCGACCAAGCTCAGAGAATTTCAACAATAACCGAAAAGTCCAGAGAAAAAAAAACAAAGTGTTCTCTACCACTTTCCTAAATCTACTCTATATTGTTGATTACGTTTGGCATAATGGCCAATAATTACAAAATAAGAATGTTTTAGAGTGAAGCAGAAAAAAGTAAACTCTCATCTAAGAGAAATCAAGACAGGAGTAAGTCAGTGTAGTGTACTTGGCCATATAATCTACTTACTATATACCAGCGATATAGCAAAGCTTGAATACAGTAAAATTCTAATGTTTGTTAATGATATTCCCATTTTGCCCGTTGGAAAAGATCACTAAGAAGCTAATACTAAATCACATACATCCATAAACCAGATTAACAGAAGTCCTAGAGGGCTTATCAAGTCGATGAAAACAAATTTACTGTTGTTAAATTTGCGAAAACATGAAACCAGAATATTATAGTAACTATGAATAACACTCAAATTCCTTATATTAACAATGCAAAGTATTTTGGAATCACACTTGACCCTAGACTTCGATTGAGAGTCCACGTTAGAAGAAAACGCGAATAGTCTCTATAAAATTATATACTGGCTTTCAGGGAAATAATCTTGTACATCCACAAAAAAAAATGTTAAAACCAGATATTATACAACGTTTCCAACATAGGGTATTGAGGAATATTGATGATGCAGCCTAATACTGCTGTAACCAGTAACTATAAGCAACGGATACTACAACATAGGAACGTTCAGGTTATCCAGCTCGTACCAATTTATTGAAAAGGCTCAATAAGATCAAGTAGTCGAGTAAGTGAACAAGTTTAAATATCACTTTTAGTTCAGCGTCGGTGCGGTCCATAGGCTCGTACTTGCACTTTCCTCACAGTCCAGTGCGATCCTATAGTCCGCACGACTTATTTTATTTGGAGCCTTCTCCACAACTCAGGGGCTGAAACATTTTACTACGCTCTTCACAATTTCTTCGCACCTTGTGAGTTGGACATTCTTTTTTTTTGTTTTTGTTTTGACGTCTCTCTTCCAGCAACAGCCGTATTTTCTTTCGTCAGTAACTTCTTTGCTACAATGATTTGAGATTCAGTATTTTCTATATTCTTTTATAAAGAATATGGGCATTCACTATTTCTGTACCTAATAACAGTTCAATAGCAACTTTCCTACACCACTTCAATGTTCTTCTCAAAGAAGTGTTGTAAGTTTATCATTTGATCACAGACAGATCTATAGAATATTTGCCTTTATCATAGTCGACCACGACATAAGGCTTTGCAGCCATTCATGAGCGTCTGTCAATCCTTAATGTCTCATCAGCATGCTGTGTAGAAAACATCAACACGTCACGCTCAACCTTTCATTTTAGTATTATTATTCCATTTTCGCTTTCTTTGCTAATAACTTCATGTTTTGTTAGCTTCTTTCCTTGGATCCACACCCCATATGGAGAGTGAAAATACAGAATAATTGTTTCGGCCCTGGAAAACCTATCAATTTTGGTTGGGGTTCAAAGTGTTAAATTATTATTTTTTCAGGTAATAAATTCTATATGGTAATATTAACTACTTACTCATTATTCAAGCCACCCCCCTGAATCACAAAAATGTTTTGGTCCATCAGTTGAATAATCAGCATGATAATTGATAGTAGATAAAAGCAACTTAAGCGCGCAGGATCGTAGAAAAATAACAAATAAGTTTACTTTTTACAAAAAAGTATCTACAATACCAGAAAATTTCATGACAAGGTATCTGCAAGAAAAAGAAAAATAGGGTGAAAAAGTAGTTAATTCAATGAGCTTTCTTTGAACAATAACGAAAACCAACAAAAATCTTCTATCCGTTCTTTAAGAATGTTATATTCACGTGCCAACAAAACAAAATAAAAAAAGACTGTATATGTGTATTAAATTAGGAAATAAGAAACATAGAAATGTATCGATTTGGTATAGTATAACAGTGATAAATGAACAGTTTTTTTAAAAACACCAAACGAGTCTGCACTAGTAGTATACTTCGCCATATTTTGAAGGAACATCTCAGCAAAGATGATAAATGTCCTACTGATAGCACTTGAGGGGGTAGTATTGGAATAGTTATGAGAATTTTTAATCGATAGAAGGGCCACATCAGAAAAACTATATACTATAAGCCGCGATTAGTTTTTTCAAAAGAATAAATTGAAATAACGACGTAAAAACAGCTTTCGTTATTATTTTGTATTGAGAAAAATACGCTTCTAGAGATATAAAACTGTCAACTGTGATTAATAATGAAACAGGAGTTACTTTATCACAGGGAAAGGATGTAATAAACTATCAACGATAGAATCAAATACGAGTATTTAGAAATGTTTCGGTTTGACCTAGTTTTATCGTTGAAGTTAGATATTCTGGCAGAGATTTTTGTTGGCGTCAAAATTTATGACAAAAACATTCATAATCTTGATATAAATAATGTAATCAGTCAACTTTTGGAACTAATTGAGCAAAAATTCAAAATATAATGTTGTGTATAAAGCATTAGATGTTTTCCTATTCATACTTTGAGAGAGAGAGAGAGAGAGAGAGAGAGACAGAGAGACAGAGAGAGAGAGAGAGAGATAAAGGCTTTATTGCCAAAAAAATTTTCAAAATTTGTAGATAAAAGCTTGTTAAAACTAAAAAACAAACTTAAAAATAACTTAATAAAGATACAAATACATTAAAATTTTGATATAGGTACAGTAAATATGCTGCTGCAGTTTAGTCCGATTAAATATGTAACAGCTCTCTTTTGTAGTTTGAAGATTCGCTCAAATTGAGTCCACACGTACTCCAGAAGGAAAGGGCATATCGGAGATGCGACTCAAAAACGGCATAATAGACTGTTAAGAAGGTGGATAAGTTCAGTTCTTTGGAAACTGATCTCAGCACAAAACAGTAGGAACTTAATTTTTTACATTCGGTGGTAATACGTAACTCCCATTTCAAGGAATTTTCCACAACAAGCCCTAAGAATTTTGCAGATTCAACGTTGTCAATGGAGGTGTCATTTAATAAAAAAGGCAGCAATGTATTTTTATATAATAAAACTTTAGTTCTAGGAACGTAGACATAGACAGAGATTAAGAGAAGTGCTGAGAGATCAGGGCTTCTCCAAGAGAAACTAGTATCGTTTACATGTATATTTTACCACTGATGTCTAAATAAGCGATGTTGTTTATAAACAGAAGAAGCAAAATAGGGCCTCCACATTCTATTGGCTTGCAAGAAGACATCGTTGTATCAACCCTTATAAGCTTACAACCCTTCTAATTCTAATGGTAAGATATGACTTAAACCATAAACATAGCATCATTTGTGCATTTGTTACTTAAAAAACAGAAATGATAAAAGCTTCTTTTTGACCAATCTTTCTACGATCTTGGTAAGAAGTGCAAGTGGACGATAATTCGATGCATGATTTTTATCTCTTCCTTTATGCAGAGGTAAATTATAGCCGTCTTAAGGCAATTGGGAAAAGTGCAATTTTGAAATGAAACGTTAATTAAAGTGGTAAAGTGATTTAATGTGCAATCGGGCAGGCTCGAAAACATTTTTAATGTAAGTCCATCAGTTTCAGAGGAGTATTTATCTTTGATGTCATTGTTTGTAGTGCGAAGCTCTGCTAAAACTACAGGCATATAGAAGACACTGCGTAAGTTAGCATTAGCATCAGGGAGATATGAAAGCAGATTATGCTCGACACGACATAGTCTATAGCATTAGAACTGGTCTTAGTTATTCTGGTTGGTGCCGTTATATACATGACCACACCATTTGTTAATAAATAATTTTGTCTGTAAGATACATAGATATTATTAAATTAGTATACAAAGGACCGAAATATTTCTATGACCAAAGTGAGTTATAAATAAAAAATTTGGAATTAATGCAGAGTTTTGATAATTTACAATGTAAAAATTCTAATTTAATAATAATATTCAATTATACAACAAATTGTTTAAAACCGTTACGAACATAGTGCTGGTTTCTTTCAATCTTTGTTGTAATTCACTTTTAGTATATTTAATCGTCATAAAACATCAAATTTAATATCCAATGTGCTCGATGTTTTATCGAAGGAACAAGACAATAACAGCGACAGCGACACTACACTGACAAGAGAATATCAAAAACTCTTTTATAAATCCAAATAACACGAGCATGAAATTGATAGAATAATGTTGAAAACTTCTACTATATTTCGTTAAATGCATCATAGAGAAATAACCAACCACATCGACTATTTATAGATAGTAAAACCTTCAACATGATTTTGCTTTTATTGATTTAGTGTCATATTTAAATTCTATTGCTTATTAAACCAGAAAAGTTCATTCATTTTCTGCTCAATGGTAATTTTTTCCATCGAATTTAAACTAAAACGAGCTGTAAACAAACATTCAAACGCCAATTTTCCAAACTCAACTGTTATTTAATGTTTAACGAATATAATTTTAGTGATGACTCTTCAAACAATAAATTATGATCTGTCATTAGGAAATTAATTGATGGTATACTGTATAACAAGTGAGAAAAATTATATATTTTTTCTGAATGCAAAAGCTCAAATCAAGTTAAGCAGGTGTTTTCTCACGTGTTGTATACTACAATTTTTCTGCGGATGCGTTGTTTTTGTGAGTACAAAAGAAGGTTCAGACTTGAAATCCATAATACATATTATATCAACTCATTTTTATATTTCACTTAAAATTGTGATTAACAATTACCACCTATATTTCATCATTTTATAAATACCGAGTAGGTTGTTTTGGCTTGAACACATTTTCGGTTTTTGAAATATTAGCTGAGCTGATGGGTAAACGTACTGAGAATCCATAATATTTTTGCTTCGGAGTTCAATGACGTTGATGGTTAACTCGCTTCTAATACACTTTTTCATACTTTCATAATGTTAGTCCCATAGAGTTATGGATATGGGATTTAAGAACATGCCTGGATTTCCAACCCTTGTGACGCCAAGAGATTTGCATTCATTGCATTGCATTCAAGTTGTTGCAAATAACATTCGGAAACAGTTTCCTGTATATAATTCCGAATTCGGTGATTATAAATTTGTTTCTTCGCACGGACTGTTTTGTACATTTGACATTTCGTTACTTTAAATAAAAAGCGTATTTCATCAATGCATGGTCGATGCCTTGCATATTTTCTGTGACTTTGATAGATTTTGACATTTCTTTGATTTTAACACAGGGTAATTCATCAAAAGGCACGAATCTAATTCTACCATGCCATACATTTTTAATTTACAAAGTTCATTACGTTTTATGTCCCTTTTACGTTAATAACTGAAGCAATTTGGAGTAAGAATCAAAAATATAATCTTCCATGAAATTTCTCAGAATATACCTCTACCAGTAAATACTTTTCATCAGGTTGTTGCTGAATTACTTTGTTGTTGAGGTTTTTGACTGTTTTGAAAAATATTTTCCTGGTTTTCGTTTTAAATAGGTGAGTACATTTACGTATCTTGATGTATCAATAAATCTTTCAATAATTATGTTATTTCTGGGCATCGAGAACTTGAACCATAATGTTAACAGTTGTACCTGTACTTGATAGCTTTCAAAATGAACTAATATAGTAAATCCGAAAAACAAATGGTTTGCATTATCCAGTCCATAAAGTTACTACGAGTGAGTCCATATTTTTATTTTGATGTGTGGGTATAAAATTATTAGAAGTATCGGATACTTCTTGAATAATATCTAGAGGTGTATTCGCAAACAAATGCTGACGGTGGCCGAGATGAAAACACTGAGAATAATAGTGGGAAAACAAGAAGAGACAGAGTAAGAAATACAGATTTCAAAGAGCAATGCGGGATACAAGACATTGTGAGATAGGGAAGACAACTTAAGAGGCAATGGTACAACCATGTAAGACGGATGGACGAGAACAGACTTCCGAGAATAGTCCTAGAAAACAACCCGCCCGGCTCAAGGCCCCCGGGAGACCACCTAAAAGGTGGAAAGATGGTTGGCAATACACCTCTCAGGAAAAGATGCAGAGCCAGATTCAGAATTAACAGATCGACAGATCTCCAAGAAGTAGAAGAAGAAGAATTATTATTATATATAATAATATCTTAATTTTCGTATTCTATTATTTATGATTAATATTAAATAAATCTCAACTGTTTTATTATACAACAGAAATAAAGTCATTTTCATTTGGAAACTTGGCAGCAAGAAAAATTGTGTAATGTTTGTTTAATGGGACTAATCTTCGGCGTTGCCGGATTAAGTAAGCGCAGGGACGATAGCGAATTTTTTCAAAGAGCTCCTGGTCTAGTATGGGTTCTCTAATATTGGTAAAAACAGTATATTACGTTTATTTGCCGTCTATATATGAAAAATACATAAATCCAGAGATAAAATTTCTTGGCAATTGAGAATAATTTAGAAGGAGCTATCAATTGCAAACTGATGACAATAATATATTTTTGGGAATAGCTTCAAATAATATTTATATCTTATATGGATTTATATGCTTTCGTTCTTTTTTTTATGGAGTGACTTTTCAAATTTCATGTTGTCAAATTTAAAAAAAATACTATTCGTTTTAATTTCTCTGAGCAAATTTCGGATTCATAGTGATCCCGCACTCATTTCTTATGCGCTGTAATGTCGAAATTAGACGTGCGCCACTCCGCCGTCGATCCATATTGAAAAGTATCTGTCGTATATTTTCTTGTAAGATCTGTTTGTTTACGGCAATCTAAAGATCTCAATAATCTCAAGGTTCCAAAAAACGATTGTAATATATAAACTTAAGGTCTAGCAGTCGTAACTCAGCCAACAATTCGATGACATAGTGAATACATCGGGATAGTGCCAAATCAATACAAAAGTGAAATAAACGGTGTTATTTAGAAAAATGAAGCCCAAACAAATATTAGTGGGTTTATATATGAAGGGTAATACACGTTGCAATTATCACTATTACTGCTTGATAATTCTGACAGTGTTATTCAACATGGAAAGTAACGTATCACAATTCAAGATGTAACAATTCACGGTCATCACAAAGTATTTTCACTAACAGCTCATATTTTACACTGCGTGAAAAATTTTCTATTTTGAACGTATTGAAGCAATTAAAAAGTGGATTAATTTATAGGATTGGTAAAAAATAGTACACAAGGCTTATAGAGGTATAAATGTACACACACACACACATATATATATATATATATATATATATATAATCCTTCCATTTCCAGTTTTGATTGTCAAATATGAGATAGATATTCTATCACATTTTAGTGAAATGTGATTATTAAGAGTTCCAAATAGCTTTCACATTATTCTAAATACATGACTACTACAAATGTCTTTAAAAATATCCCGAAGGTGTCACCGTTTTTCAAAAGAAAAACTTCCCATTTGTACTGCGATTCGTTCGATCTAATTTTAAATAAATTACATTCAGGAGTTGGATATATAACCAGATAATATCTTACTCACTGAATGATAAATTTTACCGTCTGGGTCGTGTGCAATCCTCAAGCTCGACGCCTTAGTAGTAGAGTTTCTCTGCGATTCAAGCACTTAAGAAGAATGGGAAATGTAATTCTTCCTGTATAAATATTAGCCAGTGAGGACAAAAAAGCACACAAGTGTTTTGGTATACATGCAATTCAATTTCCGATTCAATACCAGAAAAATAGCTTGTGGGCATAATTTAACTTATTTTGAATTATCAGACACAATCACCACGTTTTAGTTGAAAATTAGTAGGCAGTTCAATATGTAATTTGAACTAGATTATGAATTCTGGTTAAACCAAAATGTACTGTTCCTTATTATTCTATTTTTAGTTGTAATGAATTTATTCTTCTTATTACTGAATGACTTGGATTGGGATTAACATGATTCTAATATCATTAAAATTTTAGTATTAGAGCATCCTAAAGCGAAAAAGGGATTGCTCAGTTCTTATTTATTCAAGGGCTTAAATGTTGAGCTAACACCTATCTCTGTAAAATTTACATTTATATATACTAATTTTTATTTAGTATTTCGTTTTAACCCTCGAAATCTCATGAAAATAAATTAGAAAGAGTAGTTTATTTAATCCTAGCCAGGATATCATGAGGTAGATGGCTATTCGATTGGGGGTTGTGACATGGAAAAAAATGTATATCTTTTTACCTCTGTGGTTTGACCTTATACCCAAATAATACCAAATCGTCTGCGAATAACAATTCAATTGATATCATCCTCCAAGCCCCTATATTGAATTTTTTAAACTGACTTCACATTCTCAATTTTTTATTATGGACAACAGCAATAGACATACTTCACATCCTTATTTAAAATCTACCTTTTTAGTGAATTCCCTCGTATCAAATTTATATCATTTTGGTTGCGTTTATGATAGCTTTTGTTTTGAGATCTATAACACGGTTTCAAAGTACCTCCAATATATCTTCTCTCTTTTCAATTGAACGGCATATTGTCGACAATCGTGTTACTTACATAAAGAAAAAATTGAAAAGTAGAAAAATTTAGTTGGTTAGCCTACAACTTTTTGAGTTTCTCCAAAATTATTTCCCACTCATGTTATATGATATTCCTCTAAATATTCGCAGAAAAATGTGGTTCATGCACGATGGAGCCCTTCCCCACTTCCTAAATGATGTAAAAAATCATCTTAATGACATTTTTACTAATAGGTGGATTGGTTGAGGAGGTCCATTTACACGGCCACCACGTTCCCCTGATTTAAATCCAATGGATTCATTTTTTTTAGATATCTTAAGAGCTTGGTATATGCAGCACTCGTAAACGAAATGATCGATGGAATAAAGTTCCATTATGATGCTATAAAGCAGAATATTCGAATTATATTCCAAGCTCAAAGAAATATCCTCCGTAGACTCCGGAAGTGCGTAGAAGTGCAGGATGGTGCTCACTTCGAACATTTATTATAGTTTTTTTGTTTTTATTCAATAAGTTGTAGGCTAACCAACTACAATTTTCTCCTTATGTAAGTAACATAATGTTCGACAGTATGTACTCCAATTAGAAATGTTTTATTGTGATCTAATAATTAATTACAATTTATGATAATTCCCTTCAGAAAATCTCTTTATCGCGGAAAGTTTCCTTGGCATGTACAACGATCCAAAAATCTACATATCTCCTAAACTGAACCAATAATTTTATCGAATTAAACAAATAGTAGCTTTTTGTTCAAAAATAAATCTTTCCTATTTTTAGATTACAGGTTATCCCTGTAAAAGTGACGGATTGTTAACCATTGGGCATTAGCCGCTCTTGGCATTCAGTGTAAAATTATTTATTCTCTCAAACTACATGAACATACGTAATCGTCCATTAAAAATTAAATTAAAAATTGGTAGCGTTCGAATGTAAAATTTAGAAAATATAGTTAAATGTAAGTTATAACTTTTCAACTTTGAAGACCTATAACTCAGCAACGAGTCATATGAGAAAGACCCGCAATACTCTGTAGTCCAGGACTTGATGCAAAACATAAAATTAATTTAAAAATTGACATTGACATTGAAACAAATTTATATACCAGATTTATCACCTTAAGAGATGAAAAATTATAAAAAACATATATTGAAAGACGGTAATGATTATATATTACAATATTGTATTGTAGAACAAAAACCGATGTATTTGCTGGATATTTAAAAAGCTGATTAATTCTATTAAGAGAAAATAAACTCAAGAAACGTATTTGAAAATGCTAAAAAATACAAGAGATAATTCCATTCAGTCTTTTAAAATTATTACTTTTTCACGCCAAAGGCATTATACAGCTGAATCTCGTAGATACATTGTCCCATTTTTAACCTAATTGATAGTCGACAGGCAGCAACTAAAACATGCACCCGCTTAAAAATGTTAATAATTTAAATATAGGCGACAATAAATTGAAATATACCCTATTAATTTCAGGGATAGATTTTTTTTTTAAATTAAAAACAGACCAAAATACAATTACGCAAAAGTAGATTATTAAAGTGGTATTCTCTAGCGAGCTTTGATTTGCATTTAGCTCGCCGTTGCCGCAATTACACCGCAGAAGGTCTGCAAATGATTTTAATTCCAAAAAGAAAAAGTGGTTTATGTATAATTTGCAGCACAATGGTGTATCTGCTTCTCATTCAGAAAATTATCGAAATTTAAAAAAAATGGTTAGTTTCATTTCTATCTGTTCTCTATCAAAATAAATATAAAATAGCTAAATAACACTTGTGGGGTTACACCGTATGAATTAAATCTAAGCCCACTTTCTGGCGTACATCATCTATCTTTGTTGTTTCAACATATCCCCGATAATTTTTCTTCATAGAGTTAATCCCTTGGTTTTTCTTTTCATCTAACGTTTCTTAAATACTTATATACTCCTTTCAGCCACTTAGATCTGGACTTTCCTACTATATCATTGAACATTTTTATATTTCTATACATGACCATTCTTTGTCACTTTATTTCCTATATTCATTTCTCTTAGATTTTATATCTCATACGTTATTGTATATATTTTTTTTTTCAACTTTTATCAGCTCTATAGCTCTATTTTTCTTTTTACTATTCTTCATTCAGTTGTATTTATAAAATTCAGCAATTCGGATTATTTTTCAATAATATCTTATTGGCATGGGAAGTGGCATTATTTTCATTCCTTCCCTATTACTGCTGATCGTGAACCCCAAATATCTGAAACTTTCCACTTTATCAAATTAAAATTCCTCTATTTTTGTCATTCTATTTTCACACTTATTATTTTTGTTTTATTAACAACCGGCACTTTGTCTTACACAGCTTTTAAAAACCCTCCTGCTTCCTCTTGACTTGTGAAGTATATTTGACCTATTTAAATGGTTTAAAGTTCTTACACAACATATATATGTACTTCTATTTTGTTTTCATAAGCTTGTTCCATTATGTACTAGATAATATGAATTGCATCTACTTTTCTTGTATAAATCCACATTGAAATTAGATTTTCAAGCTAAACATTTATAAATCACTACTGAAGGTATTTTGCACTTCTTCTGATGCTTTTTTAGGTATTATACTAATTCGTTCTGCTTTCCCTTCTCAATCGTATTTTCTCCATATTTTATTAATGAATAGATATCTCATGAAGCTTCTCTCCTTCGTACTTATCAATTATGTCACATACAGTACTTCTATTCTTACATGAAGGACCGAAAATTTAACTCAAATTGTCCATTACTCGCTTTGGTCATAAACTGGAATGATTTGGAGATTTCATGGGATAACTGTCTAGAATTTTTTATTATTATCATATTTGCAAAGCTTTAATTTCAATGTAATTCAAACCATTTCTAAATAAAGAATAATACGGGGGCAATCTGAATAAGGAACGTCCTTGAGTCTTACGAATGCTACCAATAGCATGCTTTTTTTTTAAATTCTATTTTTCCACAATTTGAAGTAATATTTAAGAAATATTCATGTTCTTAATTCTCAGGTTAATATTTTTTTATTAATGCATCTAAATGTTCTTGATTTTAGTCTCTTCTGTTTTGAAGATAGCTTTTTTTGATAATTTTCAAAAGAAAGATCAATTTTGACGTTTCCACTTTTGATAAAGAATAGTCGAAACACAAAATTTATCATTCTTTTAAAAATTAATTAATATATCAAAAGGTCTAAGAAATAAGAAATTAAAGAAATTTATTTTTTTATTTATGAAAAGTCGCATCAGTAAAAGTTTTTAGCGACAGAACAGTAAGTAACCACACTGAATGGAACACATTTTTTAGTTTTATCAATATTATCAGTTTATGATAGTTATTTTTCTGAAATAAGCCTCCAAATGTGTTAGATAGTTCTCTTTGGATGTGGTAGTTCCATAAGGATATGTTTCTCTGTGATACTTCAGGGTAAATGTCGTATGCTCTAGCCGAAAACGCGAAATAATGTCTTGGTGTTGTCTGCTATTGAAAAAGGGCACCTACTTTCAATATAAAGGTTCAATTTCACGTAGATTTGATTCATCATCCTTTGAGGTTGCCACAATGAAATTATTTTCTCAATCAAAACGCATTTAAGATCCAAACTAATCACTTTCAAAGTTTATACGGTGCATGTCCGCTAATACCAGCATGGGTTAGAATCCATAAAAAGGTGATGCTTTTATGGTTGTGATTGATTCATTCTAATCTTTTTTAAAATGATATTCGGAGTTTGGTTCCATATTCTAGATAATAAGATACATAACAACAAGCTATATTCAACTACTATATTCGTCTGTAGTATATCAAGTTTCCAAATATACTAAATTTTTGTCGAAATACAACGTGATTCCCAATCAATCATTCTATTGTCAAGTTTCGTATGTTTCAAACCATCATAGAATATTGAATTGAAGTTATTTGTTCCATCTCTTTTTCCATATTCTGCTTTAGTCTCCGGATCATATTTAACATAACCCTTAAATAATTGACATGAAAATCTTCCAGTCTCATCTACATATAATTGAGAAAAGTGATCAATGAAAATGTATTTTAGTCTCCTAATCACTTAGCATGAAACGGCGTTTGAACATCATTTGTCATTTAATTGGTTCAAATTCATCTAAATTTTACAATCGATAAAAATATCAGACACAAAATCAGACTTGAGCTGCAGATAAATGTCCGAAGAGTATAATTAGACATTTGTCTGATTAAATATTGATTGATTACATTTTAATTATTTAACTAGAAGCGAAAATTTAAGGCTTATTTGCTCTGCTCTTATTTCACTTCATACATTCGGAATCATTATTGAAATTGATGGCTCTAAATCCGATGAACATATTTCATTCTAAATCTTCATGTACATATTCTGTTCTTTATTAAATTTATTTCGTTTGCTACATACTAACAATTAGAGTGCCTATTGTATAATTCATTTTAACTCTCTTTATCTCTTTTCCATTTTACATTGATCTGAATATAGTAATCCGAACATATCGGAAAAATGGACTGCAAACAACGTTTAATTTACAAATGTATTTAGAACACTACGCCTTCTGTCGAATTGATGGAGTTCTGAATTTCAGATATTTTTTGGGTATGTGTATGTAAATTTGACAATGCATCATTTTGAATGCAGTGGACGTATTGTTTGCTTGATAAACGGTGATTTATAAATCTACTTGAACGTAAATCATTAATTTCCTTCTTTTTGCTTCATCAAGAGTATAAATGTTTGAGCAAGGTTTCTCACAAAAAAACATCAAATATCTTTATTGGTATCCCACGTATCAGCGGAACTTTGACGAAGGTCTGTTACGTGATTACCACCAATTTTACAACTTTGTTGTTGTTTGTAATATTCATAAGCAGTATGAACCACGTTTTATTAACTTATTAACGAATAGAAAATATTTAAGTGGAAATTAAAGTGATCAAAACATTATTCTGTGTGATCCAATCACTTGTGAGTGGAAAGGGATTGTTGCGATCCCTAGATTATTCTGCAACAGTGAGCAAAGTGATTTTGAGGATGTAGTGGTAATGAAAGCTGCGACGTTTCAATCACTTTTCAGGTAACTGCTTATTGACGTCACTTGTTGGTGGCAGATACTGGTAGCCCTTAAGTTTTTGCCATTGGAAAGAACTCATTTTAACTACTGGCATAAAATGAAATCAATATAAAATAAATATTATCGATAAAATTAATTTAAAAATGATAATCCCCAAAGATTATTTTACATCAACAGTATTTGCGTAATGTTAACAATCAAAATTCATTAGTGTCTTACTGTGGTTTCATAAGTTTTGTGGTTTCGGTGTGTTTGCATAATAATGGAAAGATGAAAAATCTCGCAGGGGTCCCGCTCTGCTTCCATGGACGCCAGATGGCAGTCAAATATGTCTAATTCTTTTCTCTTCTCGAGCAATCACGAAGGTGTATGACATATTAACACCAGCACGACCACATTAACCACCGAAAATAACTGTATACGCCATAGACAAAGTAGTACTAGACTGAGCTTTCAATAAAATTCGTATTCTAATATAACAATAAAATAGAAAGAAAGTTATGGTGGAGCTATTTCTTTCAAGTGTTCCTTCTCATTTCTTGCTCTCTTCTCCCTTATCTCGTTTCACCAATCACTGCACAGTGGACCAAATATAACTCTACCTTAGACCAAGGGCTTTGCTATGCAGTAGTCTAGAATTACTATTTCCATTGCATACGCACTATTTTGAGGTTACAATGTACCCTATTTTGAAGTCACAATGTTACAATTTCAAGAGGCTTATCATCTGATTAGTAGTTTGTTTTATTTTCATAGCCACTTATATAATGAAAATTACTTTGAGATTGAAACTTGACTGTTTTTACCACTATAGTGTCACTTTATTTAGGTGTATGTCTTCATTTACGCTTAAATTAGTGGCAATAACTTTAAAGTGCATATTTTTGTAGGTACTCATATTTATACGAAAAATATTATGTCAACTTCATATCTAGGATACCAGAGACTTACGAATAAAATTTCATTCATCTTCAGTAGTACACAAAATATATTTAATAAAATATGTCGAATTTGGTCAATCACAATAATAAAATTAGACACTCTCATGCATAAATGAGAAAAATGGAGTCACTTTCAAGTTTTTTTAATTGGTGGCATCTACGTGGTTGAAGGGAACAAATAGAATATACCCCTATTTACAAGTTAACGATATTTATGAATCGCCCTCTATTCGAAGCTAAATCGGTCTTTGAAAATTATTTAAAGAATTTTACTATCAATAAAAAGTGTCCATAATGCTAATTTATGATAGGTACAGGTGAGAAAAGAACCACTGACACCTGCGCATAGGTAACAAATATTAGCTTGGGTATTGGAACACCAACACTACAGTAATGTATAGAGAAATGAGCAGAGATTCGTTATGGATTGTTTTTGTACTGTAGACGAGAACAAATATGGATAAATCCACTAACGCCCTTTCATCAACAGCTTGACAACAAATTCACCCCCTTCGAAAAGATACAGGTCTAGACAGGAATTTGTTTTAACGGACATACTGAGTTGACTGTATTGGATGGAAATATAACAGGTTATGTATATAGGAATAAAGTGGTGTTCAACATACTAACACAATTTTATGCCTCTATAGATTTTTTGTTCAATTATATTGAAACCATATGGAGATGAGATGGTTATAGAATTAATAAAAAATCAAGATTTTCTTCATCTACCCCTATCTTCTAGGTGACCTGGTCGAGATCTGATAGAGAATGTTTTTTCATTGCATAGTCCTTCTGATGAATCTAAATTACGCAACAAGATTATTAACGCTTTTTTTTCAATTTTAGTTCGTTTGGTGGCTGAAATGTTGATACTATTGAGATATTCTGCTGTAAATTCAACTGCTTCTTCAGGTTGATATTTCATTGAGTCATAGCTATGGTAGGTTTTGTACTGTCTAGTGATCATTATCATCAATTTTTTCAACATCTTTGATAAGAGGCGCCAGAATTGCCCTATCTTCCATCCCCTCATAATTTCCATTGGATAAGTAGTTACCAAATACTTCATCAATAAAATTGGTGCTTAAAATGATATTTTGTGGCCAATTAATTTCTTCCTTGGTTTTAGGGTCAGTTCGCCGTTACCTAGTTTTAATAAGTCATTTTCGTTGTTCTATATCAATGCGCATATTCTCTTCTAGTTTAAAATTTTTAAACATGGACTATCGCTTGATAGAAAGATCTAATAACTCAGGTTTATTCGCACGTGGCTGTAAAGGCAAAAAATGGTGAAAATATCCTCCTAGCACCATTACTTATCCCTGAAAGGGAGATTTAAAATTGGGACTACCCATACGTCATCTTCTTCTTGTTATTTTACTTCAAATTCTTTTATTTTCATTCTAATAAAAGAATTGTATGTTTCAATTGATATAGTTGATAATTGAAATCCCGAAAAAAACGACATGTTCTTAAAATAAAAATGTTGATATATCTCACCCCAAACCCCCTGTATAGTAAATTTCCACAATTCAGATTATTATTAATTTTTTTCTATGAATTGTGATTTAAAAATCCGTTGCTTTTATCAATAACGAGTAAAAAGAAAAAAAAAGGAATTTATGTCCTCCAAAGTACTGCAATATCCATATTCCAACATAGAGCTATGTCTAAAAGTATTTGTGGGAGGCGCCTTTAGGAAAAATCATTTATATAAGTTTTTGGTCAAAACCAAAACAGCCACACTGAAAAATATTTCATGGCAAACCCTGTATTTTATTATTGAGAAAATTATAACATGATATCGATCAATTCAATGTAAAAGGCGGAAACAAAATTAATGAAAAGGTATTCATGAAAGATACCAAGATAATCAGTTATTGACGTAATACATACATTCTACTTAAAATGGATGGTTGAACAATCGATTACAAATCAATTTAATCAAAATTCTTTTCATGTTCTAAATATTTTCACTCAATTTCAAATCAATTGAAAGTATTTTTCACGTCAACCACAAAATATTTTTGATCTTTGCTCATTGTTCAGTATAAGCTATAATAAATAGTAAGTTGAATATTCTCCCATTTTTCAATCTGTTTGAATATCATCTTCATAGAATTTGATATCTATAAGACAGAAAATACATAAGGCAGGAAATCAGGTCCCAATCCGGTGAGTATCAGTTTTTACATCACTGTTTCAAGAGAAAAGTGAGCTGAATAAGGGGTGTTTCAACATAGAAATAAGAAAATTATCACATGCAATATTGGGGTTATCCCAGAATATGTGGGTGGCTTGACTTTGCATAACTGTGTCAAAGTGGCACCAGAATGATAGATAGTGATGGTATAATAATGCTTCTGTTAGCGGAATAATCAAGACAAGTTTTGTCCCCTATAATGTTATGTGATCAATGCATCACGGGGCGCTAGAAGGTTTAATTATACATCATTTATGTGGCTTTGTACTTATCACGTAATGACTTATTTTTCGATCGATTTAACTGTAGTGCAGGCATATTCTGTGCACATAAAAATGAAATCAGTGACAGTATCTATCCGCATACTAGCTGTAACGAGCAGCGCCAACTATCTCTATTTTGGTGAACAATCTTGCAATCTTTTTTCTGATCTTCCTTCGTATTAGGAGCATTACAAAATTTTACTTGTTCATATCAAATGATTTTTTAATTAGTTCCATAACCTCATTCTTCTTGTCTTCTTCTTCTACCCTAATTTATTTCAAAAAATATTCTTCATCTCGATTTGCTCTCTAATCTCGTACATGTTCTTGACTTTTAGTCTATTTTCTAAATGCTGAGGTGTCTATTAGTACAAGGCACTTAATATATAATATTACTTCTTTTGTTTTTTGGTGTTTTAGATTTTAGTTTAGTGAAATATTTGGTTAATGTATTATGTCCTTTATGACTCATACTAATATCTTATTTATTGATATAATTCGATTGTTGTTGAGAAAGTTCTTGTACATATGGTAAGGAAAAATATTTTATGTTTTGATGTTTCGTTTCTGTTTTGCTTTTTAATTGATTGTAGAATCTGTTTATTCTTTTCTTAGATTGTTGTTTATCATTTTTTACAGATAATTATTTTCATTCAATGCAGTTTGTGCTATTTAAATAGCCAAGCATCTAGATTCAGGATCTTGTATATTCAGTACTCTTCTCCAGTTCACAATATGTTGTATCTTTGCTCTATATTCTACTTTCACAGTGACTGTTCTACCGATTCGTTATTTGCTTCTTTCTCTTCTTCTACCTACCTTGTGCTATAACAAGTGCACTTATTATGGTTTTCTTGCTTCATGTTCGTTCTTCTTCTAACTTTCTAGTAGGAAGCGTCGTTTCTATTGTATATGTAGGTATTTCGTAGGCTTTGTAACCTCTCTCTATTTCCCTTATATCAAAAGACTCGATGATATGCCTGAGGTCCATATTATTCAAAAGTACGACATAAATATTTCGTTAATTCCAATTTCCAATTTCGTTAATCTACCAATTACTAGTATCAATATCTTCGAAATATTTCCTTTTTATAATGTATTAGATTCACATTAATGTTATTTTAGTTAAGTAAAGATGTTATGCTACGTTTATATTTGTAGTAATCCAATATCACTTGTTTATAAACGACTTGGTGATATCTGTCGTTTCGTAATGGAGTTGTTGGATATTTGCCACATCCTCCACTGAACACCGAGGTCAATACATCAAAATGGTTGTTGAATCGGAATTTGCCGTTCAGAAATACTCTTTCACTATACCCTTTGACAAACCTTTTTCAGAAATTATACACTTGAGAAGTTACAAGGTAGCGCATTTATACACATCTTTTGTTAGCATCGATAAAATAAAAAAATAGGATGTGAAACTTCAGAACTTAATACTAATTATTCAGTTGAAAATTTTGGGTAAGTAAGTGGCTGTACATCATTAGAGAAATTTCAAGAGATAAAATTGAAAGAACTGAAAGAAGCATAAGCTGGGCAGTTTCTCTTTGATAATGAGACATTCCAGTCTTCAACAGCGAAAAGTTAGAAGTTTCTCCTTCACATAAAGTTACATTTTCGAGTGATCAAGTTGTTCAGAATCTGGATAGAGCTATTAACAGCAGTATATGATATAAACATTTAATTTTAACTCATGAAAAATCAGTGCTGAGTATAAATATTTATAAACATGTTGAATGATACGGTGAAACGATGATTATGAAAATAATTGTTTTCAACCCTTCCAAATAATAGTTGGTGTCGATGAAACTAAGTTCGCCCTTTGCAACCCACTGTCTTGACTTTTATTTCAGAAGTATAGTAGTATATCGAGCTTTCATCTACAGCTATCAATCGACGAAAAAATCCAGGTCATTTTGGTTAAACTGCGTCAATAAAGCCTTGGAACAGATCATTCGAATGCGCGTTTACTTCAGTCAGTATATGGTTAATGGGATCTTTTGATATGCCGATACCTTTTTATTTTAATTGATTCTTTCAAACATAAATCAGGATTCAATATTTTTTCCTTGTGAATATAACAAAAGTTTTAAATATCCAAAGTGGGAAATACTTAAAAAGATAGATAATATCAAAGTCTCCGTCATATTGCAACCATATTTTTTATTCTCTCCATAAGAATCTCAAGCTACCCTTCTTCGAATAATAAATAAAGAGACAGAAAAACAAACTTTAGGATCTTTACACGACATGAATATAGAATAAATAATGTCTCGAGTAAACAGTAAAGTTTTGGGTGTGTTGTTCATATAGTGCATACATAAACACGAATTTTTAGAGCATAAAGCTGTAGCTAAAATGAATAAGAATTGCTAAGAAATAAATTCAAAATCACTTTCTATTGATAAATGAAAGTTCTTGATGTATTAAATGTAGAAGAACATTACAAAATTAATAATTTTAAACAAGTGCATTATTCATATTTCGACATAGATGTGAACTACAATTTAAAATATATAATAATAATAGAAATATATTCTTTTGAATATTCCCAGACAAACTGTTACTTTCACAAATACCAACGCTCATTAATAATCTTTTTAAATATTTATTAAGTAATTTCAACCATGCGCATAATTTGATATCAATTTTAAAAGAAAATAGTTTCTACTCAATATCCTTCTTAAACCTTTACAGATATATAATAAATTTTATTATTTACCATTTTTTAAAAGAATTTGTCTTGTTACAGCTTCGACTATATAAAAACATAACTGTCACTAAAACTCAATCATAAATCACATTTTTTAAATATCACAATTTTTTCACGATTTCGCCAAAAAAATTGTTAACTTTCTACACACTACCGGATCGTAAATGAAAACAAAAAGAATTTACGCGAGACGGCGGATTCGCAAAAGGACGCCACTCGGTCTGCCGTTACTTCATCACTACCGCCGCCGTCATCATCCCTCCACTTTGGGGAGTACTCCAATGGTTTGGGGAGAAGAGCAATACAGGACGGTAGTTAGGTCGACGGGATTAAGAAGAAATGTAACATATATGGCCACTAAAACCTATGCGTATATCACAGATTACACATATAGACATACTTAAATATTTATGCACAATTAATGAAATAACCACATATAAAATAGTTATTTATACTACAAGGGATATAAATATACTTACATCCCGTTAAGTATTTAAGATTTTTTCCCCTTCTCGTAGAATTGATTCTGCGATTCTTATCAATGTAATTCGATACTTTTGGCATGACAGCTTTCTATAGTATCATAAGCATTTTTATTTCATCAACAAAGTCAAGCTGTCAGTTCATTATCAAGAATTCAAAGAAATTTCAATTATTGATTTGTATGATAGCCAAATGGATATGGAATAATCTACAATTTTATCTAGTCTCTTGCTGTTGCTAGAAAAATCGAGAAAGTGGCAAATTGAATTTCATAAAATATAAAGAAGCCAGATGTATCCTGCAGTACTTAATGAATAACAGAAATTGTTTAGAGATGGACAAATTATGGAGGCAGCATGTTTCGTACAAATTGAAAACGAAGAAAAATTTAAATTTAAAAATTGTAGTATTAATATTTATGTTAATTAATGTTACCCAATTTTTGTAAATTATTGTTAGTTTGACGTTGTAGATACAAAGATGAATTTGAGACAATTATAACCAACCAAATGTATTTAGTAGAGTGGCTTTATGGTAACTTTTACTTACATTCTTCAAAACATTGTCAAAATGTGTTGTTTCCTATATACGGAGGAGAAAAATAAATGTTTAAAATGATCTTCCTAAATTAAATAAATTAAATATACTAAATTAGCCTCAAGCTAAAGTTAATCCTAGCATATGATGTATCTTATAATTTTCAAAATTGGGTAAAATTATACTACTAGTTTTTAATAATTATTGTGGCAGGGAGACATTTATATATTAGTTACATATTTACATCTAACTTTCAAAATCGTGAATTCTATTCTAAACAATTTTTGAATCATTAAGTTAGTAAAAGTTGTATTGCAACATCTTCAATAGTAAGTCATTAATCCCAATAATGTTGAGAACATTCTTCTTGTTGATAGAACATACTTCAATATACTCAGTTACCATAGCTGCCGACTTCCATCCTACCTGTTGTTTGATCTGTTATCATGGTGATATTCGCCATAATGTGTTTCTCAAAATGATCTAATACAAGAGAACCTGTGACCTTTGCGAAGAGCTTGATGCAAATTTATTAATTCCAGCAACTTTATTTGTACACTTCTCCTTATCATTATGTGAAAAAATTATATTCTGATGATAAATACTGCCTCAACAAACGCCTCTTTAAAGAAATCCGCTTCCTTCTCCCTTGAAGTCGTGTAAAATTGTTCAATTGACATCTAAAAAAGTCAAAAGCACCACAAATAGTTACTTGATTCAAAAATAAATATATAATGTCCGGTACAACAACTGAAAACTGCCACAAATCGTCTTCATTAAACACGTATGCCTTTTTGAGTGTCGTTTTTGATTATTCACTATTGCTATGATTTTCTCGAATGATTTTTGCAATGAAAAAAGCGTAATTTGTTCCATATTTCTCGTGCATCCAGCTCCCGACGCTTTTATCACAATAATACTAGTATTTTTCATTCATATTGTTAAAGCTTATTTTTAACTTTTCAGTTTGATGTGCATAAAAAGCGTTTTTTTAATTTTTTTAAACTTTATTTATTTTTCATTTTTTAGTTTCATATACTATGAAAGCGTGTTTTATGGTTTTTTTAACATTATTCATTCAATTGATACCACCCTAGTCTAATGGCTTCGTTACTTGTATACCTCTCGTCGAAACTTGTATAGAGCCGTAACGGTGGGTAAGGTCGTCGAAGTTCTTGATTTCGAACACCGAGTTCGGAGGTGCGAATCCTCTGTCGAACGAAATTTTTATTAAATGAGCCGCTTGCTCTTAGCCCAAAGCAGAGCTACAAACAAACAAACCTATTTACAAGTGAAGCTAATACAAGCATGTTAAAAAATAATATTGAGCAAGTTCGAAACTGTCGTTTGTCAACGAATAGATGTGTCATCAACAACATATTTAAATATGCTTTGAATACACCTCGAATTTGTTAATAATCCTTTCAAATTTATTTATTGCAATTCGATAGAATTGTAGTGATGCATCTGTGATGCATGAACGAGTCTTTTCTATAAACAGCTACATCTCTAAAACTATTTTTCTGTATGATTCTGGAGAATTAAATTTCCAGTTACACACGAATGTTTTCACTTGATAGTTGGTCACAAATCGCTTATCTTCAAACTTGAGGGGTCCAAATATGTTGAAATCACATGACAATAAGTCCGTACAGGAACAAGGATGATGAAACGCCTAAATTCATCTAAGAGTAGAAGGTTGCGTTGATGTTCTGAAGTATAAGAAATATATCAGAATAATAACCCTACAATCCCAAAAAACCGTAGCCAACACTTTCCTGGCAAGTGATCGAGTTTTGGCTTTTTTGGCCACTCCAAACTCCACGCGTTAATACTTGTATTATTCATAATGGTTCGAAGGAATTGCTTTCTAATTATTAATTTATTAATTAGACACTTGAAGTACTGTGATGCGTTTGATAAGCTTACGAGACGTGCAGTGTTTTCATAAGTCATATTGGTGCAAAAAAGACAGGAATGCGCTTGATTCGCACCACGTTCACGGCCATGCTTGAATCCGTTGCACCAAACCTTCAATATTGTCTATAAAAGGGTAGTCTCCCTGACTAGGCAAATATTCTGAGGTAAATTTTATGCGTTGCTGATTTGTGACGGATACGATCCTTTCATCCTATATACTCGTACATCTAAAAGTCTAAACATGAATCTGAAGCTATTGTCATACATTTTTGATTCAATTTGAACGAATATTAGATCAATGGTCTGATGAAAGTTGTGGAGTAGAGAGCCTTTAAGTCCTTAATTGCTAAAAATACAAGTGTTGGAAGTCTATATTTGATATTCCCAATAGAGAACGGATCGATTATGAATTATATTCAAGTGATTTATTAAATTCCCAAATTAAACTCATCAAAAATATACCTATTGACTACTGGTGGTAAAAATTAATTGCCACGTAGTATTCATAGCAGAGACCTTATTACACCTTTGCCCATAAGATAAAAACAAAAAGATAGTCACATTAAAAAAGTCCTTCAATATTATAACCCAATATTTTCATTTGATTCTACAAACAAAATAATAAGTAGTTTCTACCTTAACATCGACATTTTTCGAAAATTAGCTTTCAACATTTTCGAACCAATTCCAGTTCTAAATAGTTTCCAATAATAATCTATTTTTCTTTACCAACCATATATCATACTTAGAAAGAAGTTATTTGTTCTGGAAATTATTTTCTGTTTTCCAGACATCGTGTGAAAGAGTTTCTTCTCCGAAATCGAAATAGCGTACTTAGTTATTGTTCTAATAAATCCGCTACTGCTAAAAATATCGAAGCCAGCACTGGATTGCGCATCTGCAACCCTTGCATCTGTACTATGAGAGCAATGCCAGTCTGAAGTCTTTGTTGTCTACCGTAAAATGGGGAAATGAGAAATGTGAAATTGAAAGAAAAATTTGAACATTAAGCGATAAATTCAAATATTTTAAATGGTCTAGTTGACTCTACATACGTATCCTTTCACAACATGAATATGCCACGTTAAATCTATTCAATCTTTTGGTAGCATATGTTGACGTTTCCCAAAAGCAACAGGATGAGTTGAAAACAAACAGAGCATTCCTGCGAAAGTTATTTGGCAGTATTTTTTTTTTAATTTTTCAGACACAATATCAAATAACAGGGATATCATTCAGTCGAAATAGAAATTTAATATAGAGGATCGAAGCTCCACAACGAGATATAACCAGCGCTTGAAGCCATTCTAAATTTTTTATTTATATATTTGAATTTACCACAAAATAAACATTTATAACGAATGGAATACTTTTCAGATTCATTTCAAGTCATAGTTATTCTGTGAACCATACATTCTGTTATTTCATAACAATGTAATGACTCATTTAATATTAATTTTTTTTCTATAGTTCTAATCAGTGGCGACTCGTTCTGAAGTGTTTGCAAAAAAACTTGTGAAAGGTTTGTTGTTGGTTATTGAATCTGTTGCCACACAAGAAAAATATGAATATGATGGCTTCTGGAGTAGTCGACTCCTCCTCCTCCTGAAACTCAAGTTTTCTAATTCCGTGTTCTCTTTTTTGGTGATAACCACATATCCAATCCAATTCTTTTTAGCATAAACATATTCCCGCCCTAGCCTAAGTTGTTTTTTTATACTTGGTAACGGCCTACTTTTCGTTTTCTTGAACTTTATATTCTCTTAAAAATCGCTTGATAATTATTAAGACCACACTTTTGATACATTACTCGAAAATATCTCTAAGTGGATGGACTCAGTTGGCCTGAAACTAGAGAAACACAAAACAGAGGATGTGCTGATTACCAGAAGAAAAAAATGGAGTAACTCAGCGAATGAGCGGAGAAGAGTTGAGAGGAAATGAGCCGAAAAACATCATGAGCGAATTTACATAAGTCATTCGTTATGGGATGCCACGAATATAGGAATATGGACGCAAGTGGACCCTTGGCCGAGCCGCCTCCATGGAGAGGTAAATTACTACCTGACCAAGATGCTTTTTGGACACAGTTTCTTCACAGATTCAAATATGAGGATTCTTCAACTGTACACAAAGCATGTACACGAATATGTGGAGCATGTTCGCGCTTCAGCATGCTTCATCACACCTTCGAAACTGAAGTAGGGGCATTAGTGACGCCTGAAAATTTGTTGATGGCCATGTTTCCAACGGAGACATGTGTTAAGAAAACTTCGTCCTGAAGACAATAAAAGAAGGAACTTAAAAAATCTAGACAAAAGAAGTAACTGACGGTAGAGCTGTATAGCTAGATACTCCCTTCACGAAATAATAATGTCTAGCAGCGGTCTCTCGCAAGAATGAGAGGCCAGAGATAAGGCAGTTCCAAGTTCGAGAATACCAAGCCGTGAAGATACGTAACACTATTTTTTTACCCAATGCTTTATAAAAAAATACACATACACAAACACTCAGAAGTGGCGTGCCGTAGGTATCAATTTTGGGCCCTACAATATGAGATGTGGTATATAACGACATACTTGAACTTCCAGGTGGAACAACAACTATCACTCATGTTGACGATCTGGTCCTAATCGTAATTGTACGTGACAAAAAGGAACGTGTTTTGAAAACCAATTACGTCATAGATGATACTAGCTACTGGATAAATACAAAAAAAACTTTCTTGCTTCAGAAAAACGGTTTAGATTATACTCACATCAAGAAGGAGTCTAAATTGCAAAGTAGAAAACAAAACTATAATGCAACAGAAAATGCTACCGCAAAGTATAGCTACACACCAGTGAACCATGGAGGAGACAACAAAGCTTATTTCTACTTTATAAAGACTGATGTCAAATAAGCAGGACCAAAAGCGAACAAAAGAAGAGTACTGTGTTCAACTGTCCAGTCAACCATCCTCTACCCAGCTCCATTTTGGGGAGGAAGCATAGATGTGGCAAGAACCCACAGAAAGCTGTAATCTACTTGCAAGAAAAATATGGACTAATACAGGGTAGGGTTGTGAACCTATTTTGGTCATAATATTCAAGGATAATATAATTCAAAATAGTGAGAATTGGATATTATACTATAAACACAGTAAGACTGTAGGAATGCGCCATTGCAGATGACATGTACATCTACCGAAATAAAAGAGATCTAAATAACACCAGAATAGGGGAAGGAGAACTATAGAGGAAAAATTTGAAAGTAAATGTTGTTGAGTAAGTAAAAAGAAGATGAACAAATGGATACAACGGGACTAATGGTCTAATATATAGGCGTGCAAATATACAGAGAATACTGGATACTGAAAAACAGAACAAAAGACAGAATACAAGCATTGAAAATGAAGTACTGAAAGAAACTGAAAAGAATTACGTGTAAAAACAGAATCATAAATGAAGTAATAAGTAAAGAATGGGGTATTGAATCAATATCTATAATAGTTTAAACAAATGAAATGACAAACCGTTGAGGGGAGTTAAATAACAAACAGGGTAAGATAGAAGTTTATTCACGAAAAAAACATAGAAGAACATAGATTGAGCGATGTATTTTACGTTACATTTGATATACATGTATATTATAAGCGTGTAATCGGTTTTTTTCAGATCACGATAACTATGGAATAACTGACAATTATTTAAATGTATCGATGAAACAAAAAAATATTTTCCTAAACATCAAAAGAAATCTTAAATTGAATTACAATACCCACATAGTTATTCTTCATTGCTTTTTCTTTTGTTTAAAAACATAAAGTAAATTGCTTTTTCTTTTCGCTTTCCACGTTTCCAAGTACATTCGAATGAACTTTCTTGTGTTCTATATCTCTAATGAGCCAATATACTTGATGTGTTTAACCAAATCTTGAGAACTAAATAAATGAACAGTCACAAATAAAAAACAGGCTCTAAAAAATAAATATAACTGTTTTCTCTGCTACGTATACATCATTTCAAATACACATGTGCGTAGAATAGCATTGAATAAAAAAAATATACAGATTTAATTAAAAAAAAGGACACCAGATTTTGAGTCCTATCAGAGGAAAGAATGTGTGTATCATCATCAAGTATTAGTTATCTAGTTTTGCGTGTCACATTTTTTGGTACCCCAGTAATGTAAAATATAATCCAAAACTCTAGTTGTTTTCTTAGTTGTGATTGGATAACATAATTGTTTGTTGGGTTTGTTATAAGCCCTGTTTATCTTGTAAGCGATTTTTCCTTGTCCTTTCCAGTCTTCTGAGCTTTTAACCTTTTCAGTTTATTTCACTTCATTCTATTTTTTGTTGAGTCTTTCTGATAAGAAGATTGGCAATCAGCTCATATCATCTACAAGAGTAGAAACTATAACAGACATATTCACTCTCTCATTTGGTCCTCAAAAAAATGGGAAGAATGTTCTGTAGCGAAAATTAACACCACTCTCGACACAATATTGTCTTTATGATTCGATTCGAAGGAGCAGTCATTGAATAACTATTAACTACATTCTTGTTTTATACGCTTCCGTTACAATATTTTATTTAAAAAAAAAGATTCTCTGCCATTGAGGTTTCAGCAATAAAAACGAGATTCCCCTCTGGATATATAGGAGTTAATTGAATCTGTTTTGAAGGTGTTATTCGTTTTACTTCAGCAACTTCTGGATAATAGATTCATCTATTTCCAATTCTTTTTGTTCCGATATGTGGGAATTCACATGGATACAGGCAAGAATGTGAATAACATCATTTTCTCGTGCAATAGGCTTACGTAGATTATTCTGATGATTCAACGTCTAGGTTATAGAAAATAACTTCTAATTGCATGACTACAAGAAAATATTTCACTTAGAAAAGGATCTACACACATACACACAATATTTTAAAACTTAGAACACATGTGCTGATAATTTAAAAAGAAATTGTCGTGTACTTTAGCATGAACACACCGAACCATGTACATAGTGAACCGATCTTTAAGCATTATATCTAAAAGAACGTAAAAAAGATTTAGTGCGTTACAACGTTGTCGTGGAAGTCTCGTCGAGATTGAATATGCGAGTCAAATTGCCAAAAAATGCTTCAATATTAGCACGAATAAATGAAGTTGCCCTTGCCAAACTACAATGTTCAGGTAAACTCAGTGAAAGTTGTGGATGTTTAGTAAGAAATTATCTCAGCCATTCAACTCCGGCAAGTTTGTTCTTCGATTAAGAAATAGGTATTCTAATATTATTATTCTTGGCCTATGATTGTTAACCCATAAAACGTGTACGCATATCGAACCACATAATCAATTAGGAGTAAAAATTCCATTTACTTCATAATTGAGTGTTAATTTAACTGCATCTCCTAATCTTTGTTGCTTAAAAAAATAGTGTTAGATAAGCAAGACTCGTCCTTTTTCCTGCTTTTCTTAAACTAAGAACTTGGTGTGTTATATCAAGTGCCTCTATCATTTGCCCTTCGAAATGTTTTCCCAGTATACGGTGGCTTTTTGATAAGCAATACTAGAACAATAGAAAAAATATGGTCAGACAAAGTGGTACATAATGCGCGAGAACAAAGTAGTGCTCCCCACTGAAAGGTAACAACCGAAATGATGTTATTCGAGTTTCTACGCATATCCTTATGATTGAGTTACACTATTCTTAGGTTTTTTCCAACCCATGAAAAAATTCTTCTTGGTTCGGTGACGACTCTGGACAATAAATATTACGTTTTCCAACCGGGCAGTTGCCGTTATATGAACGATTCTGTTTCGTGTTCCAACCGACTTAGATATCGTTTGTGAACCGTTTCCGGGACGGTCTATTCTATGCTTGGTTGATAGCATGTACTGTTATCAGTCATATCATTTAAACGCTTCCAATAACCGTTCCAAGAGCTGTCCAGAGCGGCAGGTTGGAACAAACCTTTTAAGAGAAACAGAAGCTATCAAATATTAAATGATTCACAGTGTACCTTGGGCGCACGGTGGTACTACCCTAATTCTTTTAAGTTTGAAAATAATTTGTAGTACTCAAGTTTCTCAAAATTCAAATAAAAATTGATTCACACACAAAAAAAAACAATGAAGAATAGTAAGAAATAATTTAATGACGAAATAAAAAACAGATAATCAAGTATATATTGAAGACTTTCTATATCTTGAAATGAAGATTATATTGGAATACAACCTATTGGTTCCAGTTCTCATTGTATCCAAACCCAAATTTGTTTAGGTAATCTCTCATTCATTGGACACATTTATATTTTATATGTGGTATTTAATACTTATGTTTTCACATTTTATTTTTTCCTAAACACAAAACAAAAATATGATTTGTGCCCTTATTTCTTCATTCTTTATACTGTTTCATGTGAAAAAACATAAAATACCAATAAATTGCAGTGAAATCATTTGTTTATGTATCGAAAATGAAAGTGAATAATTTTTTTTAGTTGTTAGAATTTAATCAAAGATATTCAACTGATTCCCAATAGATTTCTATTAAATTGTCACATAAGTTGTAATTATCCCGTGGAGAATTGCTACGAATTCAGAAAAAGCTTAAGATCTATTTAAATATATAGGAAGTGTATAAACTATAAATTGATTGTTTTACGTGTGATATTCATTATTTCCATTCTTTCGGCATATTGCAGATGGTTTATTCAATATGTGAATAAATTTAACGTTTCACGTTTTAAACGGTTTAAATTCTCTGATAATATTTGTATCACAAAAATTAGACTTCTTGAACTTTGACACCTTGACAACTTAGTATCAAATTTAACGCTTAGAGGTACTATTTCTACGTATACGAGGTGTGACTATTACATAATGAGACTTGTGATGTGAAATATTTTATTTTGATATTATCTATATCTATAATAGCACCTTCAATATATACCCCTCCCCTATCCCTACATTGCTTCATGTGAATCTTCCATTGTTCCAAACAGTACAGGACAGTTCATTCAGAATGCGCACTGCTTTTTTTACAGATTCACAGCTTGATTCTTTTTATGCAGATTTGATTCATGACACTTTATTACCTCATCTAATAAGTTTGGACCATTTGAAGTATCAATGCAAACATTTTTGTTGTTCAAATGCGAGGATTTTAGGCACACACTTTTCGCATGTTGACATTTTCATATAAAATATGCCGCACACATTCTTTGTAAATTCCTATAGATTAAATACTTGGCTTGAATACTTAGCCGACGGTCAAACAATTTGTTTTTGACGTGGAAGGGCTACTCGAACGTGAAGCATCCTCAACATCTTCTCGGCCACTTGAAAACGGTTAAACTACTCGAAAGTACACGCGACAAACATTTTTTGTCATAAACTTATTTCAATAAAGTATAAGTTGCAGTTTTTTCAAATTTCACGTGAAATTTTGCTCTATTTTCACCTCGATGATTTTTACCTCTCTACAAACTAAGATAACGGCTAGACTGGCTTGTCTACAGAGACTGTAGACATCGCATTGGAAAGAGTAGATTTCAGGCTAAATGGCTCATAGTCGATAATCGCATGTATCGTTACTTGATAACTGTACCTCGTATAGTGTGTCTACAAGTGAACTGTATATAGGTAACTTTCAATGGTTGATGGTACACACAAACATATTCACACATGATTGTTAAAAGATGCATTTAAAATTTTTCATTAAACTATTAAAAACACCAACAATGCTAAAAAATACTTAAAAATATTCAATATTTTTTAAAGAGTATCATAATTTATATCTTCTCTAAGCTCACTGGAGTGTTTTTTGGTCCAAGGTTCATTATTTCCACAATTTAGTAGAGACGTAAGAAGAACTGATAAGTAAAAGAAAGGTTTATGACTGATCGATGGTCTTCTCTAAATCTTGGCCAGGTAATTACGGTAATTATTAGAAGACACATTATTTGGTAGTCAAGAACTAAAACATTGAACTTATCTGCACATATGTGTATGTTATATTTTATTATTAAATAAGAGCGGATGCTAACTATTTTCCTTCTATTTATTGTTTCAATAAATCTAATAATAAGTTCACTCCTAGTTACTGTGGCTACGGCACAAAGGACGTTTTCAAAAATTAAGAAAAGTTCAAGCTCAACCAGGCCGAAAAACACGTTTGACAGGTTTATGTATATCCCATGTTCATAGAGACCTAGAAGTTAATATTGACAAAGTAATCAAAAAATTTGCAAAGTGCAAGACGCTTTGGATTTGTTTTGTAATATCTATTCCTGAGCCCAATTTTTGAAAAAGTAAAATTTGAAATACACTTCATTGATTTTAACCTATTTATTTTCTTTTACTGGGGCTCAAGAGGTTTTACCATCAATGTTTATCATTTTAATACTAGGAATTCGTAAATAGAATTGATCAGCGGAAGTAATCATTCCAATATTTATAAACAACTCTTGCCAATTGATACGCCGCTGAGCAATGTAAAAGAAATATAACAACGGCAAATTTTATACCAAATCAATAGAAAGTTCACGTTCTGCATCAAGAAAACTATAATATAACTTTCAAGGCATTATCTAATACTTCTATAAGTTGCATCAGAGCATATAACCCAGTTTTCAAAAGTGTTCCTAATAACAATTTCGATCAGCTTTTCAAGAAATATAGAAAGACTTTCAAAATATATTTGTGAAATGTATAACAATTCAGAATATGGTTCTTCAGAAGCATTCATTTTAAGTCTTATTTGATCTTCTTTACATCCTGGTTAGTTAGGAAATAATTCATAAGCACTGGCACTAGTGCATATAGTAGGTATCTATTATTCCCAATAGAAAGAAATGTTTACTAACGAACATTCCAATGAATATAGCGCCTTCTTTTGACAAACATTATTTCAATTGCCAAATTATTACAGATTCGCTTTCTAATAGCACCATTCTCTTTATCTCTGAAGATCAATACCTTGTTACATGCATTTGAAACATTTTTCGAAGTATTTGTATCACTCTGCTAGATAACTAGATAACAAATGATTTACATTTTGGGGATCTGGTATTTGAAGAAATTTGGAACCCCATTTGAGGAGACTTGCAAAATAATTTCATAAAAATTAAGTCAAACATATTTCCACGCGAATACTATGATCCAATAACTGGTATTTATAAATGCTATTAAAGTTAATGGATTGTTTTGATTGAATATATTTACATCAACTTTCTACAAATAATGGAGAGACGAAATGGTTCAGAAAGGAGTTAAATGAAAGTTAAAAAGCGCACAATAAAGTATTTTTGAAGTTATCAAGGTTTCAGTGAACAAAATTAAAACGAATTATAGCAATTCCTAAATTACATTTTCTTGTATACCTTTTATATTTCCTGTCATTAGCACCATTGTGTTACATATTCTTCAACGTTATATGTATCAATTGTAGATATCTACAACAATGTAACTAACAGTAATGTCTACTTCGCAGTAGTTTATTTGAAGAAAGTTTTAACAAACTTATCCGTTAAGTAGATAAGTCACAAATCGTGTGCTCTTAAATAACGAAACATTTAAATAGTATAGGAAAATTATACTGTACACGTCACAATAATATACAGTGTGTTTTTAGAGCAAGATAACTTGCTAATATTCTCATGAATTACCAAGAAAATCTTATCTTAAAATAAAATCTTCCATGAATCATTTTATCTCATCGTATGAATTGCATAAAAATCCGATCAATTGTTTCCGAGTTTCACAAATGTACATATCAGTAGAAGCAGGAAAGCTATTTGATTTTAAATATATGTTGAATTTCGATATATTCCACGAAACCTCGACTCATATCTTCCTTTTGAATCGCTCTATCGATTGGTTTAAGCTGCGTTTAAATATACAAATCAGCAGGAGCAGCAGTTTAATAATGTTGTTTAACTCGATAAAATTTATGGTTTAGGAGATATATGATATGCCGTTGTACATGCCAAGGAAACCGTTGAATAGAAAGAGACATTCTGAAGAAATACAATTCATAAATTGTAATTATTTATCGAAAATACTTACAGGTTCATTGCAGGTTACGGGAAAGAGTTTTGTCTACATAAATTAAGTAAACTAGTTTCCATTATTTTTTAAACAATGATATTCTAGGAAGTGTTTTACCCAAGAAAGGTGGCGAAAATCAACAACGAACACCAGATTCAGAACAAAATTCATTAGATGCAGTTGATTCTGATCACACAACTAGAATACGCAAAATGTCACTATATTCTCACATATCAAAAATAACAATCCATAGGAGCAACTTCTTCATCACTTCCACATCCAGAAAGTGCATGCCAAGGAAGTAGAGGATTATCCAGCAAGACTAGCCTACACTCATTGGTTTCTAGGTAAACAAGTTGATAATTCCTTTGAAAAGTACTTCTTATAATAAAGCGGGTTTCGCACGTGACGGGTTTATTAATTCCCATAATTTATATTTAGGAGCCGATGAAAATCCTCACGGTACGATTCACACAAAGAATCAACATCAGTTTTGTGTTAATGTTTGATTAAGAATAGTGGGTGATAATATAGTAGGTCCATATTTTTTTAATAATAACCTGAATGGTCAACAATACTTCGAATTTCTCCAAAACGATCTTCCACCCGTTTTATATGATATTCCTCTACACATTCGGAGACATGTTGTTCAAGCTCGTTGCTAACCAACTAAATTTTTCTATACTTCAATTGCTTCCTTATGTAATTAACACAATTTTCGAAAGTGTGCAGTTCATTTATAAATTTTTGATTGTGTTTGAATACCATCAGAATGCCTCTTTATGGCATATACAACGATCTAAAAATCTATATATATATATATATATATATATATATATATATATATATATATGAATCTGGCGATAAAGTATTTAAAAATGATTTATTGCAACATTTTTCTACTAATCCAGAGATTACACTAAATTTTAGTAATATAAACACTAGAATATAACATACGTTATCACTAGTATTTAATATAAAATTGAGAAAAATATAATTAAATATCTATGATTAAGTTGTATTTTTGTTAATACATTCCTAGTATGCTACTGCCAAACAATAAAGTTTTTCTCCCATAACATTTCTTGCAATATTATATGTTGAAACAACATCTTTATTCTTGAAGTTATCCATTCTTCTGATATATTATCATACTAGTATTTCATCGTTTTTATTCCTTATCCTTCGAAAGTACTTTTGTGACGCCCTACCGTAAACATATGGAACTCTTCCAACAATGTGATTATCATCTTTCCTTGTACACTTAAAACTTTCTTTCGTATCTGTAAAATGTTTTTGGTCTAAATGTTTTATTAAGAAAACAATCTGTTCTTCATCACGATTAATGAACAATTCCATTCTATCCCTAATTACTATAAATGTTTGACTCAGTAGAAGTTTCTTGAGTTGCACTACAATTATTACAATTAACAATAGCACTAATGTGTAAGATTCCGCAATTTTCTCCGCTTTTACACTAAGCACTTAGGTAACTAAACTAATGGGTTCTTCAAGAAAAGCTGTATTGCCTTCATGTTCCCATGTTTTGACAGCCGCTGTTCGTGACTCTTGGCTAAATTTAGTGGTTACCTTACAGTGTCTATCTCTAGCTCCCGATAAAGATCATTGTTTCAAAAGTATCAGTATGCATCAATGAATGTTTTAGTATAAGTTATTTTCAAGTTGTCTTGATTTTGTATTATCTGCTCAGGTTGTTCTTCTTCTCGGTACTGTAAAAGTGTGTGCTAAACGTTCGGCGAATCTTTTTACTTTTTGTTCATTTTCTAACTCAGCTCCTATCACGGTTTTTGATTCGAGGGTTCTGGATTATTTACCTCTTCAATGTTTTGGTAGCATTCCATAATGTGTATTCCATGGTCTTGACGTTTGTCAATTCGTTTGAGTAATTTCTTATAGTCAGTGTTAAAATAAAATCAAAAACATACTATTTAAAATATATTTATGAATAAAGATACGAATATGAATTACAAATCTTCACAAGGAGGCAGAGATGTGCAAGGTTTATATTCGTATGGTTTACTCCTTTTGTCACAGAATTTATCCGGCAGCGCCGTCTCTTTATCATCCACACATACAACACTTCGTCGTTTGATTGGTTTCTTACCCTAAAATGAATAAAATCATTAAAACTGAACAGAAATCTGTAATGCTGTAAAAGCAGTAAATTAACTGTACCAATTGCCACTAAGTAGCGCTAGCAATAAAATTTCAGTTTGATTTAACAATTTTAATAATAACAGTCGTGATGGAAAATGTTTACATCATATCCAAAGCTGCCTTATTCAATAAATTGCCTAGAAGGCAATAAAGTTTAGAGGAATAATTCGCGAAAATTACGAAGTAAGCGACATCTGTTGATTTTCTTTCAAACTTCAATAGAAGTGAGTAATGAAGGCTGTATATACGAACTAATTTTGTTGTTTTATAAACAATAGAATGTGATGTTTGAAATTTTAATTTAAATAATAAAATACATGTTTGGAGCGATTTTCTGAAATAAACAACCACACATCCACAAGGTATACTTCGAAAACAATAAAAACCTGGTAAAAGTTGTCCTGCTACAAATGTACTAGTTGTTAAAATCCTATTCTAGTGGCCTTTAAAATACTTGAGCACTTTTTTGGTAGTTTCGTGTAAATATTCAAATCTCTTCCTTCCGTACTTACATTAACAAATGCATTTCCAATCTTTAGCTTCATCATTCAGATTAATTGTTGTTTCATGAGGCTGGGAAGTTAGACCTGACCTCTATAGACACAAACTTTTAATGCTTTTTTAAATTTGTTCCTTCTAGGCCACATATTATTATAGGTATGTTCTGCTTTGAATGACTTTACTTTCTGAGGTCTGCTTTTGACTCTAATATATTCCATGATGTTGAAAAGGGTTACTTCAATTTTCGTCATTTTTAGACGGATTCATGAACACAACTTTTCATTCCAACCACACATACACGTTTAGGAAATAACGGAAATTACAAAATCTCTAACAACACACAACAAAAAGTAAACAGCATTAAACACTTTTACAGATTGTATTGCTGCTATATAAGTCTAATTCAGCGCCATCTAGTGACACATGATTTTCGCCAATATCCTGTAAAGGGCAAAATGTTACAGATATCTGTAATAATATCTACTAAAATATTAAATGTAATGCTCGCCACTAGGTGAGTATACTTTCAAAAATAAAATAACATTTATTTTTGAAAATAAACGGAAGAATGATTCAATTCATTATATAGCCAAAATAATTAGAATTAACAGGTCTAAAAAATCTTGTATCCTGTATTTGTACTTATTACTTCACACACTATTGCAAACAAGCCAGATTGCGCTATACGACACTAGATGGGTCTGCTGCTGCAAATCTAGTAAAAGTAGTTAACTTTTTAGTTTTATTATAGTCCATTTGATTTCAAAAGTCCATTATGTTTACTGAAATATAAGTTTCTGTTCATACGAATATAGTCAGGAAACCAACCAAAGTTTTGTATTTTCCGCAGCTTTAGATACTTTGGAATTGTTCACTGGCACATTCATGACTAACAAAGGAGATTAAATGTTTGTAATAATATTGTAACAAAAATTAAAAAGCATTTTCAAGAAAACTTCTAACCTTTCCTATACAAGTAGCAGTGCAAGCTTGCCAAGGTCCAAACCACCACTTGGATGGACAATTATCTTCGTTACAAGCTCTCATTTGCAAGTCAGGTTTGTCTTTAGGTTCGCAATAATAATCTTCTACTAGAGTCGGTCTCTCTGATTCATTTGTCATTCCTGTTATCACCGACTCTTGACAAAGTGGTTGTTTTTGTTGTGTTCCTCCACCACAGGTTACTGAGCATTGTGACCATTCTCCTAATATCCATATGTAATTAACTTCCTTAGTTTTCTCTTGCTTCCAAATCGAATATTTATATTCCACGCCTGGATTAAAGGTGTTTCCCCTATAATATATCTGTAAATATAAGTCATGTAAAAAAATACTATTTCAAAGTATAGTACAAATAAAAAATATTATGAAATGTACAGTGAATGTGACTGGGAAAGATTTTAAAAGGTTGAATTATTCATCGAAGATGGAAGCCAGGATGGTGATTGTAGTGTTCTTAAAGGAAACATTAATGTTGGGAGCACAAAAGACTACAGGTTGGTGGAACTAGAGTGAAAAATAAATTAAATAAATTTTAAAAAACTAAAAATATGGCGGAGTTCTTATTGAAGATTCGAAGCTTAAGAATTTATTTGAATTGTCAAAAAACTGGATGATTTGTTTGATGATATTGTGTAAGATGTTATCGAACTATGGAATTAGATGTTTAGAAGAATCCTTGTTAGATAATTAATATGGGCTTCAAAGTACCAGCTTTAAATGTTGTTTGTTTTCATATTAGAAAATTATCAGTCTAGATTTGCTGAAAAACCAAAGGAGTTCAAGCTTTCAATGATTCTGAAAACAAATGGAGAAGATTCCTTGATTATTGGGTTTCATACAAAACAAATAGAGCTACTTCAAAAAGTACCTATAAAAGAGGATAACAATTCAACTTGATTTCATTTCTGGAGTGAAGGTCAATCAGGAAAACGTCTTAGCTTATAGATCTATCAGCTGTTTACTTCCAAGAGAAAAGTATATTATGCTGTTCTTATGCAGAAATATCGAAAAATAAAAATATTCTCGTTTTGAAAAGTGTAATACAATCATAAACCAAAAAAAGAGATACAGTGGAAACTCGATTAACCGAACTAACTGTTGTCGTTAGGGATTCGGATAATCGAAAGTCCGGATAATCGAATATATGAAAAAAACCGGGTTTTGTGAAATAAAATAAGTTTAATAATAGTAACATTAATTAATAAAAAATAATATAATCAATCAAAAGTAATAATAATATAATAATAAGTTTAAGTTGGCATAAAATATTTGGTAATTGTCATTTGAGGTAAGCTACTTTTTCTCTTCATTGCTGCTATATCACGAATTGGTTTTAGCTGTAGTAAACTCACAGTATCACTCTCTGTTTATTTATCAAACCATTTGAAACCTATTTACAGAGCCTGAAATGCTTTATCATGAGATGGTTCTACATCATTTTCCACGTCTAAATTTTCTTCTGTTTCATCTTCTTGCATTTCCCGCTGTTCATTTATCTGCAATATGTTTTCTAGGAAAGCCTTGATGATTATTGTCACAAGTGACCCACTCTTGTATATCTTATATTTTGTAACTTATCTCAATATTACTTAATTATTTAATTGATCGCAGTTGATAGTCCGGATAATCGCGAATCCGTATAACTGAGGGCCGCATAATCGAGTTTCTATTGTATTTACTTTCTGTTCAGGGCAATATTTTGTTGCTAGGAAAAGATGTAAAGGACTAAAAGTTAGAAAAGTAAGTTATAAGAAACATATTATAATAAACAGTAAGAAAAACTATAATGTTGATGACGTTATATAGAAAACTGGGTTATTTGCACATACTATTTGTCAATAGTAACTTTTGAAAAGAGAAAAAAGGAAAATTCATGTAATGAAGCAAATAATGTCTAATTTTTTATACTGAATAATTTTTCAATGCACGAGTTACAGCTTTAATTAATTAGAACCATGGTTTGTCTCGGCATAGTTTGTTCAAACAACTCTTAGTTCATTTTCTTGTTTAAACACGTGCTTTGTCCAAATATTTTTTAATTTTATATATCTCATATTACTTTTTTTTAATTCAGTTTGAAGTTTACATACAATTTTTTACGGTACTGAATAGTACATTTACATGATAAATGCATATAATTACCTCAAAAATCAACGTATTCAAATATGGAAATTTGGTTTATGAAATATTGATTAACTATTACTACCCTACCGCCTTTAGCGTCAAATTCATATTCGACCCCCATCATTTATTAACTTTTTTACATATTATACTCACATAAACGACGATAGGTTCCATTATAGGTCCAGGAATACGAATTTTTTCCAATTGATTGTCTCTTCCATACAACGCTTGTGTTCCAGCCACGGTATATTCTCCTGGCAGAAAAATATGTCTGAAACAAGCATATATATTATGTACTTTCATTAAAACTGGAATATTCTAGAGGATTTTGAAAAATCTTTTTTCGTTTTCATTCTTCCCATTTAACGTTTTCAATTTCATAAAGGAAAAAGGACAAAATTATTACCTTTTAATATTCTGAAAATTCATTTTTTTTTCGTATGTTCAATTCTCATAAAATGTGATTGTATTTTTAATTTTCCAAAGAATCTATTTAGTTAAATTTCTGTTTAGACTATCAAAATACAAATAAATATGATAGAAATCACTTTGTCAATAGTCGAGTTTCAATTTCCAGATGGATTTCAAGTATTTACACAAACTTCTCCATTTCAAATCGAAAAACTCCTAGTGGGCTCAAAAAATACTTACCTCGCTCCATTCAAATAGAACCTCCTAGCAAGGGCACTTCCAATGCTGATATAGTTCGGAGAATGATCTTTTTCCTCGATTCGAATATTTCTAGCGCCTTTCGGTATGACCACAATTTCCCTGTAGCCCGGGGACCAATTTTGTTTATCGTAGACCCCTTGCTTTTTGTCGCATTTACTTCCATCTCCTTGACAAATTCCACAATCGTCCTCCTCGGTTTTAGAATCAACCACCCAGTCGCATCCGACTTTCTGGAATATGTATAAAATAAAAATTATGGTTATATCAGTTTTATAGCACAGCCGCTCTACATTTTTCATCATGCTAAAATTGTATTTTTTTTTTCGAGAAAATATTCAGAAATAAAAATGTAGATTGTGATATTATACATTTCATTAACCTTTTCATATTCAGTCTGTCTGAATGATACGGATGGCTCAAAAGCTATAGTTGTTGAACAATAAACCTCACTAAGGATGCCATAATTTTTCAAGTAGAAATGACGGATATCCACTACTGTGTTTAAGGAAATTAAAAGGCTAAACGAACTTTCGAAAAAGTTTCCGACTTCACAAATAAACTTTTTTACCATAATAATTTTTATGCTTTAATTTTTTTAAACCTTCCGAATGGAGGACTCAGGATACAAGGAGACCAAGATCTTTCTTTGTAATTTTTGAGTTACCAACGCATCAACTATGTTAAATATCAGTGTAAAAATAAACAAAGTCCTAGTTATAATAATATCAGCTAGCTAGCGACAAGTTCTGTTGCTTAGTGACAGATTATTATTTTCTTTCAAAATACTACTAAACCAAGTTTGGACTAGATGAAGAGTGGTCGCCAGACAAATATGACACACGTAAATACAATGCGGAAAAGTCTCAGGATACAAAAAGTTTGCACATTTGATCTTCAAAAGGCATTGCTTCTCCTTAAACTCACAACTGCAATAGCCCACTATTAGAGAAATGTTCATATCTTCAGACAATAACAAAGCAGATAACTCTCGTTGTTACGATCGTCTAGGTATGAGGTCACAAAAGTGAGAAGGAGAATTAAAAGACTAAAAAATATCCCAAAAAGCTATGAGAATGTATCCATTGGATAAGAAAAAGTTAAGTAACCACAAAAAATGGCTGGGACTCTTTACTTAACCAGTTTAGTAGCAAAAGAAACAGTTTATATCAGAATAAACAATTATCTTAATTTATAGCAAAAGAAAAAAGTTGGAAAAAAGTCAAAACTGTTCTGAGTCAATGTACAGGACTGTTCAATAAGTATCTAAAATTTATGAGACTGACTATTTAGATTCTGTCGATCAGAGAATGAAACTTCGGAGCATATTTTATGTCACCGCGGAAGTTTATCAATGTCCGATTCTCGGTACTATGAATAGTATTGCCATTGACAAGAAACTACGTATACATGGTAGATTACAACAGTAGAGGTTTTTGTAGAATAGGTCACAAGCTATAATGGCATTAAGAGTGTTTTCACATGATAATTATGAATTTGATATTTTCTATATTAAGATGAAAATTTTACATGCATGTATGGAAAACAAAATTTACCTTACATATTCCTGCTATACATACGTCTCTAGAAACAACACTACAGGGTGTACCGTCTTTGGCATAATCACCCCAAGGAACAATTACGGTTTCGTTCGCGTCACTGCAGTATAGTTGGCATGGTTCACCTATTAACAATTCAATTTAATGAGAACGTCGAAATAAATTAGATCGATTAAGTTAAATAATCAACCGAGTACATTTTACAAACACAATCAAGTCAATTATGCAATTATTAAAACTACTAGTGAATGGAAGTTTGAATATGAATTAATTAAAAACTAGTTAAAATTATGGTTAGTTTTAGATTTTCTGTCAAATAATTGATTATGATTCTAGATGATATTAAAAGTGAAACATTTTGAGCGAGTTAGATCAAAGTAAAAATGGAGACTAAAGGAATAATTAACGGAAAAATAATTCAGTCTACCAAAAGTTGGAACCGACCCCGAATCCATTTTATACACGATAAATACTTCCATATTAGGGTCATTCTACACGAGCGACAAAACGAGATTGTTTGCCGGCGAGTGAAACGCGTGTGTTACAGAAACACAGAGTTTAAATTGAGGATTACACACTGGCGCTATTCCAGTGTTAGTTGCCGTGTCGTTTTAAATGTGGCGTTTTGCAAGTAGGCAGAGACTACTTGTTGTTTTCAATTACAATCCACTATTTCAGTTCGTATCGTAGTTGTGTCTTTGCAATTGTTGTGTCTTGTATGTTGACCAGTATATATATGATACAGAATGATTCATAATGGAGGTCACTACAAGCCTATCTGTTGGTTCTACACTTCTTCTCATTGATGTGTTTGCTTTTGCTATATACGTGGAGAGACTAACCCCAAAAGTTCGTTAAATGATGCTACAGACATCCTTTAGTGATGGAAAAAAAAACTTTTTGGGAACTAACCTAAACAACGCCTTTTTTCAGTTTCTATTGAAATGTCCGATAATGTTATATATATAAAGTCATACTCAGTGAATAATTTTTAGTATTGAAAAAAATCATTGGGGTAGTCTCCGACTGGGAATCAGATCAGATCTAATTGTTGCAAAACAAAAATTGGTTTAAAAATGTCATACAAAGTACCCCACGCTTTGACAATAATTTTCTCACCGGTAATTTTATTCTTATGTCAAAAGTTATCCTTGATTTTTTAGTTTGAATAATGGTTTTTAGGTGGACCATAATCCATTTTCAAGACTTTTATTTTTATTTCTGTATTACTTTGAAAATTTATTTATAAGCCCCTGGAAATACGCGAAATACGAAATTTATTAACATTTAATCTGCTGATACTAGAACGTATACTCTAATATACTTTATTTCTGTCTCCGTTCTGTATCTAATTGACTGTGTATCTAACACACTTTATCACCCTGGTCTTACAAACTTGGTGGAAGTGAAGTAGTCTTGAAACTAATTATTATGTTCTAATTGATTTCTATACCTTCATCGAAATAAGGTTGCCATTTATATTTTTTCCCTTCATAGAGCTGATCATCAAATTCTGAACATTGAGCTGCTCTAAAGGTAGGTTCTCCAGATGGACACGCCTGTGTATTACATATTCTATATCTCTTCCTTTCACCAACGCAGTATTTACCACCGAAAGCTGGTGTGGGATGATTACATTCTCTTTCCTTGACTGAAACACCAGCTCCGCAGGTTTTTGAACAGTCACTCCAAGAACTCCATTCCCCCCATCCACCGTCTATGGCAGTAGGAGGTTCCAGCATCAGTACACATTCACGATTCTGGCACCACTAGAAGAAACTATTATGAATGAATCTACTATTTCCGTTTATTCAAACTTACTTTATGTTTTCCACAGTATGTACCTTCTGCTGCGGGTCGGAGGAGGGTAGTGCAAGTGTTGTTAACAGAACACCAAATGTGTAAACAGATTTCATCGAGAGGTGTACATAATGTTGCTTTTTTACCAAATTGTAAACGACATTGGTAGTTTGCATCGTACATAACACCAGCGGGTAAATCGGGATATTTATATCTATCTACTTCTTCTGGTACATCTCGAAGACATTGTCCTAATCCTTTACTGAAAAATTATGTTAAAGAATTAATTTGGATGATTTACAAATACATCGTGATTATAACTGAGAATAAAATAAGCAGCACTCAATACATAAGATAGTATTATTTAAGACAAGGGTCGAGGATTTTAGAAACAAAAATATAATGGTAGGATTAAATCCATTGGAAAAGAAAGAGATCATGAAATAGTTAATTGATGAACTTATGGAAATACCTAGGTCCATCCAATAATTTATTTAAATACAATAACACTATTTGGGTTATTGAATCTTATCAACTTTAAACTTAACAATTGAGAATTATGAAAAAACAGAAAAAAAATTGATAGCATTTTTTCATATTCTTTAAACACTCTAAAAACAAAACATAAGGAAACCCATTAGGACATTAAGTAATATAACTTAGAAAAAAGAAATTTTACCACATTGATTCAACATTCTTCATAATACGTGGAAACTCATTGACTTACTCTAGAAATCTGGTGATTTCTCTACGACTGCAATTCGACCAATTTACAGTAACTGTATCTGGTTCAAAATTCGGTGTCATTATATGAATGGTGTTTCCTTCCCTTCTTTTGCATCCGGTTTTTTCTGTATCGTGAATCATACCGAAGCTGAAAATGAAATTGTGTAGCGCTATCATTCATATTTTTGATTATAACATTGTTTATATCACAAAAACGTGGCATATACTTTGTCATGAAATGCTTTTCAAATAGTCTATTCTACCTCAGTGTTTATTAATCGGTTCCAAACAACAGCCGAAAACCTCAGTTTGTGTATATCTGTAGAAAAAACAGAATCAATTTTAAAAGCGAAGATGTGAACTAGCTATAAGAATCGAGATCAGAAGCGCTAAAAATTTACAACAAAAGGTACGGACCCAAATACATAAATAAGGACTCTGCCTATCTGCGGGACATCATATGGAAAAACTAATATATGTCCACTGATAATAAAGTACGCATACAAAAAAAACGTAAGACTCATACTTATATATGGAGGGGAAATTGGAGCGGACACAACAAAACAAAAAACATGATTGAAAACTATTTAAGGAGTGAGCTTAAGAGATCAAATAAGAATAAAAAATATGAAAAGTCAGGATAAAGTACGATTCACGATATCGAGATGACGATATTGGAGAAACCATATTGAAGATTGATGGGTTAAATGGAGAATCAACTTCAAGAAAATCTCTCATCCGACCTTTTAAGAGATGGCACGACATCTACTTCTCAAGAGGCTGAATAGTAGAAGAAACAAGACTAAGTCTTGAGAAAAGAGAAAGTAGACGAAAAAGGGACAATCAATGTAAAATAAGAATTTCTTTGGTTTGGTTTATATTTCTTAAGTGTCTTAAAGTCATAAGACGCCCAAAATAAATTTGTTTCCTTTGACTTTGACAGAAGAAAACATTGACAAACTTACTCACAATTGATTTATGTAAACATCAAATTTAACTGTGCCATTAGATTCCTATTCCATTTTTGGTACCCCAATTATTAGAATCGAATAGTTTCAAAAGAAGAACAGGAAAGTATTACATCTGAGAGATGTAATAGATATGCTCAGAATAAAGGTAATTCGTTCACAGGAAGAAAAAAACCGAGCAGCTTATCCTCAAAAATAATAAATATGAAAATTAAATGATTTCCAGAGTTTTTCTATAATAAAATTTTGTTCCAAGAGAAGGTGGCACTGTTTATAATCAAAATTATTTCGAAAATGTTTTTATTGAAATTATGGTTATGTTTGGTCATAAAAAATCGAAAAATCAATATTTTTAATAATTTCTTTCCATTTTGTTTAGTTTCATAGTGCATTTAAGATTAAAATGAAACAACTAAAATTTCCAAGCTTTTTGCCAAATAATAAATCCAAAATCCATGAATATTACATTTTTTGAAAAGTAGCTGCATTAAAAAATGAACAATTTGAAGGAAAACGAACGAATATCATAATTTAAAGAATTTTTACAAATTATTGGAATATTTTGGGTTAGATCAATATATGCGGAAATGTTTACTTTGAAATACTAAAACCTGCACAAACCGTTATTGCAGTGGTAAGTAAGTTTTTTCTTGCAATTTACAACAGTAAATTGAAACTAAGTTGGTTTTTTAGAATAGTAGAATAATTTTGATGATTTTGAAAATTTTAATGCAAGAAATTGTCTGGAATGATGATAGATGTTATTAATCTTTTTTTAGAATCAAATGATAATAAGCGCAACAAAAACGTGAAAGCAAAAAAGGAGATTAAATTGAAATTGCCATAAAAGTATTCAATTTATTTCAATCGAGGTTTTTACTACATGTAACTGTGTCAATTAGATATGCACAAAGAGAATGAGTTTGATTGGCTATTTGACGACTCTTTTGTTGCTTTTAGGCATACATCAACTAAATGGACTATAAATTTAAAATTACGTAATTAATTGCTTTATGGTAATCGTACGAAGTTTTATAAAGTGTACCCTTGGGAGAAAATATAAATCTCATACCATAGCAACTTTTGCGTTTGAAAGGAAAATTACTTCAAAGTGTAAGATGCTTTGACAGTGTTTGACAGTGCTTTGAAAAAAATAATTACTACGAGAACCGATGAGTTTGTTTTGATTTCCTTTTTTGTATATAATTTTATCTAAAGTTGACTGCATTTTTAGTAGAATTTTTTTATATTTTCCACATAATCTTTCGTGGTCTGCTCAAATTCCATACAATCCAATGAAAATTGTTAAAATAAAATTATTTTGAGAAAATTTTGAAAACAATAAAACTTGACTCAAATTGAAATGTGTGAATAAAAATAAAACTATGGAAGTTAAAAATGATTTCTATAACATCCATAATCAATACCTTAATATTTCCATCAAGCGTCATTTTGAATACCTAATTTTGAATGTAATGTTTTTTTGAAAGAAATAAGACAATTTAAAACCAACGTCTATTTATTATAAGTAAATTTTATTATTGTTATACTTTTCTACATATTTTTATATTGTACTTGACCAAAATTCCAGTCTCAGACGATGAATACATAAGTATTCGAAAGTTCGGAATATATTTAGAGTTAATAAACTTTGCTATTTAATTTTGCCACATTCCCACTACGAAATTGAAATTATTTCATACGATATATATATATATATATATATATATATATATATATATATATATATAGTGAAATTCCCCTTCGCGGACACCCCTCATACACGGACACCTCCCTTAAACGGACAGTTTCTCATGGTCCCGACCGATAATTTGCATTGTATAAACTCTCTCTTGGACGGACATTCTCTTGAACGGACGCGCGGACACGAGAAAATGTTCTCCTAACCGGACAAAAAACAAAATAAAAAGAAACGCCTTGTCTTATTTTTTTTCTGTTGAGAGTATGAAAATGGCTAAAGAAAAAAGAAACATTTTGTTATTTTTAGACAATGCGGGATCTCACCCAAAAGACATCCGCTTAAATAATATAAAAATCTTATTTTTGCCCCCTAATTGTACATCAGCTTGTCAACCACTTAACCAAGGGATTATAAAGGGTTTTAAAACGTATTACCGAAGTCTAATACTCAAACACCTGCTAATAAACATTGAAACTGCTGGTACAGCTTTTGAGTTAATAAAGAAAATTACGTCATTGGATGCAGTTTATTTGGCAAAAACCGCTTGGGACCAAGTAACCAAAGATACAGTTCAAAATTGCTTCCGCAAAGCAGAATTTAAGCATGAAAATATCCAAAGTGAAAACCAGTTAACTGAGGCTGATACACCTGACCCAGAAGATGACTTACCACTTAATGTACTTTCAGATATCCTCAAAAATAAGAATTTATTGAAATTGACTGATAATGAAAACCTTAATGATTTTTTGAACCTAGATGAAAGTTTGTATGTTGAAGATCCAGATTCAGGACAACAAATTGAAAATCCAGTTGAAATACAAGAACTTTCCGAAGATTCTGATGTCGATGACGTTCCAGTACCAACAGAAGCTATCCCAAATTATGGTAAAGCTATTACCCTGACCAAGCAGCTCAAAAGTTTTGTCGAAAATCAGGGAGATACAGGTTCTTTGGAGCTTCTTTCTAAATTAGAAATACGATTTCAAGACGCCATTTTAAAGAAAAGGAGGAGACAAACGACAATATATGAATTTTTGCGTCCTTAAAGTGACTTTTCATTTCATTGTTTTGTGTTACTACATATATGTATGTACATACATACATATTATATTATACATATGTACATACATACTTTGTATATATCCAAAGGTAACAAACCTTTTTTTCCAGTTTCTTTAATATATTCAGTTTTCATTAAAAAAACGATTTTTGTTGTATTTCTTTTATACGGACACCCCTCTTGAACGGACAGTCGGTCCAGTTGGTGTCCGTCCAAAGGAGATTTCACTGTATATATATATATATATATATATATATATATATATATATATATATATATAATAAAGAAAACTTTTAAATTATTGAACATTGAAAAAACTCACTTGTGTCCTAGCTCGTGCGCTATAGTATGTGCAGATGTAATTCCGTTATCTTCATTCACACTACAACTTCTGCTCGCTTTACACATGCCACCAATATGCGCTACTCCTAAAGTACCACACGGAGCTTCCTGTCTAGCGCAAATATCCTTTCTGGTGATTAAAACGGCAACGTCGTGATGATGAGGATGAGAATCCTGTCCGGGATTAAGACCTAGTTGCCATTTACAAAATGTTTTTAAAGTAGTGTCTGCATTTGTTGTTACGTTAAGAATAGGTTCTGACAAAGGATCTTCTATGAGAATAATTTTCACCACCACGATTTTGACGCTGTTTCCAAGAGTGGGGTCTTGATATAGCATAGAAACCTTCAATTTAAAATCTGATGAAATTTAATTGTACAAATAGAACTGAGGGTTTATCAGTTATCACGTTTGATTAAGCTGTTGGAGAAAGAAAATACGACCTTTTATATTTTTATACTAAAACAAAGAGGAAAGATACGATGTTCAGTACGAGGGGTGATAAAAATATGCCACGTATAATGTTATAACTCACAATGCACCTTTATCAACTAGAAGCTTATGAGTTGAGAGAAGCAGTGATATTTCTAAACCCGTTCTCACTTTTTAGTCTGTTTTAATTTCAGTTTTAAAACGCCGAATTTTAGAGTGTCGTTTTAAGTTGACAAAAGGGTAAAATGTTGAAAACCAATTGACTTTTCGAAAGTGTAGTTCAGAAATTGGAATGTCATTGTGAAATAATGTGCAAAGAAAGAGACTTCAAAACTTGTCGATGTCTAGTGTCATACGTCGCTATACAAGCATGATTTTTTTATTTCTAAAAGTCAATCTACAAAGACCTTACCCACCTGATTCCGCAATATGAGACTCTAGCTTCTCAAAAAATAAACAAACTGGTAAAATGGAAAAGTTTTTGTTTGTTTTGGCGACATGGCAGATTAAGACGATTCCGACAAAACATTTCTTGGAATGTTTTCAGTTTTGGCTAGCCAAGGGCGGTACTTCAAAAAAGATCAATCCCACCAATATACTTTGTTTTTAATAAAATAAGTTCCCGTATTTTTTATCACACCTCGTATGTTTGTTAATTATGGCTAAACTAAATAAATAATTTATTTTATTTGTATTAATTATTTCACCAATGGAGGGAGAATAAAACAATTATTTTAGTATTATTATTTTAACTTAGAAGCGCTCTGTATAAAAGTAATGCACTGCCGCCTCACGATGCAGCTCCTTGCGCGTCTGATTTTTTTGAAAATTTTGAATTAGTCAATTTAAATACCTTACCATATTCATTAGAGTCAGAATGTATGTCTCGATATCGCCATCTTGATGAAAATCAACCATACTAGCATCAGCTACTACTAGAGTTTCAACGAAATGGTTTAAACTAACAGATCTTTGGTTTCTTCCGGTTTTCTTATTTTGTTTATATTTAAGTTTTTTCATGTTGTTTTTTTCTATAGTGGGTATTTTTATTACATTTCTTAGTTTGGATTTTTTTCTTTGAACTTTCAGTTTGCCTTGTTGGCTTTGCCACTCTAGCCTTGAAATTAAAATTTCGATGAACAATGTAACAAGAAGAAAAGCATATTTATTTAATTAACTGAATAAACTTACAAAGTCCATTTTTTTGGAACTCTAGTTCCACAATTAGTTTGTTTTTTTCTTTTCTTTTTTCGCTTCTTCAAATGATTCGTTATAACTGCGGATCTTTTGTAAATTAAGTGATTATGACCTGGTTGAACTTTTTTTAAAGGATGATAAGCTGGTTCTATATAGTACTTGCCTTTTTGTGAATAAATTATTCCGGTCTAAAAACAAACATCAATATTTCAAGTAGAAAATATTTAACATGCTTCTCCAGTAACGTACTAAATCATCAAAACTGTCATCTAAAATCAATCTCCAAATTTTTTAATACGTTTTTTGTTACATGATTTATTGAACCAACCAAATAATATATGAGATCATAAATCTATAATAATTATATTGCCATTATAGTCTATCCTGTATAATTATCCTATCTACATTTCTATCTAATATGATCATTCACTCAAATTTTACCTCTTTAATTCCAACGATATGTCAACGTCAGGAAAATTCAGGCTTGACAAACATCTGCGAATATATTTCCAATGCTTAGTTTAGACTAAGTTTCCACTTAATGTGTGTAAACAAAAGCTATTGTATTTGCAATGTATGGAAATAGAAAGACGAAACAATTGGCTTTAGAGTGAATGAGTGGAAAGGACAAAGCAAATTTATGGATAGAAATGGAAATTGTAGAGTCAAAGAATGTTCAGCCCGTAAAGCTTAAGATATTGTGAATAACTGGTTGTTTGAAATTACTTTTTTGAGTAAAAAAAATCCATTCGTAAACATGAGAATTATATTGAATGGAATAGAATAATTCTGCACCTACATCACAAATAGTTACCTCAAATATGGTTCTTAAATCTATAATTTGCTATTTCCAATGCATTATTATCAATCGAATTATGATTTCATTAAATGATCTTTTTGCCAACTTTGAAATTTGTTAAATGGCGCTTTCTATAATATATTCTGAGAAATTCACAGTCTACTATGACAAAATTCACAACTTCATCTGGGAAATATCAACATAAACTTGGAGTGATATAGTTTTTGTCCAGAATAATTTGGGACGTACTAATTAAAAATACTTACTAGTCCATTACAAGCAGATATTGCTACTTTAGAATTTTCTTGTCCATGAATGACTCCATGATAATGACAGTTTTTTATTTGAGGCCTAGCATCTACTCTTTCATGTTTATGTTTACCCCTTTTTTCTATTATCATGGATTTCGTAAAGAAATTTCTCGAAGGTTGAAGGGCCAAAAAGTATACATCATTATCTATGGTCAAGTTGAAATGAACGTACTCCGAAGGATCGTTAACATATGTTGTGACATCTTGACTGAGATGTTCTCCTGTGATGGTAACTCGTTGTGGAATTGTTTCATGGACATGCGAAAGAGAAGTTGTGTAAAGACCTGGAACAAACAACTGATTATTCTTAAGAGATAAACTGATGGTAAGTGGATATAACAGCAGCGTACATCTCTGAAAAATTTGTTAAGAACTAATTGATAATTCTCGACAAGGAATTAATGGAAGGAATATTTGAGACATATTCAATGGGACTACTTCTCGATTGTGTAGTTTTTGGATCACTTTATTACTAAAGTTGATAATTAAGTTAAATTGTATTTTGTGATGAATATAAAGTAATGCCAAGCAAGCAAGAGAACAACAAAATTGTACGTTTCTTAGAATATCACTTTGCTTCTCACGTTGTGCTGTTTGGTGCGAAAAGAAGTTGTCAAAATTAGTTTCTATGGCAACACACTAGAGCCAGATAACAACTCCAAATATTGAGAGGTAAAAATGGATTTCCCAGGAAATAAAGAAATAGAAATTAATCTGAAATTCAGCGTACAGCTAGTGTATACTACAATATCAACAATACTTTTTAGGGAAGAGAATAGTATCTATGAGTACACCTACTCTGACTTTTGGCTGCATAAGCTGGATATTAACAGAGAGAGTTCAAAGCAAAATACACGCTGCCAAAATAACGTACATAATCCTGGGACTAAAAAAAATGGACAAAACTTGGAAGGAAGATAAAAAACAACACTATCTGTTGATCCATTACTAGAAAGTATGGAAATCACAAAACTCAAATGGTACGGCTTCCTAACACGAATGAAGAATGAGATATCGCTGTTTAGAGAGAATTCTTGCAAACTAAGGGTTAACTAAGACAAAATCTGCAGCTGTGAGAAAATTATTCACGGACAAATTAACAATTGAATGCCACACATCTTACAGGCAGAAAGGTTTATACGTGGCAATTCTCAGACTATAACCTTTCTCTAAAAAAATATAGTGATCAACTTTGATACTTGCGTGAACGTTTCATTAGAAACAATGAGATGCTTTTATATATTTGAAATAACATAAGAAATCAAATTAAAAGTGGAGGTGTCGAATCGCAAAATCTTCGAAGCCACTTCACATTCAATTTATAGCTAAAATTTTTTCGTTGCCCGGTAACATGTTAAAACTATATCTCGCCTAGATCAATATCATCCATATTTTCAAATAAAAAATCATTGATACTGTAATGATATATTCATTCACCATAACATGAAATACAAGTTGGAATTTCTGGAACCGTTGATGAATCATATTAAACACACGGCTTCATTTTTGAAACCACCAGCGTTGTACAGTTTTCTGTATATAATTGTTTTTATCATTTTTTTTTGTCTAATGAATGGAATAAATAATAACAGTGACATGATGAAGCCTCATAGCAAATTGTATCATTATAAAACGATTATTAAAGTCGGAAAATGGAGTTGATATTGTTAATGTAAGATAAGCGGATTTCTGTAGAAGCTACGCCCAAGTTATTAGTAATGCAAAACTAGGTAGTTGATTAAAAAGAACGTCCAATAGTAAGTGATTAAATAAGGTGTGTGGAATTGCTCTTGACAAGTGGAAAGGTAAAATGCACCTCGATTTGCTATTGCGTAGATTGTTTATAACTGGTTACCGAGAACTGCTTTGTTTGTTCTGTCTTTTATAGAAATATGTATATTTATGCATAGGTTTCTAGAAATGGAAAATTGATATAATTAAATTGTTGAATGTTTCAATGACGGGATTAATTAGGTTATTCTATCATATAAAAATCTCCATGTTGGTCTTTCGACAAATAATAATATCTCAAAAATCACATTGTCAGCAATACGTCCCAAATTTTGAATGAGAAGATTAAGTGTTGTTGCCAAATGTTTACATTATACAAGTACAGGCATAAAACTGTACCAATATGTACGATCAACAAAGTATTGAGAGCTAATGATTTTGTATTGCTAAGTTAACACCATTCTTTATTATACTCCACTAGAGCACTAATAATCTATTGAGAGACGAGTAATAACCAAAGAAGAAGTAACTCTTACTTCTCAAGTTCGCCCAAGAATATCGAACTATTGAGGACTGCCGATGCGCTAAATGCAACAATATTGGAATAATATTGGAATGATGAAGTGTAATGGTCTGGATCGTACGGTTGGAGTCATACTAAAGGCCTGAATGAGGTTTCATTTTGGCTGGTATGGAATCAGGTAGGTCAAGATACAATTATAAATCTGGAAGTATGCTTCGAATATGCAATAATCAAACCAAAACATAGTATTATATAATGATTGGAATAATTTTTGTCTGAAATTCATAATTAAAATTTTTTATATGGATAGTTAGGATTGTTTCTCAAAATGTATGTGAATGTATTTCTTCCTAAAAGTTCTCTGTGGAATCAATTTCAATAAAAAACAGCCAATATTAAGAGATATTTTATCAGAAAACTTTTGATTATTTTATTATAGTTTAAAAGTAATAAAAAGCATGCTTCTAGCAATAATTACACTAGTAAAGTACAAAATAATTCTTGGCATAAGAATTGAATTACTGACGAGGAAATTAATATGACTATTCTAAAAAAGTGAGAATGTTTTATAAGACATTTTTAAACTAACTTTACGTTGTGTAACCAATGGATCTGGGGAATTTTGAGGAATCAGGATGATCAGATCTTAGACAAGTGTGCAAAGTTCAAATTAAATTATATCGCGCAAATCAGAAAATCGAGGTGAAAAAGTCAGTTACTCACCTAGAAATATATGGTTCTAACTAATAAAAGTGTATTAAAAAACAATAATGTACTCATGCTCGTTAAGGAATGTTTTCAAAGTAAATTATATCGCCTGCTTGGAGGTGAAAGTCATTAAGGAAATATGTTTAATGAAAATAGAAAAATGCTAAATCATAAGTTGGTTCTAGTGGAATAAAATATAAGTCTACAAAATCCTTGAGAGAGAAAATATTTCATAACAAATAAGTAATAATATATATTCTGATACAAAAAAAATTATTGGTTAAAATTAATGGAGGCTCAGTAGATCTTTCATTTGAAGTTTCTAAGCAGGTATATTTATACACCACTAGCAACTTCCTCTGTTACAAAGTCGGATTAAGTCTTTTTTTGCTTTATTTAATTATAATTGGGCACTATAGGTAGGGACGAGAGCTGGAAAGTAATTGTCATAACTTCGTGGTTTTGATAGCCATCTGTATACTTATGGTCAAAGCATTTGTAAGGTGTAGAATAAGTGTCAGATATTATTTCTCTTATTCTAGAGAATATCATGGATACAAATTTTATTATATGCGACCTTATTGCATTAGAGACTCTTTTTATATTTATTTCATTCAAAAAACTTTGTTGCTGAATTACTTTTCGTATATCAAATATTAAGGTTTGGAAGTTGCTATCAGATTCCATGATCATCTCTCTTACTTTTGACTTCCTGACAATCTGTTTTTCTTTCTGTGAGATGAAAAAGAAATTAAAATAAAAAGACTGCTCTCCGATGAAATTTGTCACATAGTTGATTGAATTTTCCAATTATATTCATTTGTTGACCTTCTATACTTATGGAAAATGATGATAACAACACACAATGACTTTTTCTAGAATTGGGAAAAAATTATGTTTAGTGATATACTTCTAAGCAGACAAAGACAATTACTACAATTAATTGTTGGCGCTATTTTGGTGTGTAGTATGATGAAAATAAATATCACACCAAATACGATTATTTTCTGTTACGATGCCGTTCTTACATACAAATGGTTTTCTCGATGTTTTTTTACCTAGTTCTAATACTAACAAGTATCATGTTTAAACTCGTATTTCAGTTCCCAATATTGTTTTTGCATCTATTATTGTTTATGTTTCAATATTACCTTTATCTTTATACCTTATTTTTTCACATTGTTAGTCGTATTTTTAGAATATGATTGTTTTTCTTTTGGTCCGTGAAGTGGAAAAACTAATACTATGTTAATGTTTAACGCTGATCTCTTAGATTTAAAGGATGAATTGCATCTAATTTTTTTGAACTATTAGTTTTGCTCAATAATTTTATCATTTCATCTCCATGTGCAGTATCAATTGCTTCTTAATCACTTATCCCAGCAACGATACATTCAAAAGAAGCAAGAAATTTTTCACTTTGAACACCTGGACATTGCTCATTCGTTAATTTGAATTGTATAATTCTTTGCTTATCTAGTTTGGTGAATGTTCTATAATCGCATACTGGACTAGGTTCTTTTGAATGGTTTATTTTGAGCGCTTATTTTTGGATTTTACAATAATAATGACCAATAGCTCACATTTATTCAATAACCATCCTCTAAATTTATTGATTGATACTCCACAAAATCGTAAAACCAATTCACCTAAGCTTTTCTCGAATCATCCTTTTCTCAACGGATATTTATCGTTTAAGAGCGACATACAGTGGGCCGAATGATCGAATAGCGGAAAAAATTCCATATCTGGAGAACGGATTAACATAGAAACCTGGGGTTTGTCTCATTCGGCAAAAAAATACATCAAGTTAAATTGTTATATGTTGTTATTATCAAAAAAAAATTGCAGCAAGTATTTGTAATGCATATTTAAATTAAATAATGATTGCAAATATGAATTCAATTAAAATTAAAACTTGTAGAAACCTGTAAATCATAAAACTGGGGATTTAAAGTCAAAAGTTGGTCAATTTGAAACAAAACCTTACGATTTCAAATTAAACGGAATTAGATTAACAATTCTTTAGATGTATCAATGATTTTCAGGTGCTTTTTCTTAGGTTAATGTCTCATATTCGTAATAAAAAGATTCGAAGTCACCAGTAGCTTGTGAAACACGTCTTCGTTGGTAGATATATACGAGATATTTTCCGGTTTCTGACAAGTAATTTTTATTCCCATTTTTTTGTGTCTCTCCCGAGACAATATTCCGGTTGGGGGAATTGACTTTTGCACTATTTCTTAGTGCTTATTTACAATTCGTAACTTATAACGTTATAAAGTTCTTTAATTTATGTGTTTTTGTTACCCAGTGTGTCTCAGATGATCATCATAACTAAGAAAAAAAATTGATAATTTTCATCACTCATTTAGAGTAGTGTGTAATTTGGTCTTGACTTGACAATTATTCTGACAGAGGGCCTAAATTATTGGTAATACCCTTGGAACAGAGAAAAATCATGCTGTTCCTAGATCCTGTAACTTATATAGTGACAAAGTAGATAATCGAAATCAGTACTTCCGAATATCGATTTTTTTCCGCTCTGGTACTGCTGTGCGACCACTTCTCTTCATCGGGCTATTAATAATCACACGAATGATGGGAATAATAAACTGTTTTAGCAAAAAAATTTCACCACTATGATGAAGACATTATTGGTGTGTATCGTGCATTATTTTGAGTAGCCGTTTTGCTAAAATAAAGAAACAGTTATTGGCATAACGTACAGAAATATGAGAAAAGTTACATGCATGTCGCTACTGAAAACCTGGGTTAGTACGATATTTTGAAATTTTGTCCATATTATCATTTCCTTTATCACAGAAATTTCAAAATAGATTAAAACCAAAGGCAGCATTAGAAAACGACCGATGAAAATTATTAATCGTGAACTTATTGTGCTAAATATAAGGAAATCTATTCATAGAAAACGTCACAGTGTTCCTTCATGACAATGAAAACAAGAAGTGAATGTTTAAGTAGGAATATCTGGAACCGTTGGTGATATTCACACTGAATACACTGTTTACACCACCCCTATACCAACACTTACAGTGTCTAACGCGCGTTTCGATAACCAAATGATCGTCTTCAGAGACTGAAGGTAAACTAAAATCTAATGATTTAACTTACCTGTTTTCCCACCACGAAACCTCCCACGAAAATTAATTCCAGCGGGAATATTCACATTTATTCCTTGACTACTAAACTATAGAGTAGGGTCTAAGGTCCTTTGTCCGTATTTAAGCTACTCTTACATTGAGCTTTCAAATGCATCCAACAATTTATTATTAGATACATTTTTCAACAATTTTACAATATCAATATTTATGTCATGGTTATGACTGGCAGCATGATCGGCAATACCCGATTTTCCGGTTCGTCCATATTTTAAATTTCATATATACCACTCTTTTCCTAATTTGGTATTTTATCCTTAGGATTGCCCAACAATTGTTTTAATGTGTTGTTGAATTGATAAACCAATTTAAAACCCATTTTGTTAAATATTCCTTTCAATCCTTTTGTATAAATAGGATTGAAAGAAATCAGAGCAAATTTTTCTTGTTTTTTACTTTGGGTTTAGAAAAAAGTGGTTTCACACAGAGATTTATTAAACCTATGACGATGAATTAACCTATTTACAATTATAACCGTTGAGTGCAGCTAAATCCTCAATAAAGGCTTTTTCCTTATTGTACCTCTCGATGGTAAGTTAAATGTGAGTTAACCGATGTACCAAGATATGGAGACTGTCCATGTTAGATACAATGAAAAGAATCAGCCGGTGTGTACCTGCAGGTAGCGGTATTTTTCCTAAATGCATCAAATACTAGCCTATTACTATTCCTAATCACTAAAGTATCTAAAAACGGTAACTGTCCATTATTTTCATAGATGAACTGAAAAATTACTCATTACTCTAAATGAGTGATGAAAATTATTAATTTTTTTCCTAGTTATGATGGTCATCTGAGACACACTGGGTAACAACAACAAATTACAGTACTTTACAACCTTATAAGTTACGAATTTTAAATAAGCGTTAAGAACATCTATGAAAAGCTCCGACTTCCTCGAGATGTGGAAGGTCACTTTTCAAACTAGACTTATTAAAAGACACATTAGAGCAAAAGTTATTTGCCTTTATCTGCCTATCCGATCATAACACATAACACAAAGAAAAGGAAGGTTTAGGTACATCCAATTAGCTTGAATATTTCTACTATACTGGGATTCACTAAAATTTTATTGCATGGTGCTGAAATAGTACGAAAGTCAATTCTCCCAGTCGGAATATTGTCTCGGAAGAGACACAAAAAAGTGGGAATAAAAATTACTTGTCAGAAACCGGAAAATATCTCGTATATCTACCAACGAAGACGTGTTTCACAAGCTACCGGTGACTTCGAATCTTTTTATTACGAATATAAGACATTAACCTAAGGAAAAGCATCTGAAAATCATTGATACATCTAAAGAATTGTTAATTCAGTTCCGTTGAATTTGAAATCGTAAGTTTTTTTTCAAATTGACCAACTTTTGAATTTGAATCCCCAGTTTTATTATTTACAGGATTCTACAGGTTTTAATTTTATTTGAATTCATATTTGTGATCATTATTTAATTTAAATATGCATTACAAATACTTGCTGCAATTTGCGTTGATAATAACAACATCACAGTTTAACTTGATGTATTTTTTTGCCCAGGTTTCTATGTTAATCCGTTCTCGAGATATGGAATTTTATCCGCTATTCGATCATTCGGCCCACTGTCTGTAGCTCTTAAATAATCAATATCCGATGCCAAAAGTATTATTCAAGAAAAGCTTAGGTGAATTGGTTTTACGATTTTGTCGAGTATCAATCAATAAATTTAGAGAATGGTTATTCAATATTTGTGAGCTATTGGACATAATTATTGTAAAATCCAAAAATAAGCGTTCAAAATAAAGCATTCAATAGAACCTAGTCCAGTATGCGATTATAGAACATTTACGAAACTAGTTAAGCAAAGAATTATATAATTCAAATTATCGAATGAGCAATGTCCAGCCGGGATGTACCTGTAGGTAGCGGTGTTTTTTCTAAATACATCAAATACTAGCCTATTACTATTCCTAATTACTACGGTATCTAAAAACGGTAACTATCTATTATTTTCCATTTCATAGGTGAACTTTATTGATGGATATTTGGAGTTGAGCTCCAAAATGATATGGCAAAAATATCAACCATATACCTTTACCATACACTGGCAAAATACTGAAAATCTAGACTGATTTGCTTTTCAAAATGACCGGTTCAGCCATAAACGGTGATAAACAGCTGCCCATTGCTATTCTTCGTCTTGATTGTAGAATTCATTCTTGTACTAGAAATAATTTTGTTCCATACATATTTTTGTTAACTGTAAATATTCTTCGATTACATCAGCTCCCAAATTATGAACTCTCAGTAAGTTTTCAAGGTACTCCAAGGTATGAGAGATCGACGCGCTGGAAAATAATGAATTTACATCAAATGAGATTAAAATTTCCCCATCTTCAATTTATGTAGTCTTCACTCTGTTGATTCCCGCCAAGGAAATTTTCCCGCTGGAATTAATTTTCGCAGGTACAGGTGATTCAAGTCATTGGGTTTTAGTTTACCTCCAGTCTCTGAAGACGATAACTTGATTATCGAAACGCGTGTCAAACAGTGTAATTGTGAGTGTTGGTGTAATGCATGCTGCTATGAATGAAATCTATTTTACGACTAACAAGGAGGGACATTTTTATTCGTTATTGACTGGACATCTAGTATGACATATTTATATTTTTGTCCTACAATATATGTTGATGGAACTTTTTACTAATGTAAGGTTCTTCACACAGTTCTTTACTATACATACAGTAGAAAATGGTCCTTTCATATCTTTATTTTCTATGATTTCGCCTAATAATCAGTTGACTGTGAATTGATTATTGTAATAAAATAGGTTTCTCTATTTCAAATTGTTTACGACTTTGAAATGATTATGCAACAAAGTGCAAGCAGTGTTTGGTCCGAAATGGAAATAATTAGCTGTCAGTTTCTAACATCCACCATAGGGGTTAATACAAGAGTCTGGGGATGGCCGTTAGTTACAATGGTCTTGGGGAATGCCACATCCACATCCTAATGGAGTAGATTCATGCTTTATTGAGGATATGTTCACAATAGTACTTGAGGAATAGCAAATAATGAAATAGGCTATTTATTTAGTCGATAGTTACATATCAGAGAACGCAACTCTTTCACCAAAATTATGGGCTTGAGTACGACAAAACGTGTAATTGATGCTTGTGAATTTTTTCATAGAAACTTCAATTCACACTTTTATAGCCTCCAATATTTTGAGTTATGTTTGGAAGATGTATAAATCCAAATTTATATAAAATTGAATAAATTTCATATTTCACAATAAAAGAATTAAATTGAGAATCAAAGAAATCAGAGCATTAAAGTAGAAGAATGATAAATTTCGAGAAAAAATGTAAATAAAATTATATTCACAATTTATTAATTAAATATTTGTTCTGAAATTGTCAGATATCTGTCTGTCTATCTGAATATGAGCACCTAAAGTTAAATGTATCCGTCGCGCCGAAATGACAGTTTGAAAAATATCAAAAATGTTATGTTTAAAATTTTTTGCAAAATGGATTAATTTTGCGACGCAATGTAGATAAAATTTGTATATTCAGCCGTTAGACGGGCGCTCACGACATTCAATAATCCTCTCCTAATGAGTTGAATATTTTTTTTTCCATGTTTTTTCAATAAATATACTTTTCACCTCGTGATTTCTATCTTGTTATTTATGAATTGAAATATGACACTTATTTTTTTTCATTTTGTACATCAGTTGTTTATCTGGGATATTTTTTTAACAAGACACGAGCTTTTAATGACTAGCACCTGTTGGTTATGTTTAATAAAAGAAATAAAATTCTCAAAATTTTCTTTATCCTCTTTCGAATTCAACACCAGTTTATTGAATATATAATTTGTATTAGATATATCAATATTCAGAAGTTGTGATGTTATCTCGTACATTAAGAAACTTCGGTAACATTAGAACGAAGTTTCAGAACTTATACCATATGACTTAGGAAACTGTTGAACTTTTTCTAATATATACAGCAAGCAGTGCCGGAATGGCTCTTTAAGAGTCTTATCATATAAATTCGATCAATATAATATATTATGATATAATATAATATATATTATATTACTGTAATAAAAAATAGTGCAATCAACAATGTGAGCTTTCCGATCCTTTACCAATTCATTTATTTTTCAGTTTATTTTCTCCTTTCTTCCTCTTTCTTCTGCTACTAGTCTTCCTCTCCTATCTGTTTTCTTGCTTCTGTCACTTTTATTTTCAGTTTTTATGGGTCTGTTCCAGTTTTAACAACTTTTAACTATTTTCTTTTCTATTGGTTTTTCTTGGTATATTTCTTGATTGTTTCATCTCTGATTCTATTATTCTATTCTATGTCTCTTTGTTCATTACTCAGATTCCACTCTCATAATTATTAACTTACGTAGTGTTGTCAAGGTGTATACCTTCATTTTTATGTCAACTTAGTATATTTGATTGGCTTTCCTCACCCTGTTCGCTATCTCTATGTGTATGCTTAGATCTTTTGTAAAAATTTTCATATATTCCTTTTACATTTCTATTATTCATCTGGATTTTCTATTTTGTTCTTCTCTCTCCAATTTATGCTTCATTAAAATTCCTAAAGTATTTATAAATGATATTTCATAGCACTGCTTTTCCCTACAAGTCGTTAATCCCTTAATTTAATTCATTGCGTTCCCGAAATCTCATGTAAATTTTTAATAAATGCAAATTCATGCATTGGTGGGTAGATTTCCGGTAAGTAGGATTTTTTTTAATATCACACCTGCAATCGTAATGATTTGAAGATGACCTTGAGATACTCGATATTATTTTAATTACTTCATTAATAGGACGAGGAAAATTTGTATCAACAGATTTGTTTTTAAAGCATGATAATCATATTTGAATTGAGGGTGAGGCGAAAAGGTAGATTAATATTTTAAACCTTTTATTCTAGCACGATTCTTCAGATACTCTATGTTATTTTAATTACTTCATTAATGTGACAAGGAAAATTTGTATCAACAGATTTGTTTTCTAAGCATTATAATTACATTTAAATACAAGGTGAGGCAAAAAGGTAGACGAATAGAATATTCTAGCATGATTAAAATCAACTTCTCAGCATTCTGAAGTGAAAAAGTGTATATAAATTATCAATACTCAAACAAATTGTATAAGATTTCATAATAAGAGAAAACAATTTAAATTAGATAAAAGTTGTGAATAAATTATTGTTCAGCAAAATAAATATTATCAAACTGTTTTTTTGTTACGTATTTGGATTATACCACCTTTGAGGAAAGTAATGGAGGTCGGTTTCAGTTTACGACTCCTAATTATAAAGAAAAAATCATAATCTGTGAACCAAAATTGCGACGTATGGATCCTGATAGCACAGTATTATTTTCTTGACTATCATACACCTATCAGCAGTAGATAACGATGACATCGCGACAATGCAATTTCTATCGTAACTGTAACAACTATGTTAAATAAAAATATGCGAAATGCGTGAGAAAAGTAATGAAATTTAGCAGTGTTAAATAGTAGCTTCTGCGATGTGGTCTCTTTGGGCAACTATGAGAGAGAAATGCTTTATTGTCAAAAAATTGTTACCATTTGTAAACAAAAGCTTGAAAAACTAATAATCAAATAAAGATGAAACAAATAAAATAAAAGTTCAATATACTAAAGAAAACCACAATGGGTAATAGGAGATAATTAGTAAATAAGTCCAAAATTTGAACAGTATGCAGCATGTCCACAATTAAATATTATTATTAGAATAGAAGTCGTTTAGAGTATGAGGCAATTTCCAGTAAATATGCCCTCAAATGATTTCAATTGGCAAGTGATTGTGCATTTTTTTGCATTTTCAAATGTTGAGCCCTTACTAACTCTGAACGTGGAGTAAGTAGGTAAAGTCAAGCTTCTTGTCCAAAGATGAATAAGGAAGGAAGAGTCAGATTTTTTAATCTTTTAAAGAAGTCCCTGCAGTGAGTTTTGCTGTTTAGTCCGAGTAAATATCTAACAGCTCTCTTTTCTGGTTTGAAGATTCATTCCAGAAGGGAAGGGCAAAAAGGCTGCAATGTATTTTTATATGACTTTGGTTCTAGAAACGTTGAGACAGAAGATTGGAATCGCACCATGTTTTAAGGGTGATTAGGTCACTAGATATGGTGGTGAGATCAGAGTTGCTCCAAGAGTGTCTGTCGTCTTCAAATAGACATATTTTACCACTGATGTCTAGATAGGCGAAGTCGTTTATAAACATAAAAAACGAAAGAGGGCCTAGTACTGAGCCTTGGGGCACTCTACATTCTATTGGCTGACAAGAAGACATCGTTGTATCAACTTTAACAAGATGACTTCTGTTGGTAAGGTATGATTTGAACCAGGTGAGATGTATTCCCCTGGAACCATAGTACTGCAATTTGTTGATTGAAATATTATGATTAACTCAGTCGAAAGCCTTAGAAAAATCACACAAATTTGTTGTAGTGTAGTGATGGCTGATTAGGCTAGAGTAGACATTATTTAGGAGGGAGAATATAGCATCATTTGTGCATTTGTTACCTAAAAACTGAAAAAGATAGGTAGTATTTTATATTTGAACAGAAATGAAGCCTCTTTTTATCCAATCTTTCTATGATCTTAAATAACGTGGGAAGGAGTGCAATTGGGCGATAATTCGATGCTTGATTTTTATCTTTTCCTTTATCTAGAGGTATAACTATAGCCATCTCAAGGCAATGGGGAAAAGTACCATCTTAAATTGAAACGTTAATTAAAGTGGTGAGGTGATTTAATGTGCAATCGGGCAGACTTGAAAATATTTTTAGCATTAGGATGAAAAGGAGTTAAAGAATTTGTTAAATTTTTGGCTACACTCACAAAGTAATTATTGAGGTTATCAAGTGAAGTAGAGATTATGCTCGATGAAGAAGGCTTACTTCTTTCATTCACAATGGAACATTTCGAGAATTGGAGAGTCTCCTATTAAAATAAATATATTTGGCAGCTTTTATTATCTTGATGAATGATGAATTTTTCTGTATAGTTTCACGTCATTTTTGAAGAAGAGACTATCCGAGAATTTCCTTAGTTTCCACAGTTTTTTGAATGCTCTCCAGAGTTTTTGAATACCATGTTTCAATTTCAAAAAAAAGTTTATAATCAGTTAGATAGAGGGATTGAGAAGCAACATAAATGCGTTTTGAGGAGAGAAAATTCATTAATGTAAATGTAAGGTAAATAAAATATGGAAAATCAGGATGGTTATTGTCTTTTATTTCCTCATCAACATGTCTTTGTTCGAAGGGACGATTGAGTATGCAAGTCCTCTCTTTGCTACTAATTGTATGAAAATTGTATGTTACAATCTTCATATTCAACTCTCCATTCATCATAGATACTTATGGTTAAATGAATATCTGATCCAATAAGGTTTCACAAGTCAACTTTTCTCCCAGTAACTCAAGGTCTTTTCGGTTTTCCCACGTAAAACTTGTGCTCTTGTTGAGCAATACCTCGTATAATAGAATAACTCAAGAAAATTTAAGCTATCAAAAGGCGAGTAGAGAAAAACAATTGAAATGACACAAAAAGAGGCACAATATTCTTTACGGGAGGCTGTAAAGATAAAATTATAAAATATTTCATATACCTACTTTCGAGAACTTTTTCTCATATTTTAAAGTTTAAAGAGATCCTTGAACAGCTTTTAAAACGATTTGGATTGTTCTTAGAAGTTAGCAATTTATATTCGCTTAGTAAACTTGCTCAATATACTCTTTAAAAGAATAAAATAAGAAAAGAAGTTGATTTATATATTACGGATAAAGTAATTTAGAATTACAAAATTAAATACCTTGTGTTTATTTATTAAAATCGACCACAATAACAATAATATGTATGATAAATTTGTCTCCTTGTGAAGATTTGTCGTTCTGTTTCCACTTACCATCGCCGTTTATATTTGTTAATGTAACACCGGATGCTATCAGCCCACAGACCAAGAAGACGCCAAGGTGGTCCTTCTTACATTATAAAGATTGTGCCTAGTACCCGATCAGATATTGAGTACCTACTTCGTATTCGTATGGCCTCAAGTAGTCAATAATTCTTGTGTTTTATATGATTGAATTACTCCGGGCAGCGTATTTACAGAGAGGATTGACAAATAATGAGGCAATAATTTATCTTCAACCATTTCGTTAACAAATGCTAATAGGTTGTTTGAATTCTAATAAGTTCGCGTATTTAAAAATCAGTGAAAAAGACAAAGAGAAAGGGGTAATCGAAATTTATGAATATAATGAATAAATATTCAAATTTCTATCACAAAACTAATGCTGACTGATCTAGATCAAGAACTCCATCCTGTTCTAATATGTTATATGTTATAATTGAATTTTAAGTTTGGTAAATGTGCCGGTTATTCATTTCTTGGAAGTTTTGCTGATTTTTTGTGACCTATGCACACGTTTATGTGTTTGTGACAATTTCTAAGAGGGTCTTTTTGTTTCTTTACGATAAATTAGAGACTTCCAGGAAACCGAAGATACTAGAATATGATGTTAGTGTATATAAAACGAATCTCTCGCAGATAGACGAGATTAGTAAACACTTTTATGTCATATTGAACACATCGGGATAATGCCAAGTAAAATAAACGGTATATATGAATAAATCAGGTCAATCAACAGCTCAGTGTGCTGAAAGTTGATGGATAGTTTAATGCGTTAAGTGTTACTAAAGAGTTAGGGTGTAAATTATAGCGATTAATTAGTACATAAATAAATTACGTAAATAAAATAAATAATAAATTGATGACTCAAAACTGTTTAAATAAGAAGAATGTGAAATTAGTGTTAGGTGGGGAGCATTACAAATAAATATACAAATATAAAAATGGCTGAGAGACTGAAAGTGATGAACTAAAAGCGGAATTGGAAAATCGCTAGCTGGAAACGTTAAGTAAAAAGAGTGATGAATTAGTAGAAAGACTCAAAGTGGCACTGAAAAGTTACGGATTTGATCCAGGAAACGTTTCTATCTGAAGACGAGGCTTCCACCTTATTTTCGTCGATTACTGTCAGAAAAGAAACGTTTCACATTATGAAGAACGATATTTCTGCTAATATGAACTACAAGATTTATGAAATGTCGAGCAGTATTTCTTCTAATATGGAGTAGAATATTTCAAACATAAAGAACGATATTTTATTATTGCAAATTGACATTGCCGCTGATGTCGAAAATAAATGTCATATCGGATAAGATAACGATGGAGAAAAAATTGAGGAGCTAGACGAAAAGATAACAAATTCAAGAACACAAGATATTCCAGGAGAAAAAGAAGAAGATCGAACATATGGAACTCAAGACAGAAGACATTGACAGTCAATGCCCTAACGTATTACGGTAATACGTCATGGACTAATTATGTGTAACAGTTTGAAGCAGGTACTATTAATTGGTCCGATAAGAAAAAAGCTATGGGCTTAACTATCGCACTGCGAGGAAACGCTTTAAATTTACACCATACGATACATCTGGAAGAAACTGATGAGTTAGAGCTACTAAGAAAATAGTCACAAAAATTTAGAACTCTTGTACCAATCTCAGCTGAAGAGCTGAAGACAGAAACGTGACGAAACCCTTCAAAAGTATGAAGTAGATAATATCCGAATTGTCCGACTTGTTCTTCCATCAGCACCAGGGAACGCTTACGCGACCACCACATACGGAGGGCGCTTTGTTTTCCTTATCCAATTATTTTGGTAGATGTCATTACTACTGCTCTTGAATATGAAGCAACATAATCATAATTACATTAAATTACAATGAAATATCAATTTAATGCTGTTGTCGTTGTATGCTTACGAATCGATTTTTCCAATCTCTTCGACTCGTCTAATCTAATTTTCCTACACGGTCAATCATGAATGAAAAAATCGAATTGTAATTCCTGCTTATACCATACTGTTGCTGCTACTAGGGCAATAAAGTAGTGAAGCATTTGATGATCTTGGACGATTTCATCTTCGCCCTCGCTAATTTGAAATGTTAATTGTCTATTGTTAACTAAAACTCTATACTGCTATAAGGAAGTGGAACAATTCCCACTGGTTGACGTTAGTGTTGATAGATGTTTAGTACCAGAAGAACGATCATCGCAGATTGCCAATGAAGGATCTATTAAAAAAAGTAATCAGTACAGATATTCAACTCAGTGTGATCTCATCAAACGTCTGAGTTGAAATTTTTAAAACCGTTGCTGACATTCATACTGAACACACTATTTACACTGCCACTCCACCAATTCAGTCTCTGAAATCCATAACTTGGTTATTGAAATGCACGCCAGACAGTGTATTTGTAAGTGTGGGTGTAGCGGCGATGTAAACAGTGTGTACAGTATTTTTTAATTATCTCCATGCTCACACCAGATTCATCCCAGAATTTTATACTTCATCTGTTCGACTTCACTTGATCAAGTCCGCAAAAATTTTCTCATAAGTTAGGAGGTAGGTAATTATCAGCAATCGTTGAAATATATATCAATTTTCTATGAAATAAATGCAAAGAAGTTTTTGAAATAATGTGGTTAATCTACATCAATAGGTACCCAAAATGAAAATTTGTCTCTTGATTGACTTCAACAGGAGGAGATAATATCAATAATTGCACACGATATACATTCATCCTCGAGATTGATTTAACTCTGTAGTACTATTAAAATAGAAAGTATTTGAAAGACGCACCTTGGTGAGAAACGTTTGCTTACTTGCCTGGTCAATTTTTAGGCTTGCCTATAATTGACAGTTTTTTATCCTTGGTGCATCAATACTTTTTTTAATATAACATTCTTACACTTCAATCATTGATTTATTCTTCCCTTTCTATATACATGCAAAGAATCAAACATTGAATCATATTAAACGTGATTATTTATTTAATAGATTTTTTTTTAATTTCAATTAGAACAGAACTCAGCACCTGTTATTACGGTACCGGCGTATCGAAACACCTGTTTGGTACTCCCATCACAAATGTAAATCCCTCGAAGAGTAATTGGTTTTTGCTTTGCTATTCAAATTACTTGGTTCCGTTTTATGTAGAAAATAAAATGAGATAATCAGCGAGACGGTGGAAACAAATTCTATTTATTATGCAGGGTTCATTTGCGACATAATTTAATATACCAACTAAAGGAGACATACGATGGTTGTCTTAAGTTTCAAACCATAGATAATTTGTTCCATTTTACATCGGTCATTTTTCAATTCTATACGCTGTTTGCAGCAGTTTAACCCCTCCAAATAATAATTGCCGTTTTTACTCAAACTAGGTGTTCACGTATGCGATAACGATAGTTCTGTCTCCTTAGATAGTTCCTAGCTCCTATTTCATTCCCATAGGCGTATAAATTTAAACCCAATCATTTATTTACAACTCGATATTTAATTTTTTTCAGTTTCTGAAAAATCTACGCAATGACTTACTTATATGATTGTTGAACAGACACTAAGTACAAACAGAAACTAAGTACAAAATGACTGAAATTTTAGTGAGAGAAACAATCTTCGTAGATGTAATTGAAAATTTCACGGTAGTATAAAGTTTAGTGTTAAATTATATACAGATACGCCTGGATGAGGAGTAAAAAAAATGACAGTTTTACTGGATATAAGATATTTAGCAAAGTTATCTTTTGCTCGAGGAAACATTTTAGAAGAACAACGCATTGCTACATTAAACTCACTTAATGGACAGAACATTGTGAATATTGGATGATTTCATCTTAAATTATCTTTTCTAGTCGTCAACAGTTGATTTTTCAATATCTTCATGTTTAATACGTATTTGAGACTACCAGCACCAATCTTAGAATCTTCACGAGCCAGTAGTTTATTAAATTGTTTTATAAGATCACTGTAAAATCTAAGTAACGCGAGGCGTCAATCAAAGGGATACAATCTACCCCAGTACCAATAGTTTTTCACCCCAGAATTCGACTGGTACGATTTGCTATTAATAATCCAAACGAATTTACTGCAATGCTTGAAGAGCTGAGTGTAGTATGAAGTAAAATGGAATTGATTATGAACCTCTTTAAACCTAGTGATGGTGATAGTGAACAAATCAGAAACGTATAGAATTATGAAGAAAGAATCAAGCTACCGAAGTACAAAAGAAAAAAGAAAAATTGGGATTAATCTTCCAGAGATAATAAACCTATAAATCTGAAAAATAAAGTGTACAAGGAATGTGAGGATGTACTGAGAAACTACGAATCAATCAAAGAGCGAAGGACAGGATGATGTTTAATAACAGTTTGCGGTACCGGATCAAGAATTAGAATATCCGGAAGAAAACCAGAATGATATTCTTAGTTGAGAGAATGGTTACAACGAAAAGACATCAAGATGAACATATTTAGCCATATGTTGCATTGCAGGAGCTTTTTTTTAGAGGATAACAAATAGCTCAGAATAGTATGGAAATACCTTCATGAGACTTGCCCCCATAAAGGTTAAGAAGAGAAAGAAATATTATAGCGAGAGAAGTGCAATTGTTTTGACTACAGTATCAAAGTATATCATTTGTTTCAAATAATCTTTATCCAAACGTTCGACTCTAATTTTTGGTACCTAATAGTTAATTCAGTTTTGGTAGTTTATATTACTTCAACATATTCTTTTTTTATTGTGTTATAAATTTGTTTGTCTTTTTCCACTTCCAATAATTCTCTCTTCATTTCCAATTTTTGCTATGTTAGTTGAATGGTCAAAGTTTGATTCAAACTTTTTATTCGGTATTTTATATCTTTTGATTCTTATGACTCTATTGTCTTTGATAAATGTTATCCCTTCCTTTATCTTTGTATTTTTGGTTTCTTTTATAGTATTATTTTTTTGAAATTATATTTTGTTTAGAAATGATTTTTGCTGAATCCAATTCAGCGTGACATGAAACGTTGCATTCTGTTAGTACTCCATGGATTGTTCTTTGCTTCATCCTTCTAATAATACACGATGGAGAATATTTCATTCTAAAAATAATTGAAAAAATATGGTAATTTATCATAATTAATCCCTTTATAATAGTTGAGCTTTCTCCGCACCTGAAAATTGACGAACCTCCTATAATAAAACTGACATGTTCTCAGCATGTACTTAGCATGTTTTTGTAAATGATTCGTCGTGACCCGCTGTGGGAGTGTAACATACCGAAGGCGAGTTATCAATATGTCCTATTACAATATAACGTTTGTGAGGAATTTAAATTATTCTTATTTACGAGTAAACCAATATTCAAATCGTTTTTTAATACACAAAGTTGTTAAGAAACAACAGGCTATAACTAATTCACGATTGACACTAAGCAGTTTAAATGTGTTTCACAATCTTTAACAGTTTTCTAATTACTGTACACAAATTAAAAGAAAGAGTTCGATTGAGGATTCTTTGGTTCCATTCCAATCTTGTTCATTAATTATTCATCTGCTCCTTGAATTTACCAATATAACAAACTGTTCTTGTTTTATTCTATTATTTATTTTATCATCACCTTTTCCCAGCTACTCTAATTTGTAGAAACTAATATAGACGAAATTCGAGATCACACCAATTCTTGTTTGTTTCAAATTTATCGCAACGAAAGTTTTTTTATGCTTACAAGACTTTTTGTTAAGAAAGTCAAAATTTTCTTATGAAATTCATACATAAGCCGCAATAAAAAATATGTCAACTAAGTGCGATTGTCTAATAAAATCATATTATTCTCATACGAAGTGTAATCGAGGAGAAGCATCGATGAGCTTGAGCCCATTACAGCTAGTCTGCTACTACAACCGGTATAGTGCGATAGTTTGTACTGTATGTCGTGAAACATGAATTTTGAAAAACTCATAAAGTTTTGGTTTGAATTAAAAAAGTATCAAATATTCACAAGAAATCTTGACAATATGTCTCTGGTGATGAAGAATTGACTTTGAAGAGGGTTTACAAATGTTATTATAATATGTTCTAGGTATTTTGGCAAAGGATAATTAGAAACTTGTAAGCAGATAGAGTTAGGATGGGAGAGAAGATCCAGTCATGAAATATACACACTTTTCAATGAGTCACCAATCGGCGCTTTTATAAAGACAAGATTACAATGGCTCGATCACTTAGAACGAATGGACGAATACAGAAAAAAAGTTGCATGGAAGATACCAGAGGGCAAGAGGAAAATATGTAGACCAATAAAACGGTGGAGGGAAGTAGTAGAAGAAGACCTTAGAGAGATAAACGTCTGTATATAAGTCTATGTATACATAAGTATACGTAAGCTCGGAAAATATATTGAAGTTAGTCCACTTTAGTGTTTCCTTGCCACGTTCCCAATAAAAGCTACTCATAATATAGCTGGCAAAGACTTCTTTACAATTTACAAACACACACAAAGACACACACACACACACACACACACACACACACACACACACACACACACACACATATATATATATATATATATATATATATATATATATATATTATATATATTATATATATTATATTCATGTTTCAAGTTTCAAGTAGGTATCGAACTTTGATTATTGTGTTACTCCTCGCCATTCTCGACATCAAGACCAGCGCGCAGCGTCCATATACCTAAAAGGTGTATTCTAGCTCAGAAAAAATAAGTAGCTTGTGGAACTCAGATCCAAAGTATTCAAAAGAGCCAAATGTCTTCTCTCCATTTACTAATTGTCATCGTGCATTACATGAACAAGTCCATGTTTTGATTAAGCACTCAATGATGTCGGTCAGAGAGCAAAACATACATGATCAACCGCCAATTTTAGACGTCATTTGATCGCTTCGGCTTTCTCAATGAACCATCAGTTTTCCATATATTTTCTTTATACACTATAATATATTGATATTGTTTATGCTTGAGGATTTTATAAATAATTAATACGAATTATGGGCGTAGAAGATGATTTGGATGGATTTTATGGTTCACTAGATATTGAGATACCCAACAATGAAGTTTCATAATGTTTTGAGTTAGTAATAAAGTAGTATTTGTATTTTCAATACGTTTTGTTGAATTATTAATATCGTCCATTTCATCATCATAAAATTCCTTAGTTAATTCTATTTTGGTAGTAATCATTCACATGAAAAAAGGATTGAATACAATAAATACATTTTTCATTGAAATTGTCATATTTTTCAATTTCAAAACATGGCACATTGTTATACAATATACAGTGCTTTTCAGATAAAAGTATCCACCTTTAATAACTTTTGTAATACTGGTATTTAGAAAAAATCCAACAACACGTCAATTTATGTTGGAAGGAGCAAGCATTATGGCTTATTTAAACTTACTGGAAAATCCACCCCCTCACCCCTAGCAGCATCCCCTTTATTTTTTTAAATTACTTTTCATATTTTTTATGTAAAATTTGGATACTCCTCTTTGAGCTGTTTTCAAAAATGTATAATACTTGTAGGTTAAAGTGGTTAGTTTATGAGATAAACAATTTTTCTTTTAGGAGCACAAATTTTACTTATTATTTACTTTCACCTTATTTGCCTGTACTAAAATGGGTTGTACAACAGTTCAAACTCTTTAATCTTTTTAACTGTGCTATTTATTATGAAGTTACAATAAGTGTTCAAAATGAGTACCATTCACTTCCATACAATGGTATAATCTATTTTGAAATGCCTCTCTGACATTGCTTAATACGGCTGGATTTAATTGTCGACATTAATTTTCTATCCTCTCTCGAAAATCATCCAGAGATTCTGGTTGGGTAGCATAAACTTTTGTTTTTAAATACCCCCATAAAAAGAAGTCTAGGGGTGTTAAATCCGGTGACCTAGGTGGCCACTCCATAATCTGCCCCCTTCTACCTATCCAACGAGCGGGGAATGTTTCGTTTAAAAATTGTCGGTGAGGCATAGCATAGTGTGGGGGAGCTCCGTCTTGTTGAAATACCAGTAAATCTTCGGAAAGGTTATCATCATTTTCTATTATTGTTGTAATACGTGGGTCAACCCCTTCCCTGAGTAACTCAAGATATGATTCACCATTTAAATTTCCGTTGATGAAGAAAGGTCCGACAATGTGGTCACCTAGGATACCACACCAAACGTTTAACTTTTGGGGATGTTGTGTATGGAATTCACGCATAATATGTGGATCACTTTCAGCCCAATATCTACAATTATGCCTACTTACTAAGCCATTTAATGACCATGAGCATTCATCAAAAAAGCAAATATTGTTTAACAATTGTGGATTGTTATTGATAATTTGCGCCATTGATTCGCAAAACTCTAGACGACGATCAAAATCATCTTCATTCAACTCGTGCACCAACTTAACTTTGTATGGGTGGTACTTGAATTTATGTAGAACTCGGAAAACTGTAGAAGATGAAACACCGATCGCTCTACTTATTGTTGACAACGATTGGGGTTGTTGAGCCTCTAAGCTGACTTGCCCTAAAATTGCCACTTGGATTGCTTCGTTATTTACGAGTCCCTCTCGCTTATGCACTTTATTGCAAACAGACCCTGTTGTGGTAAATTTTCCATCAGTTGAATTACATACTTATGAGTTGCATGTCTTCCGTCATGTAATTCGTTAAATATTCTAGCAGCAGCTCTTGCACAATTATTATTTTGGTAGTATAAACCTACAATTTCAATTCTTTCTTGCAAAGAGTAAACCATTTCAGAGAAACAAAATAAATAATGTATCAAATTACACTATCAATAGTGACTACAAATTCTAGTTGACAATGTCAAACTTTAATAAAAAGTAGAGTTTTTTGTTGTTTGGATTTTTTAAGTAGAATAAATAGCACAGTTAAAAAGATTAAAGAGTTTGAACTGTTGTACAACCCATTTTAGTACAGGCAAATAAGGTGAAAGTAAATAATAAGTAAAATTTGTGCTCCTAAAAGAAAAATTGTTTATCTCATAAACTAACCACTTTAACCTACAAGTATTATAAATTTTTGAAATCAGCTCAAAGAGGAGTATCCAAATTTTACATAAAAAATATGAAAAGTAATTTAAAAAAATAAAGGGGATGCTGCTAGGGGTGAGGGGGTGGCATTTCCAGTAAGTTTAAATAAGCCATAATGCTTGCTCCTTCCAACATAAATTGACGTGTTTTTGGATTTTTTCTAAATACCAGTATTAAAAAAGTTATTAAAGGTGGATACTTTTATCTGAAAAGCACTGTATAACACAGTCCGTTTGATCTCTCGTCCTTTGAAATTTTAACAAGTCGGTCATTCTCCATTCTATTGTCTCATGATCTTCTAGTTCTGGCTCATTTCAAGGTATCTAGAACAGCACGTGTCATTCGGATATCATAGCTCCTTGTTCATCTTCGGTCTCTGAAGATATTTTAGATAGTGTTGGTATAGAAATACACAGGGTGTTTAGTCCTTCGTTGCTTATATTTTAATCTTTTTGTGATTTGTTTACATACCTCAAAAATTTATTTCATAAAAGAAATCCTAATAATGTAGCTGCTACTGTTTTTTGTGCTCACTTCTTATTTCAGGTTCCTGTTACTTGTAATGTTATCTCCTAGATATTTAAAATTCAAAATCTGAGGTTTTCATGCTTGTCTTATGAAATTGCCAATCACCTTTTTATGTGTCATCTATATATTCTCATTATGTCGTTATTTTATACTTATTTATTATTTTTCATATTTATTGCTCACCATACTAACAATAAAATCAAGATACATGCCAACAATTGAAAAAAAACGTGAATATTTAATTATTAGTATTCGTTTGCAATATTCCAAGATATACGGATCATTAATAATCCTTAGTATTATCGATATTTACATAACAATGATATAAATCTGTCGCTGGTAATTATTATGGACGATAATCCTTCTCATTCTTAACATTGTAGGATTGTTATGTGACTATATGGTCAAATTATGTACTTGGTTAATAAAATTGTAGTAGGAGGGCCAGAGAAATTAAGTAAATAATCGATACCAGTTATAAAGTTGAAAAATAAAGTAACATTATATGTGAAGTTCCTTGAAATGATTGTTTACAGATGTCTAAATATTTGGAAAATGGATTAAGAGATCATCACAAAAAATTAACCATGAAATATATTTAACATATATTAACACATTTTCAAAACAAAAACTACAACAATTGTTTTAACAAAAATTAAATACATAAAAATATTGATTCTATGATTGATATGAGAGATTTGATTTAATAGTAAAATTTTTAATGATGTGAATTTCTCATGTTTTATCTTTCACATGCGATTATTAAGTTTTATTGAAATACAAAAAATTTGATCTAACTCTGGAAACATTTATATGATTTCAAACATCTTAATGATAAAATTGGCCTTAAATAGGTCGTAACAAGACTGTATTTCCACTGAATACTTAGGAACATTCAATTTATATCGCATTTTATTGCTGACCATGCGATGCTGTAAGTAATATTTATTTGCAGTTACAGAAGTGATAAGAAAACATTAGTATCGTTGGCACCATTATATGTCTGGGAAATATGACTTGAGAAATTTTTATGGGCCGAATTAAGAACATTGCAAGAATAGTTCACTTTTAAGATGATTATTTGTTTTATATTTAGATAACTAGCAAGTTGTAGTGAATGGAAATATTTTTCTATTTCAGAAATAAACTAAATGAAATTAATTTTGAACTACCAATAAAGATTTGAAATAAATTAGAAAAAAGAATTGGCAAACATGGAAATGTGAATATGTGAATAGAGTGTTCTTAATCTGAAAAAAATGTCCTTAAGTGGGAGGTTGAATCATAATGGCAGCAGCTAATAGCGTAGGCCTGAGTGTAAAATAAACAAAAAAGCCCTAGAACCAGAAAAGAAAGAAATAACTAATTCCAAACTATAGAATAATTGACTCAAAATGGACACGAAACTTCATGTATTCAATGACTGAAGTCTGAACACTCAGTAAATATTATTTTAATCCAAAAACATTCCACATGCATATTCAAATGAAAATCTTGATACAAGATTAGAATTTGAGTAGTTGAATATTTCTGTTTTTGTTCCATTTACTGGAAGTGCCGGCGATATAAGAATACAGAAATTTACGAAATGATGTCTCAGTAGCATATCGATACAATTAAAAAATTTTGTGACCTCTTCCTTACATCAGAACATTTGAAAATCCAACTTTTTAGCAAGAGAACGCTAGTACTAATATAGTCAAATATTGATCTACTTCCTCAATTGAACATGGGTAGGACACAATCGGTAAAAAATTAAGAAATTGAGGGTATCCAAAAAAAATCAGTAGCAACCAAGTAGTTCGCAGACCTTGCATGGGTATTTGCAATGCGGTATACATTAATAGATAAGAAAGAGTTTTCGCTTACAGACCTTGGTTGTTATTAGCTTTGAGTCTGACACATCGAAGAAATTAATTTCTGTGGTTCCAAAAATGAAGAAGTAGAAGGGTTTCATGGATGTATATTGATACATTCAAGAAATTTTGCGACCTCAGCTACTTCTTCACATCAGGACACTTCAAAATCCAATTTTCTAATAAGAATATGTCCTAATATAGCCAATCTTTCCTCAATTGAACAAGACGTATTAAAAGAAATAAAAGGTAACAATAAGGTCACTAAATGTAATTGTGTTTCATGTTGTTTTTTTTTCTACATCTACTTATTTATCATTGAATAGATCAATTTCTGTGACAACAAAAACGAAGAGTTAGAAGGGTTTTAGGGACGCATATCGATACATTTAAGAAATTTGGCGATCTCATCTACTTCCTCATATAAGGACCATTCCAAATTCAACTTTCTAACATGAATACGCCCTAATATAGACAACTATTCCTCAATTGAATAGGACGTATTAAAATAAATAAAAGGTAACAGTAAGATCACGAAATGTAATTGTGTTTCATGTTGATTTCTTTTTTCTACATCTACTTATTTATCTCGTATAGCGACTATAAAACTAGGTACCTACGTTAAATTACAATACGATCTTTTTTTAATATAAAATACAGAATGAAATGACTCACCTTTGTATTCTGCCGCCGCAGCACTGATAACAGTCAATGATACAAGCAAGAACCAATGACGGTTCCCTTTATAGGGTTTTCTAAGTCCACTCATCGAATATATATGTTCATTTAACTACCAAGAAATAAAAACTTAAAAAATATTTAACACTTGTAGTTATCGTCTTTGAGGCGTTTTAGTGAGAGTTTCATGTTTTAAGTGATCATAAAATTGTAGTTTATAAAACTGTGAAAGCGATTGTTGATAATAAATTCGCAATTGGCGGCATAGTTAGAATGTGAATTTGGTAAAAGAGAATGATTTACAAATAATATAGTCGAAATTCGTAACCTACGAAGCAGAAACAAAATGTAATTTTTGAAAATTTAACTGGCAACCACAGTAACATCAAAGCAATTTCGATTATAAGATCAAAGTGGTTTAATGGAAAGATATTCAAAACTGTAAGCTAATGAACACCAGTTAAAAAGATCATCATTTTCTCAAGGATAATCAATTTCTTGACAATACGCTCAAATACTTTCATCTACGACCACCATCAAAATTACGCATTTAAAAACTTAAATAAATACAGAAAATTACATATTACACATACGTCTAAAAGAGTGCGAAAAAGTACAATGCTATTTAAATAAAATAATCATTATAACACTTTTTATTCGTATATTTAGCAATTTACCTTAGATAATTTTGTGTTCTGTCAAAGGTTCTGTAATTGCAATAATTTTGTTGTTTTAAGCTAAATAAACATGGACTCCTCTGATTCTTCTTCCAACTCCTGAAATTGCGGAAATTGCGTGCAATGTACCTCAAAACCTATTTCCGGAAAAGTTAAGAAAAATATACATGAAGTCTTATAGCGATTTTTTGGATTGGTGTAACACTTAAAAAATAAAAAACTACACGCAAAAGTTCATAAATGTTATAGTCTCATCATTCAATGTTTAAAACTCCCATAAATTTAAATTTGAACATTAAATCAAACACAATGATTGAATAGAGAGGTTAGATCAAAACATAACTGGAATTCATAATTCGGTTTTCAACGAAACAATTTTTTTTAATGTGGTCATAGATGAAATATTGTATGATACTCGTACGTGAATTATTTTTTCGCACTCATTATTTTAGGAACTCGTAATATCACTTCACACACTTGTATCATAAATAACTATTAGACTATGTATTTGGTCGTAAATATAGGTTTTTCATTTTTCAACAATAATATTCTTTTAGTGTCGTACTTATATATTAAACTGTTATGCTGAAAAGCAAAATTGATTATGTCACTTATCAAGTTAGGGATTCTTATTTTACACTTCTTAAGGGGAACTATTTCTCAAATAAGGTAGACCATATTCATGTCTACCAACAAAAGCAATCGTGCCTTGTCAGTTATTCCCAAACTGATTAAGTCTATTCTCAAAAGTCCACGGGAAATAGGTAAACTGCGATTGTCAAACCTGATTTTCACAATTTTTGGGGAGTTTTGGGAGTCAATAAAAAACTATTTCAAAATATATAATTTGAACATGAAGACCACCACATTTCGAAAGAAATTAGTATTATATATTATGCTCTATATGAATATTTTTCCAAATCTTTGTTTTCTAGGCTTATTATAGAAAGTTATTACTTTTTCAAAATTTGACACTTTATTTTTCACGAAAAAAGAGCATCATGTAGTATACGAGTAGTGCAGTAGTTGATACTGAATAGAATACATATACGAGGGCAGTTTTTTTTTCAACCTCCGATAGGCTACAAATAAAGTTCATATAAAACAATAATTTTATTACTAAACGTTTAGTACACTTACAGTTACTTTTCGACATAATCACAGAAGAGATTGAAACATTTGTCATATCTGTGGACAAGCTTTTCAATACCTTCTTCAAAGAAAGTTGCAGCCAATAAATCCAAGTAAAGTACAAAACAGACCTTGAAACTTTTGAAAATTCCGTAGACAAAGCAGTAATGGTGAATCTGCGGTTTTCTTCAACCATTCTCTCAACTCGTTGAACCAGTTCATCTGAAACGACAGATTAACGTTCTTAGCCCGCTTTATCATGCACATAATTACGGCCATCTTTAAACTTTCGACACCATTCATGCACAACACCATCACTCATGAAGTTTTCCCCATACAAACGACTCATTCTCTGATGGATTTCTGCAGCACTATAACCTTCAGCCTGTAGAAAATGATTCATACCTCGAAATTCACACTTGGCCGGAGTATCGATAATGACGGACATGTTTAAGTGGCTCTAGCACAACGCCGACTGACGCCTGAATGTCAACAATGGCGGAGTTTGTAATGCGAGATCTTCGCAGTCGCCTACAGCTCATGCCCGCTTTCTTCTGTCCACCTACCGTCTGCACGAAGCGACTGGAATTTGAAAAAGAACGGCCCTCATATTGTTCTATAGTATTCTTTTGATTTTGAGTATTGAGTCTCTATTTAACAAAATTATAACTTGATTCAAAATATTTTTATACCTTCAATGCCCTTCCTATTGTGGGTACAATCGTTCTTTTAGATATTGCATTAATTCATAAAAAAATAATATAATCTTATGATTATATATTCATTACATTCGTTACAATACAAAACTTTACGACTATATCCAAGTTGCACATTAAGCTGTTATAGAAAACAGAAACTAATGAATTCTAAACAAAATGTTTTATTGCTTTTAATGGTTTTGAAAGTCTTCAACGGCTTGAGATAATGAAAATAGCTGTCCGCGCATCTTTTGTATGACATTGAGTAACAAGAAAAGTTGTTAGGTGATAAAACATTAATTCAATAATTTTCTCCTTCAAATATTCACATGTTTGTCGTACTTTATGGAAGCTGAATCCATCTGGAACATATCTATTACACATGCAAATTCGATAGTATTACGGTATACAGTTTGCTAAGAGATTTGTCTATCTGACTGTAAGGCACATTTCGATCTTCTTTAATCATTTTTCGCACAACATCGATGTTTCTTGGATTAACAACCGACTTTGACCAACCAGTCATCACTTCTCTGACGTTGCTTCATTACGAAGCGATTCTATGTATTGTTATTGAGTGAAGCCTTTTTTAAAATCCTAATTATTCATCCAGCTTCAGTCCTCACCATTATTGTATTTCTTTTATTGAACGTTTACTATCAAAAACTTACATGGTCGATTTTTAACTTACTTCGCAATAACAAACGGGATGATTCACATAATATACAGTTGTGGCACTACAGTGGGTCGAGACACAGTGTGCAGATAGGTCGCCATATTCAGTATCAGCTTAGGCGCCAAATTCAAATAGCGGGTTAAATGCATTTGCAGCCAGAAGTGTATAAAACCTAACCCAAATAACCCTAAACCAATTAGCCGATCCTAGATAACCCAAAAGATTTAATTTTTGATCGTTTATTTAAAAACGTGTATTTTTAAACTTATCATTTGAAAATGATTAATGATAATTCGTGTGAAAACTAATAATTTTTTTCAAATTTTTTATTTTTATAAAATTGAGTAACAAATATAATAATAAAATAATTTTATGAAAAATCACTAAAATAAATCACCCCACTAGTTTGTCTTAAAGCTATAAAAATAAATTCTTTTAATATTGGACATCAGTTAAAAAATAAAATATAACATATCATATTATAGATCGTCATATTTTCCCATAAAGCAGATGAATCTCGTGGAGTCCAATTAGGATCTTTTCCACCAAGTTGAACACAATTTATTTTCAACAATTCCCTTATTTTTACAGTGAAATATCAATTTTTCACTCAATCAGATTTGTTTACACACAAACACAGTCTTTTGGCCACATCACTGATAGCCGAACCTATGTCTGTGTAAGTTAGGGTACTAAATATGGCGGAACCATTCAGAAAGCAACTAAGCATTTGCCACATTTTCTCTCGACCCACTGTATGTGCCACAACTCATTAACGCCACCTATTGGTAGATTGTAAGAACCTTCGTATTTAGATCGTACTTTCCGCTCAAACAATCGTTGGCTCTACTTGTAATTCGAAGTGGATTGAGCGTAAGGATAACATTTATCAATTTATAATTCACTTTAATATGTTATTATAATGTTCCGTAATGATGTATGTGCATTATTAAGTTATGGATGTAAAACAGTGTTAATGAATATGTGAAACATCACTAGATTAAATTAGTTGACAATTTCAAGATATAGATGGCACAATGTCGCTGGTTAAATTGTTTCGGAATTATTTGCACTAAAACGTTGAGAGAAAGAAAATGTTTCAAGAAGTTCAGAATTTATATTGAAAATAAAAACTGGATGTTAATAAATTCTGTGTCGCGAGGGCTAAAATGACATGAGTTATCATATATCATATATTCCATTTCAAAAAAATTCAGTATAATATTTTACTGTTTCCATAAAATATGTGCTTTCACACTAGTTTTACCATGCATATAGAAATTTGCAACTTTTATATGATTCTTAGTTAATTTCCTGACCAATATATTCGTAAAAACTATTGTTATGTATTATTCTTCCAGTAATATTTTTGTATAATACTTTTTGATTTTGATTTTTGATGTCCCGCCAATGGATAATTCCATCTGTACTCTTAATATTATCTTGAGTTGTCTGATCTGGAACATTTCCATCCAGTTGCAAAAGAAACGCCATGAAATGCTGCTTTCCTGCTCTCTCGAGCTGCAGTAATCGATAGTAAAGTATATCCAATCATGAACTAGAGGGTGATTGAAGTATCTAATACAAATAAATTAAAATGAAGAGTGCTTTTAAAAGATATTTTTAAATCAAAAAGCAGCTAGTTTGTGTTCCATTATCTTAATGTGATTATTGTATTTGAGTTCTAATAATACTGCGCATTTAAGATTAAGGCAGGCATACATGGTCTTCGTTTTTTAATATAATCAACTGAAATTTGTACTTAAAGTGTAACAAGTTGACATATAGAGCTTTGAATATGATCTTTCTTGTGAAATAAGATTATTGATTTGAAGTTTAAATATCTTGAAAGCCAAGTTAGTTTTTTATACCATACTATTTTTAATTATATTATTGTTAATTTTTATGTAATGTGACATCAAAAAAAAATTATTATTTTGTTGTTGAATTGAACTTTTCTTTATGAGAAGAATTGAATTTTTTATTTATCTACACAACGAATAAAGAATGGGGTATTTATGTTAAGTTTTCTTAAGTTTCGTCAAAATCTTCAATTACTAATTGTGCTATAATCCTCACATAGTAAAACCATAAATTTGTTAATACATTTAAATTTTAAATTTGAGGTATATTATGTTTTTATTCTGATATTCATATTGAAAGTAATTATTGATTATTATAATCATGCAAACTTTCAATGTCAAGTCATATTTGAAAAAGACCGAAATAGGTTGAAACGTCTTTTCACTTGTTCTTTGAAACTAATGTTCTGTCAAAATAGATCTTTTATTAAGAAAACCATATTTTAAGTATACTTTAGTATACTCGTAATAATCCAATGTGGTATATTTCTAAAAATAAATTTCAATAATAAAATAATAGTAATAAACAAACATCACGAAATATTTAATTTGTTAACGTTTTTGTGCACTTGATGGACGTTTATTTAAATTTAATCCAGATTTTCTACAGGACTAGGTAAAAGAACAATGAATGAAGAAGCCGATGTATGGAAAATATTTTGATTGAAAGAGCATAGAATTTGTTTCCGAAAAGGTTTGAATGGATTCGACAGGGTTTATTAAATCAGTAAAAATTTTACGTGAAAGGAACGAATTCTAGATATAAGAATCAATATGTGTCCGTTCTTGATGGAATAAATGAAATATATTCAAAACTGATTTCTACTTTAATATTATTGAAGAAATTCGTGAAAAATGTTAAAGTCGATAATATACCTATGAAAAAATTCTCATTTCAAAAGCTCTTGTCTTATTGGACATATTATATTACTACATATATTGTAATGATGATGCTTTTTGTGCAATAAAAGTCACTTCGAGAACACAAAATCACAATATACAGTTTTTTATGACTAAACTTGAGAGTAAAGTTTTAAAAAGGTCTTAGGACACGATAAATTTCAAATTTTTAGTAAAATGAAGTATTATAAGTTTCAAAAATCTCAGTTTTGGGTACTCTTGACCCATCAAAAGTATATAGAACATAAAAAAATTGTAGACAGTTTAATTATTAATAATATTACTCTTCTGAAAAATTATTATTAAGTTAATAATTTTGGAGATACATAATGATTAATGATTCAGAGCACAGAGTGGCGGATGCAGAATACGAAAAAGGCGTCGATACTTATAGGTATATACATATAATTATTTGATTTTGATTGGCTAATTTTTTAGAATAACAATTCGTTTCAATTTCTTAAACAATTTCGATTAAACAATAAGATAGTTATCATATAGTAACACGCGTTTATATCAATAGTAGGGAAATTCAAAAAAGATGGATTAAAAGAATTGTAATAGTTTTCGGTACTCATATGCTTATTCTTCTGAATTGAGTTTTTTTATCAAATAATAGAATATAAAATAAAGGAAAAATGGATTTCGTAGATAATATCACATGCACATGTATTAGTATTATCTTTACCCGATAATTGAGAAGTTCTAAATGTATCTATGATCCTTTTTTACAAACTATAAACTTCCATCTCGTAAGCAACACTTCATTTCAAGTTATTTTTCTATTATTTATTGATTTGGATGTTTTTATCTGTCACAGAAAAAGACCCTTTTAAAAATTCGTAACGCTCGTAGCTTTTCATAAGTGATTGTTGAAAAGAAGCAATAATAAAACTATGACTTTTCCATATTGGACTGAACAATCTATCCCAATTTTCCTCATAATTGATCACATAGAAAATACGATTCAGTTTACCGAAGTGACAAAACTATTAGAAATGCTTGGTGAGATTCCAAATTCACAATCTTTATGCCCAAACGATTTACCTCTAAGGTTCAGAGTTGTAACAATCTTAATGGATCACTTAGTTTTCAATTTAACAAGTTTTATCATTATAGATTTTTGAGATACTTATTTGTACAACCTCAACATTTGTACTAAATTCTATCACAAAATTTAATTGAAAGAAATACTTGGAAAATAATTCTACTCTTATTAAACACATATTCATTATTTGGTATACTTTAAAAACATATGTTTACATATCTCACAAATAGAGGCTGCACAAATAGGTGAGCTTTTTAAAAAAGTTAAATGGGGTTTTTCTCCTTTCAAACCAGGCAGTGTATAGTTAATATTAATCATTTTTTGTTTACCGTTCGTAGCATAACTCATATAATTAATGACGTCGGTGTCATTTTTGTCAATACGAATACATAAACTGACACAAATCACAGTGTAACAAATCACATGCCGTCAATCAGCCGGGCGTCGATAAAGAGACAAAACAAACGAAAAACGGAAACGCCATATAGTTCTCGTACCGGAAAAAAAAACTAAAACAAAATGCACCTGTCACGCGCACCTAACTAACTTTAAATAATAGCAAATAACAAGAGAAACAGTTGAGAGAATATCTGATCTGACCACTTGACCAGACTACTTGTTTCTCGAGACCGATTCACCTCTAGAGATGGGTGATAATGTTTTGTTTCAACCCAACCGAATGGACCATGTCTCGGACGGTTGCTACTGCCTATAGACTTTACCCACCAATAGAAATCAGAATTAATGACTACACCTACAACTACGTTTCGTTAAAGTGTCGTTTGGTTTACATTTTTTCTTGTTTTCATTCATAGCCTTTGAAATATTGAGAAATATAACAACAATTTAAATAAAGATTTTATAGTCATTCATCTAATTATTATTATAATTTTTTTTCAAAAGAAAAGATTAAATATTAGAAATCGAAATGTTAGCTTATTTTTTTGCTTGTTTTGCAATGTTTCTGAAAAAGCTTGACTATTAGAAAGTTTACTTTCATTGAAATTTATCGGTTTCTGTACTGAAATGAGGGATTGCTGGAACTGTTGTCACACAAAAACAATATACATCATCAAGCCTTACTTTACCTTTATTGTCACAAAATTCAAAAGAATTAGTAATACAGTTTGACAATATATTTATATATATATATATATATATATATATATATATACCTATCCTTCAACACATTTTCATTATGTATATTTCATGCGATTATAATGGTGGCTTTAGACCTGATCCCTCTTTCCTTCCAAGCTTTATCGCTAACAAAGTAAACAGGAAAACAATATAATGCGTTTTTTTGTCTACAACAATTCTTGTGCAGCTTTCTTCCATATTCACAACAGTTATTTCTATAACAATATTTAGTAATAGACTACTTTTAGCTTATAATTCATCATCTCTTGGTATTTATAAATTTAAAAACGACCTTACTACATAAAACACATATACTCTATTATAGGACATTATTATTCTGTTCACATCGAACTAGAGGCTTCGGAGAGTCATGAAAAAAGCATCGTATATCATGGAAAGACTGTGCAGAATACGTTTTTGTGTCCAAGATTAATAATAATACTGCTCGACTCTACTGATACGGCGACTGCCAAGTGTTTAGAGCGTTTTGGATAATTATTACTCAATTAGTTTCGATTATAATTATTTTTTTGGTTCTAAATATTGTATGGCACTTTTCCTTTTATGAACTAGTCATCTCTGGATTACCTAGTTAGCATCAATTAACAAAATTATTTGAAAATAACGTACAACGCTGCTTGTTCGTTCTTGTGCCTTGTACGGAGATAACCATGGCAAAAGTTCTACGGTGCTTTGTCAAGCGAAAAAGTTCACCAGTCCTTCTTAAGCTGGTACAGACTCTGATATTTCTGAGCTACGAATGTTGTTCTATTTAAACTCTACGACGCTTCTCTAAATACCTTTTAGTATGAGCTGTATTAGATGACATTTATCAGTTCTTAGAACATAGTGTCTCTTCGCGTTTTAGAGTCATCAAGAGTTGCTTTTGGACGTTTGCCCTTCGTAGTACATTCTCAGATAGTTCTTAATATTCACATGTTCCCAAAAGTTTTGAACATAAGGGAGGTCTTTTCGTTATTTATTAGTAAGTAGTGATGTTATATGTATGGTGAATGAACAATATAGTTTTTCTACGTCCGTTATAATATTCACGTTTTTTTTTTTCATTCATTTGTATTCATAAATAATGTAATTTCTGCATCGGTCAAAAAGCGTACAGAAAGTACCGTAGCGTCGATTTATAAAAAATATAAGAATCAACGACCCACAAATGTCAAAACCGAAGCTGTAGATATCAATACCTTTTCAAAAATTCATATTTGAATTTACCTAATCCAAAAAACTATACTGGGCATACAATCAGACGCTCTTCGGCGTCTCTATTAGTGGATTCCGGTAAGTATATAATTCAATTGAAGAAGCACGGTGGGTGGAAATCCAACACAGTTGCGGAGGGTTACGTAGACGACTCAATAAAAAACAAAATGGATTCCGCTGGTAAAATTTTAACTTTTAACCTAATTTTTAATTCTAATTTTAACTAATTCGACTTCAGGCAACATTGTGAATGTTCACCATCCTACCAACAATCCAATAAGTACTAATACAACTATGGACGATGTTATTTCTTAACTCGTTAAATGTTGCCAATTCAAGTACCAATAGTAATTTCTTCTTCACACAAATTAATAATGCTCACAGTTGTACTTTCAATATTACCATTATAAAATAAAAATTGAAGAAAGTTTTGTCGAATTTTTTTAAGTCTACGGACCTAGAAAATTCTTTGTATGAGACTCCGAGTGACTTTTTTTCACTCGAAGGAATTGCCAAACCGTCCTACTCGTGAAAAAAAGTATTACTTCATTCACTTTTTGCATAAATAATTATTATTAAATGCATGTTCCTGTATCTTACTATTACAAACATTTCGCTAGTTAGGTTATGGCATGGCCACAGAAGCAAATCGTTTTTATTTCGTTTTCTGAGTTACAGTACATGTTCCTACTTCAAATAGTCGGATAATTCAATTTAAGTAACGGCGAATATCAAATTAATTGAGCCAATTACATTAAGAACGTTGTTGATGAAGTACCTAGTAGAGGTGGTGGCATGCTACAAATTAATGTGGCGTTAACAGTATGAAGACACCCTATTAGAATTAGAATACTATAAACCTCGCTTGGACCAAGGAAAACATGTGGAAATTGGAGTTTCTAATAGATAGGGTAATTGAATTATTTGTTAGAATCGATAATAGTTTTATACAAACAGAAGCAGACTGAATTATTTCAATTATGTACTCTGAATCATTACCTCAGAACAAATTTTTTTTGTCAAACAACAAACATAGCAGTTGTGTATGAATCAAAATACCACCATCATTTCAAATTATCCGATTTCAGCGTTTGGCTTCGAGTATTTTCATTACAGATTTCATTGCTGATTAATTTCATTTTTAGTTTATTATACTATAAAAAATAAATGGTTATACGAAATAATATCAAAATTATACCAAATTAAATGTATTCAAAAAGGTAGAAAGATTTATTGACCAAACGGCATTCGATATATTATCGTCTTCTCTAGATTTCTCTCAGCTTGTGCCAGAAATTATGGTTTAAATAAAGTAAAAAACAAAGGGATCAAACGATGAGTCGCTGTATTTGAACAGGTAGGTAGACCGCAAAGGGACCAGAAGAGAATGATTATGGGTTAGGTTTCAAGTAATTATGTAACAAAAAACTATCTTATATAAATTAATAAAGCAGTTTATAATCAACTGGTTTATTCATTATTAGTTATTTTGTAACAATGAAGGAAATATTTTCAGAAGAAAATCCATATGTAGAAGTTACCTATATATACCTAGTATATCAATTCTAGTTGAAGAAAATTCTATGTGAAGATTAAAGCTTTCCAAAAATTACAAAGTAAATTGAAAAAAATATTTTCTACCCACAACGCGCTCTGGTCATAAAGGGATGAAATGATTTATGGAATAACTGGGTCGATTATTGATGTTAATGTTTTTTTTTTTTACCATTTATATCATTTGTTAGGAAATACTGAATTCAAATTATTCGCAATCAATATTTATTTGACGCCTCACATCCAATGAATAACACAATTGTATATTTTCATTGGTCTAAGTTCAGCTCGCGGGTGTTTGTTTTCTACAGTATAATTTATTTTATAAATATCAAGAACAAAACTTATGCGCGTTTGATTTGTAAGCAAGTTTTTCGAAAAAAAGAATCGTCAAAATTTGTGTATTTTTTCTCGTAATGTAGACTAAACCATTTCTACTCTAGTAGGGTGAAACATACGGGGACAGTCTTAATGAGGTTTGTCAACGAGTTTACAAAATACTATCTACAACAGTCATTTTCCTAAGTATCTCTTTTCATAGTTTCTTTGATATCTTCTAAGTAATATATTTAAGTATTTTTTCTAATCTTCAGAAATGATGAGTTATCATATAATAATGACCTAATCTTACAGAATGTTTGTTTTATAGCACGTTTTGTCCTGTTTGAGTATCGGTATGTTTCAATATTTCGTGAATAATTTTATTAGTCCGACGACACCACATGGTTCCATAATAGCCATTCGTTCTTGTGATGTTTGAGTTCAAACACATAGTTCCATAATATCCATTTTCTTCCTAATATTCACTAGCACATACATGGTTTCTTAATAGCCATTCTGTTCATATAAACTTTGAGATCATAAACGTAGCTCCATAATGTCCTTTCTGTTCTTAAGTTTTCTAATGTTTAAGACAACACAGATGGTTCCATAGTAGCCATTCTGTTCTCAAGTGCTCTAATGTTTAAAACCACACTCTATTAAAACATGAGAAAAAGTGTTTCTTAACATTATGTCATAATCGAGTACGTTAGCAGTTTCTTTGAAATCCTGTCCAATATTGACACTAAAACTCATAAAGTGTGCTTCAAATAAGGTTAATAATTAACAACAATTATTGTTCACTACTTTTAATAATAGCATTTCCTGATCGATCTCCCTGTTTTCGTCTTTGACACTCAAACATATTTGAAGTAAAGTTTCCACGTGTGTTTAGCAACAGTTCAATTTTTTATGGGGTTACTAAGGATACGGAAACTTGTAGAATTCACTACTTTCATCGTGCGAATGGGTATTATAAACGTTTCTTTAAAAATCATACATTAGTTTTGCTGTCGGTATAATTTTCATAGTCTCTCAAGTAAGAAAAGATGAAATATAGCAGTTATACTGTGATACACTAACGAATCCAAAAATATTTCTTGATTACTATATATAAAAGGCGATAAATGTAAAAGTCTTCTTATTGCTGAACATCTTTTTACCTTGGTCTCTACAACAATAAGAGTAGTGAAATAATGACTCAAAGCCATAAGCTACATGTTCTAAGAATTGCACTAGATTAGAAAGGTAATCGTGTATATCATCTACCATCTATTTCTAATCAGAGATTATATTTTTGAAATATACAAATTTCTTCACGATCATATATTAATATTCTAGAAGCTAGCTTAAATATGATAACACATATTTCAATATTTCACGATACCCAAAATTTATACTGCTGTACCCAGTAAACAAGCAATGGGTAATCGCTAAGCCCGGCCAAGGTAGGTTTGGGTTCTTTCAGGCGAGTCATGTATGAAAATTAAGTAAATTTTCAAAATATTTCTCGGCGTCTGCCATTTTAATATATTATTTATTGTAGAATAGAAGTAGAATAAGATAATATTAAAGATGGGTATTATTTTTTTCGATTGTAAGCGAAGCCTTACCTGCACTCCTTAGATACGTATATCCATAGTTGTAATTTTCACATACGTAGAATTATATAACATTGAAATTATAGTAGTAAATATAAAAAAACCTTATGAATATACAAATAAACGAATACATCTACTACTATAAATAATCCTAATAAAGAAAAAAACTCCATTAGAAGGATGTAACAAATATGAAATTATTATGAAAATGATAAACCAATCAAACGTTGATTGAAAATATTCATTTATTCATATCAGAATATATTAAGTTTTAGAAATAATTGTTATAAACAATACTGAAAGTTAAAATTACCAGTTATTGCAAAAGATTACTAAATTTTCAGCACGTAGAATAGATATTACCTTTTATTGATATTTGTACTTTTCCGTTAAAGACAACGGACGAGCTTTCGACATGAAGTACCACTAATACACTCGGTTTCTGGACCAACTGATTTTATCAAAGAAATGTGAAATACCAAATTAAGCTTTTATTAGATTTTTTTCACTGTAAATTGGGCGATGGATGATGTTGCGCCATTTATTGGAAATGAAAACTAATCCATTTCAGTTTCAACAATTGCTATTCATATAGATTCGATATAGGCATAGTTGATTCAAGTATCAAGATGAAAACCGTTATATGTTTGGAGGAGACCAGCTTCCTTGCTTGGTAAGCGACTTATTTCTAAATTAACAACAGGTAACAGCATCATTTATTTTAATTATTAGCTCACTCAAAAATGTGTATTTTATTTTTACAGAATCTAATTTGGTGGATGAAGATGATTTATCACTTGCTGGAGACAATTCTGTTTTCAATAACTGGCGAATTACACTTTCATTATATTTTTTATCAATTAATTCTAGGGCCAAATATATTCTGATATAAATAGATAAATGTTTTCAATTAACGTTTCCATTTTTTCTAATCTTTATAATAATTTCATTTTTGCTACATCCTTATAATGGACCTTTTTCCTTTTTATTTATAGTATTAGATGTGTTCGTTTATTTATATGTTCATAAATTTGTTTCGCATTCACTAATATAATTTAAATATTATATAAATTCTACGAATGTGGAAATTAAAACTATAGATATACAAATCTAATAACGAGACTGGTTACGAAAAAGGGTTTTATTCTATAAATTATGCTACATTCGAATGCTCCCCTTCAATATACTCCCCTACCTTCGTCACACACCTTTCCATATGTTTTTTCTATTGATCGAAGCAGTGCTGGAAGTCTTCTTTGGTGAATGTCTTTAGGAGTTCTGCCGTTTTTGCTTTACCGCTTCCATCGACTCAAATCCGGTCCCTTTCAAAGCAGATCTTTTTCCAAACTTACTAACCCTTCAAGGAAATCTGAGCAGACCCGTTGACGAGAGAGCTTTTGGTCAGGAGTCAGATTTTTGGCACCAATTTCGCACAGATCTTTGTCATGTGTAATTCCACGTGTAAAATTTTTTAAACCGTTTTTTTATCGGCGTTTACATCCTCGGCAATCATCCGGATGCTCATTCGACGATCTTCACGGACAATTTGGTTGATGTTGGTCACTGTTTCCGAAGTTGAAACAGTTACAGGGTGACCTGGGCGCTGATCATCTTCAGTGCTCTCTCGGCACTCACTAAAACACCATCAAAAATACGCGCACGAGAGAGACAATTGTCCCCATAGGCCTATTGCAATAATTTATAGCACTCAGTCAGAGTTTTTTCCAATTTAACGAGAAATTTGAGATCGATACTTTGCTCCTGTTTTTCGTCACACATGGCTTTTGGGACGAGAAAAAAACACGTTCGTTTCAAACTGCTACTGCACAAATACTATAATAGTTACGGAAACGTGTTTTGGGACGAGCATAGGCAAGATATCTAGATACCTAACGCACTACTCGATTTTTACCCCATCCATATAGGGCGCCCTCTAGGCGTGCAGTCTCATTATTTAATAGCCAGACCTCGTACTACAGGTAAGGTTTCGGTGTGAACCGGATAGTTATAACCGAAAAATAGCAGTTATAGTTATTTCCACATTTTTCTAGAGGTATATTTTAACATATTTAAACGGCAAACGACACAAAATACTTTAAACATTTACTTAATTTTCATACTTAGCTCACGTGAAGGTGGGTTTAGTTATTTCCCATTCCTGGTTTATTAGGTATAACAGTCTCACTGGACGAAATTTCAGGAATCGTAAAATATGTGTTGTCAGATTTAAGCTGGCTCTTAGACTATAATAGTTGTTGTTGTATAATATATGGATCGTTTCAAGATTCAAGTTTCCACTAACATAATTACTATAATATGACATTTGAAATGTTATCTCAATTATACTGTCACAATGACTTTATAAATAATTTATGAAGCAGTTTACAAATATTGTAATGATTACGTTTAATTCATTAGTGTGTTCCACGTTTGTGGTTTTAATTATTGCGACATATCCTATTGCATCATTGACACCTTTAAATGGTAAGCTTGTTTAGACTATATGTAGACATTACTAAGAAAACCCGAACTGTTTACGTCAACCCATTGTTATCAATACGTTTTTTACCTCATCACATTAATTAATCCATATTCATTGATAATTCAATTAAATTATCTATAAACAACCGTTAAAAATTTTAATGACATCCACATAATAATAGTGTGCATAGCACATTAATTTGCTGCATCTACATCAAACTAAGCGATTGTCTAAGTGATTTATGTAGAGAGTCGTTTAATTTTGTAACGCTTTAGGATCAGAAGATGCTATAAATTTTTCCATTGGAAATACACGTGAAAGAGAAGCAAGGATTAAAAAAAAAATACTCTAGATAGCACTTTTCCGCAAGCGATGAAAGGGGTAACCCTCTGATTTTAATGATTGGTTCACAACATGCAAACCGACTGTAGCAAAAGTTATTCTACTTTTAATTTAAGATTATTTGCGACATTATAAATAACTTAAATATAGAGTATGTTCGAGAAGTAATGCGTTAAGGCCTGCATTTAAAAATTTATTCATCGGAATGGTACAATTTATCAACCCTTCTGCATCAATACACTTCCACCATAGAGATTTTCATGCAGTATAGACATCTAGGAAGGCTTCAATGGGGATGTCTCTCAACAACCTCTTCGTAACGGCCCTAATATTCAATAAATGTTGTCCTCTTAACGATCTATTGAGCCGAGGAAACTACGAGAGAACTAACAGGGCGAGGGTGAGGCCTACAGCTGGATGGAGTATGAAGCTGATCTCGTTTTTGGTCAGGTAGTCGGTTTTGAGAAAGGCCGAGTGAGCGGGCACATTGTTTAAGTGGAACTTCCAAAAATCCTCTATTTCCGACCAGACGTGGTCGATCCTTCACGTAAAATTAAGCATCCCGGAATATTGGATTGTAATTTCGAGAGACAGTCATTCTCAAAGGCTTTATGAAGCATTGCGTAAATCTTCACTCTCACGTTTTCTCGAGTCTTACATAAAAATTCATCGCGCACTGCGGCACGATATTTTCTCTCATTCTGACTTGGACCACGATCCGAGAGAGACGTGCACTGAACCAAGTGTCTTGTCGTTCCAGAAGCTTGGTCCGCTGTGCTCCCCAGACTTCCCTCCACCTAGCCTGACGCCCCGAACGTTTCGACGTACAGACGCTGCGGGAACAATGTAATGTATTATTTTCCAGAAATATCTTCTATAGTTAATTCGTTTCGTTTTCTGGATTGATATGATATGATAAATAATAATTTTAAACTAGCCTTGAGTGTGAAAATTCGGAAAAACTATATGAATTCATATATTTTAATAAAATAGTATCTAAAGTTTGAAAAATACATAGTATATTATTTAACGAGAAATGATTCTTGTTTTTTATTTGGTACAGTGATCATAAATATAGATCCATAATCTTCTAGATAATATATTATAATTTACATTATGTTGTACGACAAGCACCTACAATGCTTATGCTAACGATTCGTCATCAAAAATGTTTATTTTGCTCAAACATCGCTATAAGGTAATTAAAATATGGATAAAAGTTCATGTAAAATATTGAATATATTTCTTCTTATGATATCTACAACCTCACACCACTATCTCACGTATTTTCAACTTGCAATCGTACAAACTTTTTTGTTTTTTTAATTGTTTGAAACAAAGAATTCAAGCTATCAAGCCACCTATCGTATTCTTAGCAAACATTTATTCCCTGGTACCAATGGTATTTTTAAAACCGAACTGCATCTCTTATAAATCAATCTCGCTTTTGGTTTCTAATTAGACCGAGTATAATATTAAGAAACACTTCTAATGTATGGCTCATCAAACTTGTCAATATGTGATCATTGCACCTCATTGTTATAGATATCGATTTTAGACATACTTCCGGTACTTTCATCGTATTGTATATATCGTTGAAAGTTTTACTAAGAATACTCGCTGATAATTTGAATAAGCCTTACTGGAATGTCATGTCATTAAAACCCGTGGCATCTCTAGTTTTTTTGAATAGCTGATCCCTGTATTGGCGCCATACATTGAGAATTTCTTCTAGATCTATAATGTTTTTGCCAGTGTTGTCTATCAAGATACTGGAAGTTTTCTTGTTAAATATCCACCTCTCTGTAACTGGTAATATGTCGCTTGGGTCAGACGCTGCAAGTTCACCATATCTGGCTATCCCCATTTAGTTTACCCTGCAAGTCGATGCAGTTCCCAGGCGTGTGATGCGAGGAGCCATGAGTGAAAAGTCTAGGTCTATGTGATTTGAGTCCCGTCGTATTTGTTTAAAGGTATTACCTCTTAAGTGCCATCCCACACACTCCAATATGGATCATAAGAAAAGAAAAATCCTGAGCGAAATAAAAAGACTAGCAGACAACGAAAGGAATGGAAAGTCGATGTAGTTGCTAGGGACGTGACGCGTGAAGACAAATGTGATCCCAATGAAGACCGAGGCTATGTCATTTGAGTCCAATCGTATTTGATGAAAGGTGCAATGCCACACACTCCAATAAAGATGATAAGAAAAGAAAAGACTAGCACAGGTAGGAAAGAATGGAAACATTGGGTAGAAAAACAGGAAAAGTTATTTAGGTGTCTCTCAAGGAGTATTTTCTATTAGTTTGTAAAAATGCGTACTACTTTCTCTTCAACGAATTCAAACTATGATTAATCAACAAATCTTCAAAAACCAAATAGTGAGTAGAAAAACTTCTCCAATTTTTGATTCAAGTGCAAAGAAGTAAAGAAGAGGAAAAGTTTTTCTGGAACAAAGATTTATTTCCTATTAATTGACCACCCAGTAGAGATATAACATCTGTAATTTTACGCTACCATAATACCGTACATTTATTCCCTGATTTTTATCTGCTAGATTAACCATACAATATCATTTGAATTATAACCGTATAAATAAACCAAATTGACAAATCATCTTGAATAATGGACTTGATGGTTATCGAAATGATTTTATCGAAACTTGACTATAACATCCGATGGCATTCATTACTAATTGTACTCCTTAATAATAATGATGTTATCAGTCATTAGTGCGAGAGCCGACAACGATAAATCGTTTTACATATTTTTTATTTAATAATTGAAAAATTACAGTGTTATATTCTCCACTGATTGATTTGTACAATTTAAATCACATTAATTAATCAAGTATAGACCAAAACTCAACAGCGTTCATCATTAGTGAAATTAAAGTTAATTTATGGAATATTCATTAAATGAGTTAGGTTATAATGTGGCGTTTAAAGAGCATAAAACAGTTGTTTAAATACAAATATTGAAGCGGTAAGATATTGATGGTGAGTAGCGTAATTTATTTAATTTTATACAATAATAATATTTCATTATTATACTAGTGAAATAATAAACTACCCTTTTTCTAAGCAGAAGTATTGGCGGTGATTGAATGTGGGTCTGCGATGCTTAATCGAAGCCTCTCTCAGGTATATCCATAGATAGTGACCTGGATGGATCGGTGTTTGACAAAACTACTAAGCCAGTTGTTGATTGAGAACGTCAAACCATATGATCTTAACTTATTCAGAAGGTTGACATGCCAAACCTTGTCACACTGCGATTGCTTTAGATTCCCAATATTCCCCTATATCTCCAGTCCATATGCTCGTGACATAAGCCAGTAGATCCTTGGTTAATTTATATCTATGATAGCCGTATTGATGGTAACAGGCTTAAAATATCTCAATATTTGCTAGCTAACGAATTTCTCAATGACTTTGCCAATAGCTGGGATAGTAGTTGTTGAAAACCGTGTTTTTCGATTTTTTGGTATTGCTTGACACCAAGCAAGTTTCCAATTTGCAGGAAAAAGACCTCTTTTATATAATAGAAAAAATAGTTTGCATATCTGACTTCTTTGTTCAGATGCGCATTTTTTCAATACGTTTAGATAAATTTAAAATGAATATAATTGATTCATATTCCGTAACACCTTAGGCATTGGAGGCGTACTTCCTCGTAAAATAAAAATTGAAGTAAAATTAATCCGATATAGTCCAGTAGTATAGAATCTCGTCTCTGGGTCTTAAGTTCAGAATATTGTATTTAAAAACATTTTTTTATGTTCAATAAATTCATTTGTAGTGTACTTTTATATATTCAATATAGTCAATTTAATTTTGATTTTATCTTTATTTATTAGCACGAGGATTAATCTCCTTTTTCATCATATTTTGTTTTATTGTGATGATATTTATTCTCTTGAATTGTTGTTTCCAATTACAGTTGAAATTTTGAGGTACTCAAATCCATTTCAACCTTAACCTTTATATATATATATATATATATATATATATATATATATATATATATCATATGATTGGGATTAATATTACTGATCTTTCTTTTCCACTAAATTTAAGTAATTAGTTGTTTTTGACTACGAGAAACTAATAATCAATTCAATTATATATATATATATATATATATATATATATATATATATATATATATATATATATATATATATATATATATATATTGTCTGAACGATATTAAATTTCATTGAAGACGGTTGAGTGCATAAAAAAATATTTCGAATGAAAATAATTGCTGCAAATTTCCATTAACATAATTCGAGCAATACAAATGGAGATAATAGCGAAACACGCGATATTAAAAAGAGTTTTTACACAACTTTCTGAACTCTCATTATCTCATATTATACGCTAAAATGACTCGACTAATACTAATTAATAATATTAGCAATTGCGTTCATTGAGTGTTGTGTCTACACATCTACGTATAAAAAATGTTGTAACACACCCATAAAAGCGTATTATACATTGCTTTTTTATTTGAATAATAAAATGTAGATATCAATGCCAATCAACTAGTGGAATTGCCCACCTTTCTTTTCTTTTTCTCATTGATTTTGATTGTTAATAAACGATCAACGAAGTAGGCCTTGAAAAATGTCTATGAAACAAGTGATTACCTCTCCGGGTCTATTGTTTAGGTATTTTTTGTACGAGTATTTAGTCGCGCTCGGATGAAGTTGAGGACTGGAAAAGAATAGACGACGAGAAACGATATTATCTTATAATCAGATTTATTGTACAACAATCTTTCAATTGTAAGTTATTGTCTCATTGGAATGAAAAATGATAACAAGAATAAAATAATACTTCAATGGTTTTCATCGACTTTCAGAATAACAACAATCCAGACAATGACAGGATATTGTCAGTAATAACTCAAGTTATTCGTGAACTGCATATTGTTCTTATACGTAATTTGATTCGATTTTTACAGTTTCATAACAAAAAAGGCACTGTATCACTGTATGTAATGATACATCATTCTTAACATAGTTCAGATGTTCAAAATCAATAGAGATTAAACTTCTTTGTCTTGGCATTCCCAGCAATCCCAATATTTAATGTTAATTATAAAAATTCCATTTTTTAGGTAGATACACTAAATCTATAGAAAATTACAAGTTGATAGTACCTTATGTATCAGACTCCCAAGGGAATTTCGTGTCTTTTAACTTACCGAATTTTTACACGCACAATCCTTCTAAGTCTCGTAAGAAACGAACTTCCGCAGATTGTGATATGGTTCATTACGGGCTGACGTTGAATGGAAAAGATCACGTTATTGATTTATGGCCAAATCACGATTTCATATCTGGCGATTTGATTATAGAGCATAGAGATCCAAAATTGAGAACGGACAGTGAAAGAGTTAAACGAATGGATAGAGAAAAATTATGTCATTATACCGGAGAGATTCGTGGGCAGAATGGATCGAAAGCGGCATTGAGTACGTGTGATGGATTGGTGAGAAACTATTTTTCAAAATAATTGTAAGGATTTCTTGTTCTGCATATATTACTCGTTTTTGTACAATTTTCTGTTATTTATATATATATATATATATATATATATATATATATATATATATATATATATCTAAATGTTCTTGATTTTTGGTCTCTTCTATTTCAAAATTAGTTTTTTTATAGTTTTTGAAAGAAGGATAAATTTTGACGTTTGAGTCTTTATCAAAATATTTATTTTGATAAATTAGTTCTGGTTACTGTATTATAGTTTTTGATAAGAGCAGGCAATATATATTTTGCTAAAGACTTAAAGACAAGTCGAAACGTCAAAATTGATCTTTCTTCTAAAAACTATCAAAAAACAACTAATTTTGAAACAGAAGAGACCTAAAATCAAGAACATTTAGATGCATTAATATATCAAAAGTATCAAAAGGTCTAAGAAATAAGAAATTGAAGAAATTTATATCTAAGTATTAATAATTTATTTTAAAGATTTCCCTTTCTCAACTATTTTGAGATTTGATAATTAAATAAGACAACAATCTTTTCAAATTATAAAAGCTAATCAGATCAAAAATATGGATACAATCAGGAAAAGAGAAAATCTACTGATTGGATTCCTTGCGTGAGTTATATTATCGCTTCCATAACGCGTATGGTATTGGCTCAGCCGAAGTTGAAGCATATCTTTCCGCCTGCAGGCCTTTCTTTTCAACGGAGAAACGTCTACAGCTTCAAACCCTAGCAAATATTATTCTTGTCACTCTCCAGGTAAAAGTAAAAATTTTTAGTTAAAATGACGCGATCAGAGAAGCAAACACCCTCTGAAAGACACAAAACAGACGAACTATATCTTTTCCTAGAGAGCATCATTTTCCAGAGAACATTGGTTAAATAATAATGAGCCTGCTCTTGTCAAAAACTATACTACAGTAGCCAGAACTAATTTATCTCATGGAGTTAATATGATCATGTCCACAAACAACGAATTTGCATTTTAAGGAACAACATCTTCATAACCACCAATTTTTTATTTCCCAATAACTGTTCGACAATTTTTTTGCATGGTTTCCAAGCGGCTTTTCAATTGACAGATAAGAAATTTCCAAACTAAGAATAACCAACAACTTAAAAGATCTGAAGACCAAAAAATATTCCCTCTTTCAATTTTCCTTTTATATTAATTGGAAATATTGTTTGTAAATACTGGAACCCAAGACTATTCTTGTATAGATAAAGTTCGTAAAGGTTTTCTTAAGTTCCGGTTTAATATGTGTAAATTCGAAACAATGTATTTTTTATCGTCTAAGGATATATTTGATGTACATATTACATTTTAGTTTTCATTGATTGATCCAAAATATCTTGGGATATTAGTACAATAATAGTATTTCCATTTTATTTTTAGAAATTCCGAGTTGGCATTACTGTTTCTGGACAATATAATTTTCTTATTTGGCGTTAAGAAATTCCACTGTTGTGAGTGAGATCCAAAAAATTCTGCTTTATATCTGGATAATTGTAAACCTCTAATGAGATTATTTGATGCAGCTTGATTAAAAATGTTGTAATTTCTTGAATAGATATATCGTTTGAATCACTAAACATATATTCAAATTATATAACTTCCATTGTTATCTTCTGATATATTTCTACTGGAATTATTGGGACAAATTGGATATAGTAGATCGATTATGACTTGCACTAACTACAGATGGCTTATACAAGTGGTACCTACTTTTTATCTGGGGTCTTCTTTACTTTGAAAGAATGACTATTCATAAATGAAACAAAAATTACGAAAACATTGATTGCACTTTCTAGTCTAGTTGACAAATATTAAATTGAAGTCAATATGTGAGGTAATTTAAAAAGCAAATGATTTGGTTGAAGAGAAGAATGGGATTTGTTGTTTCAATACTTTTGGTTTTAAGGAAATTAGCTTGACACATTTAGGATAAAAATTGATTCCTGGGTATATAAAGAATGTATGAACTAGTATTATTGGTAGCTACATAAGAATCTAATGGTAGCTGCGAACCTTCGTCATCGAATTCGACACTTTTCTAATGACAATATATAATTTTTTAGGCTGGATATATAGTTCTTAATAACAAAAGATATTTTATTGAACCAATGGCGCAGCATCAGCCAAATAAAGAAGGTAAATACGATCTTCTTCTGTATCCATTCAGATGGAATTACTGGAACCATTAGTGATATTAACATTAACATTACTATCACACCAATACTCACAATTACATTGTCTAAAGCGCGCACCGATAACAACGATAAACCTTCGCTCTCTGAAGACGATAACATTGTTAGAGAAACGCTCGTCAGATAATGTGATGGTGAGTGTTGGTGCAGTGGTACATAGTGTATTCAGTATTCTTTATTAATTATAAAGGTCGGTTTTCGTAAGGACAAATAACAGCGACTGTTTAATATGATATGAGAAATCAATTTATCGGTATTTATTTTGCCACTTATTTGCAACTGAAATGTCGAATTATTTACGATCTGAATGCATTATTGGTAGGCCATCAACTAATAAAAGTATTATCAGTTTTTATAATGACAAGAAAAAATCATTTCAATTAAAAACAGAAAAAGCCAAATATTACACGCAAATTAGAGGCTATATTAGAGGCTTTTAAATAAATATACGTTTAGTGCAAAAAGTTCGTTGATGAATGAAACAAATCGGTGACAAACGAAGTCACACTTACGTTATCTCATGAGTCAGTTATAATTCTACGAAAGCTCACCTCAATTAGTAAAAGTTCTGAAAAAAAATTGAAATTAGTTAGGAATATCTCCTGCCGCTCTTTTCTTCTTCGATTCTATCCATATACAATAAATTTTTACAGTGTATTTGTCTTATCAAAATGTATGAATAAATTTTAAGGTCATCACCTTCACGTAGTGCATCAAAATAGCCACCATATCGACAAGAAAAGTCCTCATTGTGGTACTAGTGGAGACTGGGAAAATGCGTGGAGAAAAAGATTTCAAGATAAATATTCAAAAAATAAGAATATAGTTAAAGATAAAAGAGGAACGGCAAGTGAACATAGATATCTCGAAATACTAATAGTGTGTGACAAAAAATTCATAACACATCATAAGGATAAGGATATGGAGAATTATATAATGACTATAATGAATATGGTGCGTATGTTTCAAATGTTTGGTATATTTCAAGTCTTCCCAAATCTTTGTTTGAACTAGTGGTGAGATTCACTTTCTGCGCTTAACCATAATATCCATCTCCCTTTTTTCCATTTACGTTTCAGGTATAACCCTCAATATATACTTAATTCATCACTTGAACAATGAATTAGTTGATTATTTAGTTATTCAGTAATTTTATGTATGTAAAATAATACTAATTCTAAATTGTAATAGATAAGAAGGTTTAAAGGTACAGTTGTAAATAATTTTTAGAAATCCTTGGATTAAAACGTATTTTTATTAGTCTGTGAAACGTTATAGAGACAAAAAGAAAGTCATCGGATAATAACAAAATATTTTTCTTATATTGAATCATATGATAAAATACAATTAGAATAAGTACGTAAATCATAGCTATATTGATAATAATTATATTAACTTTCACTAAATTAATTACTCTTGCAATTTATACACAATGTAATTTTAACACTACATTTTCCACAATAATTTTTTTTACACTTCACACCAATGTTTGAAGATTTGTTCTCACATTCCGGTAAAATTTTTCTTTTGTGGGCCACCTGAAGAATATTTTCCGTTATGTTTTCAGCTGTTTCGCAAGTGGGTTGAGTGAATTTCTTCAATAAGATTTTTTGTAAAGATCAAACTGCTTATCTTTTCATTTGTTGTTTCTTTATAGGGAATCCATGAATTCAAAGCAGCTATGACAATGGTGAATTTTAAAAATTTTTTTTTAGTTTGAATAGTAGGCCCATACGTAAAATATTTTGTCTACCTTGTATCAAACCTGGTTGAATCTCTGTCCACTGAGTCCCATTGCGAGCCACTTCAGTGTTGGTTGATGAACATTGTTCGTGATCTACATCGGAGTCTGAAGAGCAACAATTTTCATCTGAATCTTCACTTTCAACTATAAAATCGGAATCCTCTTCAAATAAATTCAATGATTGGGTAGCATTATTTGTGGATGGTTGATTTATATCCGTTTCTCCCAAATCATCCATGCTTCTTCATCCATTTCCCATAATGCGGCAAGAGCTTCTTCGGGAGTTTTGTATATAATTTTCGCATTAGAAACATTCACTACAAATAACCACTATGAAACAAATTAAAAGGAGTTAGTGTTAGGGAACAAAATTTTAACTGAAAGATAGTAAGAGAAGGGTTCATTAACCTACAGGTAAAGATTTGCAAGATGTGGCGAGGAAAAGTCATAAATCATAATTGGCTCTCCCAGGAAAGAAAGAAAACCTAAAAGGAATAGGTTTCAATCAAGTTAAAAGATAAGATAAGTTCTGAAAGATGAAGAAAGGTGTTTTTCTTTAAAGGGTTAAATGACCCTTCCCCGTCCTTCCAGGAATAACTTTAAATATTAAAAGAATATATTATTATTTTTTCTAATTTTCGTAGCTTTTGGGCTTTCAAAAACAAAATAAGAGGTAGTAAGAAAAAATAATAATTCACACGTACTGAAAAATTAGATTTAAATCACAAAAAGGATCATTTGACCCGGCTCGTCTTTCTAGTGTTAAGCATTCCGGGTGTGATTCATGGTTCATTACTAGTGTTGAAGACATGAAATTAAGAGGACTTTGTATCGATATATGTAATAAAAAGTTACAAAGGGTTTCCACTAAATATTTATATTAAATTATAAATTATATTGATTCTGTTTATATTTCGCAGGAAACTGAGAGTTCGTTGAACGTTGAAGGCCCCACGTTAATAGCTTCAGCTGTGAACGTTTGTTCTTCATCGGAATAATTGAATTTATTTTGGTATGATGGTTTCTTGAATTGTATCAACTAAATCATCTTCGTTCATTTCTTCATCAACCATTTTTTCTTCATTACCTGCCTGAGAAGTTAAACTAGCTATAGTAAAAAATGTTCGCTTTTACACAAATGGTTTTCCTTTTACATGAACTACTGCCTCATCTGGGCAATGAATCACTTCTTTCAAAATTAATATTATATAAGTTTATAATATAAGTAATATGAGTTTACAAAATGGATTAGACACCTCGGCCCCTTCTATTTTGTAAACTTTTAGGTTGTTTTAGAGATAATATTGGGTGTCGCTTCATGAAATTTTCAGAATTCAGAATTAACTGTTCTAGTTGGTTTTCAACTACTTCTGATAGGGCTTCTTTCGACCTGAGCCAAGGACTTCGAGCTGAGTTTTTCTTACATTTATTTGGAAGGATTATAACGTTTTTTGAGATGCCATGATACTCCAAAGCAAAGCGATGCGAACGGCGGCGGCTTTTCACATCATTTACGGCAGATTTTACGTTTTCTATGATGTATTTTCTATCGAGTCTGTACCGGGTGTCCCAATAAGAATGGCTCTCGGCCATATATCGGGAACCGTTTATAGTACAGCTTCGGGAAAAAAATTATAACAAAAGTGACCTCGAGAAAAATCTGGAAATTATTTACAGAGTTGTAGGACCACAGCCAGAGTGCGTAATTAAATACCAAAAATTTTAAATTGAATAATTTACAAATTTTGCCTAATTGAGAGCATTTAAACTATGATTATCTTATTCTTCACAAAATTCAGCGTATATTTGATTTCACAAGTTTTAGTCTATCTCTTCAAATAAGAGGTGGGGGGAACTTTATTATGAAAAAACGCCAATTCTACTTAACCTAACTATGCAAATTTAGTCTTTTTGAAGAGAGCTCCTTTCTACCAATGTAAGAGTTATAATTTCGTAGCAACCTAATGAGTAAAGTATACGCTAGAGGGCGCTCTCTATTTATTTTTTAAACCTAGCTATCCTTGAAAAATGTTGAATGGAAACATGGAGTTTTAATTAAGGAATATAAAAGTAGAACAAATTAGCAACAGAATAGAGAAAACTGCATGTCGATATCTTTTTCGTATCACGAGATATCCTAAGAAATGAGTAAATTTTAAGCATTTTCCTTTAAATATAAATTACTCCAGGTTGACTGAACGGATTTCAACATTTTTGACTCCTCAAAATTGTCTTTCCTTGTTCTATTAATAATAGCTCCAATTATTATGTCAATATTACTTATGCTGTTAGTTAAATGGAAATATATAAAAACAAGTAGTGGGCCATGAAAGAAACAAAACAAAAAGATATGTCTTGTGTCAAATTAATAAACCTAATAATTTGTTCATTTACGTGTCATTGCAATTTGTGTGCATTAAATTCGATATACGCAGTTTCCCGATGACAACATAAGTAATATTGACATAATAATCGGAACTATTATTAATAGAACAAGGGAAGACAATTTTGAGGAGTCAAAAATGTTAAACTCCGTTCAGTCAACCTGGAGTAATTTATGTTTAAAGGAAAATGTTTAAAATTTACACATTTCTTAGGATATCTCGTGATTCGAAAAAGATATCGACATGCGATTTGCGCGATTCTGTTCCTAATTTGGTCTACTTTTATATTCCTCAACTAAAACTGCATGTTTCCATTCAATATTTTTCAAGGATAGCTAGATTTAAAAAAATTTGTAAATTATTCAATTTAAAATTTTTGGTATTTAATTACGCACTCTGTGGTCCTATAACTCTGTAAATAATTTCCAGGTTTTTCTCGAGGTCACTTTTGTTATAAATTTTGTTTTCTCGAAGCTGTACTATAAACGGTTTCCGAGATATGGCCGAGAGCCATTCTTATTGGGACACCCGGTACATATTAAATTAACATGTGGTAAAAAGTATCAAATACTTATTTTCCAATTCCGAAGAAATGTGACGAATATTTGGGGTAATTAGGAACAAAATTTTCATAAAAATCTGTCGTTATTTGCCTCTTGTACATACTTGTAATATTTTGGCGTAATTGGAGAAACATGAAATAAACATTTCATACGGATTCGCATTAAAAGCGAACGTGAAACAACTGATGCCATAAATCGAAATATGATGAAAAACGTTCAATATTTCAAGTATTAGTACTTGCCAAAACAGCCGACTGAACCAATACAAATATTTTGTAGGTTATGCTAATATCCCGAGCGTTAAAACAACTTGTTTCTAATGTGTGTATATAGATTGCTACTAGATGACGCCAGCCTATAGAACAGACGTATAGTGGCAAATTCGGCATAGGGTTTTCATTGGTTATTTTATTTTCAATGCTACCACCAATACACCACTATCCACCCTTAATTTACCCCATAAATTTGAATTCGTATGTACATATTTAATATATTACCTTAATGGTATTTGTATTGTATTCCACAGTAAAGGGAATCTATCTTGTCATCAGTTGTGACAAAATAATGCGACATAAAGATATTGTTAACAGGGTGTTCGGGGACTTGATGCAAAAAAAAGGAAGTGAGTAGATGAAGTGAAAATAATGTTGTAAAATAATGTCAATTACCTCATATGGCCCCTCGTTTCTGAGTTATAATTTACGAAATCGGAACTTATATAAGTATTTTTTTAATGGATGATTACGTATGTAATCAAACATTTCTTGGAGAACTAATGAATAAATGAATAAAATTACTATCGAAGATCATATTACTGGCATAGTATTTATTTTTATTTGTTGTAGGCTAACCAACTAAATTTTTCTTCATTTCAATTTTTTCCTTATGTAAGTGATATTATGTTCGACAGTATACAGTTCAATTATAAATGTTTAATTATGGTTTAGTACCTTTTGTGAGTATTTTCAACAAATAATTACAATTTATGGTACTTTTATTCATAATGTCTCTTATGTCGAACGGTTTCCTTGGCATGTACAACGATCTGAAAATCTACATATCTCCTAAGTCGTATATTTTATCGAGTTAAACAAGGAATACCTTTCTGATTGTTAACCATTGGGCATGAGCCGCCCTTGGCCTTCAGAAATACAGCATTAAGCGCGTTACACACTACCTGATTTGGTCGGGCCGACAGGATAATTTGGTCAGATCAGACGTCATATCAGGTCGGGTCGGGTCTTGTCAGGTGGCCATACCATCTGATCGCCCGACCGACCGACCAAATCATATAGTGTGTAGCACTATCGGGCGGATTTTAGTTTCTTTATTGAGATAACGGAGCCATAATAGATTTATTAAATATATTTAATGCACGGGTGAACGTTTAAATCGTTAAAAAACACAAATTCGACATGCGAACACCACAAGTGGTCACGAACTAGACTGACTAAATCGTGTGGTGGTCGTACTGTGTGTACGCAACGACTGATTTGGTAACGCGCTTTATTGTCACGTCATCTACTCTCTCGAATGTTTTGCATCAAATACTGTAAATGCGAATATAAAGGCACATATAAATTTTCAACAGTTTCTCAAAATTTTTAAGTATGTAATTTGAAAATGGTTTAGGAGCGAAATCGTGAGACCAGTTATTTGTTTCGCTAAGGTTTTATTGTATCAGATACAGGTTCAATACTTATTTCAATTCATAATAAATGAGAAAGTATCAAAACACGTCTCGATATATTGACGTTAAAATATCCTACACGAATATATGAAAAATCAGACATAAAACCTCACTTAGCGCCAGACGAAGTTTATGATTATTTAATCGTTTGTTTAAAGAGAGATAATTTGGTTTTTTATAGCTGATAAAAACAAATATTTGAGTTCAAGCTTTGCACTTTTCCAAAATTAAATATTTTACGGTGCAGTAAAATTTTCCAGTTGCCAGTATAAGTTAATCGAAAAAGTATATTTATAAGAACGGAATCACATAAAACGCTTTTATTTTGATAAATACTATCCGCAAATACTTCTCATTATCAGAAGAAATAAATTAAACCCTTAGTTCACTACACTATATATTTTATTTTGACTCATTACTTGTTAACCCAGAACATCTAAGAAAGATGAGAAAGGAGAAAGTTTTCTCAAGAAAAACATTTTTATTTTCCATCTTTTTGTTTAATTGAATAAGATAAAGGGTACTCTAATCTCGACAAAATTAATTCAGTTGTATTAGATATTTGCATACGATACTGCTATACTAGCCATAGGAAATAAACACGAAAAAGCGAGTTAAATAACTTTATAAAAACTATTTATTAACATAAAATATAAATAAATAAAGTGGTTCCAATAATCTGCCTACTGTACTCGTACTATTAAGAACACACTATCTGTATATATGCTCTCTTAAATACTAATCCTATTGTATACAAAATCTAAAATTCTTTGTTCTTATCTGGCTCATTTTCACTTTTAAAATGCTCATATCACTTGTAAAGAGTATTTAAAGTTCCTGTACTACACCTATAGATAGATTTCTACTTTTTTGGAACTTTCTTCAAACTTGAAACAGGAATTTCAGTACATTGCAAACTGACAAGCTGCAACAAGCTTAATCTTGGTACCACTACTTGACTTAACGCTTAAGCGTATTAGATAGTTGAAATATATGTACGTAAGTAGTTGTTGCTATAAAAACACTTTCACCCTATGTTTTGATAACTTCGTATTTGAATCACTGCGTTAATTCGCTTGTATTTATGAATTATATCATCAACACCTTTCACTACTGTTTATTTTCTCCAATTTATCAACCCAGTAATCAATCATATCACAAAAGCGGTTCATGTTTTATTCAGAACATCACAAAAGCGCCCTCTCATTTTACTGCCATCTATTCCCTCATTTCATTAACGTTTGCAAGTAATGTATAAACTCAGTACAGGCCTGCATTTTATGTACAAAATTTTACATGTTATCTCGTGTTAAAATGAAACTATTATAAGTATATTCACAAAATGAAAATATTTGTAAAAATGGAGTTGTTTAGTGAAAAAAATCCAATCTCTGAAACGCAACCTGAATGCAGATGTATACGACAGCGAAAATGACGTCCATTATGATCAAATATTTTGTAGGGCAACCTTCTAGCAACACGAGTTTCCTGTGTACATTGCCATGAAACGTGATCTGTCGTAAAAAACTGTGTAGCGCAGATACACAATGCATGGGTAAACGGCGCATGGTGTATCAGACTGGTCTAAATTATAATTTAATGTAGCCAAGAGTTGAAACAATACTTTTTTTCTTCTTCTATGCTATTTACTTCACAATACATCATGAGGATGATATTGATGACAAGAATAAGGTAACACCGTTCCGTGCTCACTTAAGAATGATTGTACTCTTTTTCCTTTTTCTAACTGTTAAGTTTGCAGGTGTTATACTGAAGAGTTATATAGGAAAAGTATTTATTTTATATATAATTATTCCATGCAGTTACTTTATTTTATCAAGTTTTAATTGTAATTTCATTAATTTCTACATTGGTTAGGTAGATTTTTCGCAAGATATTTTTCGACAACGAACTTCAATCCAATAGCCTAACAAATTTTTGTTCCGAATATTTCCAATAAATAATTCAACTTCAAATAAATAATCTTCTGTTAATTATGAGAATGATGTGAATAAATAAGATATTTCAATAAACATATAGAAAATTCTGCTTCAAACAATTTTACCAAACTAAGAATACACTACGCGGTAAGTTACAAGGGTCGTTTTTCTTTATTGTCGGTTTCCACTCAATTAGGCCCGTTTGACAATAGACCCGAAGCTACTTTTTGTACGAAATAAACAAAGCTGTAAAACAAAAGTCAAAGATAATTTGTCTTTTCTTTGAACGTGGAAATAATTATTTTCCTGCGAACAGAAATAGTAGCCCTAAATACCTTCCAGACACAATAAAAGTTGACATAAATTATATTTGTGACGGCATTTGTCGATGTTTAAGTTATGAGATCTGCTTTTAAGTGAAGATAGTGGAACCCACTTTTTTTGTAACGTCTGTCACCCATTTTGAGATAAACTACTCTTGATAAATAATTTATGAGGGATCGAAGAGATTTAATAAGTTATATAAGGCTTATAAGCAGGCTTCAACTGTTTGTTAATTCATTATCAGTATTTATTTACATAAAGACGAGTTTAACATTAATATTCAGTAATATTTAAAAAATGAGAAGGAAATATTTTATGCTGAAATAAAAATAAAGGTAGAAACATTCATATCAATTTTCTGTATCTGAATTTTTGTGTAATATTTCTATATAAAACAATCTGAAAAGCTGATACTGAGCTTAAAAATGATCTGAATATTTCAGTCAAAAAATAGACATGAGCCATTTCAGAAAGATAAAGTGACTGACCTAACCAACCGACTTACCTTCCAAATTCCGAATGTTTTTGTATAAATATTTTCATTACTTTGTAAGTTTTCAAAAACAAGGTTTCCACCGGAAATCCTCTCTACATGAGAGAGAAATGCTTTGAAAAAATTGTTACAATTTGTAGATAAAAGCTGGTAAAAACTAAAAAACAATCTTAAAAATAAGTGAATAAAGATACAAATGGAATAAAATTTCAATATAGAAAACCACAATGAGTAACAAAATTATATATAATAGTAATAGATAATAATTAGTATATAAGTCCAAACCAAAAATTAAACCAGTATGCTGCGTGCTGGAATTAAATATTATTATTAGAATAGAAGTCGTTTACAGAGTACAAGGCACTTTCCAGTAAATATGCCCTAAAATTACTGCGGAATGCGGGAAATGATGATATCGATTTGATTTCAATTGGCAAGTGGTTGTGCATTTTTTTGCATTGTACAATGTTGAGCCCTCAACTAATTCTGAACGATCTTTCTGAAATTGGAGAAGCTTGATTACGAAATTTGTAAGCGGATTCAAAGATGGATAAAGAAGGAAGGGTCAGAATTTTTAATCTCTTAAAGAAGTCCCTGCAGTGAGCTAACAGCTCTCTTTTGTAGTTTGAAGATTCGCTCAAATTGATTCGCACCACACGTACCCCAGAAGTGATGGGCATTTCGGAGATGCGACTCAAGCGGGAGGTACTTAATTTTTTAGATATGGGGGCAATATGTAACTCCCATTTCAAGGAATTGAAGTGCCGTGAGATCAGGGTTGCTCCAAGAGTGTCGACTGTAAATAGACATATTTTACCACTGACATCTAGATAGGCGATGCCGTTTACAAACAGAAGAAACAAATAGGGCCAGGTACTGGGCCTTGAGGCACTCTACATTCTATTGGTTTGAAAGAAGACATCATTGTATCAACCCATATAACTCGACTTCTGTTGTTAAGGTATTACTTAAACCACGCGACAGGTGTTCCCCTGAAACTGTAGTACTGCAATTTGTTGATTAATATATTATGTCATATTTATCAATTTCATAATTATTTTATTTTTACGTAAGAGACACATATTGCTAAGTGACCCGGAGTTAAATAAAAAAATGTGATGAACAGTCTACCTCAGCCAATGTGGGGTGTGATTTGAGTTTGTATCAAAAACAAAGATATAATTTTAAACTGAGTTGGTGCAAGAAATTTTTTAATATCAAGCAAATATAGAACCCTCACTCTATTCATTATTCTGTTGGAGATACAAGTAGAGTGGAAGCTGGAAACGTTGATAAAAACATTATAGAATTATTTTACAGACAGTTATCTAGAGAACTAACAACCATTTTTAAAGAAAATTGAAGCGAATATTATCGTCGCTCGTCTTGTCAATCACACATTGATTTGATATTCAGTCTTATTAGAGTTCAAGACATTTAAAAATGTTACATGTATTAATATTAAAAATGGCGTTATGCTGGACAAATGGATTAATTTCAAAACTTCTTCTATCTTTTGCAGAATTCACTTTAAAACATAGCTGTTAGCACTCATTAGGTTAAATGCATATAACACAGTTTCTTTCTCACGTCTAGACATCTTAACGTTAGTCCGATATAGAAAGAAATGAATGACCTTGACACCAATGTGTGGGTATTCTATTAAAACAGTCCACGAACATAGTGAAGTTAGTTCAAACGTTGAACTAAACACTAGTCCCAATGTTTGGAGCCGGTGGAACATTACAGTTACGTATTGTGGAGATACACATACACTATTTTAATAATTCAATGTACTATACGGGTTCAATACGATAGTGAAGAAAACTGTGCAAGAGAAAATTTTTCTCCTAAATTTGAAAAAAATACTTCGATAACATATACACGCCACAACAAGACAGAAGACTCAAACGAAATGAAGTTTAGATGTGTCATACTATCAGCCGTTTTTTTTAAGAAAGCAGCATGTTGTTGATTGGAATGAACTAAAAATTGAGAATAGTCATTAGGAAAAATAAAAAGATCTACGAATTATCTGCTACAATTATAGTTTTACAATATAATCACTATGTAACGAGCTCTTCCGACAGCACAACATTTATTAATCAAATTTGAAAAACCAGCATATTGCCTCAAGCGTTAATATTTAACTGGTAAGTCATGGAATGATATAACCAGAAGAAAAAAAAACTTGGAAAATAACGGTCACCGGCCACATTACTCATAAAATTTTTTTCGAACCTGATCATTTATAAATTCATGCTATTATTATGAATCCGCCCGTAAATAGTTATTATATGTCATCCGAGGCAATTAATAATAAATTGATAATAGATATGAATCGCCGCCGTTGGCATAAATTAGGTCTACACATATAATTTGTCATACGCATGGCCCTTACCTCATTATTCATCTAATAATTATTGAGTAATTTGCGACAGTTGAGCAGATTGGAAAAACCATTTTTACAATATATTATTAGCTGTAAGTCATAGTAATTAACCTAATTTCATTTATTAATAAATGTGAAATGAATTATGATTATGATACCTGCTTATTTTGGACACAATAACACCATAAAAATTTAGTATTCTCTTGCGTCAGCTGAATAAATTTAATTTGCTTTCAACATTATTGGAAAATATATAGATGTTTCGACCTATTTTAGTCTTATTGCAGTTTCATTTTTTCTATCTATTTTATAAATACTGAGATGTTTGTCCTATGTAAACAGCGTTATAATCATTTAATAACTATGATATATCGAAAAACATACATTCTTCTTCTTTCATTGCCTTATCCGTTGCGAACGTTGGCTATTACTATTAACAAGGCTATTTTTATCTTATTTACAGCGTTTCTTAACAGATCAACAGTCAACAGATTGCACTCCAAACCACTGGCGCATGAATTTAGAAACACCCTGTATATATAAAGTTTCAAATGTAAAGGTCTCAATATCATGTCTCAAATGTATGTATTTTTGCAAAAATTGAGATTATCACGTGGAAACTATCATGCTTATTTATTATTGACAAATATTTGAGCTGAAACAATGTAATTGTGAATCTGAAATTAATCTTTGTCGGTTTTAATAGATCACTTCCGTGTTCTAGATATGAATCTTTCAATTTTGATTCCATTAGATCAGTCAATTACAGATGAAGGGAAAAAAGCTGAAAGTTTGGAGGAAAGCTTTTGTTCATTTCTTTCAAAAGTACTAATGATAAATCTTGACTATATATGTTTTATACCACAAACTGCTTCGAAAAATTACAAAGGAATAATACTCAACTACATTATAGTAAATTTTTTTCACTTCAAATAGTCTATACGGTAATAATATATACTTTTGATTACAATTTTTTATATATCAATCAAACAAGTTCAATTTTTTGTTCATAATTCCAGTAGATAATCGCAAATTTGAGCGAATGATTTATTACGAACAAAAGATATCAACAAATGAACACTAATATGTACGAAATATTGGTGCAACAAAGCAAGTTACTGCCAACAAATGAATTCAGTTGTGAAATTGATGTTAGTTTGAATTTGAATTTAAATGCATTCATAGACAGTAAAACAGAATGATTGACATATCTGTTGAAGATACAAACAGAGCTTATTTTGCATTATTTGTATTGTTTAAATTTAATATAATTTACATGATTCCTCACTCTATGTTAATTACTTAACTAATTGTATAAAAAGGTTATACGGTTTTAACTATTTTTATGCAACGATCCCACAAAATAAAATATATACAGGGTAGACAGAATATTGAATGTAATGTCATTTCCAAATTTCAATAGATCAACAAATTGCTGTGGCAACACATACAACACAAGTTTTGCAATTAATAAAATTAAAATTAGCAGACATGCATTATACTGAGCAAACTGAACAGTATTAATAAATACTGAAACAGTAGGAATGTTTGTAGTAATTTGAGGAAAAGAGCTAAAACATCGTATTAGAGAATGAAAATCAAGATATAGAAAAAAGGAAGCATCACGTTAGGTTGAAATTGAAACCAAAGGAGGAAAATTTTAGTTTATTCAATTTTATAATGCTACTGATTCAATAATTGTTCTCGGTAGCAAATGTATTCATCGGAATAATAATAAAAACAAGAATCGAAGGAACGAAAAAACCAATCAAAATTAAAAAATAAACAAAATAAAATTCATTTGGTAGGAGCCTAAATTTTCAACTAAAAATTTCTGCTATAGTTTAATTTTATGAATAAGTGAGTAATAAAATAATGACGTATTCGTAATCCATAGACTTTCAGTAGGCAGTTAAAATAATTTTCAAGTTATACCTCGAGTATTCTCGCATAGAACGACATGCTTATAACTTCCAAATAGCTGAAGATAAAAAGTGTAATTTTTCCTAAAATGCTTTATTTTTTCACAAGGTATGAGAACATTGTGTCATCCCTGTTACATCGGTATAAGGGCTCAAAATTTTATTTTGAAACAATCTTAGGCTTATACAGAATAACAATACAAAGGTCGGTATAAGTCGGGCAACAAATTTGCGTTAAAAGAAGAAAAAGCAGCGACAAAATGAATTGAGAGAAATTACAAAAGGGATTCGATATATTTCTAAATGGATTCGGCGAAGCATGTCAAGCTCTCCGCGAATAGTTTCGAATTCTCCTCCATATGCATCCTCGACTGCCTATCCGTTCTCCAAAATGAACATCAAGGTGCTCCCACACACTTAACGTCTTCGCGAGTGTTGGGTCGTTGTCCATTTGCCCACGTAAATCTTCGAGCAGTTTGGTTCGGCCGTTCAATTGTCGCAAGCGCTACTGTTTCCGTCTTTCCGTTAATTGTTATGTACAGATACCAGTCAACCAGAACGCGTCGGTAACAGAGCCCGTTTTTAGAATTTCTGCTAAGTCTTCCACACTTTTGAACGATTTGGTAGCGGCGAGCTCAGATATTTTGGTTGAAATTCTGTAAACATAGTTTCCTAATCGCTTTCGTACGCATATTCGACGTAAAAAAACTTGTATCGGTTATTTATTCTGAAACCGCGTCTACTCGATGAGCACGTGTTATCATGGCACAAGCAACAAGCTTCGTTTCAATCATTTTCAACAGCGTTGCCAGACTTTTGAGCGTTGTTGGACTTATGCCCATATTTCGAGATCGTTGCCTGACTTTACCGACCTCTGAATAAAAACTCACTAGTATAAGTAGAAGTACATCTTACAAATACAAATCAGTATAGGAATCAACCAATATTTACAGTGTATGGCTCATTTAGAAGAATTATTTTTTTTCTTCTTCACGATTTTCTGCAATTTCATCAATTTCATATTTTTTAGACTATGAAAAAGGCGGTAAATATTTGTCAACAGTATTTGCGTGCTTCATACAAAGTTCCAAAATATATAATTTGATCTTTGATTTAATTGGTTTTAGTGTAAACAAGTAGTCCGAATTCAGTTTCGATGGACATTAATTTTCCAAGTTTCTCAGATTCTCATTATTTTGATAATTTATCATATTGTTTATAACCTGTGAAATACCGTAATTACAAAAATATTTCCATGTATTTATATTCGAAATCAGAAGAGGGTGTTCAAAGTTTTACTTACTTACCTGTTCAAATAAGTATGTTTCTTTGAGATGTACTGATGTGTGTGATTAGATGTGTAGCTCGTTGCATTTAAGTGCCACTAAAACTTAAAAGATCCATTGAGGAAATTGGCAATTCACTCTTCATTGTGGTTTCTATGAATTTAAATAGCTATCAGAGCTGTTTGACCAGAAATTACTTAGTTATTTTCTACAGTTTCAAGGTTTCAAGGTTTAAAAACAAATTTTTCACATCTTTTTGGGTTGTTCAAATTTGAAAATTTGTTTATTGCCAAATTTTTTCTACAAAATTTTTAATTGCGATAGTTTTCACTAGAATTAACCGATTTGATGTGATTCGAGGCTTTGTAGCACTACTCGAAGTACTACAGTGTTTATCAATTATCTCGATAAGGGTACGTTAAAATCTCTTTTGTCGAATTTTTCAAATATCTAATATCTCACGAATGGATTGACAGAGTAATTTCACGTGGGTGTAGTGGTAGTATAAGCAGTGTTTTCACTATAAATTTCTGAATAGTTGAAGCGGACATTTGGTGATGAGTCCTTCATGAGCAACTGTGTTTCGTTAGTATAGCAAATTTGAAAGCTAGAAACATTTAGAAAGTTTGATTAAGATGATTCAAGCTGCACCTATTTAGGCATTGAGACAACTCTTGGATTCGCAACAGTAAATACAATTTTACATTTGAAGGAAATTGTTGTTTGTTGGGTGCCACGTATGATAAACAATTTTCAAAAGAAAGAGCAAGTAACCATGGGAATGTTGAATAGTGGTATTTATTTCTGAAATAATAACAGGTGATAGAATATACATATATTTTCACGAAGTTTCAGTGAGACTAATAATGGCAAAAAGCAAAGTTTTACCAGAAAGTTATGTACGCAGTTTTCTTTAGTGGAATACGATTAGTGGAAGCAATTAAGCTTGAAGATCAACATACAGTAACAGCACACTATTACGCTACAAAATCGTTTTTTAGTGTACCTGTAGTTTTTAAGTCAGTCAATATTAGTAGAATAATGTTGCATGATGATACTGTATCCTCCTAATTAGCAGACAGTTGCATTTTCACGTCAAAATAACTTAGCCGCCACCAAACATCCACCCTGTGCGCCGAATTTGGCATCATGTGATTTCTGATTATTCTTTCACCCAAAGAAACATTCAATAGATCGAGATTTTACGAGAGGGATGAGAAAGATAAAGCAATTCATAAATTTTTTGAGAAAAAGTCGAAAAACTCGATCAAGCCACTCAAGTAATTTTTAGGTCATGACATAGCTAAATTATCACGCAGAGAAAAACAGGATTCGAATAAACATACTTATGTAACTACTTATTTGTTTTACATTAAATATCAATAACAGCATGTAGAAAAGTAACGTTTCAGAATTACAAGGAAAAACACTTTTTTCTCGAAATTATAACATAAGAAAACTCGTAAATTAAGTTTCACACAGGTCGTTAAGGCACAGTTGGTTGTCGTTTGACAACATAATACTTTTAACGAACAAAAATGAATTTTAAAAGATCTGGCGCCATCTTATTGTGAAATATTTTCCCATGACTGGGTAATCACAATACATTTGTTAGTAGGTCCAATTACGTTTCGTGGAAAAATCTGTCACTATATACAAATTGTATCCATTATTACCAACCTAAATTTTATCTTAGAAAACGTGTCAATAATTTTTACGGGTTTAACTTATTTTGTGTTTATCTGAGTATGTATACGGTTTCTGTAAAACGTACTATTAACCTTAGAACTTACCTTTAAACAGTCATATAAAGAAACTCAACTTTTATTTACCATCACAGGTGATATGATTTGACACTAATGATAATAAAATTAATTAAAATTTAAGTTTTCCATGGAACTGATAAATGTGTGTGCTCAATCATTCTATCAACTTAATATAGTTCTGTATCATGCAATACTTTTTTTGGTTATCTGCAAGCTAGGCATAAAATATTTCCAAAATCCCTAATTGTGGAACTTTACCTTCTAAAGTTCAAAATTGTTTGTTTTCTTACTTTTTTTTCCTCGGGTGATTTGGAACCAATTTTAAACATTCAGGAATATCTAGGATCTCACTCTCTTATATTATCTATTATCTTTTAAATTAAATTCAGAATTTTTAGAAATAAACTCTAATAAGAGGATTTAGAAATTTAAGTGATAAATATACCAATAAAGCCACATAGAATATAAAATATTATCGTTGTTTTAGACCTTAAATCAACTGTTACATTCGTTAACTTCATTTTATGGTTATAATTGAATAATTACTCTTCAACTATCACGAACAATTCAATATAGACTGTAAATCGGGTAGAAGTGACCAATAAGCTTCAAATTCTATAGTAATAATTTGAGGTAAATACATTCATCCGCTGCCCAAACTCAAGTAAGCTAATTCCATTTACTGACAATAGGGAACCGGCATACGTGAGAAAATATTGATAAATTTTTGAACTTTTTCCTATTTCTAGTTGTATATTTGTATGTTATTATACTGACAGCTGGAAACCAACTAGCACCATTTGTATATCAATTTGTAAAATAATTCATAGTTTACTGATATTTTCACTATTTAGAAGTGCTATATAAATGTAATTCATAAAGTACATACCACTTTATATCTACCCACCACTACTCTTCCGATTTTGATAATTTCTTGAGCTAGCTATAATATTTAAAAAAAGGGGAGGACAAGGTGTTTGGAGGGAAAAACTTAGAATATAACTATATCCTCGTCGTTAGACGTAGAAGTGAGGTTAGTTTGCTACTAAAAGGTCCTGATTTGTTTCCGATAGATTCTTCAATTCATATGCAAATGTAAAAGATATATTACAAAAAATAATTCCAGTATTGCGACATATATCTTCGCTAAAATGTATTGAACAATAAATAGTAAGAGAATAAAATTAAAATTCATTGAACTACTCATATGCAGATAATTTAATAACCTATTGAGTTAATTAAATTAACCAGAATATAACACAGTTTTAATTTTTTTAAAGATCTCAAATTACGCTGAAGTCCTGTTAGTTTGTCTATTTGGACTTTATATTTAAATTCCCAGCAAATGTTAACCGATTGGCTTGAAATTTCGCATATTATCTCACTTCTGTTACTAATACTACATTCAATAAAAAATGAGTGAAATATTTAATGATTAGGCGTGAATCAACTACATAAATTTTATATGGAAGAGAATGGTATAGAACTTTGAAATTAAACTTACAAATTGTACTAATAGATGACGCTACAAGAATCAAACAAAATCAGAAGATGGCAATACTAATTCCAAATTGTTATTTATTGAGAATACGAAAACTATGAAATAAGAAAAATCAATTATATTAAAAGCATTGAGTCGATTAGAAACTTCACGCTACAATTCCATTTATGACTTTTATCGCTCAACAATTCATTATAAAAGTAAGTTGACGACCGTGTGGTTAGGTCGTCCCGTTTCAGTTAAATAGGCACATATTTAAATCTGAACAAGAGATGAATAATTTTGCTTTTTTTATTTTATATAATGGTATTGCAATGTTTTTCGTATTTATTTCCACTTTTTCTATTCGTGCGATGAATTAATAAACACTATCCCTCACGTTCTTAATTTTTGTGCACACAATAACTTATACTAATTTACTTATAAACGTATCTATCACTTAAATAATTTCTGTGATTATTTTACTAATTCGTTTTTTTTTTCACTAGGAGTATTCATTCAAAACTAACTAACTGTGTTAATCAACTCCTAAATAGAATTCTACAAACTTCTAGAACAAGAAAAACACAATAAATAGATAAATAAATAGACTTTCCTAGAAATGATTTAGAACAAATGTAGATGAAAGGCACAGCGCGAATTCGCCTAAATTTAAAATTCCATTGTAGCTGGACAGGACGGGTCTAAGAACCCATTTCGCGAGCTTGTTCCTAACAGTATTTTTGATCCAGTTAACATAATATTATGAATCTCATAATCTTTTACGTGAACTTTTAGACAAATGGGGGCCAATATTATGATTAGTCGATAGAATTTTATTTTTCACGTTAATAAAAAATTAAATTTTCTGATTATTGATTTTTGATTAAATAAAATCGCACTATAGGTCTTACAGACGCAGGGCTGGCATCTAAAAATTTTTTTTCATTCAATTTTCCGGCTTTTACTTTTTAATTTAAGATATTCGAAACTTATAGTTATACTTTTCTCTTACTTGTTCTACTCTAGTATTTTTTACAATACGATTTTTAGTGTGATGTAATTTTCGAATTCACAGTCGCTACGAATATCTGTTTGTTACTTTCTGTGTTTCTAGTTTCACTACATCTTAATTAATATGCTTTTTAAATCTCCAATTGTTTTTATTTTTCGTATGTGATAAATAGCGTATAGAACTGTGTCTGATTACTATTATGAACAATCTAGCTTTCATCGAAAAATATTTTGACATCTTCAACATTTCGAATGTTATCTTGACAGCTATTGGTTCTCGTGTTCTTTGCATCACTATCACTTGTTCACATATTTACGCTTCTAAATGTTATTGATCTTAGATATCCTCTATTTTAAAATTAGTTTCTTTTTGAAAGATAAATGAAAATTTGACGTTTTGACTTCTATTCGTCTTTATCAAAATATTATATTGGCAATGAAAATTTGCGTATTTATATTAATCGATAGAAATTATAGAAATTTAAATTCACATATATAGTCATCATCATCAGAGCCGGACTTAGAGTCATCGTGGCCCCCGGGCCAAAATACTTAAGGGGCCTATGTAAGGCGGGCGTTTTACGTGAATTCTTACATCAAGTTGATTTTTCATTATAGTCAATTTATTCATTATTTCTAACTAAAAATAGTACAAAATTACGTTCATAAATTAAAAACATTTTTTTCTTATTTTGCTACCTACAAATTCTTCTTTAACACTAGTTTAGTCAATCGATGTCAGTAGCTCATTTTCAATACACAATACGCTATATGGCTCATCGCGAGGCCCCCCCGCAGCGGGGGCCCCCGGCGCACGCCCGGGTTGGCCCATGCCTAAGTCCGGCTCTGATCATCATCATTTGAACGATTCTTAAGATTTACCTCAAAAATTTTATTTTATAATATTAACAACATCAACATACTGTTGCGGCAATAATGAAGTCAAACAAACGTGTCATTATTATACTAGTTCAGTTGTATATTGCTATTACATTATAGCATTGTAAGCGGTATTTGTCGTATAAAATGAGATATAAAATTAGCTTAAGTATTTTGTTTGAAAAAAGTATGAAAAATGAAGTAGCATTTGACATCATACGCATAAGAAGTGCCTCATTCTAGTAACTTAGTTTTATATTATTTGATTAAAACTATATTTCATTCAAACATTTATCGAATAACATCCTTTGTCCAAGTGATTTATCAAATAGTTCAAATATTACAACTAATACCTTGATGGAGTAAAACTTTCATCTTTAATAATTATTTAACTTCCTTTTAACAAACATTCCACTTTAGCTTATGTTACTAGACACCAAATTAAACCCCGTATAATGATGTTGAATCACGATAATCTTCCCAGGTGTCCGATTTTTATCACGATGCTTCCAGCGGCAACCAAATGGACGTAGTCGTAGTTCGCATAATGTATCTAGAAAAAGAGGAAGAAGAAATCGACTTGGTGATAAACACCAACGCTGAGAAAACGTTGGAGAGCTTCTGCAAGTGGCAGGTGAAGATAAATCCCAAAGATATAAACAATCCCAATCATCACGATATAGCTGTCTTGTTAACCAGGTGGGTGCGTGACTTAAAATTAATTATCTGGTTGTTGCATACGGTATGTTGTCAAGTTGTTTGCCGATGCTATCATAATTTGAATCAAAAGTGTCGATAGTGGAAGTGTGGTTGTGTTTAAATAATTATGAACTATGAGGTGATGTGATGATAAATTTGGATGCACATACGTGATTTCTTGTAGTTACAATGTAAATAATAACCATGATGGGATCAAATGTTTATTTAGTGTAAGAAAGTTGGAATTAAGTCAAAAAAATCTTAGTTTAACACATTCCATATTTAATCAGAAGCATCATGGTTGGTTGTTAAAGTTGGCTCATTTTTAAACTTTTTCCTTAGGTATGATATTTGTGCGGATGAAGGAAAGGATTGCGGTCTAATGGGTCTTGCTTATGTTGCAGCGGCTTGTACAAAAGATGAAAATTGCGCAATTAATGAAGATGGTGGTTTAACTCTTGGAATAGTTGTTGCTCATGAAATAGGACACGTGTGAGTAAACGTTTTAAAATAGATTGTTGTAGGTTTAGCTGTAAAATATTTTCTTATATGGTTTTATCTTTGAAAATCATATGTAGAAATAGTGCGCTTAAATTCTCCTGATTTTTGTGTCGAATTCGCGTATTTCTTACTTCATGTAATGGATCTAGCAAGTCTGAAAGTTTTTAAAAAATATATGACATGGGACAACCATACGCCGATGAATTCAGCTTTATATGGAAGCACATGGAGTTAGTGATCCTAATGTAAATACTCGGCAACCAGGATATACGGGGCAAAGAGGAAGCACCTAGTCTTGAGAAAAATGGGCAATAACTCCATATTTTGGACAAGATACTTACCTTGGCCTCATGATTTATCATGTCAACTACGAACTGAGCGGCTGGCTAAATATTCAAATAGAGGAACATTCCAGATCAAAGAATTCATAGCCGTATCAACCTGGGACTTTTTGAGATGTACAGAAACAAAATTAAACTGGTGGTCGATCTCCTGGCAAGACACTACCTTATGACGATAGACATAGCAGAATACGACAACTGCAGATTCTGCAAACATAGAGACGGTAGAACACCTACCTTACGAATGGCCTATTTGAGGTAAAGAGTAGTGCTAATGCCTTAGGAAGTGGGCGAAGAATTCTAGAATAATAGCCACCTTTAAAAAGAGTTTTTGAGGCAGTACAGTAAGAAGCAAAGTCAAGCACAAAGTATGTGTCTGGAATAGGTGAAGATTGGCTAAGAACCAAAATAACTCCCCGAACTTGTAGCCAAAATTCAATGGGTTGTAGTCAACAAAGCCACCCGGAAAACAATAATAATTCTTTTTATTTTTCTAGAATGGGCTGTGCTCATGATACTGAAGGTGAATCAGCATGTCCATCTCAAGCCGGTGATGAATCATATTATATAATGGCTCCGTATGTTCATATGTTCACCACCAGATGGTCAACATGTAGTAGAGGCTTTATGACAGCCCTGTTTGAGTAAATAGAATCAAGTATTCATTCAAAGTATATTCGTTTAATATATGTGAATTTTTGTCAGAAATAATTTGGGAGATTGTTTGAATGATGAACCAGAAGTATCGATTTATTCTTTAAAGAATGCCTTACCAGGAACTATATACGATGCAGAAGCACAATGTGATATCATGTTTCCTGGATCGACTATCTGTTTATTGGATGATGAAGAGTTTTGTTCGGTTTTGTATTGCAAAACCGAACCCAAATCTTGCGCATCTAGAGGTGAGCCTCCCGCTGATGGTACCAAATGTGGAAATAATAAGGTGAGAAATTATGATTTTGAATGTTATATTTTATTTTAAATATTTTGTTTCAGTGGTGTTTTCACAAAAAATGTGTTGAAATTGGTAAGCGACCGGAATCTATTAACGGAGGCTGGGGCTCCTGGGGTTCATGGTCTACATGTTCAAGAACTTGTGGTGGTGGAGTATCAGTATCTGAAAGAGATTGTGACAACCCTGTTCCACAATACGGAGGTCGTTATTGCTTAGGAGAAAGAAAAAGATATCAAATCTGTAATAAAGATGTTGGTATTTATTTGAAGAATTCAGAATTAAAATTCAATGAATTAGATATAAGAAGCCGTTCTAATGATATAGATAGCAATTGAAATATTGGTAAAATATAGTGTAGATTCACATATGAATTTGTTAGATTTGTTAAGTCCGCGAAATTGTTCTTAGTTTGAATGGTATTACGATTTTCAGCCGTGTCCAGCTGGTCAGCCGACTTTTAGAGAGAAGCAGTGCACAGAAAAAAATAATAAACCATACAAAGGACAATTAAGAACCTGGAAACCATACCTCAAAAAAGGTATGCGAAATCTTGATTCATGTTTAAAAACGTGTTTTTAATTGAAATGATTTAGGATGGAAATGTAATCCATTTACCTGCATTTCGAAATAGGTCGCTACTAATGACATGTGAATTCGTTGCCGGCGTTTTATTCACTACCTACTGCCTATGTAGGTACGAATTAATAGGTTACTGGTTATTGAACAGAAATATCTCAAATATGAAATGTAACGCCCAACGCAGTTAATCATCAATAAATGTTGACAGTTTTTGTTCATTAACAATATACAAAAAAATATTGTGTTTCTTTTTGAAAGCAACATACTATTACGTGTTTCGACAGATATGGATATACCGTATTTGGATGGCACGTTCCAATCCTTCGTAATATCTTATAGTTTTTTACTATTCACGGTTTCCAAAATGGCCTTAATGTTTCATTTGTTCTTAATTGCTATCAAGTAAGACAATTGACTGGTATAAAACAAATTTATACATATTAAAAGTTTGGTCTTACTTTTGATCGACAGCTCAGTTTCGTTGATATTGAAAAGATCATTCACCTGGCAAGAAGATGGTTTCGGCCAGACGTAACAATAAGCTGGTGCCGACTCTGTTCACATCAAGAAAGGTATCGAAAGATTAAGTCAATCAGATTAAGTTCTGATTATGAAAGACCGAAATAGGAATCTGGCTCAAAAATACTCTGCGACTGACTCATTTGAATCCAAATGAAGTGGACGATAATTTAGTCTTCAATTTGATATCGTAGAAATCGGAAACTGATCTTTTTAATAAATATTATCACAATTTTTTAGAGACATATTTCGTTGAAAGCGCAAAATCCTCTTCCTAAGTGGGCGGAAGAAGGTGCTTCGGTTATAATGAGATTAATTGTTGCGAATCGTTTCATGCAATATTCAACTCTTCCTTTTACGAAATCTATCTCCAAATATATCTTGAGCCTAAGAAGTTGAAAGAATGTCAAATTGAAACGTATGTAAAAATACAAAATTTTGGTGTTAGTACCAATTCAACAGTGGCTTCTGAATAATAAATTAGTCAAAGTAAAGTATGCCATTTATTTATTTATTTATTTTTTTTGGTTCCGATATAAAAACCCGGCGATCATTTTACCTATAAGGATCAAATGGAACCTTAAGTTTCGGTGACCAATTATAATGTCAGATTAGTGTAGCAAATAATCTTGGTGACAAGTTCATTACTGCTGATAATTTAAAAAATGAAGAAAAGGTAAAACAAAGATGTTAACATTTTTTGTAATCGGTATGAAAATTATTTATATCTGATATGTTTATCTGATAAAAAGTGGAATGAAATCATGATATTTACCAGATTAAAATTAATTGTCATACGAAATAAAGAAGACTGTTTAAAATCAATCAATCTGCAATTTCGCGACTCAATTTTAAGGTACTTTGGAACTTTTAGACTTAATATCTTCAAATTCAAAGCAGTTACTCAAAATGAATGTATTTTTTGTTCCTAAAATTCTATTTGGAAACACAAATGTTCATTAATTAATTAGAATGAGAACTATAATTTCCACGTGAAAATGTATTTTTTTGCACAAATACATACTTTCAAGGATTAATATTAATCCTTTCACATCTGACACTCATGTCCACCAAAAAAAAGACATAAAAGCAAAACAGAAAACAAAAAAAATTTTTTTCAAGATCCTAGGTTTTTCCGCATTTCATATTCAATTGCTGAGTTGCTGTAAAGCAGGCAAAGGACCACTAAGATTAGATGCAGTTTCTGGAGTTGATAGTAAATTTAGACCAGATGCTCTAGATACCACTGATAAAATGCTTGAAGAGTATTCAGCATATAGACCAACTAATCTCACTAATAGATGATCTATAATAATATTTGGACGACTACTGGATATTTATGGACTAAATATATTTATCTTAGAGAGTTTGAAATTTTCAATTTAATCAGCTACTAAATATTGCTCTAGAAAATTCCTGAAAGAGCTCTGAGAATCGCAATGTTTTTTGAAGATTGGAGACAGACAAAAATGCATAAAACTCTTAGAAACCATATTATTAATGTATTTTCCGATTTGGAAAATGCAACACGCAAAATGCAGTAGAACATGTAGGTCTACTAACGGATGCTTTATTTACGCGATAAGAAAAAAGAGACGATGCAGTCAGTGTAATCATTTTTTGTGTTCTTTCACTTCAAAAATGCATGTGAGAAATGACAAAATACTATAATCGATTTCTTTGTGTATTTTGAATGTGTATTCAGGCTTGGGGTCCAGGAAGTAATGAAATTTCCTTCTTCACACCCAACCGCGGATTTATCCGAGTGTGGTTGCATATAGGGACAGGATTTTTCACGCGCACGAAAAAAAATATACATATTTATCAAATATTTAGAATAACTTCTACTTTGAGACTTATATTACCATTCATATATGACTTGAAAGCGTGTTGAATTCTAACGATTGAATTTTAGTTGAGCGGTTTCGAACATTCCAATAATGGGATGACGTCAAAACTAATATTCTTAGAAATAATTTCCCTATCAATTTAGTACGCGATTCGTACAAATATTTTGGATCGAAATATCTCAAGATGCAATTGACCATATCGTTCAAAGTATGAATCAGATTAGTAGCAGAATGCAATCAACTATATGGGAAAACAACAGATTATTGAATTTTCTAGGGTCGAATTGACTTTCATTTGTACAGATATTTTCATTTATTATTATTATCCATACAATCAATTCACAGTACAATTCAATATACAATTCAGCACAAAGTTTGACGGTGTTATTTGCTCGTTCAACACAAATCCAAAAACGTAATTAATCTTTTGATGAATCCGAAAATATTTATACATTAAACAAGTTTAAAAACATCAGTAGTAATAAATACTGTTCTATTTACTTTATACGTTGGATTTATTATTATATTATCGATCAAGAATGCTTTTTCTTTTATTTTTGAAAGGATTCTATACTAAGATTTGTGAGAAGAAATATATCCTCTTAGTATATAGCTCCCTTGACTAATGAATTTTTTTGTGAAATCCTGATTCAACCCTAGAAGACTGATGTTTTTCAAAGGCTAACATTCGTCGTTCCCACTACGCTATCAAAAAAGTAGTTTTATTGATTAAAATACTCATTAATTCTGATCACAATTATTTATAAACAAAACATATTTTTTTCTTTCATTAAGATACCTATTTGTTTTATTAAGTGATTTCCCATTGAAAATTAGGAATAATTAGAAAAAAACTTGAATAGTAAAAATTTAGATCAAAATCAATAATAATATTGATGTTTTGATAAAAAACTATAAACTAAGACATTTGTGATAGATTTCAAATTTTTGTTCGCCACCTAATAATTTATTGCACTTTCTGCAACTATTTTCCCTTTTTCGCGATTTTATTCTTACACAAATTTCTGCCACTCTTATCTATTTCTAGATTGTATAATGTTTGTTTTTGTCAAATTTTGGCAATTGTGATTTTCTATTATTTTTAAAGGGCCCCGTTGTCCTCTTTTCCATTTCACTAGCTTGTTCTCCGTTCCACGATTTAAGTATAGAAACATATTTAAAGGTCTAATATATGAGAAAATGAAGAAATATTTATTTATACTCTTTTTTTTTTCAACATCAATCGTGTATCACGATGTACGACTTAACGTGAGAATCTCGATAAAGTTCTATCCTTTATATCATCTGTTGATCACTAAGTGGCACATACATTCTTGTATTTTCCAAATTCTATGGCATTTTCAGTATTGGTATAGATTCAACATAGTATCTGTAATAAAAGACGAAAAGCAACACAAAGGATCAAATTTATTTTCGCACATGCTACAAGCATGTTCCAGGTATAGAGTGCAATTTTTTCTTTTGGCTTCGTGACATTGACTTTAGCGATGACCATTTCTGTTTATCTTTTCCGCGAAGTATGGTACGCGATGGTATAATAATGAATTCATTCAATCATTACAACAATGTATCGAAGAATATATATTATATTTTGAGATTCTCAATCGATCCTGGTTAAAAGAAGTTTTCTTTCCCACTTTCTTTCCAATATCAAATGAGATGCAAAAAAATTGACATAACCTCCTTTTATGAAATGAAATTATCTACAAAAAGTATCAAATCATGAGCTCCAGAGGCGTAATTATTCGTACGAGATGGTCAAGTAGTTCTTAGAACCGTCAAGACATTTGGTTGAACCAATTATTATATATATATATATATATATATATATATATATATATATATATATATATATATATATATATATATATATATAGTCGACACAACTAAAAATTCACGATTAAGTGAATGATAAAAAGTTCTTGCTTTCGTGATATATTGGCTTCAATTAAATCTTCACTCAAAAATATCGCTCCTACAAGTACCTACATTAGCAAAAGTTTTTATTGAAAATCATGTTTCACGATTGACGTGTTTTTAACTATAATACCGTTTCTGTTTCAAGAGGAACCATGCGTTTTGTATTGTTTGAATGAAGCACGGAAATTCGCAAAATTGGAACCAAGGGTCAAAGATGGGACACCATGTAAAGCCGGAACAAAAAATATGTGTATCAGTGGAGTCTGTAGGGTAAGATTGATATAATAGCGATCTTATTAATATAAATGAATCTATTGCGTATATTGTGAAAAATAAGATCCATAAAAATTAACTAATTAAGAAAAATATTTTAATTCATAGTTATTAATTTAATAAACTACTTGTATAAACTGTAGAATGCGTTGATGTATAAGCTTTTTTAAAATATTGATATGTTATACACAAATAATGGGATCAATGAGTCAATAATTTTCAGAATAAAGCAGGTTTGCTCTCACATTTCCTTCATAAATACCGAATTTTATTTTTCTACAAAACTAATTATAGTAGTTGCAAATAGAGTGGGTTGGTAATGGTGATAATCAACCACGCACTGTAAATTTTTTCTAGAAGACACTGTTATAAATGAAATACGTTCAAAAAATCTCCTTACTGTAATTATAGTTTTCAGGAAACGTGCCTCACCGCCCATTACCGCAGGATTATTATTTATTCATATTATTTACTGTATTGATTTCATTCTTTTTATCTTTCAACAGAGAGTTGGGTGTGATTATCAACTGGATTCAGATGCTGTTGAAGATGTATGCGGTATTTGTAATGGCGACGGCACGCAATGTAAAATTATAGACGAAGTTTACAAAGACACCGGCGCTCGTGGTAATATATCTGTACCATTAATTTTATGAATATCCTTTTAAAATTTCATAAACATAAGCGTACTGTTAGTTTTAAATCTAATATAAACATTCTATTATCCACCTGTAAACAAAAACCGTCACCGTTACAAATTGTACAATTTTCCAATTGAGTAACTTTCAGGAAAAGAGCAGTAAAATCTTATAATATCGGGAACTTGTTAAATATCTAACACTCGATAAGTTCTGTGATTTACTAACAAAACACATTTTTTTGCTAAAAATCGATTTTATGCATCAATGTAATCTCCTTCAAGAGCAAAATTCATTCCGACGCTTCTCTAACCTCTCGATGTCGTACTTGTAGAAGGATTTGTCTTTTGCTTCAAAATAGGTTACAATTTCAGAAATTGTTCCTTTATTTGAGATGAATTTCTTACCGGCGAGCATTTTTTCAGTGAATATCCAGTAGTCACTGGGGCCCAGATCTGGACTATACGGTGGATGAGGAAGTAATTCGTAGTAGCCGTTTTTCCTTGATTTTTATATGCAAATAATCTAACAACTTTATGTAGTATTCGCTATTGATTGTCTTTCCCTTTTGAAGATAGTCAATGAACAATATTCTATGCGCTTACCAAAATACTGAAGCCATAACCTTCCCATTTGACTGTTGTACCTTTGGATGCTTCAGACCTAGTTCACCGACTGCAGTCCACTCAGATGATGATTGTTTTAATTCCAGAGTGAAAAGATCCATGTTTCATCCATTGTCACATATTGACGCAAAAAATATGATTTATGACGTGTGTACATGGGCAACCACTGCTCTGAATCATCAATAAGTTGTTGTTTTAGATCGACTGTGAGTAAACGCGGCACCCACATTGAAAAAAGCTTACTCATGGTCAAATTTTCATGCATAATTGTATACACACTGTCTTCTGGTATCTTTACGGCCTCAGCTATCTCACGAAATTTAAACTTAAGAATAGATATAACAATTTGTTCACTTCTTTGATGTTTTTCTTGATTAAACACCTCAATTGGACGACCAGAACGTTCACCATTATCGATGTCTGTACGACCTCGTTCAAATTTAGCAAACCAATAACAAATGGTTCTTTTCGGTGGAGCAGAGTCTGGATAACCAACAAAACTTAGCCTGTGAGAGGTTGATTCGCTTTGTCAAATTTTCGTTGATTGAATTGGCTTGGAGCTGAAATTATGAATTCTCCTTACTACAGGAGTCATCAATCAAGCACCACTTTAAGTCTTCACTATACTTTACTTCTATTGTTCTCAAAGAAAGTTTCAAAATTCAAATGTGTCAAGAACATTCTAAACAGATTTAACACTTCCGCTTACTTAAACATGTTGAGGAACGTTTATCTCAACATGTCATTCTATTTATAAATTGAGTTTATCCTATGTTCTTTTTGGTTACGAAAATTTTGTAATCACTTTGTCATTAAAATTGCGTGTTTCGGATATAAACATTTAATGGATAAGATGGAAAGAATTGTTAAACGAGCTTCGGTCATCGCATTTTTTGGTTAGAATTATTAATGAATAAAACCGCTTGGCCTCTGATATCCAAGTATCGAAAGTACATCTCTTATTATGTCTGCGGACAGACAATTCAAAAGACCCACCAAATTTAATACCATTAATTATTTTTGGTAAAGTATATTATACATTATCAAAAATAATTAATTGTATTCAACTTGGTGGGTCTTTTGAATTGTATATATACATACTTATCGACAAATTATTACTACATCAACACTCACATTGTCTGACGAGCTTTACGATAACCAAGTAATCGTCAGAGAATGGCGGTAAACTAAAACTTACTTATACGACCTACCTATTTGTATCAAATTTTCTCACTAATGAATCCGCGAATAATAATCTCAGCAAGGAATTTCACATTCACTTCTTAATTAATAATCGAAGGGAATGGGCTTGTATAGGAGTATGCTCAAATTTAAGCTGTTCTTATATTGAACAATGTCAATATGTACTTTCGAATGCATCTTATTTATACTCGTATTTATTTCATGAAGACGACTGACGGTGTGCTCGGCACTACCCGATTTTTCTGCCTGTTCTTATTTCAAATGAGCTACGCGCTCCCTAAACCTCACATTAACAGATCTCTTAGTTTGTCCAGTATGCTTCTAGTCACAATCTTACATCTAATTTCTTGAATACCACACAGCAGTTTAAATTTTTCTCTAAGACTTTTTGGTAATAGTCCATCTTACTTTTAACTAATTATCTTTTCTTCAAATGAATAATTATGAAATCTTTTGTTATTTATTGAGTAATCACACACAATCATATCGTTCTAAACAACTCGACAATCGCGAAAAAATCTATTTCCCCAGCATCTATCCACATTATTAAGCGCTGCGCTGAACTGAATGTAGCGAAATTCTCCAGTTAAACACGCAACTGTTATAGACTCCTGAGGCTTTAATAGGGCCAACGTAGGTCATGAATAGAGCCCGAAGAGTAGGGTTGTGTACCTCAGATGAATAATAATACTGCGACAACGTGAATCGGAAGGTATGTAGGATAAGCAACTGGTCGACTTTACTGAGTTGTTCAGCAAGATATTACAAGGCGACTGACTATTTATGATAATTAATAATAAACAGTTTATTAGTTTGTAATATTATTGAAATTAGATAATTTTCATTTTTTTGTTCCAAACTTTTTAAGAACTCTGCATCACTGCAACGCTTATCCTATACATGTATGAAATAATTGTGATTTGATGATGATTCCTTGTTCTAAGAAATGTTGACAATGTGAATTCAGATACCATTTAGACAGTTTACTTTCAAATCACCTTATGTATTATGACAGTTTGGAAGATATACTTGGTACCATTAATTGCATATCCATATTATGCAAAAATTGTCCAACAATAGAAAATAATTAACAAAGAATTAACAAGCTTTTTAATCAACCACTAATCTTGTTTTAAAAATAGTGGAAGGACAAAAGTCTAACAATAGATATAAATAGCAGTTATTTATTTTTTTTGTATCCTAGATTCACGCGTTTGTCCGTATATAGGCGTACTAGGTAATAAATAGCATCAATTTCTTTTACAAAATGACTTCCGATGGACGCCAATGTTCCCAATTACTTCGACCGTTTTTTCTTCGTCTTTCACTTCACTCATCTATGGCTACTCGAATAATTCCTGGTGATTTTTTGAAATTCTTTTCATCCTGTCGACTACGCGACTCGTCTCAACATGAATTCTGTTTCAGATTACAAGAAAGTGGCGACGATTCCACAAGGTAGCAGAAATGTGAGGATCGAAGAATTGGCACCGTCAGTAAATACTATCGCCATCACCGATAAATCAGAGAAACAGTTTTATCTCAACGGAAACCAGTAAGATCGCTATTTTAATGTTCTCGCTTCTAGACAGGTCTTTCGCAACTAAAACGCACATTTTTAGTTTTAGTTTGTTTCAACGACAATTCAGTTCAGTATTTGAAAGACACGCATTTACTTTTGAAAATAAGATTATTTTAATGTGTATCTTTGGGATTTATCTGATTATGATAGTAATTATGACAAAATATAGGAAGAAATGATTAAATATAAGGTCATCCCATTAAATATGACGTTTACTAAGCATGTTCCAAAAATGGTTGAGACTCTGGCTTGTTCCTATTTTATTCCCAGTCATAATTATTCTTCCTCATATGCAGTGACAGTTATAAATTTTGGCTATAATATTTTGTATCATTACTCTATTTACTGAAGCGCAGACTAGACTAGCTGAGTTGTTAGTTATTTGAACCATTGTAGAATATTGCGTCGATCCATATTTCTCCTACCCATTCTTTTGTCATGGATCATCAAGTGAAAAATGTCATTCTTGATCACTACGGCAGATGCCCTTCCCACCTACAATACCTACGCAGACGTAGTTCATTAGCACCGAAATCTTTTGCAGACCCCCAGAGCGGCGATTTATCTCTCTTTGAAGAAGTGCAAACCTTTGAAATCAGCTACCAAGGCATGTTGCCCCCGAGTCCTAAATCATACAAAAGTTCAATATCAATATTTATAGGCAATTCCATACTGCAAGCACCACTCGAACTACATAAGTGTAATAGGGTTCACCCTCTTGTGCTTTCTTATTATAAAAAAAGTCATATAACCAAATTATTCTTATTCACCTTTCTTAGTAGTGTTGACTATTTCTGAATTTTGTTTCAGGTCTTCGGTGTTTGTAACTATATCGGCTCACCTTATCTTTGAAATACGGCGATAAAATAACATCTCAAACGCTTCCAAACGTTTGAGAGATTTTTCTGTGAGTTTCAATGCCTTAGCGCCTCACGAGAGGTCAGGAAAGATACAATATCGTGCTATCCTAATACGTAGATCAAGGTTAAGATCACGGCCGAAAAAGATTTTATTTTAATATTTGCTCTTGCTTTGGTTAGTCTTGCTCATACTATCGCAAGAGTATCATCAGCGTAGCGTTTATTGATGTTAAGTTTCTCATTAACCAAGACATCTTCATCGACTTACTTTGAAATTTCATTCAATATTTTCTCAAAGTATAAATCAAAGAGCAACTGAGATAGAATGCATCCTTGTTTTACTTTGGGAACTTTGGTTGTCTACCCGAACGCTAGTGGTCTGATGCCAGTAGAAATGAGTGATAATGCGTTATCTATAGGTGACTTTTCCAGAATTTCCCATATTTTATCATTTCATTCTCTATAAAATGCTTTTACAAAATCCACAACACATTTATCAACGTGGTTCATATCCCTACATCTGTGACTTAGCACTTGAGTTGTGAACAATGCTTCACGCGTACCTGATCCATTTCGGAAACAAAATTGAGTGTTTCTAATTCCTTTTTCAAGTTTTTCATATGCTTTTGCGGAATGACCGCAACATGGATTAGTGGAATAATATTACATAACAAGTTCTCAATACTTCAAGACCATTTTCACCAAGCAGATGTATTTTTGAGTCCATTCTATCTATTCCTACTGCTTTTCCGTTTTTTGCGAAGTTTATTGTTCTGGACACCTTCTTCTGTGTGTCTTTATTTTCAAAACATAATCTATTATCCATCTAGTATATATTCTTGGCATCGTTCAAGTTACTTTTCAATGTCGAGTATTTCGCGGTTCGTAATTCTCTTCATCTTTATCTTTAATTAGATTGGGTCCTCGTGGTTTATTAAGAACAAAAACAAACTCAAGCTTGTTATCTAATTTAACATAATCGTACCTGCTTCAACACCATGCTATTTCTGTGAATTCTTCACTTTTCTTCTCTTATACATTAGAGAAAGCATTTTGTCTATCATCCATCTTCATCTGTTAGTTTATCTAAGTTTTTCTTCTTGATCATTCTTCAAGGTGGTTTCGCATGCCCTAAACAGTTATAAACGTTATATTAATCAGTCCGGATATGCACAAAAGGTACTAGTTTTTGGCTACTTGGAAGGAAGAGGATTGAGAAACACTGACTGCAACAACTGAGTGATTTTTGAGTCTCATACTCAAAGGGATTATAGGTATTGGCTTAGTATTTTAGGAGAAAGAGACATGATGCTGAAATAAAAATGTTATGAAAGTAGAAAAATTCCAAAAATGCATAAAAAAGGTTTTGGGGGATGAAGTCATGAATAAAAACTAAATACGTTCTCATTTCAGTCAAGAATCCGATGATGGAGAAAAATTATTTGGCAAAACAGAAGGTATCTATACTCATCCGGAACCTGGAAGAGAATCTCTTAAAATCCATGGACCTACTACAGAGGATTTGATATTATTTGTGAGTTGGAATTCTCTTTAGCTCATTTTGTGGGCATATCATATATATTAAATTGATAATTTGGGAAAGTTTGATATATAAAAATAAACGTTGACGTATTGCTCTTTCCTAGTAACGCTCGTATCCTTAATTTCAAGAATGGTATCAAAATGCTTCTCTTTTAGCCCGTTTTCATTTCCTAGAAGAGTTGGAAGCTGCATGTTGCTAAATCTAATGGTTAAAACAGATGTGAGCCGACTTTTAGCAGTCAAAAACTAGTGAAACAAAGCGACTCATGATATGGCTTGTTGTCAAGAACCGGTGCACAATTTTTTAATACTTGTTAATTTACCGTTGTTCCCTTTGAAACGGAATCTGATCACACTTTATAGTTATAATTGACGAAAAAAATTACCATAATCTATATGTTCTAATTTGATTGACGATATTTTTTAAATCGTTTCATTGGTTCTCCATTGAAACTTTACAATAACAATTTTGACAAAGAAATATAATATATTTGTTAATTCCATGGAAATTGGGACTCCTTTACTTTTTTATCATCAGTCGAAACTGTTCAGCAGAAGTAATTGCTGCTATGAAAATTCATCCATTGTTTTTCCGTACTTCGTACCAAATATTGAATATTTTATTCTATGTAGGAGGCGTAAAGATTTATCGTAAAGTTTAAATATTCTTTTAAGTAATGATAATTTCGTAGTTTAAATAAATTTGTGCTACTTTCCTTGACATATTAAACAGGCCTACGGATTTCGGTTCAAATGCTATAAAATATTTCTCTAGAATTCCTTTCACTTTAAGATCCCGCATCCCTTAAGCAATAAACTTATTTCAGCACCACCTACTTGGCGTAGAGATAAGCCAAAATAATCAGTATGGTAATTGCCGTATACCGCAACATCTACAGTATCACCGCAAAATCCTGATGTTTACGTTAAGGTGATTAGATAACCAGCATAGCCCACAATATGTGAAGGTTTTTGAAATATGTTTCGCAAATATCAATACTAAGTTCTTCTCTGAAAGTCTAACAAACTAAAAATGAAATTAATCAGCTATATTACCGGTTTATAAAACATACTATCGTATGCAATATCTCCTTATCACATAGCTGTTTGAGTTATAATATAATAGACTGAAATTTTTCTTCATAAACAAATTAGGCGTATTCTTCCCAGACATATAAGTGAATTATAATCTGCTTAAGAAATAATCAAATTCTCAACATTTCATAATTCTTCATTACTGATAATAGGTTTGCTTCTATGAAGAAAAAAATGTCGGCTATCAATATACTTATGCTGAGCCAGCTTCTGATCTTGGTTATTCTCCGCATTATCATTGGGAACTATTGGAATGGTCGGATTGTGATGTAAAATGTGGTGGGGGTACACAAGTTTCAAAATACGATTGCGTAGAAGAGAGAGCAGGAAAAGTCAGCTCAAATTTTTGTGCAGGAGATGAAAAACCTGAGATTTCGATACAGAAATGTAATGAGCAACCATGTAAAACCAAGTAAATTCCACTACATTGGAGCTTTATTTCGAAGTTTATCAAATTTTTGTATTTTTCAGATGGAAAGTTGGAAAATGGGGACCTTGTAAAGCTTGTAAGAATATCTCAGGTTTACGGAAGAGATTAGTAGAGTGTGTTCGTGAGAATCCAAAACAAGGAGCAGAGGATACACTAGTAGAAGATTCAGATTGTGAATCACCTCGTCCAGCTTCCAGTGAATTATGCGATTCAGAGAGGAAATGTAGGACTAGAGATGTGACTTGGGCATCTGAGGACGCATTAAGAGATGTATGGGCACAGCTTGATAAATTTAGAAGAAAAGGAAAGGGAAAGAGGGCACTGGTAAATAGTATCTAATTGATAATACTCGATAATATAGTATTATAAATATGTTTCAGGACAATAACAAGATAGTGAGAGATACTAGCTCCAGTACAACTGAATATTGTACTCATCATGATGGTACCAAATCCTCGAATCGAACAAAAGAACCTAAAATAAAATTCAACGTGGGAGAAGTGATTAAAGACAGAATCCCTCAAAAAGAAATAAAACTACTGAAAGTTCCTTTGAAACAATCCCAAATTTCCACGAATATTTCTGATAGTGTTTTTGAATCTATGGGGGACTCAATTGGCGATCAATTAGATACTGGTCACGTTGTCGTAGTTACTGGAAAAGACGCCGAGCAAGAGTTGAAGGATTTAGGTCACAATGCTTTAGAAAAAGATTTATTATCATCAACTACAGAAATAGGAGCGGTAAATATAGATATCAGTACCAAAGAAACTAAGAAAAGCACTACTAAAGAGTTGATCAATACAACGGGAACGAAGAAGAAAGATAAACAAAAAAAAGAAGATAAGATTTCTATTAAAAAAGACAGTTCCAAAAAATAAGCTTTACAGAAGTATTATTATTATTTATCTACTATTTATTATTTTACCCAAATTTTATCTATTGTATATTTCATTGTTAATAATAAATATATATGTATTATTTTTAATTTCTTATTTCTTAGACCTTTTGATATATGTCATAAGTGATATCCTTATATAATTTCCACATCTCCCTTCTTGACTACTGGACATATTATTTCATTATTCCATCTCTCAGTCATTCTCTCTTCGATATTGTCCGTCTTTCCTATATATCTCCTCCGTCATACTTAATATTTTCTGCTGGAATACCATTCTTTCCTGCTGTCTCATGTTTCAATATTTCTTTCTTTTTTGCTGCCTTCATGAGAAACAATTTTTATTTAAAAATGTACCTTAAATGAGTGAAATCCACATGCTATCTGCATACGCTTGATATATTTTAACAAGTATTCTAACTTTCAGTTAGACTATCTTATTGACGTTATAGTTCATTGTGTTGCCTAATTTTGTTTCTGGACGAATAAGTGCATCAATATTCACTTTATTATGAGCTCTTAGATAAAAACGGACAGTACCACGATTCGATTTTTTTCATTTTCTACGCTTTCAAGAACTAAAACTAGATGTTTTTTTTTTTTTGAACATTTCGTATTTCGAGAGAGTTTGATCAATTTTTATAAATTATCAGCTATAATGGTTATACTATAGGACGATCCAGAACTATGACCAGCGTAACACTAATATAGCCGCTGGACGACAAAGTTTTTAATGCTATTGCGACTTTTCGCAAATTATGATTGGGTTAACTCAATCATAGTTTTCGAAAAGAATCACGTCAATTATTGTTCGGAAACTGGTCGAGTTAATTGGGTCGTATGATAGGATTATTTCTACTCTCTCAAGAGTTGTTTCGTTTGTTTAAGGTTTTTTGAACTTTGAAAATTATTTATTTCATTTAAATGGCTGTCTACTATGGTTCTCATGAGAAACGTCATGATAGGTTATCTACTGTGGTTTGCGGTTTTATACTTTTCGGCATTTAATCATAAAAATAGCTTATTAGTATTAGTGCCAAATCTGTGTGTAGGGGAAAATCATTAATAACTGCTCAGTAAAAATTATTAAACATCTAGAATCTATTATACAACTGAATAAATAAAATGGAAGGATAAACGCACAAAAAAGTTCTTGTAGATCATGTTTTAAATTTGAAGTTTCCACCATTCTAATTTCAAACTGTGTTTGTTATGGAATAAATTTCAAGCAATTGGAAATTATAAAATGAAACTTTCCAAATTTTACATGCCAATACACATCAACATTAGTAAGTATATATATATATATATATATATATATATATATATATATATATATATATATATATATATATATCGTGTTACACACGCCATCTAGGCCCATATAGTGATAATTATTTCCTCCCAATCTTTTCCTTTTCTTGTCTTCGCCTTCTAGTTGCGAACTTCTCTCTTTCTCTCTTCATTAGATCGCTTTGTGCATACCATTTCATTTTTGGTCATCATTTTTTCGTATTCCTGCCAGATATATATTAGTCATTGCCTTTGATGTTCTTGATTTTCTTCCTAAGTGTCTGAGTTATCCTTCTCTTCTGGATTTTATAATTTTGCTAATATCTTTCTTCATTCTGGTTTGTCCCTCTTTACCATATGTCTCCGTCGTTTATCCTTCTAAGTAAATTTCTCTTCCAAATATCTAATTTGATTTCCTCCAATTTATTTAGTATCCACATCTCGCTTGCATGAATTACTGTCGGTTTGATGACTCTCTGATATATTTACAGCTTAGTGTTGTGGGATATTTGTTCTTGAATATTAGTTTCTTGTTTATTATTTCTAGCAGTTTGCTTCCTGCTTCTATGTTCTCTCCCTCATTCGCATCGTCTTCGATAAGTGCTCCAAGGTAGACTTGACTGTTGATTTGAAATCAATTATATTTGTTTGTGTAATTCTACTCTCTTTACTTCATGCGTTTTGGGAAGCGTCACTTCCATAGACTTGGATTTCTTCTTGCTATTTGTCTTTCCCATCTTTCTCAATTATTTTTCACTTGTTGATAAGATTACCATATCATCTGCATAGCCACTGTGCTGTTTGTGTTTTCAGTTTTCTTGTGGTGATTATTCCGCTTCTTCGTAATATCCAGAATTATGTTGACAACATTGTAGTTAAAGAATCTCCTCTTATAATAACAAAAGGATCACCTCAATAAACTCGTCTCGGCTACTATCCAAATTCTTAGGTAGCAACAGATTACCACCATCAATACGGATTTTGAAAACATTCTGGAAAGGGGTGGAAGCAATCTGATTGAGTTTAGCAGCAAATATCAAGGCTGCTATTTTTACAAAGATACAAAATATCACCATCACCACAAATTCGCCTGTTAGGTGTTGAGGTTGGTAGCAATATGTCCTGGCATAGTCACGTGGCTGATTCAGTCAAGACAGCTTCACAAAAACTTTTGAAGCCCTTTTTAAGATGCTCGGCTTACAGAGTTGACCAGAAACTTCCACAGCATAGAGCATAGAATGAAGGTAACCGATCTGACTTTGTTTTACCGATACTTTTTCGGCAAATGCTGTTCTGAGCTGTTGAACAGTAAATTTTTGCAATACTTACTCAACAATTATATCATGCCACGAACGAGCCCATATAATCAGTTGTGATGGTGTCTTGTCAATAGAAATCAGAGTGTAGACGAAGACCGAGAGAATAAAACTTGAGAAAAAAAGAGGGAGGAATATAGGCCCATCACGCAGCTGTAAACATTAACTTTCTTTCAAAATAAAAAAAAATGAATCACGATTAGAAATGTTGATATGACATATTTTCTACAACTATGTAGTCCTTTCCTTTCTTTAAGTTACTCTTAATTTTTTAGATTAGTGAAATAGGTATACACTTTTTGGTATGTATTTAACTCACCCTATCTTAATTAGGTGCAATCGAGAAGTTCTCAGATCAATTTTCTTTTGCTGATCTGATGGTCATATATTTGAGGATAATATTTGGTAGAGGAATAAGGTACACCCTCGTATATCAATTCAGCAGCCCTTTAATCAATTGATAAATTCTCGCTGAGGTTGTCCTACTATTATGTCGATAAAATAATCGATTGAGGTTGAAAAGTTTAAATATAATATCGTCTATTTCGAGCAAAATTACGTCGAAAACAATTTCCATATTTTAGTTCATAGAATCATAATAATTTTACAGAAATCGAGTTTGTACGCCCGAATGGCGCGGTGAGCGTAATTCGCTATTTTGTGGGTTTATGCGTACAGCTCTGCGTGTCAAATTGTTTTCTGCCTCGGTCCCCGTGTTATATGTGACATATTACGAAATTTTGAATAATCCTTACGCATGGATGCTTCTTCAGTATGAAACCAGATGCGATGTGTTACCGCTGTATTGGTGAGCATGTAATTTAATTGACTTGTTTTACCGCAGTGCATAGGCAAGTAGGGCAATGAATATACATGAAACTAGGACTGATCCATCAGCCGCCCGATTGAGAATGTTTAATATTTTTATCACCTCTTAACGATGACAAAATTTTATGTACCCGTCTATGAACACAAAGTGAAACATTTATAAAAATACAAATAAATTGAAATTCAATCAGAAAATATAACTCAAACATAAGGTTCCTGAATCCAGGTAAAGTATATGAATCAGCCCTTCTTCAAAGATTCATTTTTAGCAGGAAGCGGAGTATACAATGGGGACAACTGAATCAAACAAGCATTGGGTGTGGTCAAATTGTCATTGCGTGCTGTCATTGTCATTTTCTATAAATACAGAAAGTTACCAAATGACTATAATTCGAAAATTCATTCAACTATCTGAGAAATTTAATCAAAGGTAAAGGTCATCTGATGAATTTTCCCCGAGCAGCTTTTTTATTTCAATTTTTTTTTCATCTCATAGAAAGAAAAACAGATTGCCATGTAGCCAAGAGCAAAGAGCATGGAGAACGTGTTAGTAGCTTTTACATTTGATATGCGAAAATTAATGCAGCAACAAAACAAGAGGCTCTAATGAAATAGGGTCGATTATAATGAATTTTCTATCCATAATATTCTCTAGAATAAGAGAAATATTATTCGATACCTTCTCAGGACATCCCACTGTTCTTCTTCATACCTTTACCAAGTCAAGCCGCTTAGAGTTAAATGAAAATTTTAGATTCCAGTTCCTCTTGTATAGAATGTGATCAATGCATTTCACTATAGGAAGGAGAATGAAAAATCGGACATATTTATGACAAATGACTCCAAGCGGATATTTGAAGCAGAAAGAATGGAAAACAAATGTTTTCAGCTAAAGTATACTCAGCAATTCGTGGAAGACCACGTAGTTATGAGAATTACTTTCCAGCTCTCATGCCTATCATAATTCAATTAAGCAAAAAAAAGAATCAATCCAACATTGTAACAAAGTAATCATTACAGAGGAAGTCCAGCAGCTGCTTGTGGTGTAAAAAATACCTTCTCTAGAAACTTCATATGAAATATCTCCAGATCCTTGTGTGGCTGTGTTGAGAGAGAGAGAGAGACAGAGAGAGAGAGAGAGAGAGAGAAATGCTTTATTGTCAAAAAATTGTTACAATTTGTAGATAAAAGCTTGTAGAAACTAAAAAACAAATATAGAAATAACTGAAGAATAATAAAGCATATAAAATAAAATTTCAAAATACAAAAGAAAACCACAATGAATAACAAAATTATAGGTAATAATTAGTACATAAGTCGTATATAGTCCATGGCAAAAATGAAACCATGCATTTAATATTATTATTATAAGAATAGAAGTCGTTCACAGAGTAGAAGGCTCTTTCCAGTAGATATGCATTTATATATATATATATATATATATATATATATATATATATATATGCCTTATTGAGGTATGCAAGAAAAGATTTGATTTAAATTGTCGAGTGATTGTGCATCTTTTTGCATTGTAAAATATTGAGCCTAGAATTTTTAATCTTGTCCTTGCAGTAAGCCATGCTGTTTAGTCCGAGTAAATATGTAAAAGCGCTCTTTTGTAGTTTGAAGATTTGCTCGATTTGAGTCGCACCACACGTACCCCAGAAAGAAGGGGCATATCGGAGATTCGACTCAATAAGGGCATAAGTTCAGCTCTTTAGAAACTGATCTCAGCGCAAACCAGGAGGAACTTGATGATAAGAGCAATGAAAACTGAATATTAATTTTAACCTATAAATTTTTTTTGTGTATCCGAATAAATTTTATTTCATATTTGTTATGAAATATTTGTAAAACATTTTTCTTTTTCAATGAATCAAATGGAATGAAAATAATATTTTATTTCACTAGCACCAACTTATGATTAATCATTTTTCTATTTTCAATAAGCATATTCCCGTTTCTTTCTGTCCTGAAAAAAAAATGTTTTTGCTAGTTTCACCTTTAAGCAGATAATTTGTCAATATCAAATATATTGGAAAAATAATTTTTATAAGTACCAAAATCATAATATTGAAAATATAAACCATCGGAAGGATACATTAAAATATTTTGCCCTTTTTTATGATATAGTTTTTTCTGTGGTACAGAACTGCACATCCCGATTAATTACAGTATTTGAGAAGAGAAAGGATTGATTATTTTTTTCAATTTATTTTCATCATTTGCAAAAAACCAGAATATAACATTGCAACACATGTTTCTCCAATCTACTAGCAGGGATAGGGAATAATGCAGCGGCAGTTGTACCCGCCCGCTCCCTTTTAAATTAAAATTTTCGAAAAACCAAAAAAAATTCCTAAAAAATAAAAAAAAACCAAAACTGAGAAGTGCCGTTTTTGCCTCATTTTCGTTTTCTTCTGGTCAAAATCTACCTTCAGAAATAGTTAGGAAAACACAACCCAACGCAACCATCACAACCTCAGCCCTGCAAAGGAGCTATTCCTATATCAGGGCTTACCCCAAAAACTCCCTCCTTATAACAATCTTCCTTATCCTACCAAACTTTAACCAACGAATCTCTCTCATTTTTTTATCTACTACCAGTTGATCTTAGCACTTTTGAACTCTACAATTTTCATCACACAAAAAATCTTCAATAATAACGTCGTCAATACTGGTACAAAACGATTTTTATTATTACAGTTGTCATATTTGTTTACATGTTACTGGTTAACCTCACAAGATTCTGAAATAGTATATGTATCATGCAATAAGCATTTATTGATATTGATTGTGATCGGTCAAGAGATGTATGAAAGTCACCATACAAGCCTTGGTGAGCCTCTTAACATCCCATGCGAGATGCGAGTTGCATATACTATTTCTTCTACGAACAATCATAATAATGAAAAACCAATCACTTCATTTCTAAAGTCTATTAAACTTTTCATGAAATTGTAAGCTATAATTAAAGAATTATTTATGTATTTTATGCAAATTATAAAACAAAAATTTTAGGAAAATTAGTTCTCTATAATTATTTCAATTGTTTTATATGAATATTTTGAATTATACAGTTATTAGAAGTCAATTAATGCACTTTGGCTGAATTTGTCACAATGTTGGTGGATGTACTCTAGATTTTGATGGAGTACTATTTATTACATTATTATTTTGGCTGTACTCGATAGAATTAAAAATTCATCCACCCTTACTCTTAAGTGAAATGCGACGGATGCAGTGTCCGGTATTTGAATTGGGATTTAGAAGATTTGAGTGAGCAGCAATTTCTCTTCTTTTACTTCCACATTTGTTAATTTCGAAGTTTTGTTTAGTACATTTTCTGTTTATGTAATGAAAAAAGAAAAAGTAATACATTTTCTTGGACTAAGCTTTATGCACTTCTTTCATATTATGCAATAACGGTGAATTTTTAAGTTGTTTTCGTTTTTGTATCTTTAATTGTCATAAGTTGTTTCAAAATCAATCACATCGCCAAGTTTCAGCTTGTGCAGCTCATGCTTTTTTAAGCTTATATTCTTCAGGCTTTCTTACAAGTAAATCTTGTACTTAGGATATTTGGATATATGTACTTTATGATAGATTTCAAAGTAAAGTCTATAAGGCATCTTTTCTAGTTTTCTGTGAAATAGATTCTCTCAAGAATTTGACCTCTATAGAGATGAAGGCAGGCTTTAATAAAATTATCATTAGAAATGTTATACAACTCGAACAGATAGATAGAGTAGGTAAATCTTCCATTCATCGAGGGCATTGTCAAATATAAAGCTGTCTTGAACTGATAGAAGGAATCTAGAACTTGGTTCATCACTGTCCTCGTAATCAAATAAATGGGTCTGCCTAAGCTTCGAGACTGGAGATTCAGGATCAATACCTAAATTTCTAGCAAGTGCAAGTTGCTGAAAGGTCAAATACCAAATACCAAACATGTAGCAAAATTATCTAACCCGCGAATGCATTTCACGTTGCTCATTTTAGGATTTTGAGGCATTTTTAGACATCAATCTTGATAATAAACTATCAAATAAACTAAAATATTTCTATATTTTTAATTAGGGATTTAGCACTCATTTTGGGAACAGGGGAAATGTGAATAAATATTACATTGAATAAATGAAATAAAGATTCATACAGTCTTGACAAAAAATTGATGAAAACACATGTTCACATTATTTTTCACACTTATTTCCATTGTGTTAGCAATATTTTTATTTATTTAAGTTAAATCAAAGCTAAATGAACGTATTATAATGAAAGAGGTTCCCCTCTTATTTACCTAAATAACTATTGTTACTATGCTAGTGACTTGATGAAGGACCAATTGAGCGATCTCCTTTTGCCTATTTATCTCAGCTCGGCATTACCCATTAACGAGCCTCACGCTTGCGCATAAAATCAAAGCCAAAACACACTTAGGGCGTTTTCCTTCTTTCGGCGCTGTACCTGTTTTCAATCGTTGAATATCTCCATGATTATTACGTTGAATTGATCTTTATCTTTCTTTACTCGGAATAGTTGTTATACTCCCAGCTCGGCCAATTTCTAATATTCTATAGTCACGATAGCTTTTTGCCCTCCTATCCATCTTCCTCTATCTTTCACTTGCTGTTTTGAGAAATTAAGGATGTAGGATTACTAAAATAGACAAACCGTTTTTCTCGTTTCAGACAGTCCCAGGATTGGGGTTACGCTGAAAGTATGTGAATAGATGTCTCATCTTCAGTTGACTAGGTTCATTTAGGATATCTGTTGAGATATTAATTGATTTGATTGTAATTTCTCAGAAGTATCTCAACTTGTTTTAAATGTTTTATCGCTACAGTATTTAGATCCTTTCAATTTAATATTGTATAATTCTTTTCAAATTTAAATTAAGAAACATGACTTTAAAAAAGTTCAGAGTAAATCTATTATTTTGAAAACTTGTGCTTCCCTGTACATATATCGTCCGTAATGATCACCTGATAGAATATTGATATTTACATGGAAATCGTAAACATAATCGTGATTTATCATTGTAGCTTTCGACAGATTTATGATAACATCTCTATTTTATATATACACTGCCCTGGACTCGATGTATTATTCAAAGAAATTGTTGATGGAGGATCGGTCGACAAGATAATAAATCATACAAATCAATGCTAATGATGGCAATACTATGAGTAATACAAACTGAATGTGTCGGCAAAAATTCAAAGGGTCTGACAACATTGTTAGGGATGTTTGGAGAGAATAATGGAAGGTTGATGGAGCTTTTTGTGCTTGGGTTTGTTTCACACGATATTTTTGTTATATTTTATACATATAAAAAATAAATTATTCATACGAGTTTTGGGCATCAATTATTTTGTTCAACATATTGAACATCAAAATAAAAATACATGGCCTTTTTTAAATTTTTGTGGTGTCTACTTTCAAAAAAGATGAATTTTAATATTTTATAATGAAAGGAAAGTCTACGAGAGTCAATTTTAGAATGCTGCCGTCTTTATACAGTGCTATCTTGATCTAACAAATCAAAAGGGATTAATTAAATATTAGTTATATCAAGTAATTGGTTAAACTGTTATAGTAAACACCTTCTACTAATGAATGGTAACAAATTTTTCTCAAATCACTGTATGCATTTTCTTTTTAAAAAGCAATTGGTGGGTAGTAATAATACATAATAATACATAAAAGTAGGTATTACATATTTTAATTTCAAAGATTCGCATCTCAACTCATGAATCAAAGGTAAAAAACCAACAATATTATATGTAGTGGCTTAATCTTAATTTTTTTCATGCTGATTAGGAAAAAATTCATATATTATCTGTTTTGCAGAGAGTTATCACAATCAAATCACAATCAAATTCCGTAATGAATTTGACTAAAGTGTCCCTCATTCCTCTCTTTTTAAGAACCATAAATTTTATTACATTTAGAGCATTAGGAAAATCTTTTAATATTGAGTCATGCTCATAAATTTCTTCCTCGCCTGCATCCGCTTCTGCATTAGTAACAGGCAACTCAGTCTTCTGAAAATGCAATTCTTTGTGAGCTTTTTGCCAGATTCTAGCAAGTTCTGCGGATGATAAGACGTCTTCCTCATCTTCTTACGTTACTTTTAACTCACTTTTCTTGAAGCAGTTCACAATGGTCCTTTCAGGGACTAGATTCCAAGTTTTGGGGTTCATGAACAATATTTGTGAAATGTTAATTGTAGTTGACGTTTGGTGTTCAAAATAAGCAAGAAAATCGTTTGAGAAACTCCTTCCTATAATGCATTTTGGAACCTTGGTTCACTGGTTGTAGTTTTGTAGTGGCATTTGCAGATAAGTGTTTGTATATTTTTCAATGTACACTACAAATACCAATGAACGTAAGAATTTCCTTATTTTTGTTCTTAATCTCTTGATTCCAACACTCAAGCCAATTGCTAGAAGCATCACTGATCTTCCAAGATTCATAGTTGGATGTGTGTTTCAATTATAAGTGGCTTCGGTTTGTACTTTTCAGTTCAATATGTTCCCAGCAGTACTTTCAAACTATATTTCTGGGCCATTGCAACATGATTCTTTAACAACTGTGACGAGAAGCAGTATTTGATAGTGCTGTAAAAAAAGCCTATTCGAAACCTATCGCGACATGAATCACATAATAAAAGGCCATATATTAGTTATAAAGACGTCTTGGGTTGACAAAATTCATTAAATAGATCATAGGTGGGGAACCTGCGGCCTCCGCGAGGTTATTGTGCGGCCCTTTGCCACCTAGTACAAAATGGTAGAGTTCGTTTCAAACAACTATTGTACATTAACGCCATGACAAATGCGCGAAAAATCCCGCCAAAGACAGTCATATTGTAAGATGACGTCAGAATACTAGTTTGAAACGGATGCTAACTCGCATGTGCTAAGCTCTGGTCCACAGACCATCCATTTCAGACTTAAATACTCACTGTAAATTTTTTAAATAGTTTTTAGCGCCTCCAAGTTGCAATAAGAATGAACTAAACGAAAAAAGCCGGCTTATGTGTGTATGTGTGTTTTTTTCTTATTTTTTTCTTTTTTTATTTAAAAGGAATATTGGGAATTAAAAAATTCCACATTTTTTATGTAATTTACATATCTAAAAGAAACGAATAATGTTCTATGTAATATTTAAAATAAATAAAGTGAAATTACAAAATATTATTTACAAAATTTGTCACACAGAGCAGACACATGCTAGCAGACGATATATGTTTACATCGATATTGATTGGTTGCATCATCGATTACACAGAGAGAGCAATTCATTAGTCAGCTGATTGTTTTTGCAAAAAAAATTTAAATTAGCGCTAGCAGCGCCAACTACCTTGTCTAAGAAGTAAACAAAACTCGGTTTCAGATCTCCCATTTGAGTGTCACACTTGCTTTGGCTTCTCTGACTCGCATCTCTCAACGCTTCCCTGTTGCGATCTTCAGCAAACTGTAGTTAACAGTGCGTGCTTATAACAGTTACACGGTTTTATCGTATTTCTAGAAAGTATTCACTTTGTTAAAGATATTATTTGATATTCGTTTTTTTATCCAATGAAAATTAGGTGATGAAAACAGAACATTTAATGTAGAATAGGAGCTAGATTTTTTCTTTACTGCTGAGAAAGATAAAATGATGGGTTTGTTGTGCAATACAGTTTTAAGTACTTTGAAAAAAGCGAATGCAAATAAATACTACTTGACTTGAAGAATATAGATATTTCGCTTTTGTCTTTACGACGACAAACTTTTATCAAGAACAAGGAGAACATTGTGATCTATCAGATGAAGTATTTCTCAGAAACCTTGAATTTTTGTCTGATATAATGACAAAACAAAACAATTTAAATATTTGCCTGCAAGCGTTTACAAAAAATTTATCATTTTTCAAAACATTGCTTTGCCGATCGGAAATATCTGCACAACACTTCCCGGAGCTAGCTAAAATGTTAAATGAGCAGAACTGTGAAAATAAAGAATATACTAATAGATTTTCTGATTTTGACAAGCACACTCCTGCTATGAAACTGGCATTTGAACCACAATTAATAGATATATCCGAGGCTCCTGCAGAACTACAATTGGAGTTAATTGATTTAGGGGAAGATATTATCATCAAATCCCTTTTCAACGCTTAAAAGGATCCCGTAGAAATCTGGAAAAATCCTGTTGAATATCCATGCCTTCGAGAATATGCTCGCCGTTTACTTTCCTGCTTCGGAAGTACCTACTGTTGCGAGACAACTTTTTCTCTCATATCAAAAATAAAACCAAATTTAAGAACGCAAATTACAGATGCACATTTAGAGGATCAATAATTAAAGCTGTGTGTTACGAAGCTTGATCCAAATATACAATTACTGTCAAACAAAAAACAAAGCCAAATAAGTCACTAACTTAGTGAATAAAAAAATATCTTTGTATTTTTTTATAATATTTTTATATTATTTTATATGTATATTATATTTAGAATTTTGTAGTATTATAGTTTATTTTTTCTATATAATGCAATAAATTGTTAAATCTATAGAAAATCTAGAATAATTTCACAAAAGTCACTTTCTTAGGTCAATCAGCTTATGCAGCCTCTCTTATTGCTGCTTAATTTAAATGTAGCTTCTAATGGTAAAAAGGTTCCCCACCTCTGATATAGATGTATTTACACTTCTTCCTGATAGCTTAAACTTAGTTAAGAAGAGGTTGTTCGCAAAAAATGTTCGCAATCTAGAGATATATTTCAATAGTAAAATTGTGGAATTATGAAGAATTTTTTGAATCGAGGAAGTCATTATATTGAGATAGCTTATATCAACGTAATTTAAAGTGGATGAAAATGGATTTTTTACTTTGGCAGAGAAAGTACGAATATCACAAATACTTTTTTTGTATGAAATTGATTCTTCTACACTTTTGGTCCAATGGATTATTGTTATAGAGTAAAATTACACAAAGTTTGAATGAAAATTCAAAGAAAATGTTATTGATAACGATTTCAATTTTCTCCAATGACTTACGCGAATCCTTTTCCCCCTTAATCCGATACGCTGTTCTTTTTACGCTTCGAAAATAATTTCCCAATATTATGCACGATTAGACAGATTGTAAATTGTACGTATCACCACTTACTTATTTCTACGGCATGGCTATTCATTAAGCGGCTTGGACATTTTCTACAAGCTGCAAGTGTGTTTAGGCACACAAACACATGATCAGGGCTTCGAAAGCTCCACAGTCTGTCTATTATCGTTATACGTATCATCACCAAAGCTCTGACAATCAAATACAAAGGAAGGGATAATTGGTAAGGTTTAAAGTTTTTTAACATGTGATTTTGATTGTTTTTTTTTCTGAGTAGCAGGAGGTTGGAGGAGGCTGGAGGTTATTGTAACAACACTTTTTTGTCTAATTATTGCAGAAGAATTACTAAGATTGAAGTCAGTTCTTAATCGGCTTATGTAATCTGGATGTATGTTCTTCCATGCTTTTCGTAATATACCTATTTTCTCATATTATTACTACAACGTTATTACTTTGCTCAAGTTTTCTTGTAATTTTCCTATTGATTAGGTCAGTTAATGAAAATAGCTCATAAAACAATGACAATATAAGAAAAAAGTGATATTTTAGATTACTTCAATCATCATTAATTTTAACAATGTTCGTAGATATTTTCCTGGTTTCTTGATGTGGCTTATATGCACTCACAACGTGACCTTCAATTTTCTCTCATTATTGACTGTAATGTTGAAGTCGTCTTCTACATTTATGGTCATCTGTATGCAAGTTTGCACTCATTTAGCACAAAATTCGTAGTGAATAAGCCATAGAACTATGAGAATGCTGCGTGATTGTGATTTTCTAGAATTTTTCCATCAATTTTGTCTAATTTGTTAGTAAAAATGTTTGTACGTTCATTCTTTTGGACACTAATTCGGTTATTTCAAAACTGAATGCATCATTTGCATATCGGAAAAAAGAGTAGCTTGGAAATGTTCTCGTTGTGATGTGACTAGTTACCGAGTGAGATAGAAATAGAACTATGAGTCTAATTTAAGTTTATGATAAGTATTTAGTATGCTTTAGGAATAAATTCCTGCAGAAAATCGAAAACGAAATAGTTCCTCAGTATATTGTATCTGTACGTGTTCAATTCCAAATACTCAAGCATCACATTGGACCGAGGGCTTCCTTTTGAAATAAACATAATCACTATGAAATAATTTCTGGGATAAATTACTTGTACATTTATTCAAACTACATAAATGCATATGCATCAAAATATGAGTATTTTGCTTCAACGAGCATTGATATGGCGCATTGTTATGCCCCACCCGATTGTTTTTTGTAATTTTCTTTATTTTCATTGTCTATGATTTATGTGTTGTATTACATTTACGTATAAAACGCTGAATGTATTCGCAATATATAAGCAATAAGTTTTCGTGAAAGGCAAAAGATTTATAACGCTAATAACATTGAAAACCGTGAAAAGAAACAATAATTCATTCAGAAACTCTTTAGATTGTTTATTACGTTATGGAAAGGTGAGGTTGTGAAATATGAAGGAAGTTAGATATCTGTAGTTGAGTTATAAAGACAGAAAATTAGTGAAGGATTTTACAATCACAACATTTATGAAAGATGCGATTACAACGTTAATTATTCACGTCATAGAGATATAAATATTGTGATAATTTTGATATTTTACAACCGCACCCAAGCTAGCTCACAGAGTGTGTTACTTCAAAATAGATTCCTTGGAAATGACCGATTTAACTATTGATTCTATCGTGACATTCTTTAATAATAAATTCTGATACTAGAAATATCACGACTGAATCAGGGCTAAAGTTTATAAAATCGAACCTTTACAGGTGATTCCCAATCATACGAGGCATAGAGTATTTAGCTTTTGTTAATTTTTGATCCCTTAAAATGTTTGGTACTTCTATCAATACGTTTTACTTGGCTAGTCTGGCTGTTGACATCTTTTTTTAATTTTTGTATTTTTGAATTCAACATCACAAGTTCCATTTAAAGATGTTCCAGATGTTGGAAATTAGTACTTGCGGCTTTACCGATTGATTCCTGTTCGGCTATTTGAACTTGGTTTATAAATGACATGGAACGGTATTCCTGTTGATTATGAAAACATATACAACGTGCTACACAAAAGTGTAACACTGAAGTTGAAAGTAATATGATCCATCAGTAGAAGCACACTGATTGTTTTTCTTTGTATCTAGCCAAGTTATTCATCGTCATGGAAAGAGAAGAGGAAGCGAACGTGAATAAATAACTACTTAAAACTAGTCACCTTCTATGGAAAAAGTACCCGGTGCATCTGCAAACTTTGGATTCTGTATAACAAGGACTGGGTATTGAAATCGGCAACTTAACCCACTTTTACACATTCAGGTCTTTGAAAGTAGCAGAGCACCGTCTTTAGGTACTTATGATAAGGAGTATAGCTGCAATTAATTATGTGGAGACAGGTATCGGAAAATCACCTCCACTATGTTCCTGATGACTCGCCAATCCAATGGATTGCTTGCCATCATAAACAGTTTATTTAAGTTGGATTCCAACACATAGTTGGAAGAGATTCCCACATATCAACCGATTTTGAAATTCGCTACCAGTGAGAAGACGTATCGCGAATTATATCTGAGTATTAGTGACTGGAATTTGATATTCAAGCTGGGAATGACCAGGAAAACGGTATTACATCCACTATCAGATGGAATAGTCGAGGGAATAAACTCGAGTGACGCGACAGATGTGATCTGTACACTATATAAGACTAATACGCTCTGTTATAGCTTACCATGAGTTAACCAGACTTCTTTCTACGCTTCGAGTGGTTGTTCCCTCTTTTCACACTTCCATGCTCATTGTACTGTTAGTTTTGTTTTCTAAATCTCTCATATTTAAGCATTTATAAAAACTTTTCTTCCAGTATATACGAAACAAAATAAAGAAATCAATTTAATTCAGTGGCTGTATCTGTAGTTTATATGAAGCTTTGAATAAACTTGGAAGATCTATAACTTCAGAAAACTCAACCATGTTACAAACGCTAGGCAACTTATTTCTGGATAGCTACCATATTTATAATTCTTACTAGATCGCCATTTTAATTTTCGATATTCTCACAAGTCTTTAATAAACCTATCAAAATCTAATCAATTTCGCCTTTATTATATCGCGTGTGTAACATAAATCGCGGACGTGTCGATTTTTCTTAAAGTTTAGTATGTCGAGATGCTTACCTGTCGTGGTTTTCTTCGCTTTAAAATGGCGTGAAACGTGATGATAATTCTGATTTATACCTGGCAGGAATCCTGAACATAGAGGACCAAAACATTTATGTTTGTGATATTTTCGTTGTCTTTAGGACCAAGTTGTGATACTACTCTTTACTTTTCCAACGTAAGTTAGGTAAGTAATGTTGCAAGTACTAAGTTAAATTTCATGGATAGTTTGGTGATGAGACCTACAATTTTGGAAATAAGTACTCCTTTAACATTCGAATGGAGCGGCTTTATTATTAACCAAATGAGAAATAATAAATACTATTACAGGACTTCGGTGAAAGTTAACAAGGAAAAGGTAACGTTAATTGTGAGATATTCTTTTAATAACGAATAGTGTTAACTTTCACCAGTCTTTACAGAAAATATTTATAAATCTGGATACTACGGTTCTGACCTCATTTGGATATTGTTGCAGCTGTTCCATAATCACAAATGTTTGTTGAAGATGATAAACATAATGCGAATATTTAAATTCGAACAACGATTTCAAATTCCAAAAAAAACGTGTAGAAATTCATACTTTGCTGAATGTTGCGATAAAAATTGTTAGGCTTATACATGTACGAACCTATATTGACATAAATATTGGTTTCATTTTATATTTGCATATATGTTTTTTTTTGCATATTGGACAATAAAACTTCTCTTGGAATATAAAAAGTGGATTAAATCAATAGAAACGTGAAACTGAAACAATAAAAACAGTAGATGAACAATTACTTATTACTTAACCTAATGGTTGCAGTTTATTCCGCTATAATTGCTATTTCAATTTATTAGGCGAGAAAGAAGCTCTTGCTAATTTATTTTATTGGGGTAGATAGAGACATTTTTATCTGCGACATGGTTTCTTTTAAGAACGGCTCTGATATAGAAAATATTTTGTCGTTGCAGGACTACGATTGGTATGTCCGCCATCTTTGGCACGTGGAATTAAATTTAAGATGAGAATAATATAATATATAATAAAACAAAATGTAGATACCGTAGATTGTATAGATTTAAGCGAATTATATTCCACACAGTTCTTTTAAATCAGAATGTCTGTGCCGGATATTGAATTTTTCTTTAATACTTATGCAAAGTTTAGAATTTCATAACGAAATCGAGATATTTTATAAATCATAATTAACTGAGGAAATAAGAACAGAGAGAAGCTATTCCATAAGAAAACTTTCGCTCTTTCATATCTTATCATTTGGTAGCAGGCTCGCAATTCGCAGTATCTCTCAAAAACTGCTTAATCGTTCTTGTTCCGCTCAATTTTATTCGAGACTCCATTTCTTCTTTTGGTTGGATATATATTTCGCTCTCTCAAGATTTCAATTATTTTTTTTTAAACCAAGTTCAATTGTGATTTCTGAGCGTTTTATAAAATTTTCATTTAATTTAATCTTATAACTTTATACAGAATTTGTTTCATGATTCAACAGTTTTAATTCTATCTAACATAGGTTTCTAAAAGAAATGAACCTAATTTGTTAGAAAATTACATCTCATTGTACTAGTTATTGTTTTTATATTTGTTATCTTCGTGTAAAGTAAAAATGAAGGTCTAACCGTTAGGAACAGAATCTTACATCATTAATTGACCGCTATGCGAACTGTCCAATTTTCCACGAATCAAACAAGTGAAGAATTCAAGGTCCTTTGGGTTTTGTGGCTCATTCGAACAGATCTGCGGCATAATAAAACCTCAAAATAAAAAGTCTATCTGAATCTTGGTGATTAGTTCACATCCTCTCCACTTACATAATCATGCCCTAAAATATCTCGTGCGGAAAGTTTTATGTAGCACCATATGTTCTTAGTATCCAAGTTATTCAATACATTTCACATGTGGATCGGTATCATCTCAAATTCGGAAATTTTCTTTGCCCATCTATTAGTTTATAGAGAAATAGACTGACGATCATTTTTAGGTAAGAAGGAAGGTCAGTTTATAAGTCCTCCAGAGGTCTTTCAGCAAATATACCTGGTTTACCTTCAGCTCCTGGGGCAATTGAATTTTGTACGGTTGTTAAATTCACTTTACAGTGGTTTGTGAAAGGCGAAGTTCTTGTGAATTGCCCCGAATCAACTATCTCGGATTCTCCAGCACATTTACACAGAAACCCTTCAATATATAGAGATTTAAAGAATTTTTAAGTTATTTATATACGACATTACGAATAGTCCATTTGGCAGATACAATAGACCAAGCACGTGAAACGGATCATCTCTTCCTATAGAATAATTTTTTCATTTTTTCATTTTGAGAGCGATTTTTTACTATGTATATACTAATTTGATAGATCTAGCTACTAAGTATCAAAACTTAGAAAAACCCTTTTGAAAAACCCTTTGTATATACCTAATCTCTTTTCTTTTTCTTTATCATTTTCTGTATAATTAATTCATGATACGCTATATAAGTACACCTACATCATGTTTTCTAGTCCAAGTTAGAAGTTAGTATTCCAGAGATTTAATTTAACTTCTCTCGTCCAAAGTAGCATTGGTCTTCAAGTCACCTACTTCAACTCGACCTCATTCCAGACCAAATTTTTCGATTCCAAAGTAATTTGAAGGCTTTTAATTTATTTTCCGTGCTCTGTTACAAAGGAATAATTTGCTGCGAGACAATTCCATCACAAAAGTTCGAATTCAAATTGGCTACGTGATTTTCAGAAATCTTTTTAATTCCTTTGTCCCGCAAAATAGGCGGATCTGATTCGTTCACGGTAACGGAAGAAACGCAGCAAATAACTTTTCAAGAGATACTGTTGGAAATTAATGGTTCTTTGTCATAAGTTAGCCTTTTCATGTCACTAATTTGTAGTGTTTATTAAGAAAAAGTGAATTTATTTTTATGTAATTAGATTCCTGTCAATTACACTGCTTATTAAGATTCCATCATATTTATCGTTCAAATTTGTTTTTATTCATTCTTATTATTTGAGTTTGGGATATCTATTGTGCAATTCTTACATCGTTACGAATGAAACTCTATAATATACGAGGGCCGTTTTTTTCAACCTCCTATCGCTCCGAGCAGAGCGCACTCCGCCATTTTTGACATTCCGGCGTCAGTCGGCTTTGTGCTACAGCCCCGTAAAATGTCCGCCACACGCCAAGTGTGATTCGTTTTCTACAGGCTGAAAGCCATAGTGCTGCAGAAATCCATCGGAGAATGAGTCGTGTGAATGAGGAAAACTTCATGAGTGATGGTGTTGTGCCTGATTAGTGTCGAAAGTATAAAGATGGCCTGCATGCATGAAGAAGGGGGCGAAGGACGCAAATCTGTCGTTTTAGATGACGTGGTTCAACAAGTTGACACAATGATTAGAGAAAGTCGCAGATTCACCAATACTGCTTTGTCTACGCAATGAATTTGTCTTTTATTTTTAGTCTATCGGAAGTTGGAGAAAAACGGCCCAATGCATTTGTAATTTTGCAATATTTTGTTATTTCCGGTCAATTTTGTTGTATTCACAATGTTCTCTAATTCTTTAACAATTACTATTAATGATTTGTTCTCGATGCGAATGTATTATCTTATTTGAGACATGCGAATAAGTAAATTATTATGTGTATGCCTCTTCGTTCACTATCTTAATCGATATGTTTAGACTAGCTTTTGGCTATGAAAATTGGCTTTTATTGCCATTATTTCGTCCGCTTTAAAAAATAAAATGAACTAATTGACGAAAATTCCCCAAATATCCACACAAAACTTTAGATACACTCGATCTAAATATCGTCAAAAACAATTTATTTGCACGAAATAGGATATTCCAAATAAGTTTCCACATTTTCGTTCATAATGTTTTTGGATTCGAACAAATATTTGGTGTTTTTGTTTGTATGAATAAAATGCTGTTGAATAAATTTGGAAATTGATTATTAATGCTGAAAAATGAAAGTATCTGTTCTAGCTCAAGTCATTTATTGAGTTGCTTTAAGAACTGATATATTTAATATTGATGCAATAGTAAGTGAAAACTAGCATCATGACACCCACTATTTTATTTAGCTGGATGTTCGTTGAAAAATATAAATTAAAATTATGACGGGATAAATGTTTGACAGAAAATGAGTACTTCTTTCTCGAATATTATATAAACACATAAGCGAAGGTATATATTTCATCTCATATTATTTCATTATACAATAAACTTACATTTCCTTTATATCAAAAGCACAATTATTAAATGTGCATTGAATTAATGACACGTTCCTTAATCTATTCGATATAACAACCAAATATTCTTCTCGTCAAATTATATTTCTTCCTGTTATCACAACTCCCGTTGATGTGATTGGTCGCAAATCTGGTATTATTTCAGCTCTAAGTCGAGTTCTAAATACCGTATTTCGACATCATACCCTTCAGTTACTGTTGATGACTTCCAATCGCCATGCTTCTTCAGTGTCATCAAGTCTCCCCCAGAGGGCAACCGTAACGTGAAAGTGTCAGTTCCTATAAAAATAACTCTTTTTCGATAGTTATCATAGTCCTAAAATCTATGAAACTATAGATAGAATCGTTTAGAAGTGTTCTTAACTCAGAAACATTACTGTAAGTAGAATCTCATATATTCATACTAAAACAGTGAATTTGTTACACACTGCGCTATCAATTTTACACCGCACCGGTTTGGAAGAAGAATTCACAAAAAAACAAACCAGCTCTTATCAACTTGATATGAAGTGGCCTGTGCCAAAACAGGTCTGCACTCTAGAATCAAAGTGGAAATATTTCTAAAATTAATGATGCAAAATACAAATGCTGGGACTTCTGACTACAGAAGCTCTCAGAATATAAACCCTACAAAAACATACTCATCTATACTTAGTCAACCACAATTTCCTACAAAACATCAAGCAATTGTTTTTCCAGCTGTTGATAACCTGAAAATTCAAGATTACCTGATATCACTTGGCGAACTAATCGGTCCAAAAAATATACTATTCACATCGAGGCTATCAAACAATAGAATATGCATGTACCTCGCAAATGAAGATACTGTAGACCGCTTCATGAGCTTTCATAAAGGGCTGATCATTATCAACAACACTTCGAACCAAGCCCGAAAGCTTATAACACCTTCCGAAAGATTGATACTCTCAAATGTATGCCCCACCATACCACACTCAGCTCTAATCGATGAACTTAACAAAATAGGTCTCAATACACTATCACCAATGTCTTTCCTTAAAATTAGCTCCACAATTCCGGAATATAACCACATCTACAGCTTCAGAAGACAAATCTTTATTTCACTATCCACAATCCAAATACCCGACTGTCTAATGATTACACACGAGAACACCAGCTACAGAATTTACCTATCCCAAGACCATCTACTATGTTTTACATGTAAAAAACCAGGTCATACTGCAGCAAACTGTAAAAACTCCCAATCACAAACTTATGAACAACCCCAAATAGCTGAACTACCACAAAACCCCACTCAACCTTCCCAGCAGCCCCAAAATACCGAAGCCAATACTCCACAAGCACACACCAAGATCCCATCAGAAACCCCTATAACATCTCACTCCCAGAATGTACCCCCCATAAAGATAAAAGAAATTCCGCAAAATAGCACCAAACGCAACTACGAGCAAATAATTACTCCTCCCCCTCAAACAGAAGGAATTAAACCAGAGAACCCTAAGAAACCGTCTTTCCCCAAACCAAATAGGCCAAGTAAAAAGCCTAAAAATAAACCAAACATCTCTACAGAAATTCTCATGGAACCAATTAGAAAAGTCATTTCAGAACAGAATCCTCCTTTCATATTGGACCACAACCAGATATCTGACCTTTTTGAAAATGTCTACGGCTCATATGATCCAATTAGTATAATAAAGAACTACACAAATGATTTTACTGGATTAATAGACATGCTAACAAAAATTTACCCTTTGTTTGAGTACAGATCTATCAAAAGTAGATGCACAAAACTCAAGAAGAAATTGTTTTCTCACCTACAATTGAACATACCAGAAACGGACCTCTCAGAAACAGAAAGTGAATCATCTCAAACAAATATTAACTAACTGAACCAATAATTTACTTTAATATTTTCTCCCCGTATTCCCATGGACTTTAGATCTATACTACAATGGAATATCAATGGCTTTTATAACAACTTACCAATGTTGCAAACCATCGTATCCAAACAGAAATGCGAAGTTATTTGTCTTCAAGAAACCAATTTCAAATACAATAACAACGAACCACTCAGGCAATTTAACAGCTTCTACAAGAACCGAATAAATGCTGAAATAGCTAGCGGAGGAGTAGCAATATTTGTGGAAAAATCTCTCCACGCTGCAGAAATCACGATTCTTACAAACCTTGAAGCCGTAGCTATCGAACTACACACTAAGCCAAAAGTAAACATATGCATGTATACATCCCTCCAGCATATCAAGTAGATGCTAAAGAATTAAATTGGAACAAATTCCTCAACCTAGAATAATAGTCGGAGATTTCAATGCCCATAACACCTTGTGGGGATCAACATCAATAAACCACAGAGGTCGCTTACTAGGAGATACTCTTGATGACGTAAATCTCTCCATCTTAAATGATGGGAAGCCAACTAGATTTAACATACGATCAGGACAGGGTTCATGTATTGACCTCACTATCTGTGACCCAACTTTGACTCCAGCTCTTTCCTGGGATCGGATGGACTATACCTACAACAATGACCACTATCCAATCGTCATTCATAACAATAGAAAACCAAATCACAATCACGACTTATATCCAAAATGGAACTTGAAAAAAGCAGACTGGGCACTTTTCAAAACAATTATATCAGAAAGTTTGACAAATTACACAATTATAACAGATATAGACGAAGCTTTAGAAAACCATATTAGTATTGTTCATCGAGCAGCAAACATATCAATCGGAAGAACTACACGTCTGAAACGACGAAATCCTGTGCCGTGGTGGAATAGTGACTGCGAATCAGCAATAAAGAGCAACAAAAAAGCTTTCAATAGATATAAAAGACGCAATACATCAGCGAACAAAATCGAATTTTTGAAAACCCAAGCCGAAGCTAGACGTACAATAAAAACTGCTAAACGCAAATCCTGGACAGAATACGTCTCTACAATAAATTCTGAAACACCCATGACGGAGGTATGGGAAAAAGTGAGAAAAATATCAGGACTTTACCAGCACCATAATATACACATGCTAGAGAAAGACGGACGCACAACCACAGATAACTCCAAAATAGTCTCAATACTAGCTACCACTTACAAAAACCGCTCCATCACACGCAATTCCGATGATACCCATGAGAGAGAAGAAAATGATGAGGTAATGATACAATTCGATGAAAACGAACCCATCAATTTACCTATTACCACCCAAGAATATGATGAAGCTCTTTCAAGCCTGAAAGAAACGTCACCAGGACCAGATGAAATACCAGTTGTCTTCTTGAAACATCTCCCCTTAATTACCCACGAATACATCCTTAACCTGTTCAATACCATCTGGCTGCAGCATAACTTTCCTGAAAAATGGCATGAATCCATAATAATTCCTATACTGAAACCACAAACCATTAGAACCCATCCTGAATCCTATAGACCTATATCACTCACATGTGCTATGTGCAAACTAATGGAAAAAATAATAAACAACAGACTGCTCTGGACTCTAGAAAAAAGAAACCTTATTATACCGGAACAAAGCGGATTTAGACAACAAAGATCAGCCCCGAATAACATAATAGACTTGGAAAGTGAAATCAACGAAGCATTTGCCCTAAAAAACAGCTGTCTAGCTGTTTTCTTTGACATTAACCGAGCTTTTGACACTGCAAGGCATGATTACATCATAAAAAAATTATACGAATTCAACATACATGGTCACTGCCTGGTTTTTATCAAAAACTTCCTGAGAAATCGAACATTTAAAGTTAAAACCAACGGCACCACCTCCGAAAAAACATATTTTAATAATGGTGTACCCCAAGGATCAATCATAAGTCCCACACTCTTTATCATCGCAATCAACGCCATCCTGAAAAACTTAAAGTTACCAGTAAAAGCTCGACTATACGCAGTTGACTTAGTTGTTTACTGTAAAGGAAAAAATATTGAAAACCTCTTCTCACAAAGGCAGGCTTTTATCCATAACTTAGAACTGTGGTCACAAAAAACTGGTTTTAATTTTTCAACTACAAAGACTAGCTATATTCTTTTCTCAAGACAAAAGAACATACCAAACATACCGGTACTGAAACTTTATAATGAAGACATAAAAATGGAAACAACAATAAAATTTCTCGGAATACTATTCGACCACACACTAAGCTGGAACTACCATATTAGAAACCTTCTCCTAGCTTGCAAAAAACGACTGAACTTACTGAAAACGCTAACGAACAAAGAATGGGGTGCAGATCGACAAACATCACTAATATTGTACCGAACACTTATTCGATCAAAACTGGATTATGGATCAATTGTATATTCAACAGCAACAAATCGCTACTGAAAAACCTCGACAGCTTTCACAACTCAGCCTTACGTTTGATAACAGGTGCATTCAAAACAACATCAGTGGAAAGTCTGTACTGCGAATCAGGGGAACCATCCTTGGGAGACAGAAGAATATATTTGAGCCTTACATATGCAGCCAAACTAAAATCCAATCCTTCCAATCCGACCCTCCAAAACTGCTTCTCCAAGAAATTCCCAAATCTTTTTTCAAATAAACCCAGAACCCCCAAACTTTTTTATGCTAGAATTCGATCATATCTAAGCGAATTGAATTTCTTTATTCCTGAATGCCTTCCTATCGAATCTTCTCAAACTCCACCATGGACAATAGGAAGCACGAAATTCATTACCCATCTCACCTCTTTCGACAAACACCACACCAACCATAAGCTAATCGAAGGACACTTAAATAACATACTCAATGAGTACAAAAACTTTGTACATATTTACACAGACGCATCAACATCTCAAGACGGTACGGGGATCGCAATCATTACACCAACCTCCAAATATATGATAAAAGCTCCTCAAACCCTATCCACTTTCACTGCTGAATTATACGCAATATATCCAACTACCCAATTCGCCGCTTCATCAAACGAGCCTAATCATGTCATACTCACAGACTCTCTTAGCTCAATCCAAAGTCTTCAAAAAATTCACACCACAAATCCATTAGTAATCAAAATCAAGCAAAAACTGAAATACATATAAGACAACAACAAAAAAATAGTATTCTGTTGGATCCCCTCACACATTGGAATAAAAGGAAACGAAGAGGCAGACCTGATGGCTAAGGAAGCTGTAATTAGTGATAGTGTACGTGAATTTTTTAACTACTACCGATATTAAAACAATCTTAAAGCGTAAAGTGTTCAATGAATGGGAGATAAAATGGTCAACATCCACACACAAACTTCGTGAAGTGAAAGACTCAATAAAACCATGGTCAATACTACCGAAAAATCGCAGAGATGAAGTTCTTCTAACACGTCTGCGTCTAGGCCATACGCGACTGACGCACAGCTACTTATTTGATGCGAAACCCGAACCAAAATGTAGCAACTGCAATTGCAAGTTAACTATAAAACACATAATCGCAGAATGTCCATCTCTTAACTCAGAAAGATCATCATCAAATCTACCACTCGGAACAATACGTGAAATTTTAGGACCAAAATACAACATTACTTACCTTAAAAATTACCTTAAACAGATCTCTATCATAAAATTAATTTAACAATTATTCATAGATTGAGTACTTAATCTTTACTAAATCGCTAATAACCAGTATACGGTTGATGCGAATTTTGTAATAAAAAAAAAAGTCTCCCCCAGATTTAATAGAAAATGTAGCAAATATCTTGGAAATAAGTTTCGGGAACCTTAGAAAACTGGTTTTTACCTACAACCTGACTGATTCATATTTCATTGTGATATGCATGAAATAGGCAGTGATTCTTTGCTGCAGCAGTAAGATATTTTGCAGTAACTACTAATCTTCTATTTACATCATTTTTTCTTTCCTTAAGATTCACAATTAATAACGTTCCATAATCTTCAATATCATCTCATGTTACCTAGCTTATTTCAAAAATTCGAGAAGCTATTGCAATCCAAAATACAACTACAAAATACAACGTTTCGTGCAAGATCTCGCACTTGCAAAATATCAGTTTGGTGTAATTTCTATTGCGTGCAAGCTGCAATTCTAGGAAGAAATTCAGAGGTATAATAGAACGTGCATTTATTAAGTATAGGCTAATATAATACATAAGATATTGTTAGAATAAACGATGTGATGATTAGGAAAGATATGGCACTCTTCTAAACGTGAACGCAGATTTATGAAAACTCTTGTCAATAAATCTGGGGTGATTGCTGCCATTTTCTGGCAGATATTTTCCTTTCGCTGACTGATGTCCCTTGGATTGTTCATGTTGACTTTATGTTTAAGGTTATCCCACAAAAAAAATCGAGAGGCGTCAAGTCAGGAGTACGAGGGGGCCAAGGGATATCACCTCTTTTTGAAATTACTCTTGCAGGAAACATTTGTCTCACAGCCGCCATAGAGTAATTTGATGTGTGATAGGTCGCTTCGTCTTGTTGGAACCAAGTTCTCATATTCGCTTTTCTTGATCTCGCAAGTTCTGGAGTCAAATATTTCTCTAACATCGCAACATAGCGGTCTGTGTTAACGGTGATATTTCGTCCTCGTGAATCTTCAAAGAAGATTGGGCCAATAATTCCTTTGATTGAAATTGCTGCCCATACCGTTAGTTTCGGACTATGCAGTGGTTTTTGATGTTTTATTTTTGTATTTTGTTCGATAACGACAATTTTGTCGATTTACGAGCTCATGTAAATGACATTGTGCCTCATCTGAAAAAAGGATGTTAACAAAGGTGGAAAATCGACTAAGCATTTCTTCAGCAAATGCCAACCTTGCTCCAAAGTCGGTATCTTTTAATTCCGAGCTTATAAGGATGCAGTTTAAAATCCAGCTTGGAAATTCGCTGTAAATTTCGTCGTGACAAGTTTAAAGCCGCCGATCGCTTCCGAGTAGACACATGCGGATTTTCTCCTCCACCCTATCAATATTGTCTGTGACCCTAGACGTTCTTGGATGACCTTTTGCTGGTGGTTTAAACATGGAACCGGTCTCTTCAAAACGTTTAACCCATATTTTAATTAAATTTGCACTCGTCTTAATCCATATTCTGAACGATACAGTCGTTTTTTCAAGACGTATGAACGACCGTTCTCGCAAAACGCTAGGCTCCCCCCGCCCACGCACCGTTTACCTAGTGAAAAAAGATAATGCAATATGCACATTCTATTGCTCCACCCTTACTTTTGGCTTGTCAACCCACGAATCTATCAGGCGCCAAAACCAAGGTAGCAGTAGATATAGTTATTGACAGTGATCCACTCTTTCACTTCGTTACTTACTTAGATTTGTTATCATTATTTTTTAAGCCGGTTACAAAATATCTGACATAATTGTGAAGTCAACTGGAACAACATGGAATATCCTCATGAATTTATGTTGGTTTGTATTATTGGTTAGTTAGTTATGTTGGAAGTAACTGTTCAAACTGAGAATTATCATGATCAATAATTAATTGATAAATCTTTCAAAAAGTGATATTTCATGTTTATTTTGTGAATTATTATTTTGGTAATGAAAGAAGAATTCTTCTACGATGAAAGTTTTTTGACAGTTGAACCAAAATTAATTTTCTAAATATTCTATACTCTATTTATACTCCATTGACATAAATTCGCCAACTTAATTGGATTTAATTTGAAGTTTTTTATAAAAAGAATCAGTTTGCTTAGTTACTGACACCAGACAGTATGCTGGATAGTCCGGCACAGTCGGACATGGGAAAGTTTCAGTGAAAGCTATTATTGTATATTCTGGAATAATTTTTTCAAATTGGCATGAAAATTAATCAAACTTAGTTGTTAACAAAAGTATCTAAGTAAAATTTATTATAAACCTACAATTTATATATTGAGTGTGAAATCATCAAACCTTAAAAATTTGTGTTTGTGCCGTATTTAATTACCTCAAAATTGTGCCATGAAATTACAAGTTCTTTCACACATTAAAGAAAAGTAATGTAGTGAATTAGTATGATCCAAATAAATATTCAATTATTTAGTTGTGATAGTTATTTAATCACGGAACTATTTATAACTGGAACATTAATAGGTATATGGTTCTAACCTTCACAATGTCGTTTCATTAATTAATACAATATTTTTACACATCATCATTTTTAAATCTATTTTCTTGCCCTTCTGTTGAATTCTCGGCGCTTTTCCATTTCTGGGTCAAACAATTTGTCAGTAAAAGATAAATCTTGTTCAATTGGAAACTTTTGAGACTTCATAAGGTCTATTTTATTGTTTATATCTAACCCAGTAGGTTTTATAATTTTTAGCGCACCAGTTGCATTTGCATCTTCCGATAAATTAATGTCTGTAGACTTTTTTAATTTCTCAATATACTTAGCGTTCTCTATTCTGGCCTGTTCGAGACACTTTTGTTCGTCTGGGGTTAGTTCTATTAACCTCGGATCCATTCTTATCCAATCGGACTCAATAATTTGAGGTATTTTCCAACGAGTATTAGGATCTGGATCCAAAAGTCTTCTTGTTACGTTTTTAACCTCGTCGCTAAGCGAATCTGAAACTTTGCTTCGAAACTTCCACCTCCGTTGCATTTGTTGATTGATGAGATTTCTGACGTTTTTATCTTCAAATGGCATTGATTTATTTAGCATGGCATATAAAATTACACCTAGAGACCAACAATCTGAAGATTTAGGGAAATAAGGGTTGCCCCTCAATACTTCTGGTGCTGCGTAGTTAAGTGATCCACAGTATGTTGAGCTAGTGACATTTTGTCCTTCGGAATTTATTGCAAATCTCGCGAAACCAAAATCAGCTAATTTTAAATTATTATTGGCGGATATTAGACAATTTTCGCATTTTAAATCTCTATGTACTATTCCTAGTTCATGTAGATATTGTACAGCTAGAGTTATTTGTCTAAACCATACTCTTGCTCGATTTTCCTGAGTGTGTCCGTTTTTAAGTAAATAATCTAGGAGGTCGCCTTTTTCGGCTATACTCATAAATATAAAATATTTTTGTTTCCTCTGGAATATGCTTTGAACGTGAATTATGTGCGGATGATTAATTAGAGCCAGTACTTCAAGTTCTCGTGGTAAGAATTTCTTGACAAAATCTTTTGGAGCTTTCTTCATATCTATTACTTTACATGCTAATTTTCTAGGTTCATCGCTTTTTCTTGAGCCTGTGTATTCAGTTAAATAGACTGGGGCGTACGAACCCTCACCAAGTTTTTTAAAAAGTTTATAACCTTTTTGAGATAAAACAAATTCATCCGAGTCTTTAGGTGGGAGGTTCTTTCCCATAATTGCTGTTTTGTAACATTTTGGTACACAATACTGGAAATTTTTGATTTATTCAAATTATCATAATCAATTCGTGACAAGTAGAGGTTAGTTTCGAACGTCTCTGTCAGTTGACGTCACAATTTAAAGTACTTGTCACAGAAATTCAGCTCAACTAATAGAAATGGAATATTTAAACTGCAAATCAACAATTAAATTTTTTAACATTGTAATTGCGACCTTATAATTTGAGAATTTAAGCTTCCTATAAGATCGTTGATTATTATTATCATCATCAAGTGTTTCATCAAACCTTTTTTGTACTTCCATATAGTAGTGGATTCAGGTTTTATCTACAGTTAAGAATCGATACAAAAAATCAGACTCATTTTGCTTAAGCCGCATCCATGAGGACTTTGGAATTGTTAATTGCAATGCGCTTTTTTCCCAAAGTTAGTTCGTGGCAAAAGCGCTCTTTTGATATGCCGCTATTCTCTTCAATGTTTCTATTAACACTCGTCGTTATTAAATCTGACACAGCCAAGTTTGAATTCAGCTGCCCTATATATTACGGTGGTAAATGATGGTGCATTCCCGTACACAACTCCTCTTTCATTTGCGGAGACGAATTAACTTTTGATAACAAATATTCAAAGATAGCTTAATACTCAAGTTTTACTATACTAATTTAAAAATGTTCATTAAAACACAAATTGTGTATTTAAACTCTATGCCAAGCAAATTTAATAGCAACCAAAATCTAATTAACATTGTTTTAATTTTTTTTTTCTAGAAATTGAGTTAATCAATTGAACGTTATTTTTTGCATTTTTGTTAGTTTCTGATACTGTCACAATAATAGAATTTTGGAAACGCTGAATTTATTAGTAATGTTGTAATGTTTATGAGTGATACCATACCTTTATAATACGTGATAACATCGTCAGGTAGAAGTAGGAAACTTTTCAGACGATCTTTGTTTTTGTTGTGATAAGTGTATTGCTAACCAAGGTCAATACTTTGGAGGATATCAAATAATTACTGAAAAGTAAACAATTGAAATAATCAATAAAATTGTATCTTATTTTATTTGACACTAATACATCTATTTCCAAATATGTACAAAATATTTAATCAATCTTATAACTAATTAGAATTTCCACAATATTTACAAGAGAAAATCGTTGCTTACAATTTTATTTACTAACATATTGATATGTACAAATATTGTGTTATAACTGTTATCCTTATATGTTTATAAAATGATTCACAAAGGATAAACGTTACATTTTCAGGCTAAAAAAAGTTGGAAGAGAGTGTTACGACGGCTTTGATTTTCTACCCAACAAGTTCTAACCCATAAAAAAAACATGGATTAATATTTGAACTTGAATTACTTGTATGATAAAATATTCACAAATTCAAATTAAAAGCTTTTCAGTAGATTTCACGATAATATCCGTAGATCAGCAAATAACAATCAACAGATAGTTTGTTTTTAAGAAGTTGTTTCTGGTTCAAATATTCGATCATTCATGCTCAACTTTAGAAAAATTATTAATATTTCTGATATTGTTGAAACTTTTCGCGATTCTTGAAAAGATAACACTCTTAATACGAACAAAAGAAAATATTTTTTTTTATCAAAAGATGAAATAGTTTATTTTGAAAGTACCAAATTATTTGTTGATAAGCGAAGGTACATTTTTACTTATTCCTGTCATTTTTAAATGAAATTTGAATTATTTCTGTTTGTGAAAATAAATTTGGCACAGAGATGTATCATGAGTAAAATCTGACACAGGATGAGTTAATTAGGATGTGTCTTCTCACCCAAGCACGAAACAAAACCTGACGAGTGTTTCCCTGTGTTTACAGATGAAATGAAAGCAGATATATATATATATATATATATATATATATATATATATATATATATATATATATATATATATATATATACTTAAAAGTCCTTCGGGTGAAAAACACGCTGAATTCATATATGGAGTGAAAGAAAATTGACAACAGCACCTTTTTTTAGAACAATAGAACAATACTACAATTTAATTCATTTAAATATTCTTTCAACTTTGCATTTTTTAAACAATGTTCTGTTGTGGTACATTGAAAAAAGTTAAGAATAATAAATAGATCACATGAAAAATAAATTCACGTCATATAGACTCAATAAGCAGTTGTAAATCAACCTCAATTATATTTCAAAAAATCCCTGTGGTCAATATTTTATAAAAAACAATAAAATCAAATCTGCTAATTAAGTTCAGAATATTGCCTCAATTTTGAGATATATTGAGGTCGATGAGCAAAAACATATAGATAGGACGAAAAACCTTCTCTTTAATTTCTTATTTCCTAGACCTTGTTCTTGATTTCAGGTCTCTTGTGTTTTAAAATTAGATTATTCCATAATTTTTGAAAAACAGAGAAAAAGTTGACGTTTAGATTTTATCAAAATATTTTGATAAAGACTGAAAGAAGTCGAATCATCAAATTTTTATCTGTCTTTCAAAAATTATAGAAGAAACTAATTTTAAAACACAAGAGACCTAAAATCAAGAACATTTAGAAGCAAAAATACATTTTCTTATAGCGTCAACCATGTAGTCAAATACTTCTACTCCTGGAAATCCTATTCTAAAACCTAGGAAATCTTCGATTTATACAGTCGACCTTTCCACGTTCATAGACGGTAAAACACCATAATTAACTTTGCCCTATAAGGAATATTTTGTCCTTCATGGAAAACATATCGATCCACGATAATTTTCTCAACTTCTTCTTAAAATTTTCTTATAAACATCTGTATTTGCGTATGTTATCAAATTCATTCTATTATTTGTATTAATCCTGTCGCATCAAAAAAATGTCATAAAATTACGGGTTAAATATTTTTTTTTCTACTTATAATGTTATATGGTATAATATTTTCTTTTGGGAACTGAATTGAAAGAGATATCAGCGTTAAAGAGTCGATTGCTGTCGGTTCTAAGCTGTACTTGCAAGCGGCGTCGCAAGCTCCAGCGGAATTTATTAGAAAATGTGATTTTTTGACCTTACTTCCCTGTACTAAGCGTAGAGGGACGAACATTTTTTTTTATTTGAATGACATCGCCTTGTATTATACCATTGCATTATATAAAAATATATGTTGATTGCAAATTTTAGCATATAGCGACTACAAATATAGGTGTTGCGAAAAGCTTATAAGAGAATATCATACTATCACCAAAACAACAGACCATGAAATACATCTCAAGTATCATGCTCTTCTTGATAAAAGATTGTATAATGGTCGTAACTCCAAATCCTGTCAAACAACAGTAAGCTTTGTAAAATGTGTTATTGATAAGAAGAGAGAATCACGATAGAAATATCGGAATGTTCTAACAAATGCCATTTTCTCCCAATACTGCCTGAAGATAAAATTAAACAAATATCCAAACAGCAAAATAACTCAGTTTTTTTTGTGAAGGTATCTTCGGAACAAAAGTTGTGATAATTGGATATTGTATACAAAAACGGAGAGGAAAAAAATAAACATTCCTACAAGAGAAGAAAGACATGAAAAATCAGGCACAAACGACAATGAAATCTCTATACTCACATATGTCTCACATGAACCAGGAGCCGGAATGTTTTCAAAGAAACTGATTATATAAAAATCAATAGCTGTCAGAGACTGTTAAGGGAAGTAGTGAATTGAACAGATACGCAACAATCTGCACAAACCGTCAGGGAGCATGAGTAGCATCAGAAAAGTCAAATAAAAAGTGGTAATGAGCTATCCCGGGTCACTCTCCTGGATTCGAGGCACTGGCTTCTGCTGGGTACTTGGACATCATGAAGTGAAAGGGAGCAGTAAAGAAGATAGAGACAGTAACAGTGCTATTACCAATAGAATTGTGAAAGATGCTATTGAGAGTCATCAGGATATTTAGTCACACAGAAGTGAAGTGAAGACATTCTACGGTTGGCAGGAGACTCCGTGAATGGGGAGTGACAACGGGTAACTATTGTAAAGAGAAGGAAAACCGTTCAAGCATCTCCTCTGTTGGTGCTCTGCCTTGACGAAAACACGGAAAAAATGTATTCTGTACAATATATCATTGGTATAATCTATAGTAGTGGAATAGGTTAGGTTAGGTTAATGAAGTAATTCAACTCAAGCTCAAATCCTCAAGCCGGTCCGTAAACGAAATTCGAATAGGTTTAAATCACAACAACATGAATACACCGATCAGAACAAACGGGCCTAAAATGTGTATATCCTGAAAGTTGCTGTTACACGGTAACGGGTTGAAGGGCGAGACGTATCTATAGCCGAACTAATTCTAGTTAATTTCGAACGGATCTGTGCGATTACGTCCTTTCATTCGAAAGTAATTATGCGCCCTAAATTGGATCCATCAATTATCTTGACGCTCGGTTTGTCAGGATTCTGTCATATTTCTGATAATAAAATGGCTCGACTAATAAATGGATATGAATCGCTCGGTTAGATTTTTGAGAAAGCGGTAAATACTAAAAAAATGGATATGTTTGAATTCGTAAATCGAATTCGGAGCTATTTTTCCGATTTCAAAAATGTAATCGAAGAAATCAACGTTTTTGGATTGAGTTTTGAGAATATATTCTTCATACTCTCAATGCTAACAAAGCCCTAATTAGGTTAAAATTAGATTACGGTTGTCATGAATATATTTCGCTGCTGCCTATTCAGATACTGACCTTTTAAACTAGCTAATACAGAACTGTGTCTTTGTTTGGATGCTTTTTGATCTATCTCTATAGAGTTCTTTTACTGTGAAGCTAATGAGCTCCCACTTTGAATGAGACCACAGTAGCTCCTTCTTTCTTATGCTGCCTTGTATCCTAATCTCTATATCAATCTCTAACAATTCATATCAACCTAATAATAGAAGTCATACCTTTTTCCATTTTTTTCTCTACTGCATCATGAACTATCAGCCCTTCTAAATTTAATACATCCCTATCCTAAGCTACAAAAAATGGCTCCAAAAAACGTTGTAGCTATACTATGCTGCCTTGTACAACGTTACTAATTCTAATAATTTCATTTATATTTCCACCAACCTGCGGCATTTACATTGTCGAACTATTTATTATGCTACAAGCAATTAATTCCTTTTGGCCTTCTCGGGAGCATGTTATAATATGGACAGATTCAATGACTCTTAATAACTTATCTCATAACAAACAATATGTAGGTAACCAACTATCAAAACAACACATGAAAACTGCTTCATTAATATCATTAGCTAAACAATAACTATTTATAGGGATTTAAAATCTTGTTTGCTTTCAACAAAAACCAGAGTACTATGTCAACAGAATTGGAATAACTGTACTTCTTTTTACTAACACCTCCAACCAAGTACTAACAGAATGTCATAAATATGTCAAAGACAACAGTTTTAGTTTGAACTTCATCACAACATCCTCAATGATTCGGAACAAATTACTTACCCAATTCAATTTCTCAAAGATTTGCAATTTTACAACAAATTATTAAACAATTCTGTTAATGAATGTGAGGACATATACATTTAGTGATTCTTAAACTATACACTTTAACAACAAGAAGATTTTTCTAGGCATCAACCACGCAGGGATATTAGCAAGTTTGCAGTCGTTTCAGGTAGTTCATGAGTTTCTTTGGGTCTACTTGAAGTAGCTTTTCCGGTGAATGTAGTAGTTGGTTCATTTTTCGTTCCTGGTCACATTCCGAACAATCAATTAAGAGGTGTTTCACAGTTAGACATCCCGCACATTGGTGTGTGATTTACTGTAGTAGGTAGACATGTGTGATATGAGTATGTCTTATTCTTATACGGAAGAGGATCACTTGTTGACTTCTACTTATATTGTTGGAGTTATAGTCGTGATAATTCTTAACGCTTTCGTAAGATTCGTGTTGGTTCTGATTTACTATTGTCGTTTATGGATTTTCTCCTTAAAAATTGCTTAGAAATTGGTAGGTACTATATAGTTATCTTTACTAAATGCTTGTTATTGTATGCATTTTTCTCTAATCCATCTACTCTTCCATTTCCCTCTATTCTAGTGTGTATTTATTTATAATGATTATTTTGTAGAAATATATAACCACATACGAAAATGATTGTGAATGCAGAGGAAAAGAATTGTTTTGATACAAACAAGGTAAGAAGCGTCAAAGCTCTTTTTGGATAAATTAGATAAATGAACAAACATATCAGATTTACTCGTTACTGTGTCATGTTTGCGTTTGGCAAGTGAGTTTCTGGACGCCCTGTATCATAAATTATTGTTAGTTCACATGCGTTAACGCATAAATATTTCTAATGATGTTGGTAGCCAATTGACTAGTGTAATTAATTTATTTCGCTTCATCCATGTAACTAAAATGTTCAAGACTGCTTTAATGAAAATGATTCCTACCTCTCCCTGTTACAAAGCCGTTGGATTATAAATCACACTTCCTAGAGGAATAATCCTCCTCTTCATCAGTTTTCCTATTCAACATTTCCAATAAATTTGTTATCCGTAATTCCTCTTACTCTAACATTTCTGTGTATAAATTCAAAGTGAGAGATCCTTTTTCCGGAACCAGGATAGTCTTTTAACTAAGTAGGTAGTGAATGATTTTAAATTCACCCATTACGTATTGATTTTCGGGTATGCGTTGTCGAGAGAAAAGTTAATGAAGTTCTTTGTTCATCTTGTAATCTGAGCTACCTGAACAGTTGAAAGGCAAAAAGATTCGTTTTCTACAGATAGTTTTTCACCGAACATTATGTCGAGGCTTTACCTTTAACGGGAATTCAAAAAATATTCTGGTAATGTCCCTTTATTCATAGACAAAGTAGGGTTCTTCAAAGCTGCGAAAAAATCTTTGTAAGCAAATTATACAAGTAAGAATTGAAAGTTTGTGAAATAAAAGTAATATGTAACGTTTTACCCTTTAGTGGTCCCAAAAATTTGAGATACTTTTTATTTGCTTTCATACCAACGCCCCAATACATATCGAATCAAAAATGGATTTCAAAAAGAAATGATTATAGTTGTCCCAGATAAAATTAAAGGAAATTTGATTATTGATTTTAATATCCGTGGAGTGAATGGCTATATCCCAATTATTTTAAACCTTCTTATCGTAAGTAAATTTGTTACATAATTAAATAATTGGACAGGTATTTAAAAAGCAATGATATGTAATTAGTATGAAAGCAAATACATGTTAGTTTGTATAAATGCTTGAATATATACAATTAATCACGGGAATTACATTAAACAGAATCTGAGACTCATAATTGAAGTAGTTTACATTACTTTATCCTAACCCTATATACCAAGACAATTAATTTGCTTTTGTATTGCATTTGATTAGAAAGTTAACACCAAAATTGAACTGGGATTATGGATAAGATCATTGATGAAAGTAATGGTTAGAGTTTCCAGATTTTGTTAAATGTTTTTTCCACAACGTATTTTCGAATACAATTATGTAAAAATTCTGGACCAATACAAAATTCAGGATGGTATGTAGCGCAGATGTTGAATATTAATATAGGAAAAACCACAGCTTGAAATGTTAAAGTGAATCGTAGTTTACCGTTATAAATTGTACCACAGCCCACCCTGTATAACAAAAGTGTCAAATCACAATATGTGTGGTATAAGGAGCAATCATTTCCTCAAGATGGTAAATTTTCATTGAGACAATTCCAAATTATTGATACTTCTTCAATTAATTACTAGATATTATTTAAATTTGGATGGGTCAAATTTTATAGCAAATGAAATGATTCGAAAAATGTTTTTCCCTGTAAACATCACGAGAGTTTTGATTCAATCAAGAGCATTTAGTGAGCCGCATGAGCATATTTCGAGTATTAAAAATCTTGAAGGCAATCCATGTAAAGGATGTCAAAAAGTGCATTGATTCCAGAAAACATAGTTAAAATAGAAGAGATATTCATGCCAGATCGTCAATTAAGTTTGAGATATTTACTATAAGACTCAATCATCTCATTAAATGGTATGAGTAATATTTTGGTTGATGTTTTGAGTTACATAAAAGTTTGATCGTTTTAGAACCGATAAAATTGTTTCCATCATTTTATGATGTAAATGGAGTCAGTACCATGACTGTGAATCAAAACATGAGGTTGAAGAGGGGTGTAAATCCGGTCAAAGTGATTTAGGGTCTAGAAATCAGGCAAAATCAGTTTCTATTGCTAGTATAATTATAGTATTTTCAACTAATTAGATGTAAAAATGATTTTCGCAAGATGTATACAGCTCAAGAAACCATTATGAGAGTTAAACATTTCCCCTAACCACCAGATTTGTCTTCTTGTGACTTTTTAACTTTCTCATATTTAGTAATAAAATCTCTTCACAACCATGAAAATATTTATTGAAAAACCTCTACATTTCACTATCAGGAGGTATTATTAACAGTATCCGGTTCCAACTTTTTTCTTATTAATTCTTAAATGAAAGTGTTCTGTATGATAACTCTATTTATAAAATGGCATGAGCAAGGGATAAAGGCAATGTTTGAACCAAACATCCATTATGTTTCTTGAAATATGGTATTAAGAATTAGTTATCAATTTATTTATGAATAGAAACCATTGAAAGATTAATGCAGTTTTTTGAAAAAAAAATATAGGAATTTAGGATAATGCTGAAATTTATGTCCACTATTAATTTATTATGGAGTAATAAAGATTGCAAATACTTTAAAGCGGATATTCAAATCTGCAAGGAAAGATAAAAATTTCATGTTGAAAGGATGATTGCTCCATTAGATTTTTTATTTGAAATCTATAATAACCTATGAATTTTAAAAAAGCTGCTACGTTGGAGGGCGAATGATTAGTAATAGTACTAGACTAAAGATAAAGGTAACATGCGAAAAACTCGTCAATGTTCCATGTCCATGGTGCATCGCTGCTGGATGCTCACCTGTAAATAAAAAAAGTGTTTGATGACCCAATTCAGTGATAAATTGGTGCATTTTGTACACTAACGTAGCGAGCTGTATATTTCATTATAATGAGTTATAACCATTACTCGCGAATAGAGTATTATACTTCATCTAAAATTACCAGCTAAAAGAAAACATAGTTTATCATTAATTTTTGTCATTTTACAGTTGTTGATAAGGGAAGCAGCAGATGAAGCATCAGCTGTTACATAGCCGCTCAGTCGAAGATAGAGAAATATTCCTTTACTACTAATAGGAGACTGTTGATGTCAGTAACAAATTAAAAATCGACGTAGAGTAGGCTACGCAGGAAAAAATCTAGCCCACAAGAATTACCTTTGTGGGAGCCGCACCTTGAACGCAGGGGACAGAAAACGATAGAATCATCGAAAAATTCAGAAACAGAACGTTTACTGGTCTCAACTATCTAGATGGGTATTTTCGATCTTAGAAAAAGTATAGACCATCACTTGTTTCGGTTACTAACAAGTTATGGACAACACAGTGCACACATTCTTTATATGTAGAAATACTGCAAATTCACTCATGAATATGAGAACTGAGACGCCGTAGCTAAGTACATAGAAACAATCTAACGGGACAATTAAGAGAATGACCAAACGACGTCAATCAACAGCTAAAGAGTAATTATAAATCGAGCGAAGAACAGTCAATCTAGGGGATCCAGGATGGAAACCTTGGAAAGATTCAGTTTAAAGAGAAAGGGTTTTAGTAGATAGTGGAAGTGTAGAACAGACCCAAACACCGGCCGGTTTCGTATGGAGAGTTGTGGTGAGGATGGGCATTTCCTTACTCTTCGGATAAAAGAAGCCATAGTTGTTATTAGCTATAGTTGTGTGTTGACACTCTGTATGGTAGAGTTAATCTTGTCAATTACTTTTCCATCTTTTCCTCATCGTAACTTGTTATTTGTGTTGTCGATGTAACTTTTGGTAACGGTGGTTTTTCACAGCTTCGCTATGTAATCCGTGTAAAGGATTTTACAGTTTTTGCATGGCGCATTTATTATTCTGATAATTTAAAAATAAAAAAGATGTTTCCTAAAGTGGCCGCAGTAAGAGATATGTTCTACAAGTTTCATGAAATTTACCTGGCATGGGAAAAGATCTGGATGTCTTCGGTTTGGTGACGGGTGTATTAACTATAAGAGCACTGTTGTAATCTCCCATATCTTCAATGTATCCTATTTGTGCACCAGGTTTTCAATAAATTCATGATTTAGACAAATGAAATATTCAGAAATTCCTATTCTTTGTAACTTTTGTCTATGTGGATGATCTGGTGACGTCATTTTCATATTTTATTTGATCGATAACTTTTGTTTTAGGAATTCTTATCGTTTATTGAATTTTTCAGATGGATGTTATTGTGAATATTTAGGGTACTTTGAAGCTTCGAGTAGAAAGCCAATAATATGAGTTAAATTAAGCTCTAGTTTTTACGAGACGATGAGTTTACTGTATAAAATTCTTGTATGCGGCATTAAAAGTCCTGATCGATTTCGCAGGTCCCAGATTTCTTGTTTTTTATTGCGAATTCCAATATCTTGTACGCCATAATAACAGAAGTCAAGGTATAAATTCAGAAAAAGCACAAAATGGTACAATTGATGTTTGTAAGAACAAATATGGTTGAAGTAGCCTTTAAACACCTTCTTACGATTTAATTTGGACGAGACTTTTGTGAACAAGATATTTCATTAGGTGTCAATATTCTCTTAGAAATTATCTGTTCAAAGAAAAATTGTTGACAAACTTCTATAAAATATATAATAGTCGAATCATAATATTCAAAGACTGACTTTTTGATTTCATCCTGTAATAAAATTGTATACCAATCTGGTTTATTATATATTTTCCTATATGTTTTCTGTGTATTTCCATACTTTCAAAAAGTATTACTTTATCAACTCCATCACTTTTCAAAACTTCCAAGAACTAGTAATGAATTGAGGTTAACATTCTTCAACTGAATCAATAATCGTTGAAAAGCGTTAGGTACAAAGCTTCAAAATGAAATCTAACATAGACAGCAATATAGGAGGCTATGCAAATCGAAACACTGGTATTTACATTTAAAATACTTTCTTAAAAACCTTGCAACTTTTCTAATTGAACAAACTTCCGTCCCCTCTTTTGTGACTTCCAAAGTTTGACGTTGCCTTTTAACTTCACTGAAAATTTTTGCGAACTAATATATCTCAACATTAGACAACTTACAATTTTCACTTCATCCTCCATTTCCTCTCATTTTCAAAATCAATACACAAAGGTATCAAATACTATGTAATACATTTTGAAAGATTAAGAAACAATACAAAGTGTCACCTGAAAAGTAAAATAGAACAAAAATTTTTAAAATGAATAATTCGATTGCTTTATTCAATCGAATTATATTCATATTATGTCATTGTTGAAATGTTTATATTTTAAGTTGTGAATATTCTTGATGCAACAATGTGATATGTCAATTAAGAACTTCTGTAATAAATCAAGTAAAAAACGTGTAAAATTTGGATAAAATTACACTCATTTCTATAGATATATAACTTCATGACAATAGAATATACAATAAGCGTCCAAGCCTATTATATCAGTTTTTAGTTCCTTAATATCAGGTGTAGCCAAATTTTTATTCCTTAGGTGTAACATATTCTGTAAAATATATCTTACTGGCAACTAAATGGAATTTTCCAAAATTTGGTTCATACAACGACAAATCTCAAACATGATTCCAAATGTTGATCTGTTAATTATTGTGATTTGCGATGTGCGATGTCATAGTTTGATCAAATCCATGAAAAAAAAAATGGGTTAACATAAATATGTTGCATTGCAACGTGCAACAATTGTCTAAATATATTTGATATTCATCAATCTTTCAATTTTAAAATAAAAAATTTTTACTCTGAATCGACTGACTCAATATTTATATCACATTCAATATTTATTATTCTTTCTGCTGAATTTTTTTTTTTTTTTTTAATTTATTGTCGCATCAACTACAAAGGTTAATGAGGTTTAATGAGGGAACCTAGTGGGTGTTTGGGAAAGAGTTGTTTAATGGTGTTGATGGAGTTCATAGAATCAGTAATTACTGCAATTTTTTTATATTCATATCTACTGGCGATTGTTAATGCCTGAAATATGGCATAAAGTTCGCCAGTGTGGACGCTATTGTGAGGAGATAGCTTAAATGCAAAATTTTCGTTTGCTAGTATAACTGCTGCTCCTACGCCATTAGGTGTTTTGGATGCGTCAGTGTACATAATATGGTATTCTTTGAGGTTTTCTTCAACGAGGGTGCGAAATGATTGAACTATCAGGGGGTGGTTTGTTTCCTCTTTTTTGTAGTAACTCAAATTAACGTTGATGATAGGAATAGGGATTATCCAAGGGGGAGGAGTTTTTATATTGGTTGGAAAGAAAACTGGTAGTTCGATTGTCAAGATGTTTGTGTATTGGCGAATTCTTTCGTAGAAGGGAATCGTTGTTGGTTTGTTTTCGAATAAAGTTTTAAAGCGATCTGTTTTGATGTTGTAATTTACTGGATTATTTCTATTTGATAGTACTGATGTTGCGTAGGTTATGCTAAGTTGCATTCTTCGCAGTCGAAGGGGTGGTTCTCCAATTAGACAGTGGAGACTCTCTATCGGTGTTGTTCGAAATGCGCCTGTGGCGATTCTTAGTGCAGTGTTTTCTAATACGTCAAGTTGCTTGAGGTGTGTTTTCTCGCATGATGCATAAACTATGGAGCCATAGAGTATTACATAGATTTATCAGACAGGTGGAATCCGCGCCCCATTTATGGCTGACAATTGTTTTCAATAGATTCAGACCATTTTGACAGACTTTCTTAAGGTAGTTAATATGTTGTTTCCAGGTGAGTTTTTTATCAAAAGTTATGCCCAAAAATTTTATATATTCTACGAACTCTAAATTTTGACTATTCAAGATTAATATAGGTTTTTCTTGTATGTACTTTCTGGAGAAGAGAATACATTTTGTTTTAGTTTCCGAGAATTTCAATCCGTTGGTGTTAGACCAGTTGCTTAGGTTATCGAGTACGGTTTGTAAATGCATTTGGATAGTGGTTATATTTTTCCCTTTTGCAAATAGTACTAAATCATCGGCGTATAATCTTCCTTTGACTAGCGGAGAGCATTTGTCAAGAATATCGGTGATAGCAATCAGGAATAGAGTGGTACTTATTGTAGACCCTTGTGGAATCCCATTCTTCTGTTGTTTTTCAGCTGATAAGCTTCTGTCTACTCTCACTTGGAAGTATCTGTCTGTCAGGAAATTTTTTATGAAGTGTAGAATGTTCCCTCCTAGACCCCACTTTTGAGGTTATATTGTGTTTCCAAACCATGTCATATGCCTTGTTGATATCCATATATACGGCTATGCATTCTTGTTTATTGGCAAAACCTTATTTCGGATTCTAGGTCTATCAGGTTATCAGCTGTGCACCTATTTTGACGAAATCCGCTTTGTTCTGGTGGCAATAAATTATTTTGTTCTAGTGCCCAGAGTAGTCTACGATTAACCATTTTCTCCATAATCTTGCATAGGACGTTCGTTAAGGATATTGGCCGGTAAGACTCTGGTTTTGTTCTTATTTTGTCAGGTTTCAAAAGTGGGATTATCACAGCTTCGCGCCAGCTTGAAGGAAAGACTTTATTAGTCCAAATGTAGTTATACAGTTTTAATAGGTAGTTTTTGGTGCTATCTGAAAGTTTTTGTAAGAATACTACTGGTATTTGATCTGGACTAGAGGCAGTGTGTTTTTGTGATTTCAGAGCTTCATAAAGTTCTATTTGGCTGAACGCGCAGTTGATAGGATTTGATTGTTCTTCACTAAAATCTTCCAAAATTTCTTCTTCGATATTTTTTATGTTCTTTATGAACTTTGCATCATAGTTTGAATCATTAGAGTTACATTCGTATTGTGAAGCTAATGCTTCCGCTATTTCACTTGAATTTATGATCAGAGTGTTATTTTTAACTAAAAATGGAATTCTTGGGGATTGTTTTATTCCAGACATCTTCCGAATATTTTGCCAAACTAAGGATGGTGGAGTTGAGGATGTTATTGTAGATACGAATTTAATCCATGACTCCTGTCTACTCTTCTTCATAATATATCTCGCTCGGGCTCTTTGTTTTTTATATTCAATTAAATTTTCTCCAGTATTCTTCCGTTTAAACTTGTTAAAAGAGGACTTATAAATTCTGATTACGTTTTGACAGTCTTTGTTCCACCAAGGTAGTGGTTTATGGTTTAATAATATTTTAGTATATCCTATGTGTGTTTTGGCAGCATCTACGATTATAGATGTGAAGGTTTCTACGAGATTTTCTACATTTAAAATTGGCTGGTCTTTTGTAATGTTAATCTTCGTTTCAACTGTTTCGCTAAATTTTTCCCAATTAGCATTTTTTAGATTCCATTTTGGGTTTGGTAAGCTATTATTCTCAGAGAGTTTTGATGTATATGAAATCTTTATAGAATAATGATCGCTTCCAAATGAATATGGTATTACATCCCAAGTTAATGTGGGAGTCAGGACTGGTTCGCACAGGGGGATATCAATGGCTGAGCATGTTCTTGTGTGTATATCAATGTTGGTCTTCCGTAATTTAAGATGTTAAGTTTTAGGGAATTTATCATGTTGTCAATTGTTTTGCCTCGGGCTGTGATATAGTTTGATCCCCATAGTGTATTGTGAGCGTTAAAATCACCTAAAATCAATCGAGGACTTGGAATAGTTTTTAGAACTTGTTCAAGTTCTGACGTATCGATATTTTGGTCTGGGGGTATGTATAGAGAGGATATATATATATATATATATATATATATATATATATATATATATATATATATATATATATATATATTCTTTGTGGTATATCAGCTGCTACAGTTATTAATTCAATATTGTTTGCTATAGAAATGATTTGTTGTGTGTTGTATTTATTGTGGACGTATATTGCTACACCTCCTTGTACGTTCTATTTTTGTAGAAGCAGGTGTAGTTTTTCAAGTTGTAATAATGTTGATATTCAAAATTGGTTTCTTGTAAGCATATTATGTTTGGTGATAGTTCGGATAGTAGGTTTTTAAGCATTTCGAATCTTCTGTAGAATCCTCTTAGATTCCACTGTAAAATTGAGTTATTATTAGTCATTATTCCTGCGATGATTCAATTGATGATTCAGAGTAGTCTTCTATTTCTTGTGCGATAGTTGACGGGTGTAAATTTAGCTGTCCCATGATTTTTTTCCTGATTCTTGTACTGATGCTTTTCATTCTTTTGTTTGTAAAATATGGATGCATGTGTGCGAGTAGTTTTAAGAAGCTTTTTGTATCTTCTGTATATATTTTTGATATACTTAATGGATCTTTTGTTCCTATTGCATTTTCGAAGAAATCAATGGCTTCCGCGAAAGTTAAGATTTGGCTTTCGTTTTCAAATATTTGTTGTGCTGACTCCATTAATTTATAGAAAGTACTTGTTTGTGTATTTGATTTGTTGTTTACTATCTTTTTCGCTTTCTTAATTGTTTGTTCGTTTGGTTTATTAAATGTATCCTTTGTTTGTGGTGTAGGTGAAGGTGGAGTTGTGATCTCAGATAAGGTGCGTTTTGTATTCGTTGTATCTGTATCCATGTGTATTTCTGCTGATATGGTTAGTTTTTTAGAATTTCTGCTATCGGTTGTGGATTGAGTGGTATGTTTGAGGTTGGTAGGAGCTATATGTGATGGTATGTCTTCTGTTTGATTATTCACATTTGTTAGGTTTGTTGTGGTCGAGTTCGAATCTGAAGGTTTGTTGTAGATTTGATTGACGATGTTTGTTGATCTTGTTGTATTAGTGTCCATTGGTAATGATTTATTGTCGGATGTAGTGCTTATTGATGTGTTCTGACAATTATTAGAGTTATGTCCTGATCCATTGCATAAAGAACACAAATGGCTATCATGCGTTAAGAAGATTCGGTATGTAGTATCTTCAAAATTAATAAGAATCGAGGTAGGTACTGTAATTTGTGTGGGAGACATGTAAACAATACGGCGAAAGCTTAGAATGTGTTTAAAGTTTGGGTTAGAAGTACCGATTTTGAGGAATGTTATGGAAGACGACAGATGGAGGCCCAATTGTCTGAGTTCCTTTTCGATAATTGTATGAGGTATAGTTGGACAGACGTTCGATAGTAGTAATCTTTCACTAGGTGTTATAAGTCGACGTACAGAAAGAATTTCGTTGTTCACTTTGATTTTTCCATTGCATTTTGTTAAGAATTCGTCCACGTCTTCTTTTTTAGTTAGATATATGCATATTCTATTATTGGTTATTCTTGATGAAAATATAATTTTGCTGGGATTGATAATAGTGCCTACGGCTATCAGGTATTCTTCTAATTTTACTCCATTTAGTGAGCTAATTACTATTGCTTGTTGTTTCGTTGGAAAAATTGTTTTTTGTTGGCTTGTAATGGATGAATAAGATTGTGGAGGGTTATTAGGTAGGGTAAAAGTAAAATTGTTTGTGCTGTTTTCATCCATCTTCTTTGAATCTAATTAACATATTGGTACTTAAACCGGTACTGGTTTCTAAATGTTGTTTTGCTGATAAGCGGCAACAGGTTTTGTACCTTGACTAACAACAATCGTGTTTGATTGTTAGCATTCAAATGTTAAATTCGTTATGAAGATTTTAAATTTGCTTACTTTGAGATGATATATATGGGGGTGATGATTGCGATAATTTTTTCACTAAATAATTATATTTACACTTGTAAAATGATTAATCGACGAGAGCTGATTTTTACACGACTTTCGATATTCACCTACCGACTTCCAAAAAAAAACTTCTGCTGAATTTGTAATACCGAGAAAGTTATTTGTATGGTCAAGGGCCAATTTTATAACCTAAGATAAAACTGGAGATTAAACTAGAGTTTAAATTATGATTTTAACTCCAGATTAAACCGATACATATCCGATATTTGTTTTAAAGTTGAATTTCTCAACAAATTTGTATACACAAAAGAGATCTCGCGATTTCTCTGAAAACTGGTGGTTTTAGCTAATCTTGTGAAGAAATACAAAGGAACAGTCGGTTCTAGAACAATTTGAAAAAGTTAGGTTCGGATCATCCGTTTCATGTTAAACTGGAGTTTAAACTATCCCCTGACCACCGGGTTAAATTGAAGTTTGTTGGTAATTGCCATTTATAGAACGTGAAAAACAGGTCTCTGTTGTTTAAAGTGACGTTTGATGTTCTAATATTATGAATAAGACAAAAATTTGGTGACATCCTAAATTTTACTTTATATCCGTTTCAATTAGATTCTTTGAGTAGCAGTAGGATAATATTTGCATATTTATTGTGATTTTTTTCCATTTACAGTCACACCAGTCTTTTTTTCATAATGCTTTGAATAACTTATTGCTCTCAATTACTCCAAAATGTTTATCATATCTACTACTGCTCGACTCCACCCTGTGGCTGTACATTTAGTTGGTATATTTTTTCAATAACAACACAGAAAGAAAATCAAAATTAACAGACTAATATTCAATTGAGAAAAAGACATCTCTATTTTGTGAATATAAGCATATTTGTAGCAATATCTCCCTTAATCTCGTTGAAACTGTAGCCCAATTTAAGAATCTCACATCTGTGTTCATTTCATCGCAACAGTCTTTAAGAATGTGCAAAAATGACGATCTTGTGGATCTTATGAAATTTACTGTTTTAATGCAACTTCGGAACACAACACTAAGAATAAATGTAATACCATGATACTCCATCAAATAAGTAAAAAAACCCTTCATCCATACTTTTCCATTTTAAAACGATTTATCATATTTAATTAAATTAGCAGCTTCTTTTAATGAGGCATACTTCGAGGCAGTATTATATTTGAACAACTACTCGTATTTTGTTGTGTATGGTTTTTAGAACTGTTTAGAAAATAGCTTTCAACGTCTGCTTACTTAGACAAAGCTACTGCTGCGTTGCAAATATTCAAATGTAATGAATCTAATGAGAGGATGGCGTGAAAACCATAGAAGGGTTCGGGTCCCATGAAGGGCCTGTCTACCCCCGCTTTTAGCGATCTTATCAGCTATTTCATTTTTCCTTTGCTCCAGTGTGTCCTAGAATCCATTGAAGGGTCATTTTATTTTTCTTTTCTAGATCCTTTACTTTTTTTAGGTAATCTCAAATGAGGTTGGAGCTTAGAGCTCTAATGACTACTTGACTATCGGATAGGATGATGATCTTCTGCTCGCAATAGTTCCTCTCTAAATTGAACGCACACATTTTCAATTGTGTAAATTTCCTCTTGAAAAATTCTTGGTGTGCTGCCTCCTATCCAAGTTACATCTGCTGTTTTTGATCCATCCATATACCATATAATGACATTTTTGTACATTTCGTGTATGGTGTTCTAATCTCATTTGTTTTTACAGTTTATTATTAAGGTAAGTTTTTCTCAAAGCTAAACTTTTTCGACGCAACGTCCCAGGGTTGATTTCTTCTCTGCCACGCTCTCTAGTACTATGCTGGGCAATATTTCAAAGGCCCCACCTGCCTACAAGCAAGCCAATATTTGTACCTTTGAGAGATTGTTCCTCGTGGTATTCAGACTAGATCTTGTACCTCAAACCACTGCCCTATATGTGATGATGAGTCTCACAATTGCCATGTACAACCACCATAGAAATTTTGCCTTACAGCACCAATTACTCTCTGTAAAGTTTCTGCACACCATCAGGGCTTTTGTGTTCCACTAGATTAATTGCCTGTCTAGTTTGACGGGCTTGAGGTTGAGTTTTTATTACTAGGGAAGGGAATTAGGTAGATCTTGTTGGAATTGACGTTTAGCCCCAACTTTTTGTATAGTTGAGTCCTCTTTGAACTATGTCCCAGAGTGTATTCCAACAACATCCTTCTGCGTAGATGTCGGCTGCATTTTCTTGACAGAGTATACCGCATAAGAGTGCGTCTATTACTGAGTAGTGATTGAAATGATGTCTTGCACTACTTTCATTACGTATTGTCAAAGGCGCCAATTTCGTATCATACTCATTAGATTTTGATTTGAATCAATGGTTTAATATTATTTCAATTGTAGTATAAGGACTATACATTAAACTTTCCCAAATGTGATAATCTTCAAAATAATTATATAATCACTTATATATTCATAGATAACTCTAGATCCTTAGCTCCAACGATAAATAGGAGCTAACTCGACAAAGGCAGTATATACTTTCCAATAGTAGTAGTACTTCCCAATACAACACTCACAGGGATGTTTCTGGTTGTATTCAAAGTGCTAGTTCCCATGGAATTCATCAAGGAATAATATTATGTAATTCTGAATCAAGGCCAGTTGCTCCTTATAAGAATCCTTGTCACATACAAACGATGAAACAGTTGGTGATGTATCAAAAATTTCTGATGCAATGTAATCGATCTTTGTCATTGTTATGATTCTGCTTTAATATTTCTGATGAGATATTTGCTTACTATATACCGATGTTCATACTAGATTAAAATCCGTTCCAAACTAATTATTCAATGGTATTGACTAATGTAGGAAAACTTTTGCTTTGTTAATATATATTAGAGAATCAAAGTAGATCAATTGAAGGTTGAACCTTTATGTAAATAGTATTCAATCAAACTAAGAAATGTTTCTGAGTGTACAAACTTACCATTTAGAATATGAACACGGACACTGGCAGTATTCGCGTTGGACGGGGTGCATGTGTAAAGGCCTGAATCGCCTTGTCCTGCTTTTTGGATCAGCAAACGACTTGTCGTTATAAATCCTTTTTCCGTGACCAGACTGATACCTCCCCTGGGCGAATCGAAATTGATCACCTCAGAATTCTGAGACCAGATAATGTTCGGTGGTGGTTCGGGGGCGTATTGTACGATGCACGTCAAGTTGATCGTTGAGCCCATGTTGATAAACAGCTCCGGACTACCAAGAATTTGCGTTATAGGTTCTGAAACAAGAGATTTCACAATAGGTGATATTGGATGAAACTGGTATAATTAATAGTATATAAGAAGGTTATAAAAGATTATAACTTTCGTGACACATTTATGTCAATCTCATTTCTATTTACTAAATTATGCATAAATATGAATAGCATAGGAGCAAAATTGTTGATCGTTACAACTTTTCAAATACCAATTATAGTTACATTTTGATAGTAAATGGAACTAAAAAGTACAAAATCGTTATTTTAACACTTTAAATATGAAAAATGGATTGTTAAAGAATATTATTTTAATTTATAAAAGCATAGGGAGCTTTCTAGGATAATTTCAAATTGACTGTAGTTTTATCTATGAACGAAAAATATTTATATTAATGGATATCAAACACCTCAGGCTTTTTACATTAGAATTATTCCATCTATCCAACTCTACCTTTATTTGAGGTGTTGAGAATTTCTCACGTTGAGTTTGCTTTGGTATAGAAGTAAGCTTTTTGATTATCTACCGACTATCTTCAAAAATATAAAATAATAACAGAATGGGACTTCGCATAATAAATTAGAAAAAATTGATAAAAATTAGGAGAAAAATGAAAAGAGCGACAGCATTTGATAAAGAAAAAATGTTTTCCAGTAGAACTCTCCTTCTCACCCTTCAGTTATATCCATACATAAATTCTTGAATTGTCTACGAATTGTTTGTTCTCTCAACATATCGAGTCCCTAGCAATTGTTACTATTTTTTTTACTTGCAAAAGAGAAATTATATACGTAAACGCCTATTTTAATGAGAAAATCGGCTTGAAATTGAAAGGGGTAAAAGGATTATAGAGCTGGCTGGACTAAGTATAGAGGCTTTTATGGGAAAAAATGTGTCCTTTTATTGTAATATAGGCAACTTTCCATACAACCCTTGTATGACTTGTATGAGCGGGTTAATAATATTTGAGGTTGTATGTCAAACTGAAATATTTACTAAAAAACTTGTCCCGCTCTTAATATTCACAAATAATTCGTTTGAAACCTATGTCATTTTTTATTATTGCACGTGTAAACGAAAAACCAATTTTATTAGGGAGAATGGGATGTTTTCGACAAGCGCAAAAAACTCTACATTCATTTCTTTTTCAAGAAAATATCAACCAAAACGTTTTTATGTCCAATAAAATGAAATTGGACTGTCGCTATTATGATATCGTTTTTGTTTGTAAATTTAGAAGAAAGAAAAACTCAATAATACCTTTCATTACAAGAGAAAACAGACGATTTTTGCTAGTTAGTAATTTTGATAAACTGCGAAGGAAATGAGATTTCTTAATCATTTGAGTTGAATAACAGAACAAGATGTCATCTGAATGACTTCATTGTTATCTGAATGTCGTTATTAAAACTGAAAATACCTCAGAATATATTGAAGCATTTTTGAATATTATTTTGTCAATATTTGTCAATTTTGTGTTATTATATTATATAGTTATATAGTTATAGAAATCAATACAATAGAAGACTATAAATTTCGATGTGGTGATAAATTTTATTATCCATCAAAGAGAATTGAGGAAATATATCTATTTTTTTGTGTTTGCAAATATCCATTCCGACGTAATGGATGGCCACGGTTTAATTAGTACATTACTTAGAGAAAAGTAGGGCGATGCTCTACTTTTCTCTCTTGGTGCGTATACTATTTTTTTCTCTCGCCGGGATGAAAAGTTCGTATAAATTCTTTTTTTGTTTTTTTAATTTCAATTCTGTATTATCACGCGGCAATGAACACTAAATGTCGTGTAAAGCAAACATTTCGATAAACAAGTCATTGCTACGATACCGGGAGCAAAAGAAAGTTCTTTTCGGGAGAGAATAGGCCCGCATACCATGGACGAAAAGTGAACTTTTCATCCCGGATAGAGAAAAATTGACATATTCTACATGAAATAAAATCAATTATTGAAGTAGTAAGTAGTGGTAAGTATATATAATTCAGAATGTCAATTTAAAGGAAGTTTTTGGTAATAATGGTAATTATTCTAGGGTTGTGGCAGTAAAATACCAAAATAAAATAAAAAAATAAAAAAAATAATCTGCAAAAACTGCTACACAGATTTGAAACAGTTGCAGGAAAATTCAATATGATCATATCGACACAAAAGACACAATCCTTGACAATAGCGAGAGAACCAAGAAGATGCAAACTGGTAATTTATAATAAAAGTGTAGAGCAGTTTATGTCTTTTAAATATTTAGGGGTTAATATCACGAGCAATAGGAACTTGAAACAAGAAGTCAAAACGCAAACAACAGCAGCATCTAGGATATCAGGATTCCTTCGAACCGTGATATGGAGGAATAAATTTTTAAGTATCGAAAGCAAAACACGGATATATAAAACTTGTGTCAGACCAGTAATGACATACGCCATAGAAACGAGGGAGGAGAAGCAACTACTAAGCGGATTCTTAGAACGACCGAGATGAAGACGTTACGCTCAATCACAGGGAAAACACTAAGAGACAGAATAAGGAGCAATGAAATCAGAAGAATGTGTGACGTTCCGGATATAGTGAGATGGGCCAGAACTAGAAGAAGAGCATGGAGAGATCATGTCAATAGAATGGACGACGATCGACTGGCGAAAATCGCAAAGGAAGAGAGACCCAATACAAGTAGACCGCCTGGAAGACCACCAAAGCGCTGGTATGAGAGAGTCACAACTTAGGCTGCCTCTTTGAAAACACAAGACATAGTCTTAAAATAAGAAGAAGAAGAAGAAGAAGAAGAAGAAGAATAAGGAAAATGAGATAAGATGAAATTCAAGACAAGGGAAATTAGCTGGCAGTATATTTGCTAAACACAACAGGAATGAGGACTAAAAATCATAATTCGTCAAATTATGGAAAGAACGAAACACCGTGTGGCTTCTGAGATTCCTGAGAAGAAATAGTAATTCATCACTTCGAATACCAGAGCCTCTCTTGTGTAAGAAGCCTTCATTAAATACAGTGCTGGTGGATTATATTTGAAGAAAAATAGGGCCGATAGTGTAAAGTAGTAGATAAATATTGAAGAGCTATTTGAAAATAAACGTGGACAGAGCAATTTTTAAACAGCGTAATTAGTGTTGAAGCCTATGTTATGGACATATTTACGAACAAAAACGCCCTGACTTATTAAGTCGGTCAATGTTTAGATCGAGTATATTCGGTTCGTGACACGCAAAAAACTTCGTTGTTTTATGTGGCCGACCATTCAATGATGAAGATGTTACCAAATTACAGGCACCAAGTTTTGGTAGGTGCATCCGCTTGAGGTAACAGATACTTATCGTTTGCTTTAAGTAAGTACGGAAGTATGAATTGGTCTGTTTCCAAAGACTTACGTCTATTCTTTGAGAAGCAGGTATGTTTGCGGTTTCTAAAAATTTTCTTCTGGTGAAGACAGTTTTCAGTTGAAGTAAAATTATTAGTTTGTTCCATTAGAAATCAAATATTTGAAAAGTTATTAGATACAAACCTTAGTTCGGTTGTTGTATCAATGATCCCTTATATGGTGTATCATCCCTTCATAATATAGAATATTTCATACTTCATACAGAAAGAACGAGTAGTTCAAAATATGTTTAAGGCTGATTATTTTCAATGGCTCGTCATGAAAACTAGAAGAGTACTTATTTTTGATATGTACTATTTTTCTATGTGAATTGTTCAGGGCTCTCAAGTCTCGATTATATAAAAAAATTATGGTATAAAAATTTTATGCATACAATTTTATTACATTACATTTTAATGATATTGTCTGTCCCCAATGATGAATCAGGGTTATTCTGAAGCTTGGAAAAAATATTACAAAATATAAACTTCGGTATTTTATAACCACAACCCCCCAAAAAACCATTGTCAGCATGTCAATAGACTGCAACCAAAAGGAACTTTTATGTCTCTTTTTCTTTCTGTGGCACATGGAGCATCCCCTCTGTTTACAATTGATCTATTAATCTAGCTCTAGATTTCTAGAGTCGGTCACACTTCGAGAGATACGTTTATGGAGGTTTAATTTTCCACGTAGTAGAATCTGTACATTGCATTTCATCAATTCCAAGTTTCCAATGAAGTGTCAATGTTCTCACTTAGGTTGGTACGTACATTTTCTCGTTTCAACCCCTGTGGATTACTTCGGTGTTTTCTCGTTTGTCTTATAGTAGATTCCATAAAAGGGTCCTACAAAGGGTTCATAGAACCTCACTTTAGCAAGTTTGTCTGCTATTTCATTTCCATCTACTCTGATCGATTTTGGATCCTATAGCAGGGTGACTTCATTTTTTTGCATAGCATAAATAATAGAGAAAAAAAATTATTAACGAAACAATTTATTTAGGTTTATATCGGATCTCAGAATAAGATTACTATACCTAATTCTGAAAGGTTTTCTGTGCAATATCAAGAATCATATTAATAACCTCAGTTACCTGACGAAATAATCAACATTTTTTTGGTATTGATTGGTATACATTCTAATCAGTTAATTAGTTCCATTTTTCATGTAACATTGAATAACGTTCCAGCTGTATAACTTATTGTGATCTAAAGGCTCTTTTGTTTTGTTTTCGATGGAAAGTTCATGAAAATTCTGTTTTAAACTCAAGTAGACGATTGAATTAGCATTTCAGTTGAAATTAAAGTATCGTCCTCAAAACATAATGAAAATGTTGTTCTACAGCTTTGTTAAAGCCGTTGTTTGTTTTTTTAATGTTTTTGTTACGAAAGATTAGAAACTTGAATGGTATCTCGACTTTCAATGGTATTCGTGAATAAATTTTCATTAGAAATGTCGTCGCTGCTACCGTAGTATTTTAAAAATCAAAGAGAAAACGAATGGATTAAGGAGTTTTCAATTTACATCATGCTAATTGAAAAATATCAAGAAATTGTTTTATTTTGAATCAGCATCTCATTTCAAATTTGTAGTTTATTTTTAAAAAGATCAACTGTTCTTGTTTATTCTGAAATTGGAATGTTCTGTTTTTCTTTTCCATGATCATTCATTGTAACCTTATGCGATATTATTTTTTGTGGTCAATTATTTTATTTCCAAATAGTAGCTGCTACATTTATCTATAAAGCAAACTGAAAATTCTTTATCGTTTTATACTGTTGCTATTTTATGTTTATAGCAACAAAAGTCGAAATAAATGAGCTAGAAGATTACAGGAGATATACAAAATTGCCGTTATTACCGAGAAACGTCTTGTGAATGGGAATTTACAATTTTCGTGTCTCTATATAAAACATTAAGGGCAAGATGGTGATTACTCGACAGTTTATTTATATATTTGAGTTAGCGTGTTCTTTGAATTATGAAATAAAAAGAGCATGAAGAGATTAAGCCCGGTAATTTGCCAATTTAATGGCCGATCGCTCATTCAAACGGCGTTTACACATTTCAAGCAATATTTTTGATAAGAGGGATCAGTTCTTAGTTAAACTCAAAAAGCACTTCCTGTCTTTTGAAAGGATTCCTTCTATTTCTGTGTTTTATTCTATTGTTATAGTAAAAACAGAAATAATACTATCGACCTTCTCTGGGAGATTATAGAGAAATATAAGTGGACCAGAACAACTAGAGTATTAAAGTTGCGCGAACGGGATCAGCTAAAAGATTTTTTTTTTCAATAAAATGTCCTTCTATCGGATTTATTGATATTATAATCTGATCTAGTAACAATGGGTAGTCGTTGTCTAACCTAAATTAATTCAAGAGACCTGAATAACTAAAGTATACTTCAGGTTCTTATATTCTTCTACACAACACCCTGTTTTTTTATTTTCACTCGAAGGGTTTCTGTTATCACTTATTGAAAATATGGTAATAATCTATTCATTACTTCTCACATTTCAATTAGCGATGGATGTTACTATTTCTGCAGTACTAAGAAGCGTCGACTAAATTCTCTAACACTCATATTTTGTATAATAAGTAATTTACTTTTACTGGTGCATCTCCACAACTGAATATAACAATATTTTGCTTCATATTGACAGGGTAGATTTTCTTCCAAGCAGCCAATATATTTTTCTAAATTTGTTGTTGCGGTCGTCACGCTTATTTTTGACATAGACTTCTCGGCAAAGTGTCGCATCCAAAATTATGCCAAATTATTTGCAGAGTATACATGAGGAAATTCAGAATCATTTATTCTGGTATAAACTTATTTTTTTGTTAGTAGAATTAATGTCCATATTTATTTTTGACCACGACCTGTATGGCGCCCAAAGGAAAGTGTGGAAAATGCTTCGAAACAGTTAACGAGCTCGTGCAGACCAAAGGAGTACCAATAGAGACATGACAACAGCATTATAAAGAGCTTTACGATGCTGAGGAGATGCCGAATATAAACGAATACGAAACAGATGGGTCGCCGATGAAGAGGTGGAAGCAAAACTCAAGAAACTGAAAAACAGAAAATCACCCGGACCGGACGACATCCCAAACGAGCTTTTAAAATATGGAGGCCCCGAACTTGCAAGGAAACTAGCGCAACTATTTGATAAAATCTTAAACAAAACGGAAACCCCAGACGAATGGCATAACAGTATCACCATACCTGTATTCTCAAGGACAAACTGCAAACACAAATTAAGAATGCTAAAGAACAACAGGGCTTTACAAAGGGACGGTCAATAACAGATGCAGTGTTCATAATAAAACAAATAAAAGAAAAGGCTACAGAGTACAATATGCCAGCGTATATTGATCTAACAAATGCGTTTGATAGGGTGCGGTTGGGAGACATTTTGCATATATTGATGGAAAATAAGGCAACAGCAAACATAACGAAGATAATCTATAACCTAAATAACAATAACGTAACAAAGGTCAAGGTAGGAGATCAATTCACTGAAATTATCCCAACAACGGGAGGAATTAGACAGGATGACAGTCTAAGTCCCTTTTTGTTTAATCTCTTCGTGGATAAAATTATAAACAAAGTAATATGTCTCAACCTTGGATACAGAATGGGCAAGAAAAGAGTTGGTATGGTATGCTACGCCAGTTCTTCTTGGTAAGCCGCCAACTGAATATGAACATTTCTATCAGCAAAACCAAATGTATGACAATCGCAAAGGATCCGCTCAGATGTAAGCTGGTGGTGGAGGACAATCCCATAGAACAAGTTATTCAATTCAGATATTTGGGCATAGACATATCAAGTACCCACGACCCAGTTAAAGACCTAAGAAGCCAGATGAACAAGGCATCCGCACTATCAGGATGCCTACGAGATATAGTCTGGTCCAACCTGTACATGCGCAAAGATAGCAATATTAGAATCTACAAGACTTGTATCAGACCCATCATGACAGAGACAGAGTAAGATGTGAGATGGGGAAGACAACTTAAGAGGCAGTGGTACAACCATGTAAGACGGATGGACGAGATCAGACTTCCGATAATAGTCCTAGAAAACAACCCGCCCGACTCAAGGCCTCCCGGGAGACCACCTAAAAGGTGGAAAGATAGTTGGCACCTCTCAGGAGGAGAAGAAGAAGAAGAAGATTTATTTTCTTTAAATGGAACTCGCCAACGTATGGTTGAATTTACAAATTTTTTTGTTTCTATTGCAGACTCTTAATAAGTTTTTCAATCTATGATAGCGGTTAATCTGCGAAAGCTACATTTGCGTTATCTCCGCCTAAGTTAAAATAATGCATTTGGGTGGCTATAACTGTTACAATAACAAATTTGACGTGTACTAAAAGTCACAATGGATCGTTTATCTGAAAAATAACGAATTGATATTTCAATGAAATTAAAATAAGTCAACAAGAAACGAGTAACATCTTTAATAATTTATATCCTAACCGAAATCTTATAACAAGATCTACTGTCAGGAAATTAGTAAAAAAGTATAAAACTAGTTCAGTAAAAGATTTATCCAAATCAAAGCGTAGAAAAACTGTATCAACTAAAAACAAATCCACACTTGAGTACTAGACAAATATTCAGCGAACTTGATGTTTCATAAACATCCGTAATAAAAATTTTGCATGATAATAAATTTCTTCCATACAAAGTAACGTTGGTTCAAGAGTTATCAGGTGACGTGAAGAGTTTGCAGACCTAATGATGGAAAATAGTTATAATTGAAACGATCCAAATTTTTTCAGTAATGTTATGTTTTGCGATGAGGCCACTTTTTGTATTAATGGAAACGTAAATCGGCATAACTGTAGATACTAGTCACGTAACAATCCTCGTTGAATGCGTGATTCCTACACCCAATATCCCGAAAAAGCGAGGGTATGAGCTGGAATGATAGGAGACAACACAATTGGTCCCTTTTTTATTGTAACTTGAATTTTTAGTTGCATCCTTTAGACTATTTCCTTTACGGTCAATTAAAAAATATCGTTTATAAAACAAAACCTGACCAATATTCAGGAATTAAAAGATAGGATTACCACAGAGATAAGAATTCGTAATTTTTCTACTTCACAAATGTGGATCTACTTCTACACTACATCTAAATGTACAATATTTATGATAGAGATACTGTAAATGTAGCTATAACTCCGAAATTATGACATTTAGGTATAAAGAATATTACATGAAAAATATTTTGTATTTCTTATCGATTTCTAAAAACACAATATAGATACCACCACAATACCAGCAGTATCACATGACCCTTGTACACAAAAATTTATAAAAATAGTACCAGCCGTTTCCAATATAATAGAGGCGTTCCATACATAAAACTCACTCTGTATATTAATTTAATAATTCTGAAAACCATTTAGACAAACATGAATCAAATCGTATAATATCTAAGTTCTACCACTTTGTTTTAAATGAACTCATATTATTTGTTATGAAAATTTAGGGAAATAATTAATTCATTTTTTGACACTATTCTCAATTATAGTGGTGGACAACCTTTTAACAAAGAGGTGTCCATGTGCCATTTTAAAGTGCCACTATAAAAAACTGTATACTTTTCATGGATAAATATTGTATAATATTGTTGAAAGTAATATGAAAACATAACGCAGACTTCACTGTTAAACCATATATATGTATTTTATTTAAATTTAGAAAGTTTTCATTGTGATCGTTATCCTTGTGTTTCTCACGAAAGCTTTTCTATTTCTAGTTCATGTCTAGTTACTTTCGATATTACACACGCCTCTGGATTTTCTGTTATTATCCGGCTTCGAAATGGATTCAAAATTAAATACATATGAGAAAAAACTTGCTTGCTAGGAGGATTGAATGCTGAAAGTATTGCAGATGCAATTTTTTTCAGACAAATAAAGATATTATATTTTAAAACTGTTCTTGCATCTCTTGCATCTCTCTACAACTCTTAAATAGTATCAGTGCGATAAATCCAGCGTGTTCTGCTATCACTTGACTCGAGTTATGTTGTCAGCTGGTGTAAAATCCATAGATAACTTCTAATTCACGATAACTATTGCTTTATTTGAAAATATTATACAATTTTCCATATACTTGTTGTAAGAGTCGGATTGATCTTCACATATATTTTGATAAAGACTTAAAGAAAAGCCGAAACGTCAGTTTATTCTTTATTCAAAGTCTTTACCAGCTAGATTATAAGTTTTTCAGTATTAAGATTTTGGTAAAATCAAATACCAAAGTGTACCAACTCTATTCCCAGACGATGAATAAATAAGTATTCGAAAATTCGAAATATATTGGGGTTAGTATACTTCGGTGATCAATTTTGCCACAATTCTACTACATATTTTAAAATCACTTCTTCGCAGTTTTCTTTGGAAGGGTTAACATACTATTAGTACAAGAAGGAGATTAATTTCCACGGAATGTTATTAAGAATAGGAACAAAAGGAACAGAGTCTATCGCTTCACTCCACTATGTGAAATTTGCTGTAATTTACCTTAAAAATTATTACACCTGCCGATATTCAAAGTAAAATCATTTAGACTATAACGATTAGCAACGAATATTAATACAACTACCCTTAGTCAGTAGCTAACTCAATATAGACTAGGAAGAGGCAAAATATTGTAACAATCATATCAACAATCATTTATGGAATAAATATTTGATCATATTATGTTTATAAAAAGCTTGTTATAAATTATAACCTGGTGATAAATTATAATTCATTGGATGATATCAAAAATCTTATTAAAACGTGAAACTGGATTAAATATCATCACTGTTCAAATTTAATTCTCGTTTGTTAATTTAATATAAACGATGTAGCAGATTAAAGCTCTGAAGTTGAAGCTGTAAGTAGCAACAAGCATCTTTAGAGTGTGAATTTACAATTTCTAACGATTGAACAAAGTGTAGAAGAGGAAAACTTGGATCATTTGCGTTTAGCCGTAACGATTATGAGACCGTGCTAGTTTACAATTATTCTTGTTCACGCCATTTGGTTTATGAAGCTACCAAACTAACTGTACCTATTGTTATTATTTCTTGGGATAATAAATGTTCACTCTACTTTTAGTGTAAACTTTAGAAAGATTCGTTTCATATATGATGAAGTATTTCTACGTTCGTTTGGAAAACTTTCCTTCCATGAATAATTCTTGGGTTTTGTTGTGAGATATGAGCATTATTGTAGCTGTTCATACAACGCGAATCTATTCTCCAAACAAAACTTTACTCTAACAAATACCCTCTCGTCATTTATTGGACCTAAAAATAAATTTTGAATGAAACAAAAGTTGTCAGGATTTTTATATTTTCACTCGTCTTGTAATGAATCCCCTCACAACGGAGAAAACAAATGAACTTTTTTCTCTAGTTCCGGCAAAAATATCTCTCGAATTCCATAACACATTCTTGAATCATTGAAAGAGAATAAGTTATACATCCAGTTTCGTCTTTTTACTTAACATAAAAGTCCATTCATGCACTCCATAATATCTGGACCAAGCTCTCAATTTAAAAACGTGCTGATTACAAGCGTACGTTTCTCATCTTCTCTCTCCATCTGTCTCCACAGTCTGGAACTCTGAGTCACGTATATCGAATTGCCTTTGCAATGACGTACGGTTTTGAAATAATGGAGGATTAATATCTGTCCATGAAATTGTTAAAAAAAATTGTAACACGGTACATATATAATAGAAATTGAATTGTATAATGATAAATATACAATATGCTCTGATTGAATCATTCCTATAAGATACAATCTAGAAATTAGCAAGAGAAAAAACAAGAAGGAAGTTACATACGCTGCTTATCAAGGAAACTTAAAAGCGCAGCAGAAACACTATACTTTCTGAGAAATTGTTATTTAACAACATATGTAGATAAATCTTACTTTCTTGTAATATCATTTAATATAATTCATTCTCTGTTCAGATCTCTAACAATAAACTTGTAATTGCTGGAATAAATATATTTTTTAAAAACGAATTTTTCGTAAAGAAAACAAAAATTGGCGCAGTCAGTAGGATCGCGCAAGTCGTGGAAATCAAAAATCACTAAAACGTTTACGGGCATACAGTGCGTAACAAAATTTCGGATCGTGCGAAATAATTTAGTGACTTCACGGCTTTAACGTTTCAACGTTTTAAGTGCGAATCCAACGAACAATATTAGACTAGCAATTATCGTGCAATAGCCCTTTAGTGGTGAACATTGGAGGCAACAGGGAATCATCGAGGGAGAAGATTTTAAAAGCCTGTTCTTCAGAAACGTAAGTGCCTTATTGTCCTCTTCTTGCCTTTCCTACCTTTTTTTGGATTTCGGAAAGATAGTATTGATTATTAAGTTTTAAAGTTTCAAAAACGTATACAATTAATAAAAAAGAAATTATCAATTTATGAGTGAATTAAACTCTAGTAATCTCGATAACATAGTTCAATTGTTCAATAATATTTCTTTAGTCGAAAATAACGTATAACAAACTTGTACTAACAAAATGGCTCCTCCTGCGATGAATTGGGATCTTTTCAAATCCAAATTATCAAATATTAAACCTTTTAACGGTGACAGTGAATATTTGAATAAATTCATTACAAGGTGTGAGCATTTAATAGAGTCATATAGAATTTATAATGATGCAGAATTAAATTTACACATTATAGAATGTATTCAAGAGAAATTAGAAGGTAGAGCAGCCTTCATGGTCGGTAACAGAGTTGAATTGAATACTTGGCCAAAATTAAAAACGGCCTTATTACAATGTTTTGCTGATAGAAGGGATTTAAATTGTCTTGTGCAAGAGTTGATCAGAGCCAAACCATTAAAAAACGAGCATCTTATCGATTTTGGAAGTAGACTTCAATTAATTCGTAGTAGTGTAATTCAAAGAATTAGCAATGACCCCATTATAACTGCTGAAGAAAGAAATTGTCAAATAAATCAATACGATAAAACCGCTTTAAATACGTTTATTGCAGGGTGCGACGGTACTCTGAAAAATAATATGCATTTACGGAAACCACACTCTTTAGAAGACGCGATGGCCTATGTGGCCGAATTCGAAAATTTTGAAAGACTACGGTTCTCTAAACGATAAAAACAATCAACAAAATACACCTAATAATAGTAATAGACAGCATGCGCATAGCCAAAATTCTCAAAGAACCAATTCAAATTTTTATAAAAATCAAAATTTCGTACCAAATAACAGACCTGTTAACAATTACCCGAATTCTTATGGCAATCGTCAATACCACCAACCAAATTGCGTACAAAATAGAGAAAGTTGGCCAAATCAGCCGATACCTATTCAATCCATACCACAAAATAAAAGATATTTTACTAATCGACAAGTATTCGGCCCTCCCAAAAATGTATTCAAACCTAACCAAATTCCACAAAACCAATTACCAACACCTGAACCGATGTCCACGACATCACGTAATTTTACTGAACGTACTCGAAAACCTATCAATAATAATAATAATAATAATAGATTTTTCCGATCAAATCCAAATGCTAAACCAAACTTTGTTTCTGAAGAGTTATACTTAAATCAATATGCTAATTCAGACTATAATCACGATAATCAATATGATGAATATAACGAAATAGAATTTGACGAAAACGACGAAGCCAATCGCGATGAAAATTTTCAAGCAGCTCGTCCATCAGACGGGAAAACAGAAATAAATATACTTTCAGTTAATCCGCTACCATATATAGAAATTGCAAATCCAAAAATTAAATTGCTAATCGATACTGGTAGCTCTAAATCAATAATAAGACCTTCTATTGCCGAAAAATACTTTCCAGATACAATTTATCATTCTGATACTACTACATCTACTAGTCTTGGAAGTAAAAACGTTAGGTATCGAGCGCTTATTCCTGCATTTCCTGAACTAAAAAATAAAAACTATCAAATCGATTTTATACTATATGATTTTCACAATTATTTTGATGGAATTCTCGGTATTAAAGATTTAATAGGTATGAATATAAATATTGATCTAACTAATCGAGAACTATTAGGACCTCACCTAAGATTGCCTTTTAAGTATAGAAAAGTAAACGACATTGAGTTTTCTTTTTCAATAGACCCCGGAGAAAAAACGATAAAGAAATTACCCGTAGATATAGATAATGGGGATTTTATTGTAGACGCTCAAAAAATAGAAAATATAATAAATCCACAAATTTTATCTACAGCGAGAAACGGTTTCGCACCAATAGAAATCCAAAATCACACAAATAATTCGATAACGATAACATTACGAGAACCAATTCAAGTTACTCCATTCAAATATTCACAATATGAACTCTTTAAATTTGAAAGCTTTGCTAATGATTACCGAATATTACCGAATTAATTCGTACAAATCACATGAATAAAGAAGAAAAACAAAAAATTATTTCATTGTGTAAAGAATATTCTGATTTATTTTTAAAACCAGGGGACAAATTGACTTTCACTTCAAATGTTAAACATATTATAAGAACCAAAGACGAGGTATCGGTTCACACTAAATCTTACAGATATCCCTACGTCCACAGAGAGGAAATTAGGAGACAAATTCAAGAGATGTTAGATAAAAATATAATTAGACCGTCCTGTTCCCCTTGGAGCTCCCCGATATGGATTGTTAAAAAGAAAATGGACGCATCAAATACCCAAAAATGGAGACTGGTAGTTGATTACCGGAAAATTAATGAAAAGACAATTGATGACAGGTACCCGCTTCCCAATATATCCGATATATTGGATAAATTAGGTCGAGCCCAGTATTTTACTACCCTCGACTTGGCAAGCGGCTTCCATCAAATACAAATGAGCGAATGTTCTATAGAAAAAACGGCTTTCAACGTAGATGGAGGACATTACGAGTACCTTAGAATGCCTTTCGGTCTTAAAAATGCCCCTTCTACATTTCAAAGAGCTGTAAATGAAGTCCTTAAAGACATCCATAACAAAATATGCATGGTATACATGGATGACATTATCATATTCAGTACTAGCCTTCAGGAGCACATACAAAATCTGAAATTAGTATTTTCAAAACTACGCCACGCAGAGCTTAAGATACAATTAGACAAGTGCGAGTTTCTTCGCAAGGAAGTAGAGTATCTAGGTCACGTTGTAACTCCTCATGGGATAAAACCTAATCCGAATAAAATCAAAGCAATTCAAAATTTCCCTATCCCAAAAACCGCTAAAGATATTAAATCCTTTTTAGGACTAGTAGGTTACTATAGAAAGTTTATAAAAAACTTTGCTCAAATTACGAAACCGATGACGATATGTCTAAAGAAGGATCACATAATTAAACATACCGAAGAATTTATTAATTGCTTCAATACTTGCAAAAACATTTTAATTTCAGAACCAGTCCTTGCGTATCCCGATTTCAGTAAACCTTTCGAATTAACTACTGACGCTTCTAAATATGCCATAGGTGCTATTCTATCTCAAAATAATCATCCTATTTGTTATGCTAGTAGAACACTTAATTCAGCAGAAATAAATTATTCCACAATCGAGAAAGAGTTACTTTCGATAGTCTGGTCGTGTAAATATTTTCGACCGTATTTATTTGGTCAAAAATTCACAATTTTTTCAGATCATAAACCATTGCAATGGCTCATGTCATTAAAAGAGCCCAATTTACGTCTTGTAAGCTGGCGCCTTAAACTTGAGGAATTTGAGTACGATATAAAATATTTGAAAGGTAAAAGTAACAAAGCAGCTGATGCAATATCTCGATATCCCGATATAAATGCATTAGAAACTGCATCAATGGATGTCAATTTAAGTGACATCGATGAAATAATGAATGAAGAATTTGAAAGAATTAATTCCAGTACTCTCCCGAATTTAGATAATTTAGATCTTACAAATATATTAGATTTAAATAAATTTAACCAAAACGATTCAAACATAGAAAATCTCGCAAACAATAATTTACCAGTATTACCTATAACGGAAGAACCAAATCCTAATAATAACGAAGACATTGAAACAGTACATACATCTGTTGAAAATCCTATTCTATCAATTCCAATTACCGAAAAACCATTAAATATGTATAAAAATCAAATATATCTTACTAATGGTCAAATAAATACCTTTAATGTTAGAAGAGAGAAAGTATTCAAAAATATTCGTCTATACGTTACATTACCGGTAATTGACATCGAAAATAATATAATAAACTTCATTAAAGAATATATTGACCCCAGGAAAAATTATGCACTTTATTTCCAGAACGAACCCTTATCGAGAATATTTATTGTAACTGCACAGAATATGTTTAAGAATTCTGCATTTAAATTTACAATGTGTACCAAATCAGTAACAGATATTGAAACAAAAGAAGAGCAATTAGAAAAAATTAAATATCATCATATATATAAATCAGGTCATAGGGGCATAAACGAAGTTAAAACATCTCTTAGTTGTAGATACTACTGGCCGAAAATGATCCAAGATGTAGAAAACTTTATCAATAATTGCGATACATGTTTGAAAAATAAATATGATAAGAATCCCCCTGTAGTCAAATTTAGCCTAACACCCACAGCGTCTAAGCCTTTTGAGCATGTACATATGGATGTTTTTAAAATTGCAAATAAAATTTATTTAACAGTAATTGATTCTTTTTCGCGTTACGGACAAGCTTACCCCATAGTAAGTGTTACAGGATTTTCCACAGTAGACTCTTTACTAAATTTCATAACTCACCATGGACTACCTCAAAAGATAACAACAGATAGTGGTTCTGAATTTAAGAATTTTGATTTAGAAGACTTTTGCAAACTTCACCATATAGAATTGCATCATACCACAGCGAAAAATAGCAATTCCAACTCGCCAGTTGAACGATTTCATTCAAGTATTTTAGAACATTATCGATGTATACAGGAAGATAATAAAAATTTGACACCGGATCAAATAATGGAACACGCGATTCTTAGTTAATTAACAATCCTGACCCGTTTGACCTGAATGATCATTTAGTTATATCTCAATACGTTCAAAATCACAAAGAAACCAGTAAACGCTTATATGAAAAAATTAAACAACAAAACGAACAAACTAAACAAAAGGTTATAGAGAAATTAAATAGAAAAAGGTCCGAACCTTTAGACTATTCAAATCAAAAAACCGCCTACGTAAAAACTAAATTAAGAAATAAGAAACTCCCTAAATTTAAACAAACTAAAATAATCAGAGATAAAGGTATTCTGCTTAGAACCGATAAAGGTACGTATCATAAAAGTATTGTCCGAAAACCAAGAAGTAATGTTCGGAAATTGTTACAGGATGTCGACGAGCACGCGAATCCTGATGCTTTGCCTGATTCTTCGCGTATTTCAAGCAACCTGTAGTGTAGAAGACATACAAGTTACGAAAATTCAAAACTTCCTTCTTCCTATCCAATTAGGAAACGCTAGATTAGTATATAGTAAACATACGTTTTTACATTATTTAGATTTAAGCCAACTTATTAAGCAAATAGATAGTCTAGTTACGCATTTCAATTTTATAAAAAATAGTATTACAACTGTAACCACTACAAACACTATATCCTATCACGCTTTAGCACAGAACATGTTAATAAGAACCGAGTATTTGATCAACACTGTACAGAAAAAATTCGAAAATTTGAATCCTCATATCAGAAATCGAAGAGGCTTGCTAAATGGCGTTGGTAAAATAAACAAATGGCTATTTGGAAACCTCGATTCAGATGACGAGATAAAATACGATAACGCAATTACTTTATTACAACAAAATTAAAAGAACATTATCCATGAAACTAACCTTCAAATTTCTCTCTATAAGAAACTCATTGATCATTACAATAAGTCAATTACTACTTCAAATAAAAATCAAGCAAACTTTAATAATGGGTTACAACTATTTTCAGCCTCTGTATATAACAAATTTGAAACACTAGAAAGTTATCTAACGTTTCAAGGTATGTTGTATCAGATTAATTTAGACTGTCAGTCAACAATAATGTTTATAGATAATATTGAGAACGCAGTTGTATTTTCGAAACTTAATTCTGTACATACGTCTATAATTTCTAGTTACGAGATACTGGACATAATTCAACATTTAGGAAAACTATATTCAGAAAAACAGATTCCTAAATTTTCTAACATTTTAACATATTATCAATTTCTTGGAACTCAAGTATCAATCATTGATTCGAAATTAGTCTTTGCTATCCACGTACCTATACTCATCTCCGAAACATTTGAATTTTACCACCTTTTTCCCATAATCCAAAATAATAAAATGTACACTCCTAAATTCCCTTACCTGGCACGAACGCAAAATGGAACCCAATCAGAAAAAGAAGAATGTCCACCACTCAAAGGTACCTATGCCGTCAAAATTTTGTCCAAAGGGATAATTGCACCCTTAGTCTACTTGAAGGGAACACTCTCGATGATTGCCAAATTCTAGAAGTCAATAGCGAAGAAACAATCATTCAACAAGTTACAACAAAAGTCCTGATAATGCCGATTCAACAAGAAAAAATACTTTGAAAATGTCAATCCGATCAATACCTCGAAATAGAAGAACCATCACTTGTCAAAATCCCAAAAAATTGTGAACTATGGATCAATAATCAACGATACATCAATGACGACGAAATCAGTTACGTATGCCGAAAACACACAAAAGAAAAAAGTCAAGAAAACCTGGAAATGGCCCAATAATCGAAAAGTCAATCCATACTTTTCGAGACTTAAGGAGGGAGGAGTTACATACGCCGCTTATCAAGGATACTTAAAAGCGCAGCAAAAACACTATACTTTCTGAGAAATTGTTATTTAACAACATATGTAGATAAATCTTACTTTCTTGTAATATCATTTAATATAATTCATTCTCTGTTCAGATCTCTAACAATAAACTTGTAATTGCTAGAATAAATATATTTTTTAAAAACGAATTTTTCGTAAAGAAAACCAAAATTAGGATGCAGATTATTTATTGAAAATTTTGTCGAAAATATTTGAGAAAAGAGTGATCAAAGAAATAGAACCACTCTTTAAAGAATTTGAAAGCGGGTTTAGAAAAGAAAGAAACATATATGACCATATCTTGTATTACTTAAAGCACAAGTATGATAGTTTATAGATCTAGATAAAGCTTTCGACCGAGTACCAACAAACATATAGCACAAAAACTCATTCCAGCGATAATGACCCTGTTTTCAAAAATAAAAATCAGAGCGGATTAGTCAAACTGTTTTTAAGGACTTAAGATATTAGATAAGAGAAGTTTTCAGAATTCTACTATGACACATCGAAATAGATGATTTGATGAAGCACTTCATCTCTCGGAATGTGCGATTGCTGTCGTTGTCATGCTATTTGGCAAAGAACCAGATGGTGTGTACCACAGTATCAAAAACATATTTTTAGAATAGGGAAGTATATATAAAGGCAAATATTCCTATATACAACATGCAGTAGACACAGATCTCGACTTATTAGAAATAATTTAAACTACAAATTTGAATTATCACGGCCACCTGGGACAGTTGTAGAATAAGAGAGAGGTCAAGAAAGTTTGGGAGCCAAAATAGACAAGAGAGGAAGTCAGATAAAATCTACCAAACTTGATCTATAGAGAAAATTCTCACTGACAAAGGGTTAACGAAAACACAAGTAGTGACCTTAGCAATGGATAAGAAAATATGGGAAAAAATAATCCACGAGAAAAATTAGCAGTTATGTAAATTTCGATCCAAAAACAAAAGTTTTTTGCACTAAGGAAATATTTCACATTTCGTTGTTATCCTTATTGTGAAGAAATATTCTGAAGACCAAAGAATATCCGGGTATAAATTAAGCCGTACGTAACTGCCCAAATCCAGGGTCGAGTTGTATGCCTCTAGGGCTTAGTGTAATCTCTTCTGTGACATTTACAAGTTGACGCGAAAGGGTGGCATATTTGCCGAAAGCATTTGTGTAATGTATGACTTCGATTCTAACTCGTATTATTTTGATAATGTTCCCATCCCAATCATATTCGAAAACTGTTGATTTTAGAAAGTAAATAGCAGATTATTACTCCATTCATTTGCTATACCTACTACATTCATTTTCTATGGACGACTTTATAGGAATTGCTTCCCTTTTGTAGTGAATCCTATTTTATTATTCAGGTATAGCCGTATACAGGATCATTTAGTTTAAGTGGTAATGATTATTATGGGTCTGTGCTATATTTAACCTCTTAGTTCCCTCATTTTGGTTCCTTTCATTACTTCTACTGGATATTTATTGAGGGAGGTTGAAAGGTTATGGATACTTTAGAAGACGATGTACAAATATTTGAGAGTGTCAGATTTTATGTTTATTGTTAATGCTTGCTCAAATTATGGGTCCTTTGAATTATCTATGCAGATTCTGCTGGAAAGCATCACGTTCTACTTATTTTGCATATTAACATACACAGGGATGGTGCGAGAAATTTAAACTTTATTAATAATTTTTGAAAAGAAAGATAAATTTTGACGTTTCGACTTTTCTTTAAGTTTTTATCAAAATATGATATTGACACCGACAATTTGCTTATTTATATTTATGTATTAGTTGTTGTAGAAATTTTTGAAAGATATATGAAAATATTTTGATAAAGACTTATAGTTAAGTGGATTGTAACATTTAATTGGATCATAGAATATAAACCAACTCAAATACTAAAATAATTATTAAGTGAATATTTAGAATAAGGACAAATAGAAAGAAGATTGTAGATTCGTTCCTGATTTGTCTCAAGTGGTATTGTGCATTTTATTTATTGGTACCAATAAAGGGAACAATTATACATGTTTGTTGAAATATACATAAATATTTGGAATTAGATTAAATAATTATCAACCTTATCAAATTTGAATGAAAAACTCTCGATTTTTTTGTTATATCCTTTATACGATGAAGTTAAAAGAAGCTCCTCATATTTTTTTCACAAAGTCAAGTTACGAGTTACAGCTTATTCAAATATCACATTTATTCAAATTTAGCCAATTTTATTACAGTAAATATGAAACAAAATTATCAAACAAATATAGTAAATTTGTATTTACAACCAATATAAACGCCGGCACTCAAAGAGTCTCTCATGCTACTGAGTAAATGAATTAGAGCTGGCCGCAGTAATAATTAAGTTTCGATAATTAATGAAAATAAATATATATCAATATATAAAAAATCATTCAGGTCTGGGTCTTGTAAAAAAAAGAACATCAGCTTTAGGTTAACATGACCAAGACAACGTAGAATCTAAATATTAGTATTCCAATGAGCTTGATCTTTGGTACCCTTAAACCTCTACAGCTTATATAGTTATTATGGGATACTAAATCTCAATTAATTCACGTTTGAGGTCAGGCGTTTATCTATGTCTTTGAGGCGTCTTTAATACACAAACGCCTCCACTTTTATTTATAATGCTATGGTGGTAAAATCTCCAAATTGGAATGTCATATCAAGATAGAGGCTGGTGCAGAAAAGAAAAGGGAGATATTAAAACAGCTTTCCATATCATGTTGTATTCATCTACTACATGGTGATACATTCGCGGGCTATAGAAAATAGTCCCAAGTCTACCAGAACATTAGTCTAAAAAAAGCGAGCAGTAAATGCGAATAAGGGCGATCTAGCAGATATATAAAGAAGTGCATAAAATATTCATGAACGACACCTTCAAGGAAAAGATTTTATGAAATAACCTCATGGGAAAATGACAATCTACATCAAAGAAGATTACGCCATGGATCTACATCCAATAAAATAACTCACCATATTTACGCGTTTCATCTCGAATTCATGTTATGTCTAGGATAATCTCAGAAACTTCTATATAATCTAATAATTTGTTTATATAATAATGTGTTAATGTTTTTATTATGTATAACTTTCTCTATAGATTAATACAACTAAAACGAATCATACAAAATACGGTTAGTTAAATAAACTTGTGCATAATTAACTGGTCAGACGCTGGATCCCTCTGGATAAGCCCGGAATACTGTAAAACATTCGAAACGTGCCGATATGCCAGCATATGCCATTTCTCCGGGTTGCTGAATATCCCTTAGATATCTCATTGTGGTCAGACGACAGATATCTACTGAAAGGGTGCTGTTTCCTAGAGATTTCGGATACAAAATCACGATTGAATTGAAGCACGGAACCGATTCAATAAATCATGTTCCAGATTCGTTTCTTACAAAAAAAAAGAATATAATGATGATTGATAATATCAGTATATCAGACCGGAAGCATTATAGAAAATTATTTGACAGTAGATTTTACATATTAAGATTCATAGTCATCTCTTATTTTTTTTAGAAGTAGCTAGTTGCTTTGTGAAGTCTAATGTTATACGATGTTGAGACCTTGCTTAAGCTAATAGCGGTTTCCATTCTCTTTTGACCTCCGCCTTTTAGTTAATCACTTCATTTTTAATGAACCATTTCTTTCATTCAATTATCCTGATTATTAGAAATAAATTTTTTTTCCTGCATGACCAAGTTATCTCAGTATTACAAGTTTCAGTAAATCTTTTTATGAATAAATCTCAGTTTCTTTCGTTCTTTCAACTTTTATTTTGTTATCAGGTACAGTAGATATTTTTACAGGCTCCTGAAATGAAAATATGGCGGATATATTCCAGAATATTTATAATGCAGATACTCCTTACGTTTACTTATTTCAATTAGAGTATTAAACACTTGTTTTTGTGAAATTGTCTCTACGTAAATACTTTGTCCTATAATTGTGTTCACCACAATCTCGATGTTGAATTTTCAAGTTTAAGGTGACGACCACCTACGTTACAGTGAATTAATGAGTTCGTCTCTTTCGCATGCTGTATGTGGTCGGTTTGTTGGTCCCAAAAGGTTTGGAGTTGGTCCTTCGGACCGAAACCCGCTTCGTTACGAACTCTTGACGACTGTAGAAAGGGCGAGTGTGGAATACGCAATTGACGGCCTTGCAGAGGCGGACAAAGTTGATATAATTTCAAGAAAGGGGTTTGGAGGCATCGCTTAATATATACAAAAGTAAATTAATGCATCTAAATGTTCTTGATTTTAGGTCTCTTATGTTTCAAAAATAGTTTTTTTTTCATAGTTTTTAAAAGAAAGATAAATGTTGACGTTTCGACTTTTCTTTAAGTCTTTATCAAAATATGGTATGGACACTGAAAATATGCTTATTTATATTGATCTATAGATCACCTTCATCATGAATATCAAAATAGGGATAAAAGCAACTTAGAAAAATAAATTTTTCTTTGGTTTCTAGAGCTATAAATGGTACTTAAATTATTTAGATCTTTTTTATCATTTATAGCTTTTTCGTTCTTATGAAAGTGAACCATTTCTAAAAATTCTCTTTTGCGTGCATTAGATTCCGTTTCAACAATTTTTGAATCTTTATAATTGAATTTTTGTTTTTTTGATATTTCATGGTTCCTTAATGCAGTTCTATTTTTTTATCGTATTGATGATCTCTTAGTCTCTTTTCTAAATACTGAGATATTTGCCCTATGTAGACAGCGTCACAATGAGTACAAAGCAGTTGATATATAATATTACTTCTTTTGTTTTTTGGTGTTCTAGATTTCAATGTAGTGAAATATCTGGATAATGTATTATGTCCTCTATGACTTATACTAATATCATATTTATTGAAATAATTCGGTAATTGTTGGGAAAGTCGTTGTACATATGGTGAGGAAAAATGTTTTATGTTTCGTTTCAGTTTTGTTTTTAATTTGATTGTAGTATCTGTTTATCCTTTTCTTGAATAGGTTATTTATCATTTTTTCCGGATAATTATTTTCTTTCAATGCAGTTTTTGCTTTTTGAATAGCTAAGTATCTAAATTCAGGATCTGATAGTTGGATAGATCTATCAGCCCAACTTATTATCACTGATCTTTTTTGTGACATAGGATGACGCGAATTGAAGTTTAAATATCTTGAGGACCAAGTTGGTTTCGTATACCATTCTGTTCTTATATTATTGTTAATTTCATATAATGTGACATTAAGAAAATTGATTCTATTACTTTGCTCAACCTCAATTGTGAATTGAAGTTTTATATGATGATAATTGAATTTTTTACTTATGTTTTCAATTTGATTCTTTGGTACAGCAGTGATGCAATCATCTACATATCGGAAAAAGAATGGAATATTTATATCAAGTTTGCTTAGAACCGTTTCCTCAAGGTCTTTCATTACCAATTATGCTATAACACTTGAAATGGAAGCTCCCATAATACAACCATCAATTTGTTTCTATATTTAATTTTCATATTTGAAATATGTTGTGAGTGTGAGTTCTATAGCTTTTATAAATTAATTTTGAGGTGTTTCTGTATATTCTTTAATTTTGTCCCATTTTTTCATTAATATATCTCTCACAATGGTAATAGGAATATTTTTATATAAAGAAACCACATCTAACGAAATAAATACATATTCATTAGGAATGTTGATACTTTTAATTTTTTCTTTGAAATCCCATGTGTTTTTGATATAGTATTTGTTTTGATATAAAATTTTTTTCAAAATATTTTTCAAATAATTGGACAATGGGGTGAGAGGAGTTTGAATTTGAATTTCAATTTTTTTGCGTCCGATGGCGAAATAAAAAGTTGTTCTTTCCAAGATCTGATTAGATCATTATTTTTTTTTTATAAGAACTCGTAGCGTCTTGTTTAATTTTTTTGTAAGCTGTCTTATCGTTCAACAATTTCATCATTTCATTATTATAATCTTCTGATTTCATGATAACAGTTTTATTAGATTTATCTGCTTTCAAAATTCTTGTTATATTTTGAGGTTTGATATTGCCTTGTTGTCTTTTGTTTTTCAATTTATTTTTGAAATTAGTGATAATATCACAAGTTTCATATCTTATTTTATTTTGAATTTCGTTATTTAGATAATTGGTGTTGCTTTCAATATTACTTAAGATATTTGTCACAGGTAATTATTTGTCACTAGAAATTTTTTGTGCAAAATTGGGACCTAAAGATAAAACTTCTTTTTCCTCATGTGGTATGAGAGTATCAGTTAAATTCTCGATCCATTTTGATTTTATTTCATTTGTATTTTCAATAATTGGTTGTTTAGATACTAGCTTATCACTTTTCTTAATATTTTTTTCTTTGCATTTATTGAAAAGTGATTCTTGACATTTTTCCTTAAATTTTTGGAAATATCAATAGGAATTACTTCATTATTTTAACTGTTATGTTTTTTAAATCATTTCCTAATGTTCTTATTAGAGTAGTTGATTCGATAATAGATAGTTGAACGTGATTTTGATATTCATGCTGCAGGCGACTATTTGTAAATTTTAAAATTTTGAATTTGGAAATGTAGGTATCAACTTATCTTTTTTTGCATCTGAGTAGAAAAATTCTTCGATTTTTCAGTTTTGAAATTTTGTGGAGGATATTTTCGAATTTTTCAGATTCTGTTTGGCTTCAGTTCCATATGTAAGTTCAACGTTACGGTAGGTAGGCATTATTTCATCCTTGCCGGTATGAATTTCTTCAATTTCTTATTTCTTAGACTTAGATAATATATTGTCTAACAAAAAACAAGGCATATGATGGATGCTTGGAAATTCCATGATGATAGGGTCAATAATTGAGTAATCTACTGCTGCTTTTGTGAAGAAGAAGTAGATTTTGAATAGAAACGAAGCGACTTGAGGCATTTAAAATATAGTCTTATTAAAGTAAAGATTGGAATAGACTTAAAACGTAATTTTTTGTTCCTAATCAAATAAAGTAAAGTGGATGGAATCTGGTGGAAAAAACATCCTATCTGAGAAAACTGACGCAATCGTTTCAGTAGAATCAGGATCGGTTCGGAGTTTAAAAATAATAACTAATATGATAGCTAGCATCCGTTGGACGTTACAAAGAAAATCAGCTTGATTTCTGGAATGTAGACAACGCTTTATAATGCGTGTAGCTGTTTGAATCGGTGAACATTTGTTACGAATTTATTTTTCCTCCTACAAATTTTCTTCATTTCAATTTTACTGTATATATATATATATATATATATATATATATATATATATATATATATATCCAGGTGTGTGCAACGTTAGAAACAGTCAAGTTATATACTGCATTTATTTTATTGTTTCAAAACATAACCTATAATGTATTGAATCCAATTTATAACATGATCACTAATTTTCCTAGACTCAATCCATTATTTCCCAATAAATGCGTATGTCCACTTCGTTCTGTTATCATGATCCTTTCTCAAACTATACTTAAAACAAACAATTTGTTGTTTGGATAAGTAGTTCGATATCGGGCTTATAAATGGATTGATTCAAGTATGTATAGAATCACGTTTCTATCCTTAATGGATATAATTAACCACCTCTAGAACAAAGGTAGTTAAGGGGATTACATTAATTTGGAGTTTCCTGGGGCAAAAGATTTTGTGGATTGGACACGAAGCTTGTGGTGAAAATTTTCTCGATCTTTTATTCTATATTGGAAATAATAGTGTATACTTATAATCATTGGAATGATGAATATCAAATGTTATGTATTGATCAAAAGCGCACAACCATTTGAAAAAATTCATTGTCGACAAATTTGCAAATATAAATAATATTTATTTAATATACCACAATTTCCAAATAATATATGCTATTGCCAAATAGTTTCAAAATCGAGTACCCTCATGCGAAGAATTTGAAGGAAACTCGCTAAAGAATTGATTGATTGGTTATAGGAAATTTCAAAGAATTTTAATAAATTAATACCGATTTTTCTATGACTGCAAACAAATCATGAAAATGCAGAGATCAGGTTATACAGTGCTTTTCAGATAAAAGTATCCACCTTTAATAACTTTTGTAATACTGGTATTTAGAAAAAATCTAAAAACACGTCAATTTATGTTGGAAGGGGCAAGCATTATGGCTTATTTAAACTTACTGGAAAAGCCACCCCCTCACCCCTAGCAGCATCTCCTTTATTTTTTTAAATTACTTTTCATATTTTTTATGTAAAATTTGGATACTCCTCTTTGAACTGATTTCAAAAATGTATAATACTTGTAGGTTAAAGTGGTTAGTTTATGAGATAAACAATTTTTCTTTCAAGAGCACAAATTTTACTTATTATTTACTTTCACCTTATTTGCCTGTACTAAAATGGGTTGTACAACAGTTCAAACTCTTTAATCTTTTTAACTGTGCTATTTATTATGAAGTTACAATCAGTGTTCAAAATGAGTACCATTCACTTCCATACAATGGTATAATCTATTTTGAAATGCCTCTCTGACATTGCTTAATACGGCTGGATTTAATTGTCGACATTCATTTTCTATCCTCTCTCGTAAATCATCCAGAGATTCTGGTTGGGTAGCATAAACTTTTATTTTTAAATACCCCCATAAAAAGAAGTCTAGGGGTGTTAAATCCGGTGACCTAGGTGGCCACTCCATCATCTGCCCCCTTCTACCTATCCAACGAGCGGGGAATGTTTCGTTTAAAAATTGTCGGACAGGCATAGCATAGTGTGAGGGAGCTCCGTCTTGTTGAAATACCAGTAAATCTTCGGAAAGGTTATCATCATTTTCTATTATTGTTATAATACGTGGGTCAACCCCTTCCCTGAGTAACTCAAGATATGATTCACTATTTAAATTTCCGTTGATGAAGAAAGGTCCGACAATGTGGTCACCTAGGATACCACACCAAACGTTTAACTTTTGGGGATGTTGTGTATGGAATTCACGCATAATATGTGGATCACTTTCAGCCCAATATCTACAATTATGCCTACTTACTAAGCCATTTAATGACCATGAGCATTCATCAGAAAAGTAAATATTGTTTAACAATTGTGAATTGTTATTGATTCGCAAAACTCTAGACGACGATCAAAATCATCTTCATTCAACTCGTGCACCAACTTAACTTTGTATGGGTGGTACTTGAATTTATGTAGAACTCGGAAAACTGTAGAAGATGAAACACCGATCGCTCTACTTATTGTTGACAACGATTGGGGTTGTTGAGCCTCTAAGCTGACTTCCGTCATGTAATTCGTTAAATATTCTAGCAGCAGCTCTTGCACAATTATTATTTTGGTAGTATAAACCTACAATTTCAATTCTTTCTTGCAAAGAGTAAACCATTTCAGAGAAACAAAATAAATAATGTATCAAATTACACTATCAATAGTGACTACAAATTCTAGTTGACAATGTCAAACTTTAATAAAAAGTAGAGTTTTTTGTTGTTTGGATTTTTTAAGTAGAATAAATAGCACAGTTAAAAAGATTAAAGAGTTTGAACTGTTGTACAACCCATTTTAGTACAGGCAAATAAGGTGAAAGTAAATAATAAGTAAAATTTGTGCTCTTAAAAGAAAAATTGTTTATCTCATAAACTAACCACTTTAACCTACAAGTATTATACATTTTTGAAATCAGCTCAAAGAGGAGTATCCAAATTTTACATAAAAAATATGAAAAGAAATTTAAAAAAATAAAGGGGATGCTGCTAGGGGTGAGGGGGTGGCTTTTCCAGTAAGTTTAAATAAGCCATAATGCTTGCCCCTTCCAACATAAATTGACGTGTTTTTGGATTTTTTCTAAATACCAGTATTACAAAAGTTATTAAAGGTGGATACTTTTATCTGAAAAGCACTGTATATGTATGGATGCATAGGAATCTTCTAATATCCCTAATAATTCATACCCTCATCGAAACCCTATAATCAGATTAGCTTAAGTTGATAACGAAGTTCAACCAAATTGGTGCCGTTAAAGTTTGACATGACTCATCAAGACCTGACGTTGCCTTATGGCAACAGAATCCGTAACTTGTGAATTAAATTGACGTGCTAAATTGAATATGGCATTGTCCGTGGCTTATTGAAAGCATGCGTTCAAGTTGCATATCGTTGATAATCAAAGAAAGATGTTAATTAAGATTAGTGTAGTTGCCGTTACAAAATGGCATTTAATGTTGATTAATATTGATATTCAGTTCTCAATTAGTTCAGTGATCCCTCAAATTATATGATTTAGAATGCTAATTGCTTTAGAAAAAATATTGATAATTGTTATAAGGCAACAATAGATCTCGCTACAATGGGTCTGAAAACGATGTCGGGTGTGAATTTTTATATGATTGGATACGCTGTAACAAAAATTTTCCAATTCACCGCGCAGACATAAGTTCTTAAAAATATAGTAGGTTTACTCCGCCTTCATTTCTTCTTGCAGCGCGTCAATAGGTTGCTTACGTCACCAGCGCCGATCGGATTACGCCCGACAAGCTACAGCAATATCCACACCACGTTGTTTTGATTTATTATCCTATCGCGTCGTATAAGTGTATTTTTTGTTGGAATGTCGAAGCCTGGATCGACAAAGTTTGATTATAAATATTGTATCGTACCAATTTGTAGCAGCCCTGATTGATTGCACCAAATAAATTATTTTTAAGGGAGAAAAATTTATGAAATAATGGTATGAAGCAATGGAAAAGGACAGTAAGAGGAATACTGTCTTACCAATCACAAGTAATCGGTTTATTTTGTAAAGATCATTTCGAGGTAAAGTTCATTCTTCAAATAGCATATTCTCGAAACTTACGATACGGGGTAGATTGACGTATTATTGTAACAGTAATGTAGTAATTTCAAGGTGTTACTTGTGATTTGATTTTTTTGTTGTTTTTTGCATTAGCGTTGCATCCAAATGAGATCATTCCTGAATTTATTTGAAGAGAGAAAAGGGCACCACCGAACTAATAAGTTTTAAAATTCACCATTAATATGGAACAAATTTGACCCCTAGTGCTTGATTTTCATGACAAAATCGTCAAAATGTGGTACGGATATAAATTAATGAAATATAGGGATATTATAATATTTAGAAGATAATTAAGAGGTTATGTGCACATAAAATCTTGTTTTTTCCCCATGTATATGTCATTATATCGATCTGTCTGTTCATCTGGTTCATCCCGCGGAATTTATCGTTCATAATATTGTTATTTGCGGCAAAATAAGTTGCAAGGGCAATCAATTAACTTGGGGCAAGTTGTCTAAAGCATCACAAAAAACCTCTGCTCCTTTTTTGTCAACAAATGACGTCTGTCGTCTAAGAAGCACTAGCCAGTAGCATTTTGTCAAACAGGTGGGCCGCTCTCCTACACAATCGGCGCTGATGACGTAGTACCTATTTGGAACGGATCGCGGGCTGTATAAAATATATCCAGTCTTATTATGTTTGTTAACACTAATCCTATCGACTTGAAATAATCACCATTATTCTTGTGAAATTAAGTTGTATTCATTTCTGTTAAAAAAATGACAAAGATTAAACTGAAGATGAAATTTCTGCTTAACTTCTAAAAGGTGACATCACTGACGAGGATTTTGCTGAAGAAGACAGTGTGTGAGAGTGTCTTATAAGCATACTACAACAGCTTGTCAGAAAATATTTGTATGCTATATTTCTTTGTAGATTATTATTAATTTATATTCATCATTATATTCAGTTTCAATTGACAATAAGTGAAATAATTGGAAATTGGGAAGCTCCCTGCTAGAAGGGTTAAACAAGGAAGTAGAAAAACTAAATCGAATAGAAAGTAGAATGTAAAAGTGAATCGGTATAATTTTTAGGGAAAATGGACCTTAATATGAGGCCTATTCAAGGTGATTGCTAATGTAAAATATAATCCAGTAACCTAATGATCTACTTACCTACAATAGTTAGGAAAACAAATTGTCCAATTGGTGGCGTCGTACTAATCTGACATTCATAAATACCAGAATCTTTCTTCTGTGGATAGCGTATCCTGAGCGTCCATTCTTCCGTATGAGGAGTGTGGACAGCTTCAAACCGCTGATCGGACGTATATGTATATCTTCCTACAGTTAAAAGATGGATATCTCTATGGCGAACCCAAGAAACCTGTAACAGTAAAAATTCATTTTATATCAATCTATCTACAATCTACAAAATCCAGTCAGTAGATTTATTCATAGAATGTGTTACCTAACAGCTTTCAGAGACAAAAAATTACTATCTTACGGAAAATGGGAATACAGGAGAAAATTTAATTATTTTGTACCTCAGAACACGGAATGTGTGATCAAAGTAATAAAAACTAGGATCCCGTGTGTTTCCAAATTAGCTGAACATCCAAAATTCGTACAGAATGAAAACATTCTATATAAACATTCCGGCAAGTGGATGGTAAGTCTAAAGCAGATAGATTTGTTAAATTTTGATGACAGGAGAGGATGTCGACAATAGTTACAGTACTATTACTGATGAAATTGTGTTTTTGACACAGAAATAAGATGCGACCTTCGGATTAATGGTGAACAGAAGTGATTGAACAGTACCAGGAGCAATTATCTAAGAATTGATTCAGATAGAACAACAAGCATCTGTTCTGCTGGCGCCCTTCCTTGACGTCAAATTCTGTAGAACCACACAGTAAATTGTCTCAAAAAAACTGACGTAGGAAATATTTGGTTTGGAAACAAAACAGGTTATACGAGAGAAAAAGATTGGAAGATAGTTACGAATGAATCTCTGAAATGACCTGAGAAAATCAAACATATCATCGAAATATAAGATGTTTTTAATGTTTTTACTTTTACGAATATTATTTATCAAAAAAGATTAAAATGACTTCTAAATGCGTAGGATATTTAATAGTATCTTTACAATTTTTTAGTTTCATTATTTTATTCTTCAGGTTGATTAATCATTGAACCAAGTTCTTCATTCTCTTATGTAGCATATCAATATCTAATTATTTATTTTAATGCTTCACTGGTACACAGGAATCTATCTGCTAATTTTAAACGAGAAGTTCCATGTTTATACAGTCCAAGACCTTACGCTAAGTGCTCCTACATAAGCAGAAATGAATATTTAATTTACTGATTTATTTATAGTCATTTTGATTCATTAAAACATTAAATAGTCTGGCATCCAATTCTTCTCTCATCCGGCGTATTGAAAATAAGCAAAATAAACCCTGGTCTACTAAAGGTTTACGTAAATTTGCAAAGAACATGCGATGTATATCTCTCCTAAGGATAGTGTCTTCTTCAACAATTATGTGATACTAGAGAGAAAAACTCAGTTCAAGACAATAAAAGCAGCCAATAATATTTTTTATAATAGGAGTCTCATAATGATCCATTGTGAATGATATAAAATAAGGCTTCTTCATCGAGCATAATCTCTACTCCACCTGATAACATCAATAATTACTGTGAATTTAGCCAAAAATTCATCAAATTCTATAACTCCTTCTCATGATCCGCTTTCATATCTACCAGATACTAATGCTAACTTACACAGTTTCTTCTTTATACCCGTAGTTATAGCAGAGCTTTGCAGTACAATTAATGACATGAACAAAAATAAATAGTCATCTGGAACTGATGGACTCACACTCCTTTCCACGTTTTCTAAGATCATAGAAAGATGAGGTCAAAAGGAGGCTTTTATCTTTTCTGTTTAAAAATAAAATAATTACTACCCATCAATTTGGGTTTTTAAGTAACAAATGCATGAATGCTATATTCTCCCTCCTAAGTAATGTCTAACAGTAGCGTACTCAATATTAGATTGGACCCCTGGAAGTGCTAGAAGAAGAGGAAGACCAAGGTCTACATGGTGGCAAGAGGTAAAAGACGACCTTAAAAGAATTGGGATGTGGAACTGGCAAGAAAAAACGAAAGATAGACGAGCCTGGCAGGATATGTGCCACAAGATATAAACAGAAGAGAATGGGGACTGATCTACCCCGAAACAAAGAAAAAAAAAAGATCTAGAAAGCTCGTAAGAGCGGCGTTACCCCATCTGGGGTGTTTAGCCACCATATATATATATATATATATATATATATATATAAGTAATGTCTACTATAGCCTAAACATCTATCACACTGCAACAACTTTTTGTGATTTTTCTAAGGCTTTCGTTTGTGTTAATCATAATATTTTGATTAACAGATTGCAGTACTGCGGTTTCAGAACAACACCTCTCGCATAATTCAAGTCATACCTTGCCAACAGAAGTCAGCTTGTGTCTCGCGACATCGTCTATCTAGATATCTGTGGTATAATATGTCTATGTGCAGACGATACTAGTTCCTCTTGGAGCAACCCTGATCTCACGGCACTTTATAGGACCATATCTATTGACCTAATCATGGTGCGATTCTAATCTTCTCTGTGTCTGCGTTTCTAAAACCAAAGTTTTATCGTATAAAAATACATTGCAGCCTTTTCTATTAGATAAGATCTCCATTGACGTCGTTGAATCTGTGAAATTCTTAGGGCTTGCTTATATTGTTTTGCGCTGAGATCAGTTTCCAAAAATCTGAGCTTATCCACCTCCTTAACAATCTACTATGCCCTTATTTAGTCTATATCCGATATGCCCTTCCTTTCTGGGTACGTGTGGTGCGTCTCAATTTGAGCGAATCTTCAAACTACAAAAGAATGCTGTTAGAAATTTACTCGGAATAAACAGCAGGGCTCACTGCAGGGAATTCATCTAAATATTAAAAAATTCTGCCTCTCCGTTCTTTATTTATCGTTTGCCTAATTCGTAAGCACGTTTCTCCAATTTCAGAAAGATCATTGCACGGCTATCCACTTAGGAACGGGGAGCACGACCTTTTCTCACCTACTCCGCGTTCAGAATTAGTTAAAGGCTCAAAATTTTACAATGCAAGAAAATGTACAATTATTTTTTTTCTCTTTATTTAGTTATTTTTATGTTTGTTTTTTAGTTTTTACAAGTTTACGTCTACATATTGTAACAATATTTTGAGAATGAAGCATTTCTCTTTCTCCATTGTTACCATTAAATGTTTATTAATCAAATTTATAATTTAATTTTTTGTACCTCTGAAAATGTGCAATGGTGCGACATTTCTTCATCTACCTCACTGCGTATAAAGAAATGAGACATATCAGCCAAATTATTTTGAATTTACATTATTCGTACCAAATATTGATGTAGTAACTTTAGTTTGGGGTGTTAGCAGAGCCAGCGAATTAGCAGAAAATACTCTTCTTAAAACTTATATTAAAGTTAACAACTTCTGCTCTCTGCCTCCGTTAATTCCAAGACATAAACTTTTCAGCAGAGCGTCATTAACAAAAATTCAACGTGCTCGACGTGATTTTCGGACTTAGCAAATCACAATATGTTTCATAATTATACTGAGTATAAAACTTCAGAGATAAAACTACGCAAACTACTAAAACATCTGATACAAAGTATTCATATATGAATTATTAATATTTAATCATTTTGTCGATTTGGCAGTTAATCAACCATAGTGAATAATTTTAGGTCTCCATTTTGCTGGTTCTTCGTGGAAAATCATCCAAATGAATAACTCCTGCTTGAATAAAGATTTTCAGTACATTGGTTATTTGGTAAAGGTCGTGGTTATGATTAATAAATGTGCACCAGACCGTACTGATGGGATAAATTTGTTAGAACTTTATCTCATTATAAACGAAAATCTGATTATTTTCACAACACATTTATTTTTGCTCAACATCAGAATATGAATATTTTCAAAGCTTTATTATATTATCCAATAACACAATCCAATAAGAAATTTTTTTTGGAAAATGTTTTCACTGCTTTGCTTCGGGTCATTAAGCGTCAGCATTTCGGGATCGCTAATAGTTTTGGAGTAATATATTGTTATATGATACATGTTTCACTTATCAGTTTGAATTGATTAATTTTTCTTCGAAGCTTACCATATACAGTGCGGTAGTAAAGTATGGAATAAATTCAATAATTTCTAATCCAAGAGATATTTTCAACCCTCGGACACGTCTACTTTATTTTTCGACGAGGATTTTTTTGAAGAAAAAATTAATATACAGGGTGTTCTCAAAAAAGCTGGGCAGGTAGCAACTTTGTTTTTTTAAATAAACACCCCCAATTTTTTTTTCATTTTCAGTTACCTTGTAAAATTCTAAGCATTTTTCATGTAACACTCCCTATACCCAACTTTAACCGTTTTGAAATTAGAGCGTGTTAAAAAAAAATTCGCCTCGATATTACATTTAAGTCAAAGTAGGCTGTAAACAAGAGAAAAATTTATACGAAATTAATAGAATCCACGGGTTTTCAGGTAACATTTTTCAAAAATTACGATTTTTACACGACATTTTAACTCTAATACCTAGTTTACATAATTTGATTTTAACAAATGTTGAAAATGTCTTCTATTTGTTAACTGGCAATAACCTAACCGATTAATAAATTCATTCTGGACACTATTAATGACTTGTGGTGTGATACGTCGCATTTTTTGAGTAATACGATTTTTTAATTCTTCCATATCTGCAGGTTTTGTTTTAAAAACTTTTCCTTTTGTGTAACCCCACAGAAAAAAGTCTAAAGGGGTTAAATCCGGGACCTTGGAGCCCATTCGATCGCCCCCCTTCTTCCAATCCACCTATTCAGCAAAATTTGATCTAAATATGCGCGAATTTGTTCATGGTAATGTGGCGGGGCGCCATCCTGTTGGAACCAAATGTTTACATTAGGTAAATCCTCTCCCGGATATAACGTTGCTAGGGCTGGTAGAACATCGTTATGTAAAAGCTGCAAATACCTTTCACCAGTTAAACTTTCTTCAATACTGTTTCCTACAATACCCGCCCATACGTTAATTTTTTCCCTATACTGAGTATGGCCTTCGCGCATCCAATGCGGATTTACGTCCGACCAATAACGGTAGTTTTGCGTGTTTACTTCTCCATTTAAATTAAACGTAGCCTCGTCCGAAAACACAATATTTTTCACAAAGTTTTCATTCTCAAGGCACATAGTTTGTAAACGTTCGAAGAACTCGAGACATCTGTCATAATCGTCTTCATAAAGTTCTTGAAGGACTTGCATTTTGTAAGGGTGGTATTTGCTTTTATGTTTTGATCACTGCTGTTTTACTAACATTTAATTCTGAGGCCAGTTCTCTAGTTGTAACATGCGGTCGTTCTTGGACACTTAATAAAACATCCAAATGTGTTTCTTCTCAGACAGATGGTCTACCAGACTTTGGAGCATCTCTTACATGACCAATTTCTCGAAATCTGTTTTCAATCTTACTTACTGTTGATTGCGAAATTGGAGTCCGATCGGGATATTTTTGGTTAAATAACTCGTATACCTCCTGTTGCGTTCTGGTTCTATTCCCATAGCCAATCAAGATTAAAACTTTTATCCTTTGCGTCTCAGTAAGCCGCATCTTGGTAATAAAATTAATTATAAAAATGTTTTTATCAAAAAGAAAAAACTATTGCGACCATGCAAAAAGATACTTTGATAGATATTTAGAAATCGAAAAACACTTTAGGCAATATCGAATTAAAAGCAAAATGGAATAAATTGCTGTTTTGTGTCAAAAAGTCATAGCCTACTTATAATTTAATAGTAAATTGTTCATTCCTCTAATTTCAAAACGGTTAAAGTTAGGTATAGGGAGTGTTACATGAAAAATGCTTAGAATTTTACAAGAAATCCGAAAATGTACAAAAAATTGGGGGTGTCTATTTAAAAAAACAAAGTTGCTACCTGCCCAGCTTTTTTGAGAACACCCTGTATATTAATTTTTTCTTCAAAAAAATCCTTGTCGAAAAATAGAATTGACGTGTCCGAGGGTTTTTGCAAATATCTCTTGGATTACAAATTATTGAATTTATTCCATACTTTACGACCGCACGTAGTCTTTTTTATAAAGAGTAGCATGATTAACTTCTTTGTAGGGCGATTAACAGTACTCCCTATCATGCTGGTGTTTCAGATGCTCTGGTAGCAGTTTAATGTCCTACTGAAAACGTTCAACCTGCTTTTTTTTGGTAAGTGATTTTTCTAGAATTTTCACTCACTAATTATTCCAAATTACACACTTCTACATATCAGCTAAAATTGTAATATATTCTTGAACTGTTTTCCATTTCCAACATCGTAAAAACTATAGGAACTTCAATTTGATATAAGACACACATGTTTCACTGTCCAATTAGGGATAACTTCATGTGAAGAGGAACTAGAGCACATTTTTTTTAATAAGCTATTCTTCTTACAAGGTTTCAAATACTCTTTCAATTGTCAGTTTTTTCTGTATCCTGTTATAATGCCTTAGAAAATTTGTATATTTATGTAATGGATCTGCAATACTTAAAAACAAAAACAAATTCATCAGTTTTTCAATTCGACATAGTTATTGTTATTGTTTCAAAATATACCTATAATTCACAAGGTCTTGCACATCAAAAAGGTGAGGCGTTATCAAGTAAAAAATATGAGAAATAATGAATTATGATTAGAGCTCATTTATCATATAAATAGAAGCAACTTATTCTAATAAAAACTTCTCATTTCTCATATTCACATTAAAATTGCTTTGAATACATAGTACATATAACAAAATTAGGTGTGGAAATGTAATGGTTTCTAAGGAAAATGTTTTCATATATCAAAATGGTTGCTCTTGTTTGCAAATCGAATTTAATGATAGAATAGAAGCTGTTGTTTTCTACTTTTTACGTAAACTTTTTCAGATGGGATATCAGGAATGTCCGAGTCCATTCTACATTTCAGCTGACTTGTTCTGAAACAGATACGACTACATCCTCATTTTCTTTTATTATCCACATGGTTGGGCAAAGGCACAAAAATATTGATTGGTAGAAAAAAAATGGATAAACTAAAGAATAATCATTCGTATGAATAGAAGCGTAATCTTGTTAAAGTATTTAGGCGGATAATACAGCATGGAAACATTTTTGTGAAAATAATTGGGAAAATTACTTTAAAAGACATTATCCGTATAAACTTACTACTTACTAATATTGTCTAATTGAAAGCGGTAGAGATATTTTCATTATAAAGTCTGATCTAATAAAAACTCGCATATTTTTTTTCTTATCTGCCCCTCAACCAACAACTGGCAATCATACAAACTGCTAGATTTCGACTGATGATATCTTCTCACGCGTCACTCTACTTAGGTACGCCACCTGACATTAAATGATTTGATGAAAATGACTTCACGGCAATTTTATTTGAAGAAAAACCCTAGTATTGACAAAATTTATCCATTAAAAAAATATTATCAGAAACTTGGCAGAGCGACGTTGCGAAAGAGATCGGATACCAGATTGATTTCTTGATAGATAGAAAGGGAATGTTTTTCCAAACAACACAATATTCGCTAAAAACTTAACGATACAAAAAAAATATCAAAATTATTAGCAAAATTAGTTTATAAGATATAAGAGGCTCATATGCTTTGGTTTATGATGAACTATTAACTGGTTTTCCCAGAAGGTTACAAAAAACGGTAAATATTACTTAAGACATGTATGGGACAAATATTATATACTTGCTTATACCTAAATGTTCAACAACAGTGATGTGTCATGGCACGAAACAAAATTTTTTGAGTCTTCATTCGAAAATACATCATTTCTTAACTAAATGAAGTAGAACTATTGTTTGTACGTGTCATATATGACCAGAAAAAAAAATAAATCGAGCATGTCATCAAGGATACCGTCTATGTTGAAGATTCACGAAAACTTATTATTAATGATAATAATTTTTCTACTCCCGAGTTTACCGCTGAGTAAACTTTCAGTACCATTTTACGGAAGCAACTACTTTTTTTACCTTTTAGACTAGAATTATTTTCCAATTGTTGTGAGTTTCTAGCATCATTTGTTATATTTTCTTGTATATTGAAAAACGATTTCCATAATTTTGACATTAAAAAGACCCTAAACTTGTTTTGATACAAGTTGAAACTACTTGCTTAGTATTTATTTGGTTGGGTCATTGTGTATGTGTTTTGCAAGATTCAAGCAGATTAATACAATATTTTACGAATAAATCATAAGATTTGCTTCATTTCTCGTAACTACTTTACTACCTTATGTAACAGGAATATGCGAGTAAGAAGTTTAGGGTTATTTCTCTCATGAAAATATAATAATAATAATAACAATCGTTATTTCTATTTTCAAGATATATGTTATCATAAAGAAAGTTCACAATAAATTGAAAATCTCACTAAAAATATAATTACGGTCCAAAGTACGCGAGAAGTTATCGTAAAAGGTCTCTTGTGAATTTAATTCCATACCTACTATTTATGGCATAATAAAAATGTCTCGACCAGTCAAAAATGAAAGCTTCTTTCTATATCGCCAGGGAAGCATCAGCAACAACAAAGTGGATCATTGAGCTCCGGTCAATTTGATAAATAAGGGACCAAGGATAAAACAATACCGAAGCATAAAATGAATAACTGAAATAAGGAACGTTCTATGATCCTTTATCCTTTCCCGTATATCTATTCAACGATTTGACGATGTAGGCAATACTGCAGCTGACAGTCTCCCATAAAATATTATACGAGGGTCGATAAATATAAAAATATAACGATACCAATATCTATATATTAAGTATCTTTTAAAAAAGTAGTGACGAATTCCAAATTCTATACGAATGTTTTAATATTGTATGTATATGTGTTAATTGGAAACTAATAATTGATTTATTGGTATGATTGAAAAGTCTAAATCGATTTTTTGTTTGTCATGCAGTTACAATAATTTTTCAGTCGTTTCTGTAACTAAAAGTTTTTCTAGATATCGAAAATAGCTTTCTTAACTCTGCTATTGAAAGCTGTAAATTGTAAAGGAGTAAAGTAATTCAAAGTAATGAGATAACTAGTTGGTAGTATGACGATTGTTGTTTTGGTTTATGTTGGATGCGTAGTTGAAATCAAAATTTGTTTCCATTACTATACATAGATAGAAGCAAATAATCAATTCGTTACAACAGATAGTTAATTTTTTGATGACTATAAATTATGTTGATATGAATTTGAAATATCGTTTCTAATTAAAATAACTAATGAATAGCTCGTTATTCGATAGATTTGTGGAATAATAAATATGTACAATGGAACAATTAATTAAAAATTACGTTTAACAAAATGCTACGAGTAGAACAAAAAAAAGGCGTTTGCTAGTGTTTCTTCAATTCAATATTTTAAAATTTATTGGTTTGTTATGAATTTTTTGCAATGCTTCTCGAATAAATGTCTACTCCGGGTGAACCGGATTTTCAATAAGTTATAGTTTTTCCAATATCAAGTGCAGAAGACATAAATACGCACGGCACTCAAACCAAATTAAGAAATGAAAAATAATGTTTATTTTCCGTATAAAATTCGGTAAACATCTAACAAACCGTCAGTCTACGGAACTCATCATCTGCACTGTTCACCAATGAAAACATCGAATCGTAAGCATAAATGCATTTCTATTGGCCGAAGTTGTCGAAAGAGATATGTACACAATTTATTTGAAATATTCCTGCTAGACAGTCTGCGATAAGCAGTGACGTTGTTAGGTGAGATTTATTTCATTCATAAATTTCTTTAAATAAATAGAAATATGCAATCTTTAGACCATGGGCGAATGTAGATAATGAAATTGCACAGTGTATTGAGAATAAAGACAGGTATGAATTTGATAAAAACGATTTAGATATACAAACACAGCAAGTTATTTTAAATATATTCAAATGTTTAAAAAAGAAAAATATTTAGCAATCTTAACGAGGTATAATAATGATTTTTACTAAGTTACAAGCTGGACCACAATTAAGTGCATCTATCTAAGTAACTGCGTACAACGGCGTCCAATTTATAATGATTGGAGATCGAACAAAATTGTCGGCAAGAGTTTTTATAATCTGCAATTGATATTGGAAGAACTATACCACCGTCAATTTTATATTTTAAAGAGATATAAAGAATTTTTCCTAATTAAGTACCACAAAATGTAATATGAATTGGAAAATTTATAGCAAAACTTGAATATATAATATAGTGTGTAATTTAGAGAACAGATCAGGATGAATGTAGAACGATAAGAAATAAGGAACTAAGACTAAAATCCTATAGGGTGGAATAGTTTGGTCACGCAGAGAAGGTGGTAGTAAAATGCCATAATAAAGAAACTGGAAAATTTGGGACTATTATAAGGTAGGCCCTAAACTCGTCCAAGAATAAGATTGGAAGGCGTCAGACACAAGATTTAGACCAGAAGAGAATTGAGACTTGATTGAGAATATTATGAGATCATAATGTCATTGCTACATACAAAAACATTGGAAATACGAATGAAACGGGTATTAAATTCTTTGGTTTCCAAAATAAGAACTTGGCAATTATAAATTCAACTTTCGAAAATGAGTTTTTAAAAACTTTATTAATACAAATAAAACACCGTTTACAATTTTATAAGCGACTGAACTGAATTAATTTCATGATTTAATTTATATTAAGATAAATGTTGAGACATGTTTACAAAATATGATGTTTTTGCATGTTAATAGTGTAGAAACAGAATTTTTTACAAAAAAATGTCCATCCTTAAGGGTTTAATGTGAATTTAGTAATAGATAGAGAGAGAGAGAGAAATGCTTTATTGTCTACAATTTGTAGACAAAAGCTTGTGAAACCTAAAAAACCAGACATGAAAATAACTAAATAAATATATGAATATTGATATTACAATTAATAGAAATATGAATATTATTCACAAAATTTGAAAACTTGTTGTGATATCACGATATATACGCTGTATATCTTCAAATTAGTATAGTGGAGAAAGAATATCAGAAGTGCAACTATTAAATTCAATTGTGAATAATGTAAGTCAAATGAGAAACTCCGAAACGTTGCTCCTTTCAAACTCTTTCTCAGTTACCATAGTCCAAATATAGTACAAAAAAATTGTGTCATTAATTCTGAATACGATTTTTTTATTTCCTTTATATTTCACGGCAACATATTTGATTGACAGAATAACTTCTTCCAACTTATAAAAGCATCCATTAAGTCTATTTTGTCAAGAACATTTCCATTAATTAATAAATAATTTTGTTTGAAATTATTCTATGTTTGTTAGAGTCATTCTTTCGACTGATTGGATGGGAGACCGTTTCCAGTTTCAGTGAAAACCTGAATCGATAAAAAAGCTTTTTAGTCTCATTTGCTCGAATTTCCAACGACAATAGAACTTTACCATCCATTCGGCAAATGAGACCTCATTGGGATATGTAACGTGACCTCGTAGGCAAACAACACAAAATTTTCTTCGTGTTTTCCCTCGATTCTAGTGTATCTACAAATAAACACAAATAAGATTATTGAGTTTTTTGTTTTGTTTTTGCATTCAAGGGTGTAGTTCGATTCTATTCTTTCCGTTCCGATCAGAAAACGCATAACATGAAGTCTATTTCTATATCCTTTATATTAAACTATGTATTTCAATTATATTTGGCGTTCATTGTTTTTGTTTATGATATATAAAGTAATCTCAAAAAGAAAAGGTAACAAGGTAACAGCTACATATCTTTAATCTCGAGTAAGGAAAACGTAAATCCAATTTTTGTCAAATTTGGTTTGTTACTAATATTTTTTAAAACTTTATCGAGCCATGATGTCGTAAGTTTTCGAAAATAAATCATTAAAATATAACAATGTAATGAGAACTACAGTCCTTCTATTGTATCACAAAAACTTAGCTCCAATCACTACCCAACCTGACAAACACACATAGCTTCTATTTTTAGAATCTCTGGACTTCAAACTACATCATCCATGATAACACTAATTATAAAAAATGAAGAGTACTAAGGGATGAGATGATAGCGGGGACATGAGGGAATATAGTGACATCTTACCTTCAGTCATTGGCAGTTCAGGAGTTAATGGGAAGTGTAACCAATAAGCTAACTGTATGTTTGAATAGCTAAAGTAGCTAAAACTGGAATGGCAAAAATAAACTAGATTTCCCATTCAGTTTTTACATGCAACGTTTATGTAAAATTCAATAGCTTAGCATAAGAAAGAAAGCCCATTCATCGTACAATAGAAGAACTTCTTGATTTTTTATCTCTTACAAAAACTACCTAACATCCTACATTTTATAATAGTTTACAACTAATGAAAATCTCTTTTCAATATAAACAACTGTGTGGGAGTAGAAAGTATTCTATACTATTCTATAGAAACAGTTTTTCAATGACAATAAAGGCAATTAGTATCAAGGAATATACTCTACTCCTCTAATGGGTACCAGATAAATACAAGCAATACTTCCAATCAATGCCGCATGCTGATAAAGAACCTGGCTTTTCTGAATAGAAAATTATCATGAATTAAATGAAAATCCTGCAATTTTCTTCATATATGAGAATTGTAAGCTTTGTTCTTATGATTTTCAAAGAAAGTATTCTATTATAAAGATTTATCAAAAAACATCATGATAGTAATTATCCATTATATAAGTATAAATATATATATATATATATATATATATATATATATATATATATATATGTGTTGAATTTCAGTTTCAAGCTGAAGATTGTCCATATTTTTATACATTTGTGTTTCGGAAACTGCAAAGAAAGTGATTTGTAAAGGTTTTGTTTCCTGTACAATTTGTGATTAAAATGATTGAAACAACAACCCTTTTACAAAATTGGTCAGGTGTAGTAGTGAAGAAACAATGAGTAGATAACATGTAGCAAAACGGTACTACTTTTGTTAATCAACGTATAAGAGTGTTCATATCATCGCATTCATAAAAAAACCTAATTCAAAAAGATATTTCACGATTGCGTTGACTATAAAGTAGGGATTGTAATAACGAAGAAGTATGTGACTATATCTTAAAATATTTGAGTTATCACTATTAAAACCAGAAAGAATCTATATAATATCCATCACAAATTGCATAAAATCTTCAAAAGTTAATAAATTTTTTTTTAAATTTCTCTTTTTCCAGGTCCCAAAAATTTGAGAGTTAATAGTCATACGACCCTTTGTTTCTGAGTTATAAGCTTTAAAGTTGCGGAAGCAGAACTTATATTTAACTATATTTTCAAAATTATACATTCAAACCTTAATGATTCTACACTACTATCTGAAAGTCAGGGGCGTCTTATGCTCAACTGTTAACAATCCGTAACTTTTACAAGGACAATCTGTACAAATTAAACATAGCAAAAATCAATTTTCCAATAGATATTGAAACAAAAAAGTTCTCCTTGTTTAACTCGATGAAATTTAGGGTTTAGAAGATATCTAGATTTTTAGATAATTGTATATGATAAGGAAAGCGTTCGCCATAAAAAGATAAAAATTATCATAAATTATCTATTACTACAACTTCTCTGCACTCTTCCGGAGTCTACGGAGAATATTTCTTTGAATTTGGAAGAACATCCCAAGATTCTGCCTTATAGCGTCACAATGGAAGTTTATTTTATCGATCATTTCATTCACTTGTGTCTACAGGTGTTATATACACCAACCTTTTTGAATATCCCCAAAAGGAGGAGGTAGAACTAATGAAGAAATAAATAAACGTTTGTAATACATACTATCGAATATCATATTAGCATTAGGAAAAACTTAAAAGATATAAATAATTATAATTGATCTATTAGGTTACGGTCAAAAAAGCTACTACGTCATATTCAGTTGAAAATAACAAGCGACTCAATTTTCTGAAGTCATTTTGCTGTCAATCTTTTCAAAACCTGTCATCAATAAATATCACATCGTTTTAAAATTTTAATATGGTAGCATTCACCTTTAGTGTTAATGCCGACATGCATTTCGTTTGGCTTCTGGTAACTAGTTAGAAGCCAGAGGATTCTATACTGACCACTTTCCGGTCACAATTATACCCGACTGTAGAACTTTTGTTAGGGTTGATTGCAGCTCACGGGAAACAGGTTTGTCTATATAAATTAAGTGAAACGATAACTATTCATAGGAATCTCCGGGAGCAACTTCTCTACAAATGACCCCTGCCTTCAGATAATAGAGTAGGATCATTTATTCCTTCAAACACACCACATGATCATATATAATCATTCATCGAAAATTCATTAATTTATTTTGATATGAATTGAACGCCCACGGTATAATACATCAATAATTTTAATGAAGTTCAGCGTTGCAACTCATTGACATATGCAGTTACAATTTTAATATTTACATTATCTATAATTGAACTCAACTGGAAAGAGTTTTGAGTCTTTTTATTTACGTTCAGGCATGTGAGGAATTTAAATTTAAGTGACTCTTGAGAATGAGTCTGGACCTTAGCCAGCCCGTTCTTGATATGAAAGCTGTGAATATTAAAGCTTTCTAAATTCTTAGCGAACTTTGAGATTCTCACTGGAAAATTTTAGAGAAAACATAGTGACAATGATAAGTATATTTTTCTGACATGAAAAAGGAATATTTATATCAGCTTTTTTCAGCATTGGATATCATAGTAAAATACATAATCCTCTCCTATATTTACTCTTTGGGAATAATTTCAAATATTCCAAATTTTGGGGAATATTGATGCGATTATTGAGAGTATTAATCAATCGGATCCACCGAACTACAAATATATTTTAAAAGTTTGTAAAACAAATCTCTTTCCCACGACATTTCTCAACTATTGGATAAAGATGGCAAGAACGTTAAAACATAAAATGAACGTACTCTTATCTTTACAGATATTTCAGAATCCTATATCACAGCAAACACTTTAGAAATGAATTGAAGGAAACCTACTCTGGTCTCAAGAAACTTAATTCAGTGGTGCCACAGGACAGTGTACTGGCACCTATACCTACTATATTTCTTGTACCAGATTGACATCTTATGAAATGGATATGAAGGAGCTGCAGAATAACAATATATATCAATTAATAAACTAGTCAGAAATAAAGTAAGATTACACTTAGACCTCACGCTCGACGCTAATCTTCACTGGAAAACTCATATTATAAAGAAAATAGAACAAATTCAAATATAAAAAGTGTATTGGTTGAACGGACCGAACTCCATTCTGTTTGTACACAACAAGCTTATGCTTTATAAATTGATACTTACTCAATGCACCATCTGGTCGTACGATTGCATGGTATTTAAAGTGGATTTGTGCTAGCTAGACTATTCTACAAATAATCCAAATTTTAAAAAACAAAGTAGAGAGGAACATTGTAGAGAACCTTGGTACATTAGAAACAGCAGAATCTGTATATGGATACTTTTGACCAAACTATAGTCAGAAATTAGGAATCAGTCATCATATGAATATTGAAATAATAGGGCTCCTTGGTATTGCAGGAATAGTGAGAAGATTCTAGAGTATTGAACTTTCCGAGCTGTTGAGGTGAGTTGTGGTAGTTAATTCAAAAATAGGATTAGAAATGTAGGGATGTTAGTGAGGAAGATCTTTAACTGAGTATCAATTGAAGTTAACTGTGAGTTATTGATGGTAATGGTAACACAATGCCACGCTTGATTATACGTTTAAAAAACTTTGATCAGGCTCTGTACAGATATAACTCTAATGAGAGGTTAGATGCTGTAAGGAGAAAAGTATTTTCATTGCAAAAAAGGAAATTTTTTGCCAACTTATTAAAGTTTAATTATGTGAAAGTTTTGTATAAAAATGGGAAACGAAGTTCTCTTTGAACAAATGTGTCATGAAAACTTTGAAGTTATAATTGTTATCCAAATAAAATATCAGAGTATAGTTTTTGAAGAGTATCAACAACAAGAATCTTAGTCTTAGACGATCAACTTTCCTGGAAGATATGAATCCTTTCGTGTCTTTTTGTTAAGAAACCAACGTTCCTATAAATATATTTTTATCTTAACGTTATTACGAAAATAGTAAAATAACTCGGAAACATCTGAAAAATATTTGAGTAGTGGCTGCATTTAACTATCAGAAAGTCGGTAAAATCGATAATAGATTACCATAGTATACAGGTATCCTCAAATTGAAACTGAAATATTCATCCACTTAATCGGCGAAAGAAATTTCCATATTCCTCTTTATTTACTAGTTCAATGAATTATTCATCGTATGACGCTTAGTTATTCATTTTGCCTGTCGGAATTACACGCCTGATAATTGGCCACTACAGGATACCAAAACACTACGACCCCTTTAATAAACATGAACTAGACGGTGATATTTTACCCTAGCTAGAAACACGCTACGAAAACTTTTTAGATTCAACAAAGCGGATGTGCCGAAGGAGAATCACTAGGCTAGTTTTTGAATACATCAAGAATATTCACAAATAAGAAAGTAATAGTTCACATTAACTTGATTTTATATTCATTTAATGGAAAGGAGGACAATTTCAGAGCGTAATATATTACAGGAGATTTATTTCATTTGTTTTAAGTACCTACAATCTTCTTTCGTAACCGTGTTGAGTGTTAGTGAAGTTATTGATGGAGAATCACCTATGAATATCAATAGCACAGAAATGACAATTATTTCTGTTTTTTCAGATTCAGTCTTCTCAATTGGACTAATTTAAGTTACACTTTCACTACTGATTTATATAAATTTAATTTGTTCTGAATTGTTATGATAGAGTTTTTGCTTTAAGGAAGCTTATGAAATGGATTCATTCAATCTATAGGTTCACAAAGTAATTAAGCGGAAGTATATTTTTAATTACTACTGCACCAGTCTGTAAATTATATTATGATTCATCTACTATCAATATGAGACGATAATATACAAAAATAGTTCATGATCATGATACTTTTATAATAGATCGTCTTCAAATTCAACCTCAATTTCTTGTAACACTGCTGTCTCTATCTTCGGTATTACCAGACTCACCTCATTTTAAACTATCTACCATCTATGTGTAAAAAAATGGATCACCTTAATGATCAAAACAGATATAAATCTAAAAAAAATGCTATTGTTGACTTCACGTTTGTATTATTACATTCAGGTATGGAAGAACTGAGAAAATAGACTAACTCTATCTATATAAATCTTATCACACGAAGTGGGTAACCAATATGTGAAGCCCCATGTGGAAAATGTAATTCGTTATCTATGTCTTTTATAGCTAAAAACTCTTGAGTAAAAAAAGTTTATAATATATTAAAACTACGCTGTAGAATTGAGTATTTTATAAGCACTCTTCCCACTCCTAGTGACGTTATCCATAATATGCGTAAAAACGCGCCAGCCGTTTCTTCTGATATTGCAAATCATTGACCACGTTTCTGATTTTTACGGTGAGAGTACAAGAAAAATTATTTTGTATCAAATTAGCAGGACAACTTCTGTTTGGTGAAAATTCAAAGTTGTTAGCAGTAGAGTGAAAACTTGTATTGTCATTATAAAGAGTGGCTTGTCTCTACTGGCTAATAACCGTTAACAATCCTACGTTGCTCTTTGTTCCATTTTGGATATTGTTCGATTATCCCACCTTCGGCTCCGATTGATTGAGCATTCTCCAGATTATACCATGGCCTTTCAATAATTCCCCGCAATTCTTCGGTGTTCCAAAAACGAACAACAAATGGCAAATGAATGTCTTGAACTAGGAAATAATACGAATAACTTAAATTTCTATTCTCTTCCCTAATCACATATATCTACGAGTATATGCGGACGGTGAAAAGCTTCCCAATTATGTGATATAATACTCATTGAGGTGCTTTAGAATATGGTATAATAAGTTTTCATCCTAATTTAGAGACAGGATTTATTTTTTCATATCATTTTTAGTCTCTTCTTTCAACGATGCGATACTTCAACCTTTCAACTTTTCTAAATAATAGTTGCGTCGTTCTTCACAAAATAGACGTTTTTGTTTGCGATAACGTCCTCGTCTGATGGAAATTTTTTTTCTGAAACTGCAAAATGAAGGATAGGGAACAAAAAAGTAGCTGGTTGCCAGATCTCGTGAATAGGATTAATGTTCGATCAATACAATACGGCCTATCGAAAAAAAAAACTATCACCTCAATTTTTCCGGCCAATGAAACAGTATATGCCTTTCTCAGAGCAGGTAAACCTTTTGCATCCGCTATCTTTATCGTTTTATCGGTTTTTGTACAGAGACCGTTATCAAAACAGCTACAACAATCTTAATAACAATTTGAAAAACATTCCATAGCTCAGTTCAGCAGAAAATGTGGGACAGAAGTGATATTGGTCCAATTGGTCGAACTTGGTTGACGCGTTCCTGGAATTTGGAGTTTCTCTCTTAATTTCGTTTTACGACTTCAACTTATGACTACTTATGGCAATTTAATTTCTTCTTCACTCTGTATATGGGCATATACTTCGGGAACCTTCCAGCAATTCTCGATATTCATAATACGACATAGAAGGTATTTAATCAGGTATCAATTTCCTTTAATCAACTATTGGAGAGATGGGACAGTTTGAATGATAAATTGGGAGAAAGTAGTGTACAACCCTTAACGATGCCGAGCGAAGTGTACTGAAAGAAAAGAAAAGAAGAGAAGAAAAACAGCAATTTTTTGCGAAACAGAACTTTTCATGTTGTTTTCTCCCGATATGTATATATAATCAATTTTTATCAAGCTGACACCTTAATACGTTGTTTAGAACCTTGTGAAATCCGTAACTGAAATTAATCACGTGATAAAGGCGTTTATTCTACAGCTTTTCAGTTTTTTAGCTCCCAACACTTAAAAGGATTGAAAACTGCAAAGTCGAGAAAATATTCTGATATATTATTCAAAAGAAGTGATCGTGAAAGCTAAATCTACTTAGCTAAATTGAAAATATTGTGATGAGTTGCATAAACTTATACTTCAATCACGTTCTGCAGCTCGGCAGATGAAATTATATAAATTTTTTGTTAAATACATATATGGATTTCTCATCACGGTGTCTCTAGCTTTTCACTTCAATTTTCGGTATTACATCACGTTTTCATTGTATACGACCTATGTGCCTACAAAAATTATATCTTTGATTCGGTTATAACAAATATTCTCTAGAATAGTTCCAAGTTGCATATTTTGAGAAATATCTCATCGCATGATATCCAAAAGATAGGTATCTGAATAATATGTTAATATATAAAGAGAGAAACTCGACTTATAGGCGATTCGGAATTGACCAGGAGCTTAGACAACTTTGAGCATAGAAGGAAGGTCGCCAACATGACTCAGTTTAAGATATTACCACGACAAATGCTCTTCTGATTTGTCCAACATTCATTTCTTTAAAGAAGTGCAAGCCTGTGGTATCATCTACCAAGACACGTCTTTTCCGAGCACTACAATCTACAGAAGTTCAAGATCATTAGCGACAAATATCTTCACTTGGCAGGTATTACTCGAGTTACTCGCATGTGAAAGAGTTTATCCTTTTATGCTTGATTTTTACAAAAAAAATACGTCTATTAGATGTTTACAACGTAGAAGCATTGCAATATAAATTTATTTCTGTTTGCTTTCGTCTAGAGCATATAAATAGTTGAAATTCGAGAGTCAGAGCAGTCAGTCAGGGAGATGCAGTTAACCCGAAAATTGTGCCTCAAAATAATGTAGCTTGATCAACAACATAATATGCCTCTGAAAACACTGCATATTTTTTGGTGTGCTGAACTTACCTGCAGAAAACGACATAGCTGCCCAAACTCGTCCATACTGGACTTCCAAATGAATAATGTGCCTTGGACACGTTGAGTAAGTCAGTATTGATCTTCCAATCATGTCAGAACGATTGAATAAAATTAAAGTGGAACCGTTGTGAGAAACAAGAGCTCGAGTCACCATCTTTAGATATAATATAATATATTAGATAATGTGTTTAAAATATGATTTAGATAGTTATGTGGTTTAAATGAAACAATTAAATAAATTAATGATGAACAAGTAAAAAAGTTTTCGCACTCTCGGCGCGGGAGACTATAGCGCATTTTTTATCATTAGCACATAGTAAATATTATCTAGTAAAAATATTAATATGCAAATTCACGTTAATTCATGTCATTTGATTATTCAAATAAGAAATAAGAATATATTACATAGCTGCTAATCTTTTCTGTACACATTATTGAAGAGAAAATCAATCAAAGATTATTAACTACCTTGACAACCATATACACAACATCTTTAAAAGAGCCAATTAGATGCAAATGAGAACTGAAAGTTCAAATAATACAACAGAGTTGAGTTGGAATTTCTGGAACATACTGAATATACTGTTTACATCACCACTACACCAACACTAACAATTATACTGTCTGACGCTCGTTTCGATAACCAGTTATCGTCTTCAGAGACTGAAGGTAAACTAAAATCTAATAACTTGATTTACCTGTTTCATACTAAAATTTCCCACCAATAAGCCACCTTCCGTGAAAAATTAATTCCAGTCGAAAAACTCCTTGTTTATTCTTTGACTACTAAACTAAAGAATTTGGTGTTTTGTCCCTATTTAAGCTACTCTTACATCTGGCAATTTCAATGCTCTCAAATGCATCCAATAATTTTTTATTGGATACATTTTTCAACAATTTTACATTATTAATATTTATCCAATGATTGTGACTGGCAGCGTGATCGGCAATACCTGATTTTCCGGTCCGTCCATATTTCAAATGAGCTATATGTTCTTTAAACCGGACAATAAGGGATCTCTTAGTATGCCCAATATACTTTCGGTCACAATCACCACAATTTATTTCATATATACCACTCTTTTCCACTCTGCTGAATATTATTTCCAATCCTCTCGTGTAAAGAAGATTGAAAGGTATCAAAGCAGATTTTTCTTGGGTTTGGAAAAAAGTGGTTTCACATAGAGTTTCAAACCTATGACGATTGATTAACCTATTTACAATTCTTCTTTCATAATCGTTGAGTATAGCTACATCCTCAATGAAGGACTTCTCCTTATTGTATTGTATCTCTCGATGGTTAGTGGAAAGTGGATTAACCGATATACCAGAAAATGGATTCTGGCCATTTTATGTTGGAAACAAGGGAAAAAATCAGCGGGGATGTCCCTGCAGTAGCAGTTTTTTTCCTAAATACATCAAATTCTAGCCTATTACTATCCCTAATTACTAAAGTATTTGAAAATGGTAACTGTCCATTATTCTCCTTTCGTAGGTGAACTTTATAGATGGATATTTTGAGTTGAGTTCCAGAATGAATTCGTCTACGTTTGCCTTCTTCGTATTGAATATGGCGAAAATATCATCCACATACCTGCACCATACCATGGGAAAATACTGAAACTCTTGACTTATTTGCTTTTCAAAATGACTCATGAACAGTTCAGCCATGAACGTTGATAGCCAGTTTCCCATTGCTGTTCCTTATCTTACTTGTAAAATTCGTTGATGTACTGGAAATAGTTTTGTTCCATACATATTTCTGTTAACTGTAAATATTCCTCTATAACATCAGCTCCAAAATTATTAGATCTCAGTAAGTTCTCAAGGTACACGAAGGTCTGCGGGATCGGCAGGCTGGGAAATAATGAACTTACATCAAAGCGGATTAAAATTTCCCCATATCCAATCTTTGTAGTCAACTAGATCCGTGATTCCCAAAGTGGTCCAAATAGACCACCATAGGTTCACGGAATACAAGATTGAGATCTACGTTGGGCGTCACAAAAAATGGTGGCCCATAATCGTAAGTGGGGGTCCATGTGAATTTATTTGGTTTCGATAGTGAAGAACCAAAATGTTGCCTCAACTTCTCCTATCAATATTTGCTGATAATATTTTTAGAAACTCAGCGACTGTTGCATATTTCATATTGAGTATAATGCATTGAGTTGCATAAAACTTGCATAAACTTGCATAAAACATAAACTTGCATAAACTTTTCAAAAAAGTAGACTTGGATGTAGTCACAGCACAATCAATTAAAATTTGATTGAAAATTTGTTGAGCTAAATTTATTATTAAATATCTATCAAGCAATCAATTCTACTTTTTTTCGAATGCTGTTAATTCGTCGTTGAAACACAAGTTTTTATAGATAGATCTAGTCATCACTTTTTTTCGAGATTTGGAAGTTAATAGTAGTGCAGATGGTCTATCGTATCCAGCTATATTCTAAAAGTACTTTATGAAACAAAAAAAATTGGATACCAATGAACCAAATAGTGCAACTCTACATTTTGCTGTACTGGTAAATCCTAAATGATAACTTTCCATCCATATCTAGAAGATTCACGTCAAAGAATTTATCCATATGCGACGTATTTCTAGATGATCTTATCCAAAAAGCATTCGAAAATATGATACATATGATAAATGAAATTTCATCCATCGTGTTTTGATTTTCGAAGTTCAAAGTTAGAAAAAGTTATTTCCAGAAACCCATTGATAAATTTTATGGAAAGTAACTATTTAAATGCATTGTTTTGTTCGGAAACCAAGAATATTCCACATAAAAAACTTGAAATAAATCAATTTTGTTGAATATTTTAGTGTATTTTCCACAATCATAATACAAAATCGATGTTAAGAGAGAACTAAAAGTGGGTTGGAATTCTTTGTTAAGTTAATGTACGGCTTTTGTGCGAATTGGGTCTTCCCCGTAGGAATATTCATATCCCTCCGAGGAACAGTGCATCTGTTGTAAAACTTTCAGTCATAATAAAAGTAGGTTGTAGGTTTTTGTTAATTTGTTAACTTTTGCCTGGGGGAAAAATAATATTTTACTCAGGTTTTCTTTATCGATTTGAATATTATTTTGGCTTTATTCATGAATATTTATAAAGGTAAATCTCAAACTTTGACTTCTAACTCTCTATCTTCTGACTAATTATGAGTAAATTATATAAAAACAAAAAAATACAATTTCAACTTTGAAGTTCATCTAAAAATGATGAAACAGTAAGTTATTCATTAAATATAAAACAACGGTCTGCCATTTTTGGAGTTTCCGCTGTCTGTTTCTCACTTGAGAGAATTTAAACATCGTTTAACAAATTGGAAAATAGGGAATCCACTCAATTTTCTTCAAAATAATGTAAGATGCTTAAGTTTCACATTGAAAATATATTAGGATCCCTATCTCTCTTATAGGTTTTTCCAATAACTTTGAATTTGTGTTTTTTCTTTCTTTTTAGGAAATAGACGTTAATCACTAGTGGTCTAGACTGCAAGTGGGATGAGACAGTACTCCATCCAAATCTAACGTGCGTCTTTTAATTCTTTGCATTATTTGCGCACATGCTGCCCACTTTTTTTACACAAAAAAGAGTCACAGAGCGTAATTAGCACCTGTAGTGAGAATTAGATGGAACTTATATCTTTGACCAAGACAAGAATGAACGAACGTTGTAGTCAGCTAATCGGGGCATCAACTAGGAGAAAAGGAGTCAAACTATACGATTGTCTCGCCTAAGAGCGTTCCTAGCATCCGCTGCCCCTAAGTAACTTCATTTTAATAACAACCCTTGTATATTGTGTTAACATTTACCAGTTTATTTATAATGTTATAGTTATAGATTAGTTATAATGATCACTTTAGCAGCTTTACTATCAACAAATTTCATAAGTTCGTAATGTATAAACATTTCAATATAATTCAAGTCCATTCATACAGTCTGTTAACCTTAAATAAAATGAAGTAAGACATGATTATCCATCAGTTGTCTATAGCGATCAAAATAAAGAGGCTGATGAGTTTCGAATGCATCACCAATGCAGATATCATGATTAATTACATCATAGTAATACCACAATTTGTGATAATTTCAAGTTTAATCTTACTGCTCTCGACCACACCATATACTTAATTTTTCATCATGAGTATCTACTTTTTAAATCACCCAATTCATTTATTTTGTTCTTTTTAGTTTAATTAGAATAAAACTGTTCTTTATTTTTTATTCGAGAAAAATTCGAAAATTTTCATGGGATTCCATACACCAAATATAGCCGTTTCCACGAATTAATGAGCCGTTTTCCCGCCAAACTTAACCCGCGATGGAAAATTGAAGAAATTCATTCATTCGGATTTTCCAAAACCATTTGTATATCATAAATTTTAGAACAGAAGTCCAAAATGTCTTAAAACAAAAAAACCAAAAGTTTTGATCCAATATTATAGTATTTTCTTGCGTGTATATCATTTTTCATTTTATTTAGCAGTAGAAACACTGTCTCGTGATATATTTTCAGTACATAGAACAGCATAATACCGTCCTATGACTATGGAGGGTAGAGATGACAAGATCTTTTTCTGTGTGCGAAAAGTGTAAGTACTATGACTATTGCGAAACTCTATTAAACTTTGGAAATTTGTTTACAAGGTGAAGGTGGCAATTTCAACGCTTATAAGTTTAGGAAATAGAAAAACCACGTTTTTGGGTTTGCTTTGATAATTTACGTTCCACTACTTTATTTACGTTTTCTATACTTTCTTACAGTACTTTAATAAATGCGTTTCTTTTTCCGATCCTCCCCAAATGTGAGCGCTATTACCCTCGGTACTTATTATCGAACAACTAGCGACAGGCTCCAGCGTGAGCGCGTAGTTCATTCAGCAACGAGATGTTGAGGGTTTCCGGCGTTTATGATGAAACAGCACATTTAAGACGTAGATACAATATTTTTTCTCATGTTTCACTAATATAATTACAATTTTCAATGATGACGATTATGGTATATACGATGTTAATGGTATCTAAAAAACCTAAACAACTATAAAACCCATACATCTATAAATTTGCTTCAAATGTCTGCCTGACTTCTGTTTTTATTTTTTATTATTTTAATGAAAGGAAATCTTGCTCTCACAAATATGTCGCCCGTAGATAGTTCTACATACGCAAACTACTTCACTTTAATGTAGCATTCAGAAGGATTATTCCAGATGCCGAATATGAATGCTCAATTGGCAAAATTTTTTTAGAACTGCTTAGTGTGCAGACATTTCCAGGTCTCCAACTTAATCTCAGATTCTGTAGGTGAATGAATCACCACAAATACGAGGATTGTTTAAGAAGATTCTCACTAAAATTTTCCAGGCCTTGTTGACGCGGCTTAAGCAAAATATTTTGGATTTTTTTGGTCGCAGCTTCAGATAAAATAACACACAGCTTGTCGATACCTCGTTTAAATTAGGGATCTATTTTAACAGCTACTATTAGAACAAATTAAAAGTAACTTAACAGAACATGTTTCTTCTCTACTTTCATCTTCGTAATCCAAAGAAACAAGAACACAAATTTTGTAAACTAAATTTGTTATTTATGAAGTTACAAGTCTTGTTATTAAAACTATAAGTTTCCTTTTGAACTTTCTGTTTCATATCTCCAATTTCCCAGCTTCTAAATACTTAAATTTTGTTGTGTACCGTTTAAACCACAACTCAAAATGAGCAGCGTTCTTGAAAATATGAGATTTAGGAAGCACTTTAAATGAATTACAAGTTCCGTTAATACCTCGACTCAATTACATTATGCAAAATTCAACGATTGAAAAGCAAATCCAATTTAGAAAGGAAATGTCTCAACTGCGACTTTTAATACAGCTAGTTTTCAAATAAATGGATTTAAGAGAGTCTTTTATAAACTTGTACCAATTGAAGTTTTTGAGAAAGTAAATGTATATACATCAGATTCAAATAATTGGAGTTCCTGGTGAAGCATTGTACCTAGTCGATAAACTGACTTTTTCAACACTAAAATTTAGTCCCACTAAATTGAACCAAATCATCGAAATTAGTTAGTGTAATGTTTTGGTTATTTGCTTACACTATTACTATCGATGGGGTGAATTAATGAACACCGTCTTTTACGTTCTTCATTTATTTAAACACATTACACCACACTTAACTGGCTCATAATTATTAACTTATCACTAACAGTTCACTATGACTATATATTACAATCTAACTAACTGCGCTAAACAGACTTGTTTATATATCCAAATGAAGTTAGCAGAAGTTCTAGTTCTAGAAAATAAATAGGAAAAAACACCTTCCCAGAAATTTATTCAAAAGAAACAGTGTAAACAAACGGCCTGCTATGGGGAAAACTTTTTCTAAATTTCTAAAAAATACTAATTCAATCATACAGTGCCTATAAAATAACTCATAGATTCATTACTATATGAATAAAAAATAATATTAGAGTTTCAGGATACAGATCCATTTTTGATTTCGATTTACCGTGATTCCATAATCGTACATGCTGCTCCAAATTGATACAGATAGTACAGGATTCCACTGCTTGATCCTGCAGGTGTCTGTTTTTTTGATGAAATTAATTTTAAAGGAATCTTGAGGATGTATGGAATGGATTAAGGATAGGTTGCCTTGTAAAAGTTAGTCGCAATTACCTATAATTCATTTTAATGTAATTAATATACTAATATAACTTGTACCTATATTTTTTTCAGTCAATTTCACATTATTTGAAATACAATGATGTAACAAATTAAAATAAAAATGGTTGCCAACGCTCGGGCGGCCGCAGCGTTAGGGTTGCCAGGTGTAAACAAGTATATTTCTGTTAATTAATCGCACTCATCTAATTTTTTAATTTTGCTACAAAATTGAAGTTCTATATACATTGAACACAAAAATCCATGGTGGCGAGTTTTATTTATTAATCATAATTTTTAAGCATAATGACAATTTTCATCGCTAGAGGAAAAACCGATTTTTTATTTAAAATGTTGTCTACAGGATGTTTAGAGAAGATTTTACTTCCTTTTATTTTGTTAAGAACTAAATATGGTTTTAATATTAATTTTAATAACACATTATTTATATGCACTTAACAATGAAAAAAGTACATAGATATTTCTATAATTTCTTATTATTTTTACGATGTATCGGACGTTCAAGAATAACTAGCTTAAGATTATGGACTTTATTTTTTCCCAAAAGCTTTATCGTGCAATCAATTTAAATCTCAAATGAACCTTATTATTTGATTATTCAATTAGCATGGCTACAAGTCAACGACTTTTTGAAAAGCACAAATATAAACATTAAACAATGTGTAATAAATTCATAATGAAATGTTCACCTTTTGTAAACGAGACAAAGTGGAGTGTTCACCTTTTAAAAGCTGAGAAATTCCTATATTATCCATAAACATAAGTGTCTTAGCTGCCATACTATGTCCTTATTTCCTTATTCATTGCATGTAACAATGCGTTCATCTTACCTGGAGCAAGAGTCGTTCACAAAATTCATGGCAACTTCTGTTTGCTGCCATTGTCCCACTGGCAACCATGGATATTCGTGTTCAATATATATATATATATATATATATATATATATATATATATATATATATATATATATATATATATTATATAAATTCAATTTTAACAGTTAACTAACAGAAATATACCTGTTTACACCTTCCAACCCTAACGCTGCGGCTGACTGAAAGCTGGCAACCGTTTTTATTTTAATTTGTTACATCATTTTGTTTCAATCTTTCAAATTCTGTGAAATTAACTGAGAAAACATATAACTGTAAGTTATATTAGTATATTAATGAATTAAAATCAATTACAGATAATTGCGGCTAATTTTCAGAAGACAAACTATCCTTAATCCATTCTTAAGATTTCTTTAAAATTCAGTTCATCGTAAAAACAGATACCAGGATCCAGCGGTGGGATATCAGACAAAGAGTGGGGAAAAATACAAGAGTTTGTCTTCACTTACAAAACAATAAATAAAAAAATTACCAATAAACAATTGAAATTACACATTGTTTCACACTAGATTGTAAACTATCCCCGTGTCGAAAAATATCATTCTTCAATCTAGATGGTTAATTTGGGGAGCTTAAGTAGGCTAGTTACAATTTCTTTATCGATAATGTAAGATCAGCTCACTTGAAAAAAAAAATTTCTTCAATAATCATATGCCATTAGCCGAAACTGGAAGGGTTAAAATATTGATGTTCAATAAGAATGAATTGCGCCCTTTTTGTGATTTTTTCTCAAAATTGCATGTGAGTGAGGTATAACGAAAGTGATGAAACTAGATAACAGGATAATATTGTCTCCATCAAAAGTGTGAAGATTATGGAAGGATTTTATCATGAAAAATTCTAAATAAAGTGGAATACCATTCTGACCATGTAGGACTCAACCATGAAACTAGAATAAAAATATCATTCGACTGATGAAAAGTTGCACTTGATGCACGAATACCATACGCAAAGACAGCAATAGGCCGATATTTTGAGAAATAATATCAATGATTCATATTTCGTCTCATAAATATTAAGCTAAAGCTTCTTATGTAGATTTCTGATAAAATATATTGATTCCTAATTTGATTTAATTTTCATTTATCTGTTACGAATTTTTGTAATAAGCGTAAGAAATTAAAAGAATAGTGATGACATCATTACACAAAGTACATGACCGTTTGACGCCAAAGCTAAGGTATCGGATTGCATTGAGCGAATTTTGGTTTTCTTAACGAAAAATTCGTTTTTAAAAAATATATTTATTCTAGCAATTACAAGTTTATTGTTAGAGATCTGAACAGAGAATGAATTAAATTAAATGATATTACAAGAAAGTAAGATTTATCTACATATGTTGTTAAATAACAATTTCTCAGAAAGTATAGTGTTTCTGTTGCGCTTTTAAGTTTCCTTGATAAGCGGCGTATGTAACTCCTCCCTCCTTAAGTCTCGAAAAGTATGGATTGACTTTTCGATTTTTGGGCCCTTTCCAGGTTATCTTGACTTTTTTCTTTTGTGTGTTTTCTGCATACTAAAATTTTTGATTTGAATTTGAACAAAATACCTGCTATTAAAATAATGAATATTATCGCTAAAAGGCTTTCGATTATTGTTACATGACTCTGTGTATTGGAAATTTCTTGGATCGGCTTCAATTTTCTTGACAATTCGTTGATTTGGAAAAGATCATCGAGATTGAGATTTGTTATGTTATATTTTTCGTAGTGTTTTGAAGTTGATAATTTGTTTGTTTCCAATTTAGGGAGGACAAATGGTTTACCGTAACTGATTTCGTCGTCATTGATGTATCGTTGATTATTGATCCATAGTTCACAGTTTTTTGGGATTTTGACAAGTGATGGTTCTTCTATTTCGAGGTATCGATCGGATTGACATTTTGAAAGTATTTTTTCTTGTTGAATCGGCATTATCAGGACTTCTTTTGCTGTAACTTGTTGAATGATTGTTTCTTCGATATTGACTTCTAGAATTTGGCAATCATCAAGAGTGTTCCCTTCAAGTAGACTAAGGGTGCAATTATCCATTTGGCCAAAATTTTGACGGCATAGTAGGTACCTTCGAGTGGTGGACATTCTTCTTTTTCTGATTGGGTTTTTTTTGCGTTCGTGCCAGGTAAGGGAATTTAGGAGTGTACATTTTATATTTTGGATTATGGGAAAAAGGTGGTAAAATTCAAATGTTTCGGAGATGAGTATAGGTACGTGGATAGCAAAGACTAATTTCGAATTAATGATTGATACTTGACTTCCAAGAAATTGATAATATGTTAAAATGTTAGAAAATTTAGGAATCTGTTTTTCTGAATATAGTTTTCCTAAATGTTGAATTATGTCCAGTATCTCGTAACTAGAAATTATAGACGTATGTACAGAATTAAGTTTCGAAAATACAACTGCGTTCTCAATATTATCTATAAACGTTATTGTTGACTGACAGTTTAAATTAATCTGATACAACATACCTTGAAACGTTAGATAACTTTCTAGTGCTTCAATTTTGTTATATACAGAGGCTGAAAATAGTTGTAACCCATTATTAAAGTTTGCTTGATTTTTATTTAAAATAGTAATTGACTTATTGTAATGATCAATGAGTTTCTTATAGAGAGAAATTTGAAAGATAGTTTCATGGATAATGTTCTTTTGATTTTGTTGTTTATTTTACCAACGCCATTTAGCAAGCCTCTTCGATTTCTGATTTGCGGATTCAAATTTTCGAATTTTTTCTGTACAGTGTTGATCAAATACTCGGTTCTTATTAACATGTTCTGTGCTAAAGCGTGATAGGATATAGTGTTTGTAGTGGTTACAGTTGTAATACTATTTTTTATAAAATTGAAATGCGTAACTAGACTATCTATTTGCTTAATAAGTTGGCTTAAATCTAAATAATGTAAAAACGTATGTTTACTATATACTAATCTAGCGTTTCCTAATTGGATAGGAAGAAGGAAGTTTTGAATTTTCGTAACCTGTATGTCTTCTACACTACAGGTCGCTTGAAATACGCGAAGAATCAGGCAAAGCATCAGGATTCGCGTGCTCTTCGACATCCTGTAACAATTTCCGAACATTACTTCTTGGTTTTCGGACAATACTTTTATAATACGTACCATTATCGGTTTTAAGCAGAATACCTTTATCTCTGATTATTTTAGTTTGTTTAAATTTAGGGAGTTTTTTCTATTTAATTTCTCTATAACCTTTTGTTTAGTTTGTTCGTTTTGTTGTTTAATTTTTTCATATAAGCGTTTACTGGTTTCTTTGTGATTTTGAACGTATTGAAATATAACTAAATGATCATTCAGGTCAAACGGGTCAGGATTGTTTTTATGTCCTTTTATAATTTCGAAAGGCGTGAATTTTGTTACTGTATGAACTGAATTGTTATAACTAAGAATCGCGTGTTTCATTATTTGATCCGGTGTCAAATTTTTATTATCTTCCTGTATACATCGATAATGTTCTAAAATACTTGAATGAAATCGTTCAACTGGCGAGTTGGAATTGCTATTTTTCGCTGTAGTATGATGCAATTCTATATGGTGAAGTTTGCAAAAGTCTTCTAAATCAAAATTCTTAAATTCAGAACCACTATCTGTTGTTATCTTTTGAGGTAGTCCATGGTGAGTTATGAAATTTAGTAAAGAGTCTACTGTGGAAAATCCTGTAACACTTACTATGGGGTAAGCTTGTCCGTAACGCGAAAAAGAATCAATTACTGTTAAATAAATTTTATTTGCAATTTTAAAAACATCCATATGTACATGCTCAAAAGGCTTAGACGCTGTGGGTGTTAGGCTAAATTTGACTACAGGGGGATTCTTATCATATTTATTTTTCAAGCATGTATCGCAATTATTGATAAAGTTTTCTACATCTTGGATCATTTTCGGCCAGTAGTATCTACAACTAAGAGATGTTTTAACTTCGTTTATGCCCCTATGACCTGATTTATATATATGATGATATTCAATTTTTTGTAATTGCTCTTCTTTTGTTTCAATATCTGTTACTGATTTGGTACACATTGTAAATTTAAATGCAGAATTCTTAAACATATTCTGTGCAGTTACAATAAATATTCTCGATAAGGGTTCGTTCTGGAAATAAAGTGCATAATTTTTCCTGGGGTCAATATATTCTTTAATGAAGTTTATTATATTATTTTCGATGTCAATTACCGGTAATGTAACGTATAGACGAATATTTTTGAATACTTTCTCTCTTCTAACGTTAAAGGTATTTATTTGACCATTAGTAAGATATATTTGATTTTTATACATATTTAATGGTTTTTCGGTAATTGGAATTGATAGAATAGGATTTTCAACAGATGTATGTACTGTTTCAATGTCTTCGTTATTATTAGGATTTGGTTCTTCCGTTATAGGTAATATTGGTAAATTATTGTTTGCGAGATTTTCTATGTTTGAATCGTTTTGGTTAAATTTATTTAAATCTAATATATTTGTAAGATCTAAATTATCTAAATTCGGGAGAGTACTGGAATTAATTCTTTCAAATTCTTCATTCATTATTTCATCGATGTCACTTAAATTGACATCCATTGATGCAGTTTCTAATGCATTTATATCGGGATATCGAGATATTGCATCAGCTGCTTTGTTACTTTTACCTTTCAAATATTTTATATCGTACTCAAATTCCTCAAGTTTAAGGCGCCAGCGTACAAGACGTGAATTGGGCTCTTTTAATGACATGAGCCATTGCAATGGTTTATGATCTGAAAAAATTGTGAATTTTTGACCAAATAAATACGGTCGAAAATATTTACACGATCAGACTATCGAAAGTAACTCTTTCTCGATTGTAGAATAATTTATTTCTGCGGAATTAAGTGTTCTACTAGCATAACAAATAGGATGATTATTTTGAGATAGAATAGCACCTATGGCATATTTAGAAGTGTCAGTAGTTAATTCGAAAGGTTTACTGAAATCGGGATACGCAAGTACTGGTTCTGAAATTAAAATATTTTTACAAGTATTGAAGCAATTAATAAATTCTTCTGTGTGTTTAATTATGTGGTCCTTCTTCAGACATATCGTCATCGGTTTCGTAATTTGAGCAAAGTTTTTTATAAACTTTCTATAGTAACCTACTAGTCCTAAAAAGGATTTAATATCTTTAGCGGTTTTTGGGATAGGGAAATTTTGAATTGCTTTGATTTTATTCGGATTAGGTTTTATCCCTTGAGGAGTAACAACGTGACCTAGATATTCTACTTCCTTGCGAAGAAACTCGCACTTGTCTAGTTGTATCTTAAGCTCTGCGTGGCGTAGTTTTGAAAATACTAATTTCAGATTTTGGATGTGCTCTTGAAGGCTAGTACTGAATATGATAATGTCATCCATGTATACCATGCATATTTTGTTTTGGATGTCTTTAAGGACTTCATTTAAAGCTCTTTGAAATGTAGAAGGGTACTCGTAATGTCCTCCATCTACGTTGAAAGCCGTTTTTTCTATAGAACATTCGCTCATTTGTATTTGATGGAAGCCGCTTGCCAGGTCGAGGGTAGTAAAATACTGGGCTCGACATAATTTATCCAATATATCGGATATATTGGAAAGCGGGTACCTCTTTTTAACAATTCATATCGGGGAGCTCCAGCGGGAACAGGAGGGTCCAATTATGTTTTTATCTAACATCTCTTGAATTTGTCTCCTAATTTCCTCTCTGTGGACGTAGGGATATCTATAAGATTTAGTGTGAACCGGTACCTCGTCTTTGGTTCTTATAATATGTTTAACATTTGAAGTGAAAGTCAATTTATCCCCTGGTTTTAAAAATAAATCAGAATATTCTTTACACAATGAAATAATTTTTTGTTTTTCTTCTTTATTCATGTGATTTATACGAATTAATTCGGTAATATTGTCATTAGGTTTTATGAAATTATTTTCATCAAAATCATTAGCAAAGCTTTCAAATTTAAAGAGTTCATATTGTGAATATTTAAATGGAGTAACTTGAATTGGTTCTCGTAATGTTATCGTTATCGAATTATTTGTGTGATTTTGGATTTCTATTGGTGCGAAACCGTTTCTCGCTGTTGATAAAATTTGTGGATTTATTATATTTTCTATTTTTTGAGCGTCTACAATAAAATCCCCATTATCTATATCTACGGGTAATTTCTTTATCGTTTTTTCTCCGGGGTCTATTGAAAAAGAAAACTCAATATCGTTTACTTTTCTATACTTAAAAGGTAATCTTAAGTGAGGTCCTAATAGTTCTCGATTAGTTAGATCAATATTTATATTCATACCTATTAAATCTTTAATACCGAGAATTCCATCAAAATAATTGTGAAAATCATATAGTATAAAATCGATTTGATAGTTTCTATTCTTTAGTTCAGGAAATGCAGGAATAAGCGCTCGATACCTAACGTTTTTACTTCCAAGACTAGTAGATATAGTATCAGAATGATAAATTGTATCTGGAAAGTATTTTTCGGCCATAGAAGGTCTTATTATTGATTTAGAGCTACCAGTATTTGGTTAGGTTTGAATACATTTTTGGGAGGGCCGAATACTTGTCGATTAGTAAAATATCTTTTATTTTGTGGTATGGATTGAATAGGTATCGGCTGATTTGGCCAACTTTCTCTATTTTGTACGAAATTTGGTTGGTAGTTTTGTCGATTGCTATAAGAATTCGGGTAATTGTTAACAGGTCTGTTATTTGGTACAAAATTTTGATACGTATTAGGATTTTCATAAAAATTTGAAATGGCTCTTTGAGAATTTTGGCTACGCGCTTGCTGTCTATTACCATTATTAGGTGTATTTTGTTGATTATTTTTATCGCTTAAAGAACCGTACAGTCTTTCAAAATTTTCGAATTCTAAAGAGTGTGGTTTTCGTAAATGCATACTATTTTTCAGAGTACCCTGCAATAAACCTATTTAAAGCGGTTTTATCGTATTGATTTATTTGACAATTTCTTTCTTCAGCACTTATATTGGGGTCATTGCTAATTCTTTGAATTACACAACTACGAATTGATTGAAATCTACTTCCAAAATCAATAAGATGCTCGTTTTTTAATGGTTTGGCTCTGATCAACTCTTGCACAAGACAATTTAAATCACTTCTATCAGCAAAACACTGTAATAAGGCCGTTTTTAATTTTGGCCAAGTATTTAATTCAACTCTGTTACCGACCATGAAGGCTGCTCTACCTTCTAATTTCTCTTGAATACATTCTATAATGTGTAAATTTAATCCTGCTTCATTATAAATTCTATATGACTCTATTAAATGCTCACACCTTGTGATGAATTCATTCAAATATTCACTGTCACCGTTAAAAGGTTTAATATTTGATAAATTGGATTTGAAAAGATCCCAATTCATTGCAGGAGGAGCCATTTTGTTAGTACCAGTTTGTTCTACGTTATTTTCGACTAAAGAAATATTATTGAACAATTGAACTATGTTATCGAGATTACTAGAGTTTAATTCACTCATAAATTGATAATTTCTTTTTTTATTAATTATATACGTTTTTGAAACTTTAAAACTTTATAATCAATACTATCTTTCCGAAATCCAAAAAAAAAGGTAGGAAAGGCAAGAAGAGGACAATAAGTCACTTACGTTTCTGAAGAACAGGCTTTTAAAATCTTCTCCCTCGATGATTCCCTGTTGCCTCCAATGTTCACCACTAAAGGGCTATTGCACGATAATTGCTAATCTAATATTGTTCGTTGGATTCGCACTTAAAACGTTGAAACTTTAAAGCCGTGAAGTCACTAAATTATTTCGCACGATCCGACATTTTGTTACGCACTGTATGCCCGTAAACGTTTTAGTGATTTTTGATTTCCACGACTTGCGCGATCCTACTGACTGCGCCAATTTTGGTTTTCTTAACGAAAAATTCGTTTTTAAAAAATATATTTATTCTGGCAACTACAAGTTTATTGTTAGAGATCTGAACAGAGAATGAATTATATTAAATGATATTACAAGAAAGTAAGATTTATCTACATATGTTGTTAAATAACAATTTCTCAGAAAGTATAGTGTTTCTGCTGCGCTTTTAAGTTTCCTTGATAAGCGGCGTATGTAACTAGCGCCAGTTTTTTTATAGTGGTGTGCTCCACTCGCTTTGGGCAGCTTCAGTGGAGAAAATAAAATATTCCAGGGGTTAATATGGTAATGACAAATAAGCTGAAGCCAGGGCATTTGCTGCTAGTGTTACATACGAAGCTTTTGATGGTTGAACACATTGCCCTTTATTTAAATCTGCTCCGGTCTTGTCTTCGCAGTAGACCTCGTGGAGTACGGGCTGCTGGTTTTTCGAGAACTTCCTTTTCTCTTCCAAATATTAAGGCTGCTACCAGTATTTCCCTTTTACCAATCCTCTGGACTGCGCGGATTTTTATTGCGAATATTGTTACTTACAAACAATGATATTCCTTGATTGGCTTCTTGATACGATGAGGACAGCAACGACTTCCCTGAACGACTCGGTATTATTTCTTTTATTGCTGCAAGCGTTAACCTTTCCCTAACGGTGCGAAAGGTGGGGTCTTCTTAGCTACGGTTCCTTGAGTATTGGAGTGCTGGGGAGAGTACAACCCTTGTATTATTATATAAATTATAAATATTTTATAAAGTATTATATAAATTTATACGTACATTTGTCATATCCTGCTTTTACATTTTAGATAAATAGTAACTTAGTTAGAGTTATTATTCCCATAAACCGTATAATAAAAACAAAATTCGACCTAAAAATTTAGGGGATTTATTGAGGAGGCACTATAATTCATAGACATTAGTGCGTGAAGTTACTAAAACTTGATAATAGTTACTTCTCCAATGGTTACGATTCTGGACACTGGCGCTTCAATTGAGTTCTAGCTCTTCAATATTTTCCAGTATCCAACCATTTTTCTTCGGTCTTCCTCTTCTTCTTCTCCCTTCTTCTCTTTATACATATACATTTTCCGACATCCCTTCAACATATCCCAGTAATGCTTTGAGTTTCTATAAAACTTGTTATTGATAGGTATTCATGAAGATTCGCTGTTTTTTTATTTTGTTTTATTCTGTTCTTGGTTTTTATTTGTCAGTGATTTCAATTTTTGTCCTTTCCTGCTTTAATATCTATGTATTCTCTACTACCAACCATATCCTAGCTTGCACCATATAATTTGTTCTTTCTTCTACTATAATTCAGAGTTTCTGCTAGTTTACAGAATGTTCTCCATTTTTTCCTACGTACTAGTTATCAAACTAAACCATCTGCTTATGCAATTATTTGCAACTTATCGAGATAAATAAGTCTTATTTATTATATTTGGCTATCCCGTACACTTTTACAACGCTAGATTAAAAGCCGCTGTCGATACAAGATCTGTTCTAATCCCTGAATCCGAAATTTTTCTAATACGGTTCCGTTGCTGTTAGTTGTCTAATGGTCTATACATCTTGAAAAAATATAATTAATTTATTTGCAGAAAAACTTCCAACAATTATCAACACTTGTTTATATTTAATGAATTATATCATTATTAAATGATACAATTGTACGAGGAACGTATTTGGAACGTAATTTACTCACACCCGTTGAAAATAATTGAATAGAACAAATGGGCTGATTAAATCTTTTGAAAGTTCGTAACCGGTCGATGACAACTATTGTGTAGAATTTAAATCATTAGAATTTCATTTAGTCAACTATTTCCACATTTTTATTTTTGAATAAAACGTATAATATTCCACGTTAGGCTGTGCTCAATGCTCCCAGGCTAAATGTTTTATTTATCTGCCTGGATGATGTTTTTGATGGAAATCAAATTAAGCCTTAATTGTTCAGTTTAACAACACGTAAATGTGAAATTGGGAACAATTACAAGTTAAACGAAATTTTTTTAAAGACTAAAATGATTCCGTCCGACTACTGTATAGTGTATATTGAAAAATGTATTAACAATAAAGAACATAATGGATATAATTAATTATCATATCACAACGTTTGATTCTTAGGATTGTGACAGATGCTTTGGGTTGGAATTTCTGGAATCGTTGGCGATATTCATACTGAATACATTGTTCACACCACCATTACACCAACACTCACGATTACACTGCCTAACGCGTGTTTCGATAACCTAGTTATCGTCTTCAGAGACTGGAGTGAGTTAGTTCACCTCCAGTCGATAACTTGGTTAACAAAACGCGCGTCAGAATCTGTAATCGTGAGTGTTAGTGTAGTGGTGGTGTAAATAGTATATTCAGTACAAAACATTTTAAACGAGAGATTTTAGCTACCCCGTTCACATTGCACGATTCTTTTATAGAAATTTTTTCCAAATTTGTCATATCGTTCTCTATCCTACCCTCCAAATCCTATTCTGTCCTTCAATTAATTTTGCAACTTTATTACTATTATCATATTTCTTTAATAATGTCTTCTTCTCATCATTTCTTCAGCTCAACTGAAATCTTAGGATTCTATATAACTTATTATGTTTTCTTGTCATATCTCCCATTCTATTCCTACGTTTTTATTGATCTATTCTGTGCTTGTAATGTATCATTATTATTTTCACCATATTTATTTGGACAATTCTAGTTCTTCTATTTTGTCTATTACACCTTATATTCTCCCAGATTCCTATTTTTTGTCTTGTATATTATCTTCTTTGTTTAGTTTCATTGCATTGCTTTGAGAGCAAAAATAGGGGTAGGCTAAAAAACAATTGTTTTTTAATTTTTAAAATTTTTGAAATAATATACATAGAATTCCAATTTTAAAATTTTGCTTTAACATTATTATATATCATAATAAAATTTAGTTATTTCAATAATGAGACGCAGCAGAACAGATCTATACAAATGAACCACATTTTTACGACAAACTGCAGTTCACCCAAAAAAAGTTGTTGAATATATACCTTGATTTATAGCATCTCAATCTCGTGCTCTCTTTATAGGCTCTCAAATTTATGGTGAAAGACATTCAGAATAAAGGAAATAGATTATGCAGTACACATAAACAATACGACATCTGATTCGTCGGTCGTCCGCAATAAACGCCTCTCTCGGAAATGTAATATTGAAGAGGTTTTCGACTAGAATAAACATTTATAAGTATTAAAGTTGCCCGAAACGTTCCAGAGATTGTTCGATATGTTTGTAGGTAACGATGGCACATATGCAAATAAAATGCAAAGCTCTGTGACTAACTGTTGAATCGTTTTTGTTGTTTCACATTTACCGCAATGCAGGAAAATCTGTGTATAATAGAAGCAACAAAGCTAATGTACGTCCGTTTTATATTCCGAAGATAGACTTCCAACATTTCCAGACGTTTTCGTATATTTCGCAAATAAAATCGATAATTTATTTAAATTATTCTAGATTTAGGCAGATCCACTGAAATAGGGAGGAATTTCTATATAGGGTTGGTTACAAAACTTTAAAAACACTCTGAAGCCACAGATTTTACATTATCTGTGACAAAAAAAAAACAAATAATCCTGCATTCTGCAACAGAATCTGGTACATCCTTCTCTCTCGTGGCTATAAGTACACTAAAAAGCGAAGTTATGCAGTCCCGGATGTTTTCTACGTATTATTAACATCCAGTGCAGTCACTTTTAAGATACTAAATTTTTCGCGCCTATATTCAAAAATTCTGGTTTATATTTGAACTACCCTCGTAATAGTGGAAACAGTATAATCAAATATTTTTGGTGTATGGAAACATTCGTATACAAGTTATAGATGTGGGAAAGATCGCAATGTGATGAAAATGATTTTATCATTTTAAATTTCCACTTTAAAAATTTGAAGAGCTGAAAAGATAGAACGAGTAAATGGAAATGGATACAATAATAATACTATTAATCAAATAACAAACTAGATAAAGAGGAAATCAAATATATATGACAAAAAATGTGTTTTTTTACTGTTAAACATGGTATTTACTGATAAATTCTTTTTCCTCCACTATTAAGAAGATGAATTCCAATATCCACTAATGATTTTATCAACTATGTTCAAAAGACTGTATATAACTAGATTTTGAATATCAATCTTAAAAAAGATGAAATGCAACGATATCATTTCCGCTCGAATCTCAACAGTTATCTGTTGTGGCTTTGACGTAGTTTATTATTTCCGAAAATGGGAAAGTATTCACTTCATATGATATAAAAGAGATTTACTACCGTATTCCTGTTTCATGTTACACAAACAGAAATTTCGGATTTTATTGAGCATATAGTACATAGCAGAAAATAGAAAAAACATATACGGCGGCAGGGATTTCTTCGAAGCATACAAGAATTTCAATGTTGGCTTCTTTGAGAAATGGCAATGTAAAAAGAAAGAATATGATCTTGAAATCTCTAGATATTACGATGGAATTAAAGTGAATCAGAGTTGAATTTGTCTGTGTACAAGGTGTTTCAAAACAAAATTTCTCTATTTATTGCTTATTGCGTGAACGCAGTTATTCGGTGAGTCAGGAATGTCAATCGGTTGCCTAGCTCTTGAAGTTTAGTCGATGGAGCGTTTCTTGGGGGCGTATTAAGCGTTGTGCGTGCAGTAATTCGGTGACTGTAGCATGTAGAAAATTCTGCAATATTCGTCACTTAAACGATACGCTAGGAGCATGAATGGAAAATGAATCAAGAGGTTCGAAGAAACCGAATCAACACTGAATGAACCAAAATCCAAGGTATTCTAGAACGGTCGAAACATAAACATTGTTACTCGGTCTGTTCGCGACGAACCTGATTCATCTATTTGGTAGCGTGCCGTTGCTTTGAATCTACATATATCATTACATTACATCTTGTTTTCGGATAAAGCTAATTTTGATCCTGATGGCCATGACAACAAGCAAAATTGTCGCTATTTGAGTGCAACCAATTCAAAACACAAATATCAGAAACTGCTGCATTAGTCTAAAGTGACCGTATGGACTGAGATGTCAGCTCGAAAAATTGTAGGCTCTTACTTTTTTGCAGATTAAAGGGAACGCACTGTTATAGTGCATTCAGAACGTTATGTGCAGATGTTAGACGACCTCTCCATGCCTGATCTGCATAACTTTAATGATTATAACTGAGTTCCAGAAGATGATGCCCTGTTCAGCAATGTCTGTTTTTACTTAAGGCAGGGAGCTAACCTAACCCAAGAACCCTCCTTTACCCGGGCTTGGGACCGGCAACATGCTCTTCTCAGCTACTTAATCCACCGATAGGGCATGCAGGCGAAGCTAGAAACGGCGAAAACCAAAAGAATGATGGAAACATCAGAGATGAAAGTGCTACGCACGATAGCCGGAAAAACACTACTGGACAGAGAAAGAAGTGAGAACATCAGAAGATTGTGCGATAACAACAGACTGGACAAGATAGCGCGCGATAAATCCCCATTGAGCCGAACGAATATCGGCCGACCCAGAAAAAGGTGGAGCGACAACCTTGAGCAGGATAGGAGACAAGGATGTCGAAGATCAAACAGGCGACTACGCTCAATACACGAAAGAAGAAGAAGAAATTTCCAAGCAATGTATTTTAATTGTGTAACAAACATTTTTTCACCCATTTTTTAAATGTGAAATTTCTTTTAAGAAACTTACGAAACCATCTACTATTTTTTCTGTGTACCATTATTATTTTCATGAATTCAATTAACATCTACTTTACATCAATTTCTAAAAAGGCCCCATATTCATAATAATTTCATTATTCGATTGATTAGGAAACAAACAATATATATATATATATATATATATATATATATATATATATATATATATATATATATATATGCTATGAAAAAAACAGATTATGTTCAAATTTCTATTCGCGTTGGATTATCAATTTACTATTCAGTAAAGTGCTGTTAAGCTATTATAAAATCTAATAAAATTATGAAGACCTCTTCAACTTCTAATCTTCATTCTCATTTTTGAACGAATCCTAACGTACTTGTATTATCTGATTTTACTTGTCGAAGTTGTTGTAAGTTAATTTTGCAAACGTTGTATTCATTTTACCCAAAAACCATATTCTAACGAGAATACGTGTTGACATAGCTTCTTCTGACTCCCTTTCCTTGTTCCTCTTCCTTTCCGTCTTTTCGCATTTAAGTTCAATTCTAAACAAGGAACATCTTACAGGGTGAAACTTTGAGAAACTTATATTTGAAATATGATAATAAAGTTTTACCTTCACTCCATACGCCTCTTTTGTAATGAATACAATTCAGCAATATGTAAAATTCTAACATAATTACGTTGGTATCCTGAAAACTTAACGATCTCAACCTGGATGCCAGCAATTATCAAACAAGTTGGCAAATATATTTGGGAAAAAGTTGAGAGATTTTTAGTGAAGTTTTAGACATTTATGACTCTTAGTATCTGCTTAACAATTATATAAATGAGTCTTTTAAAGGTATCGAGTTGTTATTAAATATCAGTTTCTGAAATACAATACGCCTATCCATATAGAAGAATGGTTAAACGCCGTGCACCAAAATTTACAACAGTGAAATTTTGAGCACCTGAATTCAAACGTTTTAGGTTCAATGAAGCACGAGCGTTCTGAAAGTCCAAGAGCTGCATCAACTAGCGATTACCAAATGGTACTAGACGACCGTCGTAATGAGGTTAGAAACTTAGAAAATGGTATCGGCACATCAAAATACCCCATTTAGCATATATTGACTGAAGAATCATCCTTGTGTCTCTTTGCTCACTTTAAATCATTCGAATGGATATTTCCCAGGTGGTTCGAGCAAATTGAACAGGATTTTCTGTGTCCATGAAAAACTAGATGAAACTTGAATCTACCATTACACTCCTAAAATGAATAAACAGTTGAGTAAGTGGATGAAAAAGGGGTTTAATCAGCCGCAAAATTGTGAAACATTAATAGGAAAGTATTGTTTGGTCCAATTGCAAAATGTTGGCCGCATTTGAAGAAGAAGAAAGTGCTTCCATAAGGACAACGAATCTTCACATTTCGGTAAGTTTATAGACTAAAAAGGACTATGTTGAAAAATTAACTCTCCAGATCATATTTGTATTCCAATTTACAATTACTTATATTTTTTTGTGATCACCTTTTATCACAAATTTTTATAAATATTTCCGAGATATAAGTATTTTTGTGGATAACCCTCTAAGAAATTTAATTATATTTTAACATAAGACGTGACGGAAATCTTGTTAATGTCAATACAATCTATTCCGTTTGGTTATTAAACAAGCCTCCTTTATTCTGTTGAATAGTATTTGTTCTAGTAAATAATTATGATTACGAAACTAGAATTAATCATGATCTTACTTGTATTATGTATACAATACGCAAACTTGCCGAGTAAGCCGACTTTTCTTGACCAAAATTTGGTGGTACATTTTTGATGTTATATCTGTCTCTTTTACCTCTTGTGACGCTTCTACATTAATCTCGAAAACATTGGATTTGCTTTTCGGGTCGAATTTGATAGTTCGAAGCATTTTCTAGAGTTAATTAGATGAAAATCGGGATTTATATACGTTGTACGTCAAGCATAGGGAGTCCTATATACTCCAAATTGTAAGAGTTACCAAAAAACTTCAATTGCAAAAGTTCTTTGTATTCGGTGGGATTTTTAGTATATATACAGAGTGTCCAAATCATTTCATACATACATGTCCTACACCTATATATAATGGTTGTGGAATTATTTAACTTTTTTGGAAAAAAGTTCAATAGAACATGTTCATCAAAAACATCGTGCATACATTGAGAATAATAAAATTAATTATTTCTTTCAGTTCTCTCACTGTATATTATTTCTATTTCTGTATACCCCACAAAAAAGTCCATCGGCATTAAATCAGGACTCTTAGAAGGCCACGCATCTATCCCAGATAGTTATATTGTAATGCTGGCATAGATGATTTATTATAGGCTTAACGCAATGATATGGAGCACTGTCCTACGATGTTTACTCGATACTTTTGCGGAAATCTGTTTATTTCATGAAACTCTATACATAGGCTATTGATATTACGAGAAATCGATTTATCATATCTATTTTATGCGGAAACATTTATTTCTGGAGATACCGAAAGTGGCCATTATCTCAGGAAGGCTAAAAGATATCGAACATTGGATAACTTTGTTCGTTAGATCTCATTAAGATCTATCTGTGTGTGAAAAGTCATTATAATTGACGCACGCGCTGAAGAGTTTCTGTGAAAAAAACTATGCAAATGCCTTATTTAGTAATTTTTGTGAGATTTGGTTGGGTAAGGTTAGCCTAGATTAGGTTAGGTTGTGTTAGAGACTGAAATAAAGGTAAACAAAAATAATTTTCTTCAATCAAATATTTTGATGGACTTGAATCTATAACTTTTACATTTGAAAATCTTCTTTTGATTTCTTCTATCAATAAATTGAATGGGAACATTCTCGTCGCCATGTATATTCTATGGTTATGTTTTCCCAATCTTATGAAGGTGTATGCGGAAAAATGCTCTCAGAGGTCTCCGTAAGTAAATTTTTTCGCATAAAATAGATATGATAAATCGATTTCTCGTATCATCAATAGTCTATGTATAGAGTTTTATGTTCTTATTATGTGATTGTTCGAGACCAACTGTGGCAATTTTCTCTGTTGTGCATTCCAGCCATTGTGAAAATAGTCTCGTCCGTCCGAAATACATTTTAAAAAATTTGTCTCTCGAATTGTAAGTCTGTTATTTTTTTCTCAAAACTCTAGCCTTTCTTGATAATCAGCATCCAATAGAAACTGCGCTGTGAGAAACTTAGAGGGCTTAAACTTATTCATTTTAATGCACCATGTATGCTACCTCTATTTAACACTTGGTCACGTTTAGCATCTCTGAAGGAACTCTCGGGATTTTCCTAGAAATATAACTAAAAATCCACTTGTTTGTTTTCCGTTAATATAATATTTGGTCTGTTGCTTTTGTTATTTTTCAATACTCCATGTTCAGTCAACTCTTTTATAATGCGTGCAAATATTTTTTTGCCTATAATTTTGCAGTTGGGACAACGTCTTCCATATTCTCGTGTGGCAAGGACTGAACTTTTATTATTTGCAATATGGAAATCATAAAGATTTATTCTTTCTGCTACTGTATATCTATGTAAAACCATTTAAGCTTGTATTTTTAATTTGATCTCCATACTTTATTCTTTGAATAAACAAAAATTAAAACTACGACTAATTACATAATTTATACGTCCGCCTTAACTGTAATCTAGAGCTGCCATTATTTTGTGCAAACGTCATATTTTTTGTTTTGATATGAAGGCATTTTAAACCTTGAATTCATGCCGTATATTACCGAAACCATAAGAATCCATCGTGCCCACTATATGATATTTGAAAACATTTCTGTAGTATGGTTTTCAAATAAGCTGATATTCCTTGAATAAGTCCTAATAAAAATATTTATTCAAAGGTACGATATTTTTATAGCTTATTGTTTTTGATTTTATATTTAGTTTATTTCAAATATATGGTACTCAGCGTTTTACATTATTTTCAATATAGAATGGGTGAAAAAATGAGAGAAAGTCAAATAATTCCTAATAATAACCAATATATATATATATATATATATATATATATATATATATATATATATATATAGGTTTAAGACATGTACGTGTTCTATTGAAGGTATAGTATATAGGGTGTGCCATTTGAATAAGAAAGAGATTTTATTATTTACAAAATTCGAAACTCATAAAGTAAAAAAAGACACCCAGTATGATTCTCTCGACTATCACGAAAATTTTGTGTTTAAAAATTCATTTTGGAAATAATGCCAGTTAGCCTCATTTTTATCAATTTTACAAATATAATAACTTTTCAATAGAAATTCAAATAGCATTAAGTATTTCCTAAGCCGTGCGGAAATCAAATAGGTCGCTCTCATGAAATTTGCTTTTACCACTAAATAAAAAAAGCTATAAAATAAAGGGTGTTCCATTTTAAATTTCAAAGTTAATATCCAGACTAAAGAATTGGGACAAATTGTATAAACCCAAAGGCAATAATTTAAAAATTTCTCTAAATACAAAGCACTTTTGTGATTGAAGGTTTTTGGTAACTCTTAGTTGGAGAAAAGTATATGGGTCCTCTTATGTTTGACACTCTGTACATACAAAGTAACCTGTCTTTCTTAAATCAATGTTTGTCACACAATTATTACTCGAAACTTAATTAGATGGTAGCAGAAGATAAATGCTACTCAATTTACATTTTCAACACGCTTTTAATACAGTTTTACCTGTTTTCATGTACTTGAACCTGAACGTTCAGATCTAATTTATACTTTGCACACTTGTCAAAAACTGAAACAATCAATGCAATAATTTGGACAGTATTATCCTGATTAGATTCACCAGGATTCATAAATTTCTCTTTGCTAATTTAGCATCAAAGAAGTGGGCGAATCAAGTAAGAATGTAGTCCCAGACTTACAAAACCAAGATGTAATCATAATTTCGTCAATATTATTCTGAATAGATTCACTAGGATTCATAAATTTCCCTTTGTATCATTCGCATGAGAGAAGGGGGTGAATCAAGTGAGCATGCGGTCCCACACTTACAAAATCAAGATGCAGCCATAATTTGGTCAGTATTATCCTGATTAGATTCACCAGGATTCATAAATTTCTCTTTGTATTCTTTGCATGAGAGCAGTGGGTGAAGTAAGCATGTAGTCCTAAACTTACAAAATTGAAATGCAACCGTCAACAAATCTGTATTAAAGACGGGTTCAAAATAGCAAATTGAACTCAAAGACAAATGATAAATAAAACAATTCAAAAGCTCTGAGAAACATTCTTCTAGAGGTAGCTCCAGTCAAAAATGATTTATAGTTACAATAACTCGAAAAACTTATTTCTAGAAATTATAATACTTAATATGTAGTAAGAAATAATTTTTGACATATGAATAACATCACTGATGAAGAAATTAATGTGTCTATGTTATGGCGTGGGGTGTTTTCTATGACATTAAATTAACTTTGTGTTACGAGCGATATTGAATTCTAAATTTCAATATCACCATATTGAGTGAGGTAAATTGGAGAATAAAGAAAAGGGAAAACCAACTTTGTTGGCACGGAACAGGAATCGAACCCAAATCTATTGGTTGCGCGATTAGCAGTTGAGTTATTCTAGAGACACGTACCGCAATTATATTGCGGTAATCTACAAAACAGACCAACAGTGAGACATTACTATACATCTAACCATAAAGAGCGATTTCGAGCTAAGTAAGAAAATTAGTAAAAATGGAATAATAGGAAGGGAAGATTAGTTTTCAGTAATCGAAAAAATCATTTGAACATTCCCTGGACTAGACCTCAGACTTATTTTTTAATGTTTCATTATTGTGATTTCAGTTTTTTTTTCAATTATAATTTATTCTTGGAAATAGTTTGAAGGAAGGGAAGGGAAATATTGTAAAAAATAAATTTTTAATCTTGTGTTTTTAAGTCGGTAAACAGAAACAATTTTTATTCAATATCTATTCTCAGAAAGATGGATTTTTGAGTACGTTCATATTTAGTAATTATTAAAATGCTTACATTTCAAGGTATCACATACGACTTAAAAATACGAGTACATTTCTTTCGTGGCTGAAGATTATTTTCTAGCTTACATCGCTATAAAAGTATGCAACCCTTGTTATAAACGGAACACTTATCATTGTTACACAGCAAAGGAAAAAATTTATATATGTACTTCTAACTGTAACCTCCTGATTGCGTTTCTATTGTTGCCGATAACAATACGGAACAGTAGTGCTTTTGCCGGTCTTTCGAGTTTCGAACATCAAACGCTGTTGTTTAAAATGAGAAAGGAGAGATATTTTCCAAAGTGTATTTGTGTTTTGCTGTGTACAGTAATGCGATGGCAATGGATTACTTTGTATTTATGTTGGATTGTTCGTATTGATATTTGTGCAATAAAATGTAGCGCGGTCAATCTATATGTGTAATAAACGAGATTGTTGACTTAAATTGTGACAATGTATAATATATTCCATCATTGATATAATTCCACAACAAAATATCTGCTACAGTAACATATGAAGCATTTCTGCTATAAATATATACAGGGTGGATCAATTAAGTTATCCCTTACAATGCCAATCCATACTTTCACTGGAAAAACATTTTGAAAATGGTGCTCTATAATCATGTCGTCTGAATATTGTGAAACTTTATTATAGAAAGGTACTCTTGAAAATTGTACCTCGTCCGTAAACAACACATTATTTATAGAAATTGAGGATTTTGCCGCATCTCGTGTGTTAACCATTAACAAAATCTAGCTCGTTGAGGTTAATTTGTAGGCAAAAGAGCTTGTACCCTTTGGATGTGGTGAGGATTTAACAGCTGTTGTTTCAAAACTCGCCACACAGACGACAAGTGTAACTTGAATTTTTTTCAACATTTCAGTTGTAAACTTTCCTTGAATTGGGTGCCTTTACAATCTTTGGACCAAAATCCCATTCGAATGAACATTTCCCAGGCGGTTCGAACAAATTGAATAGACTTTTAGCGTCGATGCACAACATGTTTTTTTGAATTACTATTGCTTTCTAGAAGAAACATTTTCTTAAAAAATAGTCGTTCGAACAGAAAGAAGGGATAATGGAAGCAGTTTGAAAATAGTGCGTTATATATCTTGACGGAGCTTTCAACGAGATATTCTGGACATTCAAGAGATAGAAAGGAAGCTTGAAGTTGATAAAAAAAATTAAAATGACCTGCTCATTTTACTTGAGACACCATGCATGCTTCATTAGGGTAAAAAGATACGAAAATTTTCAGTGAAAACTATGTTCTTATACACATTTGAAGGGTTGTTATTATATTAATAAGTAATAAAGGATTAATACCATACAACCATTATAGTATTCATATGAATTCGATACCATTTTAATAATACCATTTAACTTTAGCCTTAAAATAGGCTTTAGTGTTGGTCTCTACTTCTTCATGGGTATAAATATTTTCTCACCGAGCAGCCTCGTGGCAGATCTGGATATGAAGCAAATGGAAGTCCACACAGTGCAATGTCTTGATGAAACAGCTCTTTTTCCTTTTTCAATTTTTCGTGATTTCGTTCTTCAAAACCTGTAATAACGCTCTTACTGAAATTAAGAAAAATAATGGAAGATTCGGTTGACTCTATCTTAACTAATAATTTAACTAAATATCTATATCCTTAGATATTAAGTTTTTAGGAATCCATTACTGACATATCCTTAAAATTATTTGTTCATTGATTAAAACGAGGTTTTATCATTTTCCCATTCTATAATATTTACGCTGCCTTCTAAATAATTGTATTCTCGTTATTAAGCTGGATGGAAATGTTCAAAATCAATATAAGCTTATATTCCTATAAATAGCTTCTTGTTTCCGTTTCTGAGATTGGAAGATTCATATCGTATTCCCCCTTTTCTCAAAAATAAAACTTAAAATAATATTTTCTTAGACAATGCCAGCGTTACAAACACTCGGCAATTTCCATATCTGATGAGACTTATCCATTAATTTCTGATATTACTTCCAACAAATTATCACTCATCTTTCCATTTTCTTTTTCTTTCAATTATAGGAAAAAAGAGTTTTTATAAATGATTTTGTTTGGTATATTAAAGGGCGGAAAATATTAAAATGAACGTACAACACGTTTTTGTTCTATTCGGTTTTAATTAGAACAATAAAAATTGTGAGCTACACAATTTAGCCCCATCAGTTATTATTACTTTGGAAGCAGACGTTACATCCATATCCACGATGCAAATATTTTATATCTTCACATAAAAACATAACCTGTTGTTATGAGAAATAACTCTGTCATTGTTCATCTTAGTGATTTATCTATACTCGCAGAAGTGGAATACTAGTGGTGCACCATTTGTTGTCGGCTCTCATTTTCCTATCCAATAGATTTGAATGAATATTATAATTATCTATTCTGAACGTTTCAGTGATCAAGTTGTCTTAATATAAGCTGAATATTTACATATGTTGGAAATGAGTCGTTTGGAAATTTGTTTTAAAATTGAGATATGACAATTCCAATGAGTCAGGCTCGGAACTAGGGTTTTGAAAGGGTACGTTTCATAATATCATCATGAACAGAACAATCAACCTGGCGATGATTCTCCAGGATTTGTGAACGAAAAATTTAAAATAGATGAGGATTTCGGAAAATTTCTTGTTGGAGTAGGAGTGGTCTACATTCTTACAGATCAGGGAAAAGGTGGTTTTCCTGAGTTTTGAGAGGGAGAATAAAGCGGGTTGAGTGTAGTTAATTTAGGTGACGACGATTTTCTCATAGCCAATGGCGTAACGGATTTTCCAGAGGAGAGTCTTTTTGGTAAAGGGTTTGAAAAATTCTCACTAAGTTGACGTTGTCCGTCGTAGGAGTGGGTTTAGAGAGAAGAGGAGGAATTTCCTCTACGGAGGTGGTGGAAACCGGATAATTACGGTTTTATATAGTAGAGCGGGCTACTCTAGACATTTGGGGGGAATAGGGAGTGGGTGTTAATTGAAATGATATTTTCGAGAAAAAATTTGGAATTTTATAATTAAGATCCGTTTGTTAATATCCAACTGGGATTGGGCTTTCAAAGCCGACAGCAAACTCACTGCTGGAGGAAGTTTTCTCATCGGTTAAGGGATTCTTGACCTTTCTGATCGCATAGTAAGTAATTAAAATGGTGATGAATTGGAGTAGATACATCATGAATAAGCCCCAAAATGAGCAGTTGAATAACAAAAAAGCCATCAAAGAGGTCCCTTTGAGAGCCTTGGTTTGCATCGCTCTTGGCAACCCTATGTTATTCGGTGTATTTTCAAAGAAAACAGTGAATAGAATAGAATAGAATAGAATAGAATAGAATAGAATAGAATAGAATAGAATAGAATAGAATAGAATAGAATAGAATAGAATAGAATAGAATAGAATAGAATAGAATAGAATAGAATAGTATAGAATAGAATAGAATAGAATAGAATAGAATAGAATAGAATAGAATAGAATAGAATAGAATAGAATAGAATAGAATAGAATAGAATAGAATAGAATAGAATACAATACAATACAATACAATACAATACAATACAATAGAATAGAATAGAATAGAATAGAATAGAATAGAATAGAATAGAATAGAATAGAATAGAATAGAATAGAATAGAATAGAATACAATAGAATAGAATAGAATAGAATAGAATAGAATAGAATAGAATAGAATAGAATAGAATAGAATAGAATAGAATAGAATAGAATAGAATAGAATAGAATAGAATAGAATAGAATAGAATAGAATAGAATAGAATAGAATAGAATAGAATAGAATAGAATAGAATAGAATAGAATAGAATAGAATAGAATAGAATAGAATAGAATAGAATAGAATAGAATAGAATAGAATAGAATAGAATAGAATAGAATAGAATAGAATAGAATAGAATAGAATAGAATAGAATAGAATAGAATAGAATAGAATAGAATAGAATAGAATAGAATAGAATAGAATAGAATAGAATAGAATAGAATAGAATAGAATAGAATAGAATAGAATAGAATAGAATAGAATAGAATAGAATAGAATAGAATAGAATAGAATAGAATAGAATAGAATAGGATAGAATAGCAATAGATGAAGTTTACTGAGTCTGAATGCTTCCTGTTTAAAGCATCCAGTAATTTTTCGTTTTTTATTCTTCTATTTCATTTAATAGCTTGATTTCTTGGTTCAAAGTATTATTATATTCCCGTCAGGAATTATATTGATATTATGATTTCTCACCATAATTTTTGATTTATATCATCTATGAAGTGGATACCTACTTACTGAAAGTTATTTAACGTGAAAATAATTAAAATTAATCAACTCTATAACAAAACCTGAAAACAATTTTCTTATTGAATTTTGAAGTATAGCAAATGCTATTAATACAATGTAAATGAAATTATCAAAATCGACCATTATCTAGAATGTTGTATATTCATATTAATACATTTGCAAAAAGGGTTCTGGAGTATTCTGTAAACTTGATTATTTGTGACTTACAACTTAAGTACGGATATGGTGTATCCGATTACTAATAGGAAACGCAATTCCAAATCTGAATCCAGCATTTCAGAAGAACATACGACTACGGCAAGATGATCATGCGACAAGAGGATTCGAATCAATAAGATTTGTCTAGACGGTTGTAACAATTTTTTTTATTTCGCAGATAGAAATATAAATATGAGTCCATATTTCTAAAAATATCTGGACAAAATATGAAAGTTTCATTTAGAATTTTAAGCTATGTTAGTTGTTAACAATTATATATCAATTTCTGTCTATATTTTATACTATGAAGACATCAGTATTTAGAAACATATCTTTTAAAACGGGGTTGAAATTCATGAATTCTCAAATTCCTCTATCATTTTTTCCTTCGAGACATTATAATTCACTCAGATAGTTATAAACATTCACAATCTCACCCAGTTTCCTACGTAATGTTTGCTATTTTAATAATTACATTTTATTGTGTAATATTGTAACGTTTTTCGTATTCATATACACTTCTTCTATTTGTGGGGAAAATTAATAAACACTACCTTCACGTTCTTAATTTATTTACACTCATAGGATAAATAAACTTAATTTATAATAATTCACATATAAATTATTACTGCGATTATTTTTACTAATTCGTTTTATTCACTACGACTATTTATTTTAAAACTAAGCTAACTGCGTTAATGCAAATCATTAATATACCTAAATAAAATTCACCAAAGTTTTAGAACAGAAAGAAAATAAATAAACTTTCCTAAGGACTATTTTAAAGAAATACTGTAATTTAACCACCTGTCATAATAAAAATGTCTGAAAGGCCTATCCGATATTTATAAAAAATAGATGTAAGGCGCCGCGCGAATTCGCCGAATTTTAGAGTTCCATTGTAGCTGGATCGGACCGGCCTAAGGACCCATTTCGCGAGCTTGTTCGTAACAATATGGTGAAATCCACAATTTATGTTGGAAGCTTTACTGTTGTACACAACGATCTGATGTATTGTTTAACAGTATTGCTTCTCGCTTGATTTGAGCTATGATTTTTCCATATGGTTGACATTAATAAAGAGAGAGCAAGGTAAAGGAATTTGTATAAATGCGCCTGAACATTGCTGATAGAGAAATGAAGAACATCATTACCTCTCTCTACTCTATTTTCAAGTGGTGGAAACTGGAAACGACAAAAAACTGGATTGATGAGTTATGATTTTAAAATCGAGTATAAAGAGGCATGAACCAACATCCTTTCTCTTTCTCACCTATCAACTCAACATGAATTTTCTATACTCTATATGGAGTGATGTTGCCGAGAATAAGAGCATGCACTGGCCGTTAACACCACAAAAAATGTTTCATCAGATATTCTATTTTAAAATCGGCGCAATTTGGCACCCAGGGCAGTCGTTTAGTTTGCCCACCCCTTTACTCGGCTGATAAACTGTAGATGCTGACTTTCGGAAAGCTGTATTTGTAATGTTATGTGATATCATGGAAACTAGAAGTTTATAATAATTATAAAATGGATTATATAGGTAGTTACCTTCAGTCAATTTTTGAAAATATGACAATGACATTTGTATTGCTTGCTTCCCTGTATTTTTCTGAAATACAAACAGGAAGAGAGTACGATACGAAAATAGAATTCGACCTACGACGTTTAAACCTATCGAAATCATAAGGCAGTTTTACCATTTCAACAATCAGCTGTAGTATATCATTAGGTATTTAGGGGGGAGCAAACATTATAAAGTGATTGTAACTTGATTGTCTCATGTTTAGTTTGAGTACTGATATAACAGAAGGAAGTAAGTTTTCCTTTGAATTGTTAATTCAAATAAATTTGCTAAGCAAGTGAGGTTCAAGCTATTATCCATTTTAATTATGATCATGTAAAATAGCAATTATAATGAGTGAATTCCTCACGAAATGTATTAATGGAATTGACTATATTTATCTAGAGAGCCTCTTATAGAGAGGAACATTGGAAGAAGATATCCTATACTATTTCAAATAATAATTCAGACAAATATGAACCAAGTTAGGAAACACCATATGATATTATAGATATATTATAATAAACTTTATTAAAACTTTCTTGAAAAATTTCGAAGTAAAAATTCAGTTTTCAGTTGAATTCAGATCATTTTGAAAGGATGTTTGTCGACAAATAACCGGCTGTTATAGTAAGTATCTGTATATTGCTAAAGTTATGGAATTTCAAAATAGAAGGCAATAAAATTTACATGCTACTTCAAAACTTTCCCAAAATTGAAATTCTTAACATTATTACTAACGCTATTTGCAAATTGTCTGCACTTAAACAACAAAGAGCATTTTAACGAATTTAAATTAATACACGAAGCTATTTAAGTTTAAACAAGATTCTATTTAAAGTTTCACCTCTTTAAATTATTCTAAATAGCTTCATGTTATTAGGTTCCCGAAATTGTATTTTTTTACATTGAACGAACTATTACTTATCGTTTAATATTTATACATAATATCCACATTTTCTCCTTCTAGTGATATTAGACAAAAAAAAATATTTCTGTTTTATGATGTATTAGAAAAAAATGAGTCACTCCTATGTACTATCAAATCCCCATTTTAAGCACAGAGTGTATGAAACCTTCTGAAAAGATAGGATGATTTACATAATTTTGGTTGTGGAATATAAATACGTTCTCAAGATATGAATGGATTTTGACTACGCCGTGTATAGCGTTCATATTTAGGAAGATTGATTAACGTTACGCCTGGCAGATTTTAGTGACGACCAGTATAGTCCTGATTACACAAAAAATGCTTTAATGTAGTCTGCTTCCACGGACATCTTTGCATCACTTCATTTCTAAAGTCTATTAAACTTTTCATGAAATTGTAAGCTATAATTAAAGAATTATTTATGAATTTTATGCAAATTATAAAATAAAAAAAAGTTAAGTATAGCCACTGAATCATTATTCTTTATCATAATCTTTGTTTGCTTTGGAATTAAAAATATGGGCTATATAATCACCACGTATATTGAAATCTTCTACATATTTATTTATCAAATCTGTAGGCGACGTTTAAATAGTAGTGAGTCGAGATTACATTATGTTTGCGAAATTGCGCTAGAAAATTGTGGAACGCATTATTAAGGATTTTCAGAAACCAAATCGAGCATCGACACAGTTGATCTTACATAATTATAAATAAGCATATTTCTCTGGAAGCGATATTGTACTTTTAAAAAAATTATTAGTATTCACCATAAGAAAGGGCTATATATCCCTAAAAAGGAACAATCCCCTTTAATTTTGAGTTCGTCAACCTATGGATATGTTTATTCCAATTAGAAAAAGATTAATTGGTTTTTTGAATCCTTAATTAGATTGAATTGAAAAACTGTGAAAATTGGGCGAAGCATATTTACAAAGAAAAAGCGGAAAAAAAGATTTTAATAAATTGGCAGTCTCTAAGTACCTGGCCTGACCTAGAGATGGCGGTAGTTGTTTAAAAAAACTACTGTATTAGAAAGTGTTCAATCTATACAGTATAAGTTTGATGATGCCACGTTGTTTTGTATGTGTTTGGAAGCCGTACGACCTGCGATGACCAGCATCGCAGTGGTCGACCAAATGAGGTAACGACTCCAGAAATATTGAAGACAATCTACAAAACGGTATTGGATAAGCTGAAAGTGTGCGAGCTAGCAGACATATTAGGCATTACAAAAAGTTTGGTACGTCGTATATTTTGGATATGAGACAGGTGTGCGCAAGATGGGTGCCGTATTTGCTCACAATGGAATAAAAACAGCGTCGTGATGATGTTTCCATCGAGTGTTTAGCAATATTTCACAGAAATAAAGCCGAATTTGTTCGTTGTTTCATAACCATATATGAAATGTGGGTCCATCATTTCACAACTGAAACAAAAGAACAATCAAAACAATGGGCTGAAAAGGGAGAACTGGTTCCAAAAAAGCAAGTATTGTTCCATCTGCAGGCAAGGTTGTGGCTATTTTTTGGGATGCGTGTGGGTTATGAGAACTTATTGCAACGTTTTAGCAAAAAAATAAAGCAATATCAGCCGCATTTGTTGTTTCATCAAAATAATGCACCAGCTCACACATCCGTTATTGCAATGGCCAAAATTAATAAATTAAAGTTTAGATTGCTACCCATTGTACCCTTTTCGCAAGATTTAGCCCCCTCGGATTATTTTCTTCTCCCAGATTTGAAAAATTGACTCGAATTGGTGGTCGACTATTTTCCAACAATGAAGAGGTAATGTTTGCAGTAAATTGCTACTTTCAGAAGCTTGACAATTCTTATCATAAAAAGGGTATCGAACTCATTGAACATCGCTGGGAAAAGTGTATGAAGCTAAAAAGAGATTACGTTGAAAAATAAATATCTTTTTTCCAAAATTTTTATGTTTTCTTTGTTGGGTTAGGGAAGAATATATTAGGTAGACAAAACTTGATAAATGTAACATTGTAATGTAACAAACAACCCTGATGCGACAACGGTACGGAAAAAATGAAAATGTAATGAATCAAGTCAAATACTGATAATCACAGAATCGGCTCTGAGGTACTGTAAATTATCTTAGGTGATCTAAACTGAACGTAATTTTTGAACAAATAGGACTATATTACTATTCATAAATAAACAAAATAGGATTACGAAAGAATAACCGCATGGAAGGGTCTGAAACGATTCAGCATAAGTTGAAGCGATGAAACTTTTAATGGAATCTTGTTTCTAAATCTAAAACTCAAATAGGGTTACAATCTACATTCCGTAAAATGCTCTCAGTTGCTTAAGAGCAGACAATTTTCAAATAGTGTCACTAATAACATTAAGAATTTCAATTTCGGAAAAGTTTTGAAGCAGCATGTAAATTTTATTGCATACATTTTACAAAACTTATAATTTTAACAATATAGAAAAATAAAGAAATAAACGCCTAATAGTTTTTGACTGGGGTGATGATTTTTAATTTTACTTCCAACTTTCCTTCGAAATTTCCAATATAATCATCAGAATATTATCGAAGATATAATATTTTATGTCCCCAGTTTTCTCAAATCTTATTGGATTATCAAATGAAATGATTTGTAAGTAGCTCAGTTTTGATATATACTGAAACGACAATAAGATTTTATTTTTCTTAAATTGGAATACCTGCTATATAATTCAAATAACTTTTAACTGCTTCTTTCAATATTTACTACTACCAAATATAACCGAATTTTATATTTATAACCTTCATTTTCCATCTTTAAGCATTGACTCCTCGAAAATGCCTTTTAGTGGTACTTACGTCATTTAAGGAACAATTTTAAGCATTTCTTGCTTCTCTCTCAATTTTATTACATTCACTGTTAAGTCGCTGAATTTATTGAATTGAGACAGTAGTGATTAAAATAACGAAAATGGTTGTTATTATGCTGTCGATCTTTACATACCCCTTAAATGATACAAGCTTTATTGACTATAAAGTAGTATGAAAAAGTATCAAATACAACTAATTAATTACGGTGTTTTGAAATCGAAACTGTGGGACTCGTTGTACAAATCTGATTTTTTCAGCTTTTAGAGATCGAAATGATCAAAAATATCAATTTGCGTAGTATAATGATTAAATCTTCATCCTAAACACAAAATTAGAAGATTTTAACTCCAAAATATACGAATTTACATCCCCTTATAACCCGTTTGAGAATGGGAAATGCAAAAATCCTTTTTCCTACGACCACTTATGAAAATGATACACATTTTTACTTAAGAAACTAGCTTATTTCAAACATGTACTAAAAAATAAAAAAGCATACGTGTATTGAACTGCTTCTTTTTCTTATGTTACATAGAGTGTTATATCGAAAAATAGAGGTAGTACGCGAATACAATATGAATCTGGCTGAGTGCCGGAAGGTCAGGAAGTGAACAATATGATTTTTTTAGGTTATATTAGTGTTTGCAATTAAAATTGGAAGTTTGTTGCAAATAGACATATTGAAGATAGTGTTAATCAAAATGCTGAACAACATACTGACACTGCACAAAACAAAAACAATGCAAATTTGTGTACTTCATCTAGACAGCAACAAGAGGCAATAAACACATATTAGGAATACCACTAATAATGCAACAATACAAAATCCACTGCAATTTAGTAATAATAATAACATTTAAATTTTATAACGTCTCAAAAAAGTGAAACAAAATCATTAATAATTATTTAGTTCTTGTTAGGTATCTAATATAGTTACAAAAAATGTATTGTTCTATCGATTATTTTTCTACTCCTTAGTTATGAAATATTTGACAATCATTCTTTTCATTTTTGTCATCTCTACTATTACAAAATAAAAACTTTTCAACTTTTCAAAACATGTGTTATATTTTTTAATTGACTTTCTTATTTGAAAGATACTGAGCAATAAAGAAGAATTTTTACGTAGGAAAAATAGTGTATACAACTCGTTTCAGCCTCGCTGCTACGCGATTCGTGCAAAACAGTATCTATTGCGAAATGTCTCACTTTTCAAACTTATTATGTACTATACTATTTCCAAATTACATGATTGAAACTTTAGTATTTCCACTCATTTTGGGCATATTCGTTTATTGGTATATTTAGATGAACTAGACATGTTCTGTTTATAAAAAAAATTGAATAATCAATAATGTTTTATTATAATTAGTATTTGTTACTTTGATTTAGATTATATGATTATCTTGAGCACCAAGTTGGTCTTGTTGGATTTGGATTGTGAATTGAAGTGACTTATGATAAGAATTGAATGTTTAATATATGTCGGATATAAGTCGACCCGTACTGCTGATAAGGGGAGAAAGAACATCGGTATACCAATCTCTCTTTACATAATTATAATTGGATCGCAATGACGTCAAAGTTTCCAGTGGTAGGAACATCACAGAAAAAGGATGAAAAGTTTTGATTTCAATAGCGATAGAGGTAGAGAGTGATAAATCGACGCTCTTTTTCTGCTTTCCAAATGTACAATTTAATATTAATTATATCGATTCCTCAAACTCTATATGAATCGAAGTAGTCGGGAGAAAATTTCCATTCATGTGTTTCTAAATATACTCTGTATATCAATCTTCCCCGACGTTTTCGTTTTCATAAGAATTCGGTTATATATAAATGAAAAAATACATATATATATATATATATATATATATTTTGACGTTTCGACTTTTCTTAAAGTTTGTGTCAAAATTTGATATTGACACTGACAATTTGCTTATTTATATTGATCTAATTATGTAAAAAATATTTTGAAAAAAATTTTATATCAAAACAAATACTTCATCAAAAACACATGGGATTTCAAAGAAAAAATTAAAAGTATAAAAATTCCTACCGAATATGTTTTTGTTTCATTAGATGTGGTTAATTCATATTCAAATATTCCTATTACCATTGTGAAAAATATATTAATGAAAATTGAAGAATATACAGAAATACCTTAAAACGAATTTATAAAAGCTATAGAACTCACACTTACAACAACATATTTCAAATATAAAAATGAAATATACAAACAAATCGATGGTTGTGCTATGGGGGCTTCCATTCCAAGTATTATAGCACAATTGGTGATGGAAGATCTTGAGGAAACTGTCCTCAGCAAACTTGATATGAATATTCCATTCTCTTTCCGATATGTAGATGATTGCATTAGTGCTGTATCAAAGAATCAAATTGAAAACATAAGTAAAAAATTCAATTCTTATCTTAAAAACTTCAATTCACAATTGAGGTTGAGCAAAATAATAGAATCAATTTTCTTAATGTCACATTATATGAAATTAACAATAATATAAGAACAGAATCGTTTGCTAAACCAACTTGGTTCTTCAAGATATTTAAACTTAAATTCATGTCATCCTATGTCACAAAAAAGATCAGTGATAATAAGTTTGCTATTCAAAAGGCAAAAAAAGGAATTGAAAGAAAATAATTATCCGGAAAAAATGATAAATATCATATTCAAGAAAAGGATAAACAGATACTACGATCAATTTAAAAACGAAACAGGAACGAAACATCAAAACATAAAACAGTTTTAGAAATGGTTCACATTCATAAGAACGAAAAAGCTATAAATGATAAAAAAGATCTAAATAATTTAAGTACAATTTATAATGCTATTTTGTGAATTCTTATACAACAACAAATAATTTAATTGATTACTGCTATATATTTGAGACGTGGGGACCAAGGAAAAATTAATTTTTCTTAATTTGATATTCTTGAGGAAGGTGATCTATAGATAAATATGAATAAGCAAATTGTCTGTGTCAATACCATATTTTGATACAGACTTAAAGAAAAGTCGAAACGTCAAAATTTATCTTTCTTTTAAAAATTATCAAATAAACTAATTTTAAAACAGAAAAGACCTAAAATCAAGAACATCCACCAAAGTGGACTAACTTATATTATATTATATTATAATATATTATTCCGAGCTTTCGAATACTTATGGGACTAAAATTATGGTCAAATACAATATAAGAAATACGTATAACTGTATAACAATAATACAATTTCACTTACAATAATTAATTAAGATTTTCTGTTGTTTCAAATTATATTAATTTTTGTAAGAATTTTTAAATTCATAGGTTTCAAAATGTATATATATATATATATATATATATATATATATATATATATAGATATGTTACCTATAAATTTTGAGTGGATTCTCAAACGAATGCAGTCATTTCTAACTTCACGTTTTGTCTTTTATAGAATCTTTGAAAATATCGTGCTCGCAATTTCGTGTCTGTTCTTTGGAAGTTGTTTTTGTGATAGTGGAAAATGATGACCCAAGTTCTTTCTCTGATATATTTTAATGACATATTCTATGAAAAGATATTTTTGTTTTAACGGCATATCACATTTGGAATTTGTTTCAGTACCGATATAAAATCGACGCTTGTTAATCGTAGGTAAATAAAATTTATACTATGGCTACAAGAGTCGAATAATGGAAGGAGATAATCTATTTTTTCGATATCAAACTCCAATAATTCATCACCAACTGTATTCTAATTTATTATAAAATCTGATATACGTGTATATGCTCGATCAAATTCATTTATGCATATCCTTACTTCACCTTATTTCCACGCCAGTGCAAACTTGATAAAGTTTATAATAACTAGTCAAAATTCAGATCATGAGAAAACTTTGGTACCAGAGTCTACAGTATAAAGTGAGTATGATTTTTATTATGCATTATTCAAAAAGAAAGTTTACTAAATTTAAAGATACATGGGATTTATTTCAAATCATTCCAAACAGGTGTATCGGTGTAGTCACAATTTAAGAATTAAACTATTCCACGATCAAAATTGTACGTAATGCGGTTCATGAGTTCATAGCTAGAAAGATAGGTCATGAATAAAAAAAGTGATTATTTTTGAATATATTCTTCCTTTCCTTATATATATATATATATATATATATATATATATATATATATATATATATATATATATAGTCGTACACCGTTTATTCAATTTCATCGTCGACGTTAAATCTTCTACCCCTTAACTCGTCGAAATACACGGGGCCAGATTAAGGTATAAAATCTCTGTGAAGCCACATTTTATGAAGCATCCACATACTTCGACTAATTTTCCACGTCTGTTTTTGATAACTTTTTAACGCAACTGCATTAGTAAGCTAAAGAAAAATGCCACGTTCACAGTTGTATTTGATTCTTTAAATTCAATCAAAGGGATACCCTCATAGTCCCAAAATATAGTCATCAACTTTTTGATGCTGTCCATGACCTTCGTTTCCTTGGCGTAGGCTCTAATATGAAAATCTCAACTGAAAACACCATATATATGACAACGTCACAAGAGCCCATTAGATGCAAATTAGAACTAGAAGGTCAAATCATATAACAGAGAATGACATTCAACTATCTGGAACCAAATATTGAGACATAATAGACGAGGTAACAAGACAAGTAGCCAGAGCAAATAATGTCTTAAAAACGTAATATGGGAAAACAGGCAAGGAAAAAAGACACGAATTTATGAAGTAAAAATCAGAGCTATGATGATTTATACATTAGAAATGAGTTCAGTGAAATCAAAAATGATAAAAATATTGAGACATGAAATTCTCAGATGGATCGCGGAAAAAACACTACTAGAGTAATCGAGAACATTAGACGATCATGTAACGTGGATAACATTAAGGAAAAAGTATTACAGCGGAAAACAATAAAACATATAAATCGAATGACAAACGGTAAACTGGTAGAAATAAAAAAAGGATAAATCTCCAATTAGAACTCGGAGTAGAACGAACAGGTGATAGACCTGTTATAGGAAAAAAAGAAGTATTTGAATGATTTACTCAATGAATATTGAATAAGTATAATACGAGTTTTTACCTGATTTCACCATTTGGTAATGAAGTAGGCTACTCATTTACAAAAAAATCAATCTGGCTGAGAAATCTAACCGTATATGTCTTAGCTCTTTGTATCTCTTCTTAACCAAAACTCAAATAACAATTCGATCTGGTAGATCAGTTTTAACATGTTTCTTAGGACTTATGGCCTTATTTTTCATCATGGCACACATATGACTCCATTTGAATCGCAAGGGACGACAAAATTATGATAACAAGTAATTAGGTTACCTATACCAATTGATTTTGAAGCGGAACTTTTGATTGATTGATAATTTACTGCGCTATGCTGTAAAATTATCCGGGAATATTCTATATTTCAAAGTTGTATTAAAAAAAGCTTGCTGCAAATTTTATTGACGGCGTTTCTAAGGCCTAATAATTGCGTGTAATAACTTATGCCAAGGTTTTAGGCTAGAAACTTTACCTCGTAATCAATTCATGAAGCGACAATGTGCGTGGAGTGATTCTTTGAAGAAGTAATTTCAGCGGATTTTGTCGCGGTGTTAGATTTTCTCACACCGAATGGGTAAACTTGGGAAGTGAAGGCTGTGTGAAATAGTTTATATGTTGTTGGCATATCTCTGTTGGGTTTAATTTCGAATGGGGTCGGAAAACGTTGATATTTACGACTTTGACCCTATGTTAAATTTGGAACAAATTAATATTATAAAATGGGTAGATAATCCAATTAGTTTGGAAGCAATAAATAAAGATGTTTGGGAACATTTCGATGCTTTTTCAAATCATATACCGTATTATGTATTGAGTATCTAACATGAATAACAATTTGTATCTACATATTTACAGTAGTTGTTTGAAAAGGTTCCGACCTAACAAAGAAACAAGAGATTTTCGTCTTAATTATCGTTATTCTACAATTCCATGACTAAATAAAAAAACGCAAAAAATTCGACTCATTTGCTTAAACAATGTGGACTGGGATGTGATAATTTGGATACGCTTTTGATGCAACGCGCTGATCGCTTGTATGTTTATATGTATGACGTTGCGAACCAAAGGATCCATTGAGTTCTCTTTTTTTCTATTCTATCTATAAAGCCCACTCCTCTTTAGAAATTTTAGAATGAGAGATAGCTCTAAATGTCAGAGATCTTCGTCATCTGTTTCATACGTTCTCAGCGGTAAAGTAGTAGAGAGAATGTGGATATAGATTTTTGTCCTCAACGCAACAGAATCTGCATGTTCAATTATCTGCTAAACCAGCGTCTATTAAGGTGATGGTGCCTCTGTTAGTATAGGTAGATTATTCTTGTCTAGATTAATATGTTCAACAGATCATTCCTGGTTACACCTTTCCAGGAGTATCTTTACCTGTCTCAACCTATGTACTTTTTCCCAGTAACTGGTTTCACCTCTATCTACCTTGTTTTCTAGTGCTTTCTCTTTTGTTGTGTAGCTGATATCCCTCCAGTATGTTCCGAAATCACTTGGAAGGTAACTTCATTCTTCTGGCCAAGCTCATTTAGCTTGATCAGTCATTCTCAAACCAATTTAAAGCTCCAAAAATAAAAAAATCTCGACCTTGATTTTCTTTTTCAGTATTCGGCTATACTTGCTTGAAAACTAGTTTCCAGCATAATTATTTCTAATGAATTGATTATTTCGAGATCACATACATTAGATACACCTCGAGAATATGAAAACGAGAACTTGTTAATCAAAACGCGAGTAGTGGAGTGGTAGTGTGCACAGTAGGAATACCACCAACGGTTCTAAGATTTCCAACTTAGCTGTGATGACTGATGACACGGAAAAGAACCAATTCATATTATGAGAACTGGTGTGAGTTTCGAAGAATTATGCTTGGAGTCATTGATTTAGAATTGAAGAAGAAGATATTATTCAGAAATTAATCCGTGGTTTCGTAAGACTTCATGTGTACTGTATTGGAGATGACAATAGATAGATGATTGTTGCCATTGTATAGTAGTACCACTTTTCAACACGGATGATTCAACAAATAGTCTCCACTCTTTTGATCTGTGTTCGTGAACGATCGATTCATCAATATTAATATAGTAACTAAATGCTTCATTTATTCGCACAAGGTTCTTATACACCCAAACTAGTAGACTTCCTTTCTTCTGATGTTTTTTTAGAAAGGACCAAGTCTGTAGCAACAATCTCTCTTTAATCATATGCGATTCGTTTGGAAATGTGTATGTTTCATAATTTACTCAATTTTTTTCATCCTTATATCTTCTTTAACTTAATTGGTTTTCAAAAAGGTGAAGTTTCATTACAAAGTTATGTATCCTTATGAATCGGTTGCTCTAATTGATTTGATCGATAACTGTTACTATAAAGCCCTACATTGCAAGGATCTATATTCCTGACACTAAGTTACCATACAACGTTTTACATGTATCTTATGAAAATATTTTGTTTTTTATTTCTTATATCTGTGCATAACATGTGAGTGTCATAAAGATGAAAAGGTCGGCATAAGTCGCTGTCTGTGAGGATTTTCAAAATTTTTTTTCAATTGCAGTTCGTAGGTGGGGAAGAGTGCGTGGCTCTCTTGCGCAAAAAGCGGTCTTTAAAGAGGTACCACAGGAAGAAATCACAGGGTGACAGGTCACATAACCGTGCGGGCCACTCAACAAATCCTCGTCTGCCTACCCATTCTCCAAAATGAACATTAAGGTACTCCTGAACACCTAACGCTTAATGTGGCGAAGCTCCATTATGTATGAAATGACGGATGTTCGCGAGTGTTGGATCGTTGTCCATTTGCTTAAGTTAATCTTTTCCGATAACTTTGGCCCGCCACATGCCCCTAAATGATATGTCTGTCCCAGAACACCCCAGGCCAGTTCAATTCTAGTCCAATGATTCTGGTCGTTCCAGTTTCATACGACTACAAAATGCGATGCAGGAACTTCGGATTATACTGTCTGCATCCGAGGTACCACTCGCAAAATTTCGATTTGCTATCAAAATCATCTTAGTGAATTGCGTGAGATTCGGACTCGGTAGTGCATTCGTTTCAGTATTCGTTGTAAAGAACAAACGGATATTTTAAGTTTCCCCAATAGCGGCAATACAGTTTGAATCGGCCAACTAACGCCAGCGTCATTGTTTCCATATTTCCGTTAGATGTTACAAATACCAATTGTCCAGAACGCGGCGCGTCGGCAGCAGAGCCCGTTCCTTAAATTTCAGGTACGTCATCCACATGTTAAGAGATTTTGTAGCGGAGAGTTCGGAAACTGTTTTTGAAATTGTGTAAATAGTTTCGTAATCCGCGTTCGTACGCGTTACAAAAAAAAACTATTTCATTCTGAATAATCCTGTCCACTCGACGTGCACAGATTATCATGACACATATACAACTGTTTGAAGCACGAACATGATTCGTTTTAATTTGTTTCGACAGCCTTGCCAAAGGTTGTATTTTCAGAATTATCTACCTGAACAACATGATAAATGCCTTGTTATGCATAGGATAAGAAACGATGTGTGATGATAATTTAAAATTTATATAATGCTCTTTTTTCTAATCTAATATCTGATTCCTATGGGTCGCAGCATATAATTTTCTCCAGTCAAGACCGTGTACATAAAAAGTTTTTTTTTTTAAATCAATAGATTGTGTTGGCTCAGTCCTCGCCAGACATACTCCATTTTATCAATTCTCTCAACTCGTACTCTTATTCTCACGTTTATTATTCAATCTGTTCAGAAAAAAATTTTTTGTTATTCAACAAAAAAGCATTACAATGAACGTCTACGATTGGGTCTTAGCATTAACAACAAAAAAACACGAATAAGTGAGAAATTTATTTTCACTAAGAACATTTTATCTGAAAGAATATATTATAACTCACAATACAACTTAACCAGACTAATGGAAGCTTTTAAAAAAGTTTGTTGTAAAGAATATCATTGTTCGCGACTTAATAAGATACCTTTTGGGGTTTTCTAAACGTGACTGGTTTATCAGAGTCTGTGGTGAATGAGAATAATGTAGATCAAATTTATCATCATAACAGAAGTGAGTATGTATATAAACTTGATCATAGATGACACGGGGTGAGTCACATGTATGTATACACTATCTAGTGAACTAATTAAATTGCTACCACTACTTTGCCTTGATGTTCGAAGGAATATGATCCAAGACATCACAAAACACCTTTTTTATTCATTATCATCATTGTAGCAAGTAGATTCAATTGAGAATATTTAACATATATTTGAAACAGACTCCTTCCAGAGTCTATAAGCGAAATCTTATCCCATTGTGTCATAAATCTGATATATCTGATATTGATACAAAGAGACAATTGTCGAGAATCCGAACACAAAGATCCTTAACAACTGATTCTATTTCCATAATTTTTCTTCAATAGTGGCAATTGTCATCATATTCTTTTGCTTCATGAGAACATGAGAACATAAGATCCCGTTGAAGATATTTGTTCGTATATACCCTTGACGTCGCAAATGATCATGAGAGACATATTTATTTCTTTAGTTCAGCCCATGAGGTTAGTTTAGCCCATTAGGGAAAGCTTTTCTGGAACATTCTTTTGGAATAAATCTAATTTGATTAATTGTGGTGTTTTCAATGTCAGGGAAGCTATCAAAGCGTCCTCATTCTGATAATTTTTTGAGAAAAACCTGGCCTGTATTGTATGCACAGGTAGTTTTTTTTAATGTTATTCCATTCACAACATATTTTTATCGTAACTCGTATATTCTTAATTCAATCAAGGTTTCGAACAAGCGTGTAAAATGTCTGTTTTATAGTCTAAATAGGATATGGTGTTTTTTTCCGGATTACAACTTTTCCTCATTCATGAGGATTTTATAGAACAAAACGATTTCACAATGTGAAACCTCCGATAAGTCCCGTTAATAAATAGGATTGAGCTCTTTAATCAAAAAGTTACTTTTCATCATTGAATACTTATAGATTTTGCTTTTATGCCAGTGACTTCATAGAAATCATTTGAATTTGAGGAGACAGATTGGAAAAAAAAATTGATTATTAATAAAAAAAAAACAGTAATAATCGTAGTATTTGCAGAGAACGGCAGAAAAAAAGAAGAATTCTTTAATAAATATCAGTCCTAATACCTACTATAGCTCACGGCTTCTAGATATCTTCCTGTTTTCTTCAAATAATCGTTTACTCTCTATTGTCTGTAATTCTATCTATATAGTCCAATCATCTCGCTCTCTGTGGTTCAATTATATGAGTGATATTTGGGTGCTTATACAACTCTAACGGTTTCTTCTCCTACTGTACACTTGCTCATTGACAAGGTTTCATACGTCTAAGTAACTGATAGTCTTGTTGTTTGGTACATGTTTCAGCTGTTCGTAGTACCTCCTCTGATTGTAACATTGTGGATACTACTCTTTATGATTAACTGTCTTTTGTTATTTTTTTCTCCCATTCATATTACTTCTCATCTCATCAGTTTTTATAATGAATATCACTTTTTCTATTCTGCAGCTATTATTTCCATAAAATTGTTGGTTAAAATCGATTTTCTCTTTCCAATGATCTCATTAATTTATCTGTAATACTTAACTTTCTCGTCGCTTCATATATTATTACCTTCTGGTGATATCATAAGTTTGTAATCGATCGAAAATTGTATATTATCTTTTATATTCTCTTTCATCATGGTGTATGCTTAATCTATATTCAATTATTTTGCCATTACTTCGTATCTCGATTAAAAAGTGTTATACCGCGATAGTTATTGCATTCTTTATTGAGAAGGATTGTAACTTTGCTTGACGCCCGAAGAAGAAACTACTAGTAAGAAATATCAATGAGATCGATGATAATGCGATACCTGTCGATAGCGCTTATCCTGTACTGTGCGAGTCTCACAGTAAAAATGTACAGATCGGATCTCGTTCCTAGTGATTTTCATTTCTTCTCACAACTTAAATCATTCTTTGTTGGTCACCACTTCAACAGTGACGACGAGCTGCTAAAATCTCACAACATGACTGGAAATCCCGACGACCATCTTCTATGAAGAAGGCATACAAACGCTATGACAAGTGACTACCAAACTTTGTATTATATATTACTTCAGCATTTTCATTTTTTTTATCTGTACACTTTTTTTACATAACCAAAAGGAACTCAATTTGTGGACAGACCTTGTATAATGATAAAGACACGTCAATCGAATAAAATGTGTGAAAAATTTATTAGTGTATGCTTAATCTATATTCAATTATTTTGCCATTACTTCGTATCTTCGATTAAAAAGTGTTATACCGCGATAGTTATTGCATTCTTTATTGAGAAGGATTGTAACTTTGCTTGACGCCCGAAGAAGAAACTACTAGTAAGAAATATCAATGAGATCGATGATAATACGACACCTGTCGATAGCGCTTATCCTGTACTGCGCGGGTCTCACAGTAAAAATGTACAGACCGGATCTCGTTCCTAGTGATTTTAATTTCTACTCACAACTTAAATCATTCTTTGTTGGTCACCACTTCAACAGTGACGACGAGCTGCTAAAATCTCACAACATGACTGGAAATCCCGACGACCATTTTCTATGAAGAAGGCATACAAACGCTATGACAAGTGACTACCAAACTTTGTATTATATATTACTTCAGCATTTTTATTTTTTTTATCTGTACACTTTTTTTACATAACCAAAAGGAACTCAATTTGTGGACAGACCTTGTATAATGATAAAGACACGTCAATCGAATAAAATGTGTGAAAAATTTATTAGTGAGAACATGTTTACATTGGATAGGTTGTTAATAAATAGTCAAGGATTACATAACATATATTTCCAATTATCTGTTATCTTGCAATGCATTTAAAAATAAATATAAACGACTGCTTCTCGAGCAACAGTAAAGGAAAAAAATTAAAAAGCTTTGTGTTCTGTATACACTGAATTTGGATTTGTATGTTTTCTATAGTTGTTTTGTAGGAATAACCTAAGCTGTTTGATTTGAAAGAATTGGACAATCGACAAGAAACTCTTATTGACCTTTCTATGTTAAATCTTATTCCCTTTTTATTGAATTGAAAATAATGAAATAATAAAAAGATGGAAATCTCACTAAATAACATTGACATTAAAGTGAAGTTCCCATGCACATCAGAAATAAAGGCGTCAAACAGGGAGACTCAATTTCACCAATAGTATTCAACATTATATTGAAAGGCATTGTGAGAAACGCAGGATTACAGAATAACAACATTATAGAAGAAGCATACGCAAATGATAAGACTATCATAGTATGGACAGAGAGAATTTATAAAGGTGATAAACAAATTAGAAGAAGCAAGCAATTAAGGACTGGAAATAAATGCAGAAAAAATGAAATATATGAAAATAGGGGGAAAACCAGGAAAGCGAACCAACTAAAAACTATCAAATACAATTTTGAAACAGTATCGACCTTTAACTATCTAGGAATAATGTTGGGACAAATAACCAGAGGCAGGATAAGGGCTATCAAGCCTAAGGAAGAAACAAAAATCTTTTACAAAACAAAAACATAACTAAATGAAAACAACATACACATGTATAAAACCTTAATAAGATCAGTAATCACGTATGTGATGGAAACAACATTAATCAACAAAAGGGAAGAAGAACAACTTGAAAGATTCGAGTGAAAGATAATGAGAACTATAACAGGTCAATGCACAACACAGGAGGGAGAAAGAAGGACAAACAAAATCGAAGAAATATAGAAAAAGAAATTATAGTGAAATTCATAAGAGCACAAAGACCTGAGCAACTGAAATGATCGAAAGAATAACGCAATGGAGCCCATTGTGGCCATGGAGAAGAGGCAGGCCGAGAAAGACTTGGAGAAATGCAATAGAGGAGGACATGAGAGCACTTAATTTAGAGAACTGGAGGGCAAAATGCCGGATCCGAAAAGAATGGAAACTAATAACAAAAGCAGCCGAGACAAACGGTAAACTATAAAGAAAACAAAAATAAAAAACGAGGAGTAATTTACCTCAAAACAGGTTAATTTACCTCAAAACAGGTTAATTTACCTCAAAACAGGTTTTTAAAGCGCTATAAGCGCTAATCATAATCAAAATTGAAAGGCTTGATGATGATGTTAAATATTGATATTTTGTTATTGATGGTAAATAAAAAATGATTCATTATTATCAATATTATTATTATATATATGAGATTTTCAATCTCACACTGGTTTGTCCAAGTTTAATCATCTATAAAAAACATAAGAAAACCCAGACGACTCAGATGAATTAATGTTGCGAAAAATTCAATCATTATAAAGATGGCCAAAGTATACATCAAATTAAATTGTCATTTGCTAAGGTGATGATTTAATTGAAATATACTTATCTCAGAAAATTATAGATAATATAAGGAATATAAGGAATTGGGAAAATGATTATTTTCTTATGATCACGTTGATCTTTACGTTAACACAGAATGAGCTTCACCTGTGCTCACAGCAATCCATTTCATCAATGGAGATATATTAACAAAATGAGAAAAGTACAAAATTGACAGCTTACAAAATTGAACTTTACATGTTGAGCATAAAATTTTAAATAGACAGAGATAGTGACGATAAAAATATTATAATGCTGGTGTCGTTAAAATAAATTGAAATTTATATAGCTTTTCTCGTTGGGAAAATGTATAGCATAAATTGTATTTATATTATCAGTGGTGAAATTTGCCAATGAAGCGGAAAATGAATTGTTTTAGTTACGCTATTTGATGTTGATTTATCAGGTGAGCTAGATATAGATTTAGCAACACTCTTAGAGTTAATGTCAACTGAATGTTTGGGATGACATAGTAGTATGATATTACCGGTATTGAAATAATGGAAGATGTTTAGTCATTAACACGATTTCATTAATTCTGTCTCTATGTTTATATATTCGTAACTAACTTTGAGCATATAGAAAAAGTAGAAAATTATTTATACAGAGTTCTTCAAAAAAAGTGATCCCGTCTCTAAGATAAAGAACTAAAATATATTTGGGTTTCACTCATTAAAAAATTTCGTAACGCCATCCGTTTTCAAAATAAAGGGCGTTGAAAAAAATATACATTTTTCACGATTTTGCCGCAACTACTGGCAAAATTGTATTGAAATTTTATACGAATATGTCTTAGAAGCTGATACATCCAATGAATTTGTTCTTATGTTTTATTTTAATCGATAGCACTAGTTACACGGTTTATACCAAGTAGTATTAAACATTTTCAATATTCGATTTATTAAGCAAAATTTCAAGTGAACTCAAACATCATTTAATTTCACACCAAAAAAGTATTCTAATAAAATTCGATACTGTATACCATTTTCTTAATATTTGGATTTGAAAATTATAAAGTAATAACCGATGCTGTTAATTATTATTATCATTATTATTATTATTATTATTATTATTATTTATATTATTATTATTTATATTATTATTATTATTATTAATTAGTAAGCATTATGTGAATTGACAATATTTTGTCTTGTAAATGAGATTCCATCGATATAACGGATACATTTAAAAAAATTGTAACGTTCCACAAAAATCTAGTATAAGATCTCAAAGTTAAATAAGTATGGGCACTGGTTTAGGAACTTAAGCTGTTTTTTGTTTCATTGCCCCCAATAGCTGAGTATCCATAATTATATAATATAATTTTGGTTTGTCATGGAAAACTGTCTTTCATTGATAGTTATGATGTTGAGCGAATAATAGTTACCTTTCTGTCACCTTGTTATTTGTTAAATAAGATATTGTTAATCAAAATGTACTCAAATTTAGAATACATTGACATGTTATTAACCTTTAGGAAACTCTAGTGCAGCTGTTACGCGTTATGCAGAAAAGTTTCCTCGAAGAAACTTACCAAGTAAAAATACATTTAGAACTATTGAACGACGTATAAGAAACAAATTAACAGGTTATCACATTCTATCTGTAAATTTAAATGGTGATATGTACATGGATTTTTCAACCAATCACTTATTCGAGATATTAGAAGATTTATCGCTAAACGAGCGAAGATCTTTATTTTTTATGCACGATGGAACTCCACCGCACTTTGATAGAAGGTGTCGTAATACTACTTGGTAAGAACCATATAACTAGCGCCCTCTAAGTCAGAGATAAAAACAAATTCATTGGATGTATCAGCTTCTAAAACATATTCCTATAAAATTTCAATACAATGTTGTCAGCAAATTCGTCAAAATCGTAAAAAATCTGTAAATATCTTTTCTTCAACGCCCTTTATCTTGAATACGGATGGCGTTACGAAAACTTTTTATTGAGCAAACCCCAAATCTTTTTCAGTTTCATATCTATCCTAGAGACGGAATCACCTATTTTCATAACACCTGTAGTTTAAAAAAATAACGCTCTTCTGAAATAATCAACGAAGTGACGAATAATTTTTGTCATAGAATAAAATTACTGATAATAAAATTGCTTTTTATGTCATTTTAAAACTAACCCTGTAACTTGTGAAAAATTATAATAAGGGGCATCGAGTTAAGTAAATGAGTAAATGGTGTAGGGTAAGACCTACTTAGTGAATAGTTTCCATTTGGTGTTCATGAGAAATAGGCAAAAGGAAGGAACAATGGTAAGCCAAATCATACTGAGTGAAGAATTTTAAGTAATTGAAAAGTCCATTAGTTAGAAAACAAGGTATCCCATGCTATATACTATACACTACATATTGAAATTTATTTCTATTTTTTGTATAATAACAGAACTCCTTCAATGAAATATTTTTCTCTGCTTATATTTTTTCAAAAACATCTTTCAGAGCCTTTGCTGGATAATCAATATGAAATGTTGAGTTGAGTGTACTTTGATATTTATAAATATTAGTCTATCTTTTAAAAATAATATAATATATAATAAATAATACTATTCAAAATGAGTAGCCTTTCCTATGAAATATGGTTGTGAACTTAATAATAATGGAAATACTTGTAACAATGAGGTTACAAAAATCATGGGTATGAACTTAATAATAATAGAAATACTTATAACAATGAGGTTACAAAAATAAGCGTGCTTCAAAAAGTCAAGAAATCGAATATAGATGCTTCTCTCGTCATTCAAAGAAATATATGTTTCACCGTTCGACACAGCAAATAACGAGGTGCGTGTTATTGTGAAAGGGCGTATTTGCACAGTTTTCAAGAGTTGCGAGCATTACCAGAATCCTCAGCGATGCGGTTGTCCTTGTTCTAGAGGAAAACAAAGTTCAAAATTTAAAGCTTGCGACTTGTGAAACCGCTGTTTCTACTCCAAAAGAGGGAGTAACTGAGATAAATAAGGGGTTAGCTTAGGGAAACTGTGACGGTATATTGTACAATAAGGGTTGTTCTAAATACTATTAGGATAGCGGACAATAGCATGTCAGCTTTAGGTTATCGAGAATGAATTGTTCTCATAAAAAGGTGATGAATTATGTAATTTTCAATTGAAGAGAAAACTATTATTCAGAAATTATGACATTATAACATCAATCATTAGAAAAAATGTGAATTTAGTTTGCAAATTGATTCTATATTTAACGTAAAATCTAAAAGTTATAAGTTCTTTGATGGAACTGGATCCCATTCATAACAATGAACAACAGTTAAGAATCTCCACCTTTTTAAATATTCTACCTCTAGCTGTAAAAGATAATATCATTCACTTATCCAATAATTGTCTGCCAAATTTTTGATACCTAATAATTTTAATCACATGAAGGAATATAGGAAAGTGATCGTTGATTATTATAAAATTTTGATTGTTAAGTGATTAAATTTGTTAATATGATGAGAAATTCAAGAAAAAGTTATATCCGTGATATAATCCTTCATGTAGCAATACACCAACTATTTTCTGCAATATTCAGAGAATATTACAAGGAAGTTCTTCTTAGTTCTTAATAAATAGTGAAAAATTTAGGGCAATGACGACAAACAAAGGAATCAAGTGCAGTAATATTTTCAGCATAGATTCTAAAATTGGATCTAAAAGTGTTTCAAAGGCAAACATTAAGTTTGTTGCTATGAAAACCTTATAAATTATACGAAAAGCGATAAAAATTCTTCGAATCATCAGATTAATAAAAAATTTGACAATATTCAGGAAACGTACTTGTCGCAAACTCTTCTGGAGAATTCAAAATATTATCTACAAAGAACGATATTGATTTATACCAAGTTAACTACATTTTTTAAAAGAGTCCATACATCATTTTTAGGAAGCTTATCACGTTAAGTACGCGTTTACTGAGATTGTTATTAATTATTTCTCGTAATTTGGCAGTTATCAAATGTCCCAAGTATAAACAATACGCCTCAGTTAGAAGCTTCCTTTCAAGTATGGACAATCTAAAAGAAAAAGAACGATGTAAAATAATTATGATTTATGAATTTTATGAACAAAATCAATATTTGAAGAAATCGTTCATGGTTAATTATTTTGTAAGAATAGGATTAGCCAGACAAACAATTTACAAAATCTGTCCGCGAGCTGAGACATGTATTTCGATTGAAAAAGGGTCAGGATCAGACAGAAAACAAAAAAATGTCGAGAAACAAGAGAGGAGCTATGGTTAAGCGGCTCACGGAAAACTGAAATAAAGCTGCAAAAATTGGGCAGAAAAAGTTGAATTAGAAAGTGTTACGTTGTTGGCTATATCTTCTTGTAGATTTCTTTAGCATAAATTTGTTCTTTCTGGAAATACAAAATTCAAAAGGGTGTGCCAGATCTGGATGCAGTTCTTAAAGAAATACATTCCGGAAGGAAATTCTGTGTTTTGGCCAGATATTGTGGGATCTTTTACAGAGTTTTCCTCTTATCGAGAAATTTAGGAATGCTCTTAATATTCCTCAACTGAAGCAAATTAAACGTTTTTGGCGAAATTTGAAACGAAACGTATATTCTGAAGGTTAAGAGAAACATGAGATTTTTGATTAAACTCACTTCAATATTTCGTAATCGAATCAAGCATTTACAAACAAAAATTAGGGAAACGAGTCGAATGGATGCTGATCTAGTTATATAAAATGTGAATAATTAAATGAAGAAGTGTAAAAAATTAAATTAGAACAAACAGTTTGTACGGATTTGTATCCACACTCATAAGTCCAATGAATCAAAAATCTTTTCAGAAACCGAAATTTACAGATTTTTATGCGAAACCCCTAACTAAATACACTTACAAGGTAAATTCAATCATTGGTTCATGTAGAATATTGTAGTCCAATTGACTTATTCCAATTGTGTCTTTAGGAATTGATGAGAGTGACTTGTAAAGATTTTGAACACAAAGAATTTCTTTGAATAGTTTCCGTTCGTCTTTACTCAAAGACGCAAGAGACTTGAACTTTCATCTGAATAATATACAAGAAAATTCTCTTGGCGATTTGAATTTTCATAGAATATATGGAGTAGTAGGAGAATACCAAAGATGCTTAATAGATGATAATATCAATAAAAAATTGAACCGGTAAAGAAAAGTTCAGCTGGACAAAAAAGAAGATTATGCAATATCTACCGAATTAGAATATGCACCTCATATTCCTTCTATATCTATACTTATAATTTCGGACTGCAGATACTGTACTCTCAATTTCTAAATTACAAAGTGATTTACTATTTATAGTTCATCACATAGTTAAAGTGATTTTAATGGATTCGAAAATTGTTTCATCACTAAATGAATGTAGGAAAGTGATCGCTTTCGAGAATACTCAGAATTTGCGTTTTTAAGAAGTATCTGAAGATATTAATCTAAAATATATGGACATATATGTGAATACTGTTAGTTCCTTTTTTATTTGCATCTAATACAAATCACTTGAGAATTGGAGTTTTTCTTTGAAACTTCAAGGGATGTGAATTAGGTAGATTCGTTATAGCGGAAAACAGTTTATTTCCACTTTACCGTGGAAACACCTAACCCGTATCAAATCCTTAAATTCCCATCCGTCAAATTCGATCTTCCAGTAAATCGTTATGTGCAAGCTCAGATAATGATTTTAAGTTTAGAAACCACATCTGAAGTTAGAAATAGATTCCCTTTTCCTTGCACTCTTCAGACGTGTTTGCTCAGTCATTTGACATGAGATATTTAGAGATTCCAAATTATCAGGCATTTTGAAGATTATGTGTCCTAACTACTAGAAACTATTTTTAGGCATATGAGACAAGGAAATATTTTTCACAAAGAGGATCATTAGAACAACTTACATGAGGAATCTTAGAACTATATGAGGATTTACACTGGCTAATGAGTATAGGAATGTACTCAAATGACCGTTGAACCATATTATAAGGAAGATATAGAAGAACCAGAAGCGACTGATTGACGATGAAATAGCCCTCATAACAAGAGGTAAAAAATCCTACGATAGAAGATGATCCAGTCACCTACACTAAAGCAATATCCAGACATTTGGAAAGCTGAATAGACCGTAACTAAATAGGTGATATTTGAAGAGTACTAGAAAAATTTGTCTAAATTAGCATCGTTGAAATGAAAATTAATTCCATTCATACTTACTAACTAGAGTGGGTTCAAGAATTAATTGTCTAATGACGATTTCGATAGAAGTGAAGAATATGCTGACACAATAATAGATTCGGTTCTCCTCTAAAACAACTTTCTTAAAAATATAAACTTAAATTGGCGTCATAGAGTTTAGTCGCATAACCATTCCTCCAATATTCACAAACAACTAATGTCTGGATTGGAATAATACGCGACAAAATATCTCTTTTTTTATCGAAAATAAATCTTATCTTCTTAATATATTAAGGATTTTTTATTGCTTCTCAATTTTAGAATTGTATTGTTTATTATATTTGCGTATATATTTTTATCGTAAACATAAACCCTGAGGTTTAATCTCAGTTGATGATTCAAATAAAGAGCATAATATCGATCATATTACAAACCAAATGATACGAGCGGTTTGCAGGATGAGTTACTCTGTATAAATGACATTTCTGATATGGAAGTTACAATGAACGTTTGGAGAACATCAGCTAATATTAAGAGGGAGATATAGAGGAGACTCTGAATTTTTCAATAGTTTTCGAAGTATTTTGTTGTTGTTGCGTGCTGTTCGTCAATTTTATCTTACTGGAAGCCGGAAGAGAGAAAAAAAGTGTATTGTTTATTCATTGGTTGCAAATAATTTAACAGGATACTGTATCTGCAGCAATTTAAATTTCTAGCACGTTACGAATTGGCTCAATTTGAATAAACCCAAAGAAAATTGCAACAACTAAATTGGTTTCTGTAGTGAAGGCACTAAAATTTTTATACCCACTTAAAACGAAGAGCAAAGTAAGTTTTAATTCAATATGGATCCTCAGCTCAAACACGAAAACCTTTTATTTTATAGATAAAATATAAAGAGGAAGAAATCTTACTTAGATTATATAGGACAAATCATAGTAGTTGTTAGATAGTTTGAAGCTGATTACTATTCTTAATACCAAGATGGATGCGTTCCCGAGAATATTGGAAATCAGAACTATTCAAAATTACCCATATTTTTGTAAATGCACCTCTAGAGTTCAAAAATACCTGCTACGTCGATTAAGTAACGATACGGACACTATGGTGAGAGAAAATTCACATGAAAGCTGCAACTATAGCTTATAATATATTGATTGAGGTTGTTAGTAGTCAATTTTTTTTGGGTGTAAATATTTTCTAACAGCCTAGGCTTTCTTTTATGGGTCAGATGATTCTCATACGTGTTACTCTTATAGTTCGATGAGAATATTGATAATAAAAATAATAAAAATTATCTATTCAAGTGGAGCATGTGATAGATCTTCAGATTCATTTGCGAATCTTCTACCGTGCTATTTCTCTCTGTTTCCTATGAGGGAATTTACAAAAAATAATTAGAGGTCAGCTGAAGTTGTTGAGGAGAGAAAAAAACCAGCACTCGTATTGCATGAGCTGACAGAAGAAGAGTTCTGTTTTAAGCAATTGAAGCTACACTTGAGCAGTGATAGTAATAGATAAGGAGTGCAAATTGGAAATTATATATAGTATATATATAAAATGAAACCTTTGATTTCAAAATAAAATATTGTATATCGTCAGTATCTTCAATATGCACATCTTGTACATTATTTAATGCACAAATTGTTCCTCTTTGACATACTACACACTGAATTGTATTTGTATTGTAATTGTAATTGTGTTGTCTTTTATGTCATATTGTTTCTTTTGTTCTTTGTTTATCTTATTCTAGCGATTGATGATAAAAATGAAATAAAATCTCTCCACACATCCCTATTTCAGCAGCCCTCATAATTAATTTTCTTCTTTGTTGAGCTTTCTATACTTACATCCACTCCTTCAATAATAATAAGAATCTCCCTATTTTAACCCGTATTTTTAAGAGGCTCTAGCAATTGCTTACATCTGCTCTCCTTAAGTGCAATCGGGAGATATATTTTACCCCAGAGAGATTTCTAGAATTCATTAGAATCAGTCATTTGAGAAGCACCCATGTCCATTTTTGATCAAAATCAGGTTAGATATAATAAATTGTAGAAGTAGGCCAAATAATTTCAACATTTCAACTTCTATGGAATTTCATAACTACAATAAACATGTACGCCAAGTTAGAGTGTAGACTCAACTTTTATTATTAATTAATTTTTTTTTACCTTCTATTTTGTACCATATTATTCGTAATATATCGTAACATCATTTAAGTGGTCAGTCATTTCGGAAACAACATATCGGCATTAAGGTTTATAATTTTCAAGAAATAAATGATATCAAGTTAATAGCCAGCTGGTTATTTTATTCCTCGAAAGTTTACTGGTATTACTATATGACTACGAACCATAATTATTTTCTTTTACGAACTCGATAGTTTTTGGATAAGGGGTGTTGAAAATAACTTTTTTTAACTTTACTCTTGGTGAAACCCGATACTGTTTACTGTTATCGCCATTGGAGTAAGTGTTCAAAATGTCCTTTTCGTTTTATTGAATACAAAGGTCTATATTTTTTCAGAGAATGGCTTAATCATCCAAATGGCTGAAAATCACCTACGAAGTCATTAATTGTGTGACATTGAATTAGGTCTTCTAATTTTCGGCGTGAATTCACTATTACAGAGTTTTCTTTAATATACTACCAAACTGTCTAGTCCGAAGGATTCAAATTGTATGACCGAGGAGGTCATTGAGTCGGAGCTTCTGCTGAAGTGATTGAATAAAAAATCAAAAAATGTGATAACCTATTAATAAGTTACATAAAATTACTATCTTAACATTAATTTTAAATTAGTGTTGGTGATGTGGCACTCTTTTGACTTCTCATTATGCCAGTAAATTTTGTCCTTTCTTGTGATGTTTAACAAAAATCCACTCTAACGAGGAACACCTCTTGGACTTCCTTGTAATAATAAGTATGTAGCTGTTGCCTTCAAGTACTTGAACAAGACATATTTGTCTTATATTCCTCACGCTAGCTGTTGTATCTTGATCAACTGAATTTAACATAATGATTCCTATTTGATGGTTCTTATTATTCTAGACCAACCATAATATACTTCTTTTATTTTCATATTTCCAGTATCTCGATAACGTTGTTCAATGGTTCTAAATGTATTTTCCCTTGGTAAGTTTCTTCTGTAGGCTTCCAGAATATATTGGCTTAAAATTAACTTAGCAAATCCCAATTAATTTTTAGTTTTTCACCTATCCTAGAGACAGGGTGACATTTTTCAAATATCCAGTAGTTTTCTCATTAATTAATAAAAATAATAAATAATGGTACCTGTGAATTTTCCTTCATCCACTTTAAAGTTCCGATCTTGCACCTAGCAATTCATACTCGTTTCGATAATGAAGAACGAGCAAAGCTTACCCCTCTATGATAAGTTCTCAATTATGAGTCGATGATTGAGAGTAAAGTGAAATATCAGACGCTGTCCCATTTGTGTAAATATTGAATCTTTTTGCGCTTAGTTCCCTATGTTTCTTTTTATCACATTACACGGAGTAGATAACAAAAAACTACATTCCTTACGTCATAAGCCGAGAATAATTGAAGGTGAAGATGGGGGATTCTGGAATAGACGAGCGAACTTGAAACTTCCAAGTTGAAGAGGGTATTTGCATGGTTTGATTTATATATAGCACCTAAAAACTTTCCACCCTTGGAAATCGAGATTGACAGTAACATGAATTCTATTCTACTTACTAACGAGACATATTTGATGTTCAAAATATACAGGAAACAGATCTGATTTTAAATTATAAGGTATTTCCAAGGTAATCTGAAATATTTATTTGAACTAGGCGCTATTCAATTTGAAAACGAGAACATTTTGTGACGAAGTGATAGGTTTTGGAAATTAGTGGGTGAATTTGTTTTGTCCTTAGTGACTGGTTGTTGGAAAAAACAAATAAAAGACAAGTCTATTCCCAAGAGCATTTTGATTATGAATAATGACAGTGACAAACTTAAAACCAAAGCGAAAATAAAACAAGAACATTCCGACCATACTAATTTCGGTGCAGTAACAGTTCTGTGTTCGTTATGTTAACAAAGAGGCTATATTAATTAATGCATTAATGACCAATCTGCACTTCTGTGTGGATCAGCGAATGGCAATGAAATATTATTTAATGATCTAAAATTTCGAGAATTCTTCAAATTGTTCAAGTGAATTTATCGACAAAATCACGTTTTGTTTAGGGATGAGACTAACTTCTGTAATCAAGGTGTCGTAAGTTTTCGAGTCCTTTTGGAAGTTGTATATCTCATAATATGAAAGCTCTCTTTCTCAATTTTCATGTGTAAGGGTATTCAAAATCACACAAAACTCCCATACTAAACGCAGCAGAATCGCATCCTACAAAGTGGTAATGTCATTGGTCGGATATTTGCTTGTATTTCAGCTGGTACATATTCACTTTTTAATTTCGCAGCTGAAGCTAGTTTATGAAAGTAAATTAAACACACTATAAGCCATTAACGTCAAAACTTATCACACATGTTAATAAGAACTTCTCAAATCAATATTAAATAGCGAATCAATCACAAATCCTCCCTATCTTCAATGTACGTAGTGCGGTCCATGAGTTCATGGTTGTATTTAGTAAATGAAGTGCATTCTTAAAAATCTTCATGCACAAGTAAGTTACGAGTCTCAACAAGCTTTACACAAAGTTTAAACTTGCAGCTTCGATTCATTTTACTAGAGCTGCTACTCAAGTTTTGAGATAGACAAATGAAAAAAATATTGTTAATTGGTTATGGATATTGATTTTCAAAATATTCTCTACTGAGATCAATACACTTTTGCATGTGTTTGAGCTAATTTTCCATTCCGATTGAGGTACCTACAAAAAATGTGTGATTTTTCAGGAGTCGAGAACGTTGACCTCGAAATTTATTTTTGATCATCTGTAGGCATAGAAAAAAATCATTGGATACCAAACAAGGACTGTACGGCTGTGGTGGAGAATAATTCATCTTTTGCGATTGATTTCTCAGATTGACACTTCTGACAAATAAACGCTGGTGTAGTATTCAGATTTGACTATTCTATTGGCGATGTCCGATTTGATTTATCCACATCAGTATATCATATCTCAAAACTTGAGAAGCAATCCTCGTAATGTGATAAATACCAAAACTTTTCTTATTAATATGATCAATGATATTTGCCGGTCCATGAGCATATATCTACAAATTGTATATGTGCCAACACATGCGTCTTTCCAAAATGAGAATCCGAAATTTTGGAGCATTTAGCGACCTACCCAATAGATTCGAATCTCTGGTACGATTTTACTACGTAAATGTGATCTAAACATATGTTTTTTCCTGTTAATACAACCACTATACAATCACACTATGAGGGTTACTTAAAAGTTTCCAATTTCAACTTGAAGATGTTTATTTGACAATTGTATAGGTTATTGTGAAGATGGTAATGGAAAGTACTGAATATTGAGCCAGCATTAAATATTTGGTTCTGAAATTTGGAAAATATGCCTACGCAAATGGAAGAGGAGCTAGATACTGTATATGGAGATTTTGAAGCATTTTTGCGACCATAAAATTTTGGGTAGTATTACTCAAACATGAACGCTTCAGTGACGACGAGCATTCAGAGGGGCCAAAATTGCGATAATCAGCAATATCAACAAAAAAGTACTGGGCAACAATCAGATTAAAGTTGAAGGGATATAACAGGCTATAGGTACGTCAAAAAACGCGTTTGTCAAATACTATCTGGAGTTGGGTGCTGTTTTTGCTAAATTTGGACCAGAATCTCAAAATATATCAGGTTATATTGACGCTGTTTAAGCAAAATGAATTGAAGTTTTGTATGGAATCATAACGTTATATGATAAATAGATCCACAATTATACTCTTGACATGAAAAAATACTCAAGTCAGTGGATTGTAAAGGGTGAATCTGCTCCGAGAAGGGCAAAATGGTTTCATCAGCTCGAAAAGTGAGAACGAAAGTGCTTTTCTATTAGAACAAAGCACCTTATACTTCTGGAATGGCTATGAATGAATTTAACAATGGAAAAGGTTACAGCATCGCTTGCAAAAGTGTATAGACTATAGACCCAAAGGGAAACTATGTTGGAGAAACGAATGTCTTGTTTCTTTGTAAAGTTGGTAACCTCGGTAAACGGTTTTTGACTAAATCAAATTGTCGGATTTATATGAAATACCGTACAACTACCAAGAGAATTGCTGACAGTGCATTCTGTTAGTTGTCTAAACTACTATTCATTTATCGATGATGTTGGAATGTAATGTGAATAGAAAATACTGAAATTTTGTTATTTTCAATATGCCATTTAATTCTTGATATACCAGTATCATTTTCTCATTTTCTCTTTGCCTATTTCAATATTCTACAATGAAAGGGAATTTCAATTCCTCACACGTCTCAAATTTGTGTAATTTTCAGCAACATTAATCATATGATGTAGTTAAAGTCCTGCGGAAATTCAACCGGTAGATTCTATTTTGCGTAATTTGAAGTATCCAGATATTTTGCTATTAAATGCATCTCAATAGGTTGATGCAAAAATTGGACAATAATGAAAATTCAATGGATAACATTGTAAAGCTTGTAGTGAAAAGAAATCTTCTCTAGTTATAGTAATTTTTAACTTATATTTATATCTCATGAAACTTTCACTTTAGCTTTTACTTTTGGCTTCATTTCAATATATTCCATTCAAACATTGTTATTGATAATTAATATAATTGTTGTTGTCTCCTGTTGTAGTTGGTGGATTTTTATTTCCATGCCATGAAGATTACGCCTGATGTGTGAGGAAATTACCATTAATCAGAAACATAGAAAGAACAATATTACCGATTGTACGACCAGTTATATAACCCGGATTTAATGTGGACTAAAATTCTTTAATATGGTCTCATTCCTTCACTCACTTCGAAACTTAGATAATCGTAGACAATGCGTCTCCATCTTTTGCACTGCTAGAGAATGATAAGGTTAAGAGCAAGAAGATTTGGTAACGAGTCGCGAAAAAAGTTGAACCCCCGTCCAAGGAACAAACAACACCGTTGTATATAAATTTACTTTTTCAAGTCCCGACCAGAATCTGCGGAGATCTAGCGGATTGGTAGAAAACGAATACAGGGAACAGTCTCAATATTTCGAAAAGCCGAGACAGTTGTAGAAGGGTCAGCAGCACGTTCATCACACAGTCTACAGCGAAGATAGGATGTAGATCAGAGCAAGTTGACCAAATTTTTCCGTTGAAGGGTATCTCCGTAAGTCCGCCTACACTTGTGTATGTTAGCAGTCATGTTTGCATAAACAGCCAAAGATCAAACTACACCACTCAAGTGGAAATCCGAAGTGAATTTTTACTTATATGAATATGAGCTTACAGTTCTGAGACGCCTTGCTTGGAAATTCCGCGGAATAACGAAACTCTAATTAAGAAGCTGAATTTTCAAGTGGTGGTCTTGTTTCTGACTTTAGCCAACCGACGATACCGAGGCTAAGGAAACTGCTACAGGAAGGAATATTTCACCATTCAGCAGAACTCGCAAAACTACCTTTGTGAGATACGAATTGTTTTAGGAGACACAGAATTGATAAACGTACATGAGGTAATTCCCTAACAAGAGATTTGAAAACTGCAGAGGTTTGGCTGTCCGAAAATATTGTTAGCACGACGCCGACGCTTAACCCCGTTTTGCGCACAGCCTGGTAAACGTCAGTTACTAAGTAATATCCGTAGAATAGAATGCTATTTGTGTCGATGCTTGTTCCGGTTTAGTTTATTCGTATTACTATCTCTTTAAGTGTAATTTTTTTTATGTTTTTAGAAAAGAGCATTGTGTTTATCTGTATTTCAGGACAGCAGATAAAATCTGTTCTACTGGTTTCAACATTTTCATCATAAGTATATTCACTGACGCCCACCGACCGGAGCATATACGATGAAAAACTGGTTTACAACGTAACCTTTTTACTTGAACTTTGGCACCAAATAGAATGTTTTAAATTATTATTGCATTATGGTAGGATTGGCTCATTGATTGAAATTTCTTTGGAAAAACTCTAAGAGAAGAAAACCATTTTCTACGGCACATAATTGTCTTTTGGAAAATTTAATTTCATGGTTTGAGATTGAGATGGATAAACGAGAATGTTGAGAATAATAATGTTAATCCAAAATAAAAACACAAAATATTTCTGTAAAAATTGGGAATTTTTTATTTTTTGTATTTCTATCGCAAATTGTAGGTCAGTAATGTCGATGTCAATGTCAATATCCACTAATAAATTATTGATTCATGGCTGCTTGTTGCTAATCTACTTAGAAATAGACAGTTACGTTTATATGAATTATTAGTGAAACAAAGATAGAAATTTAGTTTTCTACGTGTTTATCTTTGTATACAATGATGATAAATATGTGTGGAGTTTTGTTTTCTGATTGGATATCTCTCAACCTTTTTCTTCTGTTCTCTCTGTGTCTAAATTGGAGAATTCATGGAATTGATTATTGAGATACCAAATTCACAAATTGAATACCCATAATTGATCACTAAGCATAATCCGAATACATTTTAGTTATGCACTCTTCTAGTAGTCAATTAAATGTAATTTTTCATCAAAATATCATTTCCGTATTCTGCTATTATTTGCGAAGCTCAAACAATTACCATATTTGTTCTTTGAAAGTTATATTTAAATTTTCCTCGTAATACTCTCAGTAATATTATTTATTCAACTCATATGTAATGTAACCTCTATATTTGAATAGATATGTGTTTTTGATCTTTTAACACACTAGCCATGCTATAATTCTATTGAAATTTGCAAGATTTTCTGCACCAATAACTGAACCAACACGAGTACGTAATATGTTAGAATAGTCTGGTGATTTCGGTAAAAATATGACTATGTAAATGACACGGTTTCATAACTATACATTTATGCAACATGCGGGCCGCTACTCGAGAGGAAAGTTTCGAGAAGTCGAATTATGAACGTCACAAGCTGTTATAAATAATGTTAATAGCTTTTGCACACTTGTCATCACTATGCTCTATCGACGACGCGAATACTGATAAAATATAGATGGAAATATCACAGAGGAAGTCGTGTTTTTATGTTTATAATAAATATTCTAGTCGCATGTTTGTTATTAGACAAAACAAAATCAAATTATCCATAATAGCGGATCTCAACCTTTTAAAGTAATCTATCACGAAATTTAATAATTTCAAGCACCATCGAACAAAAATACTGAATTGACTTACAACTGATTGTAATTCACCCATCAAAATTTTCATAAAGAGATAAAATAAAGTTTAACAATATAGAGACTATTTTTAATAAATGTTTATGATCCATAGATTACAATAACCAATTTTGAGGAAGTTGTGTGTAAGTATTTCCACAAATAATTTACTAACATCGGGTTCCGTGCTACTCAGATATAGCATTAGATCAGATTATTCTCACAAAAGTATGTTGTTTAAAACGATATTAAGAATTTGAAGCTTGTTTTGCAAAGGGAGAATAATCAACATTTTTTTTTTGTCAAATCTTCTCTAGAATTTTCTATGTCCTTCCGAGTGTCAGAGCTAGAAGAGGAAGGAAAATATAATTGGGGAGATAGTAACTATACAAGAAGCAGAAACAAACACAAATCCAAGTTTGGTGAAAAGAGGACTGGAGGGAGAAGAAAAGAGAAAAAAGAAGAAATGAGTGAATTTTTATGTATACTTAAGTTGAGAACAACAGAAAATAGAAGGAAACACCGAGAAGAAGCGGATAGAAAATTCGGTGGTCTAGAACAAGAGGTAACGTTAGAAGAATTATGGGAATTGTTCAAAGAAATATCGTATGGGGAATCGTAGGAAATTTGCGAGAAAAGGACGATAAAGGAAAGGTTCACAAACCCAGATGGTGGTCAAAAGAAATGAGGAAAATGTTTAAGCAGCATGGAAAATTTTCATTGAAAATCTAAATGAAGAGAAGGAGGAGGCTTACAAAACTATGAGAAACAAAGTCAAGAGAGGGATTGGAAAATCATGGAACCAGCTGGAGAACCACAGTTCTGGAGATCGAGTGAGAAGAAACGAGGAAAGAAAATAGAGGATATGAGAAAATGTGTATACATTAGTTGGGAATATGGAAAGAATAGAAGGAAATACCGGGAAGCAACGGATAGAAGAAAAAAATATGTTCCTGAAAATTGAATCTCTCATCATCAGATACCTACGAGTTACATGCTAATTACAACTGAAGAAGGGACAATAGACGTAACGATTATTGGAGATTGATAGGTTATACACCACGGAAACAAAAAGAAATATAACTAGACAAGAATCAAATTATAATACCAGTAAAAGAATAATACTGTACGAATAAGAATAAAAGCTACCGAGAAAAAATTGTAACGGTTGAATTTAACATGGAAAGACACGACAGAAATAGCCAAAAGCAAATAGAATTGGAGAGCTCTTGTCAACAAAACCACCAATGCTATAAATATAGTGGATGAAGGATTTGAATACCTTAGACAAGTTTTTCTCCGGCTAATTGAAGCCAAATTGGGTTACAAATTAGAAAGTTGCTGGATGATATGAATTTTACGTATAAATTTACCACGCAAGAATTTAGAGCTTGATATTCGTCCGTGAATATTAGGAGGTGACTTTTTGGTAACAAAAAGAATGGAAACTATCACCAAATAGTTAATGAACATTTAGATTGACTAAAAATGAACTGCAGATTATCAAGACTTCACAGAACAGAATTTCTTGAATGTCGAATTGTTTGGTTCGGAGAACTTTCCTTTTCAAAATATATCCCTTGCTTCTATAAAACTTATCAGTTACGCATTTTTGTCCTTATTATTCAATATCGAACAAGTATACTTTATTGAAGTTCAAATTAAATTTCGGCCTACTTGAACTCCCCGACTCATTCTTACTAAATAATGGGTGAAGCTCTTTTGTCGGTGATTAATTTTCCTGAAATTTTCAGTTATCGTTAATAAAAGTGGATAATTCCATCAAATAAAAATAAATTGCTAACTAAAAGAAAATTTGCCCAGTTTCTCGTTTAAATCTACTTTATTATGCAATAAAGGGCGCTTATATCATCAGATTTTTCTAGTAGACTTCTCTTAAATGTCACAACTGTGTAGGACTCTTAGCTTTTATGGGGCATATTTTCCGAGTATTGGACTATATTTGGTTCACTCGTTTACGTTTATGAACTCTAATAATGTTTATCTTGAAATGTAGTTTCTGTTTTAGTCTCACTTAAAGTTAATATGGCTTCCGATAAATTAAGTTACTAGCTCAACAGTTAGTAGTGATTTTACAGTTCTCATATTTTATAGATAAAATATTTTATTATTATTTATCTTTTTGTTACACAAATCCTTCTAGATATAAGCGAACCTCATACGAAATGGCTATAAAAAAACGATATGTGAATATTATTACAATACCAAATTTGTTGCAAAAAACTGCTTTTTTGAAACATAGCATTGGGAATTAGTGGTATTTTATTATTAGATACATTTATTGAAAACACTTTCTCCAAAGTATCACTCCCAATACTCCAAATTTAGGTAAAGGGTTGAGTGAGTAAACATATCATTCCTTCCAACATTAGAATATGAGTGTTCCTCCCCAGACCTATCTATTAATCAAAAAATGTATGCGTCATTACGTCATATGATGTATATCATCAACCTAACAAGTTTGAATCTGTTAAAGCGTGATTACAATAGAAGCTCAAGTTCCATCCAATCACATATACGAACGAGTCTATACGAACTTAAACGTGTCAAGCCATGCACGGTTATCAAAGACTTGCATTTGAAAGAGTTCAACCTCAAGCAAATGCAACGATTTGTTGAATATATTAGAGGAACTTATAGTATAATATGACTCACTAACAAGGTGGTGTCGTGAGTTTAAATGTGATAGACAGTCGTTTCAAGTGGAACATGCAGTAAATATTGATATGATAACTGATCAAATTTGTTCATTATCGCCCTTCACGTTTGTTCAGTTGAACATCGTTTGTGTTTCGCAAAATGCTTGTTTAGTGCGTTGCTGACAATAGGAACATGTACAAACAACAAGTAAATGTGAAGTTTTATTTCACGAGTGAGCATGGCAGAAAGTGTGTGGAAGAGTGGTCTGAAAGGAATGGACGACCATCATAGCAGAAGACCTGGGAGCCCCATCAGTAACAAAAAAAGTGAAAAAGTGAGGAAATTACTTAAGAAAGATCATGGATTAGCAGTGCATTATACCTGATAAAATAACAAAGACGAGTTGTTATGCAACATCCATTTATTGACGTTAAGAAGTAGTGACGTCTAGAGGCTTTTATATATTGAACTCTATTATCTTTTAAGATAAATTTTGATCTCTACAAACAGCCTTGAAATGAAACTGTGAAACATGGAATAGAATTTTTGACGATCAGAGCAGAAATGACACGGTGCTCTTTTTTTCGTTTTGAAGCCCACGGGAATTTGTGTCCTGATAGAAGGACGATGGATGCTGTGATGTGTATTGAAATTTTGACGTTCTATGAAACTTTTACATAGTGTACGATGACGTACATGGTTCATGGTTTATTGGCGTAGCTAACACTGGCAAAAAGAAAGTGGTGCAGCCTTAATATCCATCAGATGTCGCCAGATGTCAATTCTCGAGCCTTATTCTTATTCACATGATTCAACTCACTTACCAAAATTTACATGTATATCAGATCACGGCGATCTCATCGTTATGGAGGGTGACTGTTTTATAGGAGGGTAAAGTTATTTTCAGCTGATAAAATTTCATTTGCGTAGATATAACACGATTATTCCTCGAAATTTGCTGATCAGTTATCCTATCATATACTCTTGGTCCATTACGTATGTTCTATGATAATAATTTCTTCTAATAGACATTAAAGAATTCAAATACTCTCTACACTCACTATATGTCAGTTTAACTTTCGTTATTCTCTTCATTAATTGCTTCTCTTTCCACTTGTCCAGTTCACCAAATAACATCGCTCTCCACTATAGAGTTAATTGAAGTGTTTTCTGCTTCTATCTAACAATACTTGAACAAACACCACAAGAGATTTCAAACCTTTCTGATATATGTCAATAAAATTTTGAAACACATTTAATTCGAAAGGCTATGCTCGGATATCTATAAATTGGTTCTGCAAAATGCTAGTCGATGAGAATATAAAACATAAAAAAACCATTTTTTAATGGAAATTAAAAAGTGCCTTTGACACAGAGGCAATTAGTAACGTTAATAGAAAAAAATCAAATGAATATATCCCATTTAAACAACAAAATAATGGATCTATAATGGAAATGAAAAAACTCTATATATACTAATGAACGCTCCCTATCTACATCAAAATTTGCATTATTTGCAAAATATGGTTGAATGACTTGCTGTTAATTAATGTTTGAATTCAAATGTAGTTCATTTTCAAACTACGGTTTCTATTTAAACCGCAGTATCTGGAATAAATCGAAATAAAATACAATTAGAGAGTGAGCAATTCTCAGTTTTCCCGATTTTACGTTATTCAAGATCAGCGATCAGTGAATACAACAACCTATTTAGATAAGTTGGTGGAAGCAGTATCAAATTATTTGATAACACATGTGATCATCGAACTATAGAAGGATTTTTTTTTATTATTTCCATTATACCTGTTATTTTAAACAAACAGACTTCGTCAGTCTTCATATTAGTTAGTGTTTTCTATTAAATTTCACTTAGTAAGTACCACATTAATATTACATTTGGTTTACTATATCAAAAGAAGAGTTGTAATAACAATATATACCACTTACATACTAATTATTACCTATTACTATTACCTAAAATTTTGTTACACATTGTGGTTTTATTCTGTATATTGAAATTTTACTTATATTTGTATCTTTATTTAGTTATTTTTACGTTTATTTTTTAGTTTTTACAATCTTTTGTCTACAAATTGTGACAATTTTCTGACAATAAAGGATTTCTCTCTCCGTCTTTCCGAGAACAATTAATTTGCGCTCTGAATAGAATTCTTTCTATAGTAAAAATCAATTTATTGATATAGACATACTGGTATCAAGAGAATGTTCAAGTCACTTATTTTATCAATTAATTAGGAAAGAGTTTTATCCTTATTCGCCTTCTTCCATCACTTACCTTAAACAAGCCGAATATGGATTTGCGTAAACCGGGGAGGAAAAGAAAATATATATTTCGATTCACTTACATGGAAAAGAGATGTAAATGTGCTTTTTATGACACTTAAACGTGCCATATATATAGAATACTCACTGAATGGAAATATGTTATTGTTCAAATAGGATTGACTTATTTCCGAATACACCAATACATTTCACGAACCCTAATGAGAAAACTAAAAATACTAGGTGGAGATTTATATCAAAAAAAGGTTTTTAATTGAGTAAAAACAAAATATATGTACTTTTTCGAGTGGTTGTTTAGATGCACGGTTGTCATATTGATTTGAATTTCTGGTCTTACATACAGGAGTGTAATAGCGGAATATAAGTGTTTGAAATAGCCATAGCGCGGCGCTGCTATCTAGAGATGCTAGATATGGATGTTGCGTAGGCCACCGTAAGATAGGACAGAGATGAGAATGTTTAACATAATTCTTACAAATATTATTATCAATTCTTATTTTACTACTTTTATATAACTATGCTACATATTAACTTCTTATAACATTGTTTACAACAATTCATTAGTTATAGAAATAATAACTAATGCTAATAACTTCTATTATCAGAACACAATTCGACACCATCTCTTGATTACAACGCCGGCCTTGTGGCCATAGAGTGAGATAATTTAACGCCAGTGGAATTAACCTACCCTGCTACCCTCGTTTCCAGACCTGTATGTGAGACAATGTTTGAATTGTAGACGTGGGAAAAATAGATGATGTTTTATACATATTGACTCACTAAAAGTGACTTCAATAAATACACTATATTTTCAGCATTTGTTGAAATAAGTGGAAGCCTTTGGTGATATTCATACTGAACACACTGTTTAAACCCCTACCACACCAACACATACAATTACACTGTCTGACGCGCGTTTCTATAAGTTATCGTCTTCAGAGACTGCAGATAAGTTTACTCTTAGTCTCTGAAGACAATAACTTGGTTATCGAAACGTGCGTCAGATAGTTGATGTAGTGGTGGTGTAAGCAGTGTGTCCAATACTCCTATTTAAACCCTTGCCTTGCCTCAATAGAATATCACTGGATTTTCAAGAAGAGTTTCAGGAGAAAAAAGAATCTAGTGAATATTTCCGAAGCTTTGTACTATCTAGTTACAACATGACTTTTGATTTGTACGAGTATGTTTGATACTAGCTTAAATATAAAGACATTGAAACTAGAGGGACAGTTACGAGGATATATTGAAAAATTAGCTTACTATAGAACCAAACACAATTTCAATGCCAATATATTTCATTACTCAACATATGCTCCTCTTAATTGGATATATTTATTACAGCGAACCTGCAACGTCTCTAGAGCTTTCAAAAAAAATGTTTCTCTTGCTCTCCTAACCACACCTCCACAGCTTTTAGTACCTCCTCGTTTGAAGAAAATTGACGACCTTTTAAATTTTTTTTCAGATGAGGAAAGAGATGATTGTCGGACGGAACCAAATCTGGTGGATAAGTGGGGTGTTCTAGTAATTCAAACCCTAAATCACGAATTTTTTGCATGGCAACATGAGATTTGTGTGCGTTGTCCTGCAAAAACAAAACACCTTTGGATAGCTTTCCGCGTCTTTTCTCTTTAATTTTTCCCCGTAGTGTGGTCAGTAATGTCGAAAAAAAATCTCCAGTTATTGTTCTACTATTATCCCAAATATCAATCATGATTACTCCATGGCAATCCCAAAAAACTGAAGCAAGAACTTTTCCAGCAGATTTTTGGACACGAATAATCTTAGATCTTGGAGAACCAGAGTGTTACCATTCCATCGATTGTTGCTCTGTTTTTGGATCGTAGAAATGTACCCCATTTTCATCCATAGTTGAAGAAGTTGAAGAAGTCTACATCGTTTTCAAATCGAGCATCGATCGAACGCGATGCTTCTACCCTTGCACACTTTTGGTCAACATTCAAACATTTGGGGATCCATTTTGCAGCAATTTTTCTGATAAAATTATCTCATGAACTGCATCGATATTTTCGGGGACTGGCACAGAAACTGGCCTTCCCGATCGGTCATCATCTTCAATGGAAAATTTACCTCTTTCGAAGTTTGCAGTCCAATTTTTCACGGTCGCATACGAAGTACATTGATCACCAAGGGTATTAAGTATATCTTCGTAAATCTGCTAACCTCTTAACCCTAAATACTTGATGATGGCTCGACACTCCAATTTTTTCATTTTCACAATTTCGGTGGACATCTTTTTTCTTTTAATTTATTGCGTAACTCTGGTTTACTTTTTTGACGTCAAACTTCACACTGACACTTCTAATAAGTTATTGTTCGTTGCTATGGTAACGCAATATTTTGTATATGCATGGAACTGGTCTAGGCTAACTAGATATCAATTCATCCTCGTATATATGGTCTTCGAAAAAAACAGCTCGAAAGTTACCTAAAACAAATAATCTTGTAGTTAGTTTCGCTATTTGGAAAGATTCAGAGTGTCCTTGCTTGTTGATTGTAATAATTTCGGCTACATTTATTAACTTATTTCACCAAATATTCACCATTATTTAAAGTTAAAATTACCATTCCGGCCTTAGGTTTGGCGGGATTAAGGACTACCAATTCTAGCATCAAACACATAGAATAACTCTCTATCAGGTTTCTTCTACTATTGAATGAAAAAAGTCTTCATATGTATGAATGATTTTAATTCATTCCTATTTTGTTTAAAAATGTGAAATGTCTCCAACCTAAATTCACCATTCCTGACAATGCATATTTTATATTTTATTCATCAACCTTCACCATACTTGTATTATTTAAACAGTTCTTGTATTATTTAAACAACTCTTCCATTTAAGTAATTGTGAACAAAATATAAATGTTTACATATGGGAATCCATACAAACTAGAAACTTTATGCTTTGAGCATCCAACCTATAGTGTACTCAATACATGCCTTTCCACCTACACTGTACAAAATAGACTTCCTCAAAACTATACACATAACGTTCGGACTTCAAAAACAAGATCCTTAACTCTATATTCTCAACAATTTTTTTCAAGTTTTCAATTGGAGTGTAGATTGAGTAGCCTAATCATTGAAAATTAAATACAATTGAGTGAATATGAAGACTAAATTGAACTCACCATCACCACAAGACAAAACCTTAAAGCTAAGGAGTGGTGTCAAAAAACAACACATAATTCTCACAACTCTAATAATTTACTAATATTTCAGTTACGGACTTTCTGAGAAAGACTTTGTCAGCGATGATGGATGTAATGGCTGCAATATACCTACGTTGTTATGGAAGATTGTGGTCTCAAGGTTATTTGTGTTAAAAAGTCGACGGTTTTGATTCAATTGGTTGATAAATTAGTTGAAAGCGGCGATCCCAAATCTTCGTAGAAATTTCTGATTTGTTATTTTGATTTACTTAACTAGTGTTCAGGCGTCACACATCAGTTTAATTGGTCTAAATTCGGAAGATACTCTTCTGATATAAGGTGCCTTGATTGCAATAGTACCCCAAGAGTTGGAGGCAACGATTTCTTGTTTGCTGATGGACCCTAGAGCTGTAGGAAACTAAGAAGAAATCATCTTCAACATTAAGGACAATTTTTTAGTGGAATGGGTATATGAACATACAAATTTTAAAATTTTGTACGATACCACCCAACATGAAATCCAAGAATGTCTAATGAACTCAGAGAAAGTAAAGGTTGTTGTTGTGGATTTTGGACTGAAAACAATCAAATTCTTTTATCTACTAAGTGGTTAAATCGATTCATACCTACGAGAAGTCAATGATATTTTTCAAGGAGCTCTTTTTGATCAAAACTTCTTGTGGTTTGAAAATTTGTTGTTGATTTCACATGCTATTGACAAGCATATTATCACGTGAAAAGTGACTTCATTAATACAGTCTAATTTTCAATTAAACGAAACTTCTTTGTTACCAATTAAGGGCATTCGACGTCAACTGATATGTTGTACTCATTTGTCCAAATTAGGAGTCGGTTTTTGCAGCACCTTTTCAATCTAAGCTGATGAATTATACCAAATGACATTTACAAGAACACAGACCACTAAAAAATTCCGTTTGATTGATTTTAGAAGGAATGGGAGACATCAAAAGAAGCGATAAATCTCAATTAATTGAATAACACAAAAAGTATGAGATTCACGTATAAAAACTAGAGAAGAATAAAGGGTTATTATAACTCGTATAAAATATTTTCGAGGCGTTATAGCAGTAAATTTTATGACGAGTTATAAATGAATAGATGCTTCAAACTATCCAAACCACTCGAATAGTACAGATAAAATAGGATTAAACCCGAAATGTAATTGGGCGCTATTGATTTTTTAACATTCTCAGAGGCTTTCGGTTACTGAATAAGCCTAGCAACTATTGACAAAATTAGCAGGGGCTTTCGAAATTTTGGAACTTGTAATTCAAAAAAAATTGGAAACGCGCATAATTCAAAAACTAAGAAGAATTCGGAAAAGAACTGCCTGAACAAAAAATGTAGAGCACAAAAATTTTTACAACTAGGGTGTCTGGTCATTTTTTCGTAGTAAATCTCCCTCAACGCCGAAAGCCCGAGCATCCGCTCGAGAATTCCCGCCAGTGCCAGTTTCCGTTCTAGGCAAGACTCTTTGAAAACTGAATCAAAATGCATCATGATAGTTAAGATCTCCATTTTCTACTCGGGTAAGCTAGCATAATTTTCGAAATTTTGGAAAATCTTGCGAGATGAAGGGTATATTTCATTACTCGCCATATAAACAAGCAAATTCAACGAGAGATATGTCGTTCGTATTATAATCAATAGTTTCAATATTCACCGACTTCTCAATAGTTTCTGTCTTACAAAAATGTAGGTACTCCTTTTGAAGCTCAGAATTTCAGCTTCAAGTTTATACAAAAACATTCTCAGGATGATTCCTTATTCTTACAATTTTGAAAATGCATGGAACGTTCAAAATGTCCCGTTTTTCTGTAAATATCAAAATATCCAAAAGTAAGTTTATTCGAAAATTTCAAGTTGTATTTGTGAAAGCACGTTACACAGAATCGATTACGAGTCGTGACATTGTTTTTAGTTATGTGGTTTAAGAGAATAAAAGCTTTCGTCTCGTCTCTCTCCTAAGAGTAATATTTCCACCCGCAGAGATGATCACCTGGGAACGAATTTTGTGCTCTACAGTTTTGGCTCCTACTATCAAAAAGCACAAGAAGTAATATTATATATTAAGTACCTTGGACTAATTTTGACGTTGTCTACATAGGGCAGACCTCTCAGTATTTAGAAATAGTCTGAAATGTCATCAATATGATAAAAAAAAAATAAAACTGCATTAACGAACCATGAAAAAAATATAAATTCAATTATAAAGTTTCAAAAATTCTTGGAACGGAATCTAATACACGAAAAAGAGAAAGACTCAAATAATTTAGGCAAAATTTATAGCTCTATTTTGTAAATTCTAATAAAACTGTGAATAATTTAATTGATTAAGTACTGCTACAAATTTCAGATGTAAGAACTGAGAAAAAATGAAATTTTTGTATAAGAACAAATTTCAATTTTGACTTTATTTTATTTTGATGTTCATGATGTAGGTGATCTATTAATTAATATAAATATGCAAATTGTCAGTGACAATATCAATCAAGAACATTTAGAAGCATCAATATATCAAAAGATCTAGAAAATGAAGAAATTAAACGAAAATTATGAGAAATTCGAAAAAATCTGCCGAAACAAAAAATGTATATATTTATGTTTCTGAATGTTCTTGATTTATACATTTTTTGTTACGGCAGTTTTTTTTCGAATTCCTCATAATTTTCGTTTAAGAATTTTTTTAAGTATCAAGTCCCGAAATTTTGAAAATCCGTACCAGTAATTGCTATACTTATTTAGTATCCCAAAACATCCTAGAATCTAGAAAATCTCAAAATCGCTGTACTATAAATCTAATTTTTACATTGTGAAATTATAGTATCTCCGATCAGTAACGAAAATCAAAATTAATATTTCCATTCAATTAATAAATAATGAATCAGCGTTTTTTTATTTAGCTTGAAAAGATATATTTGTTTCATTTGGAAATGAGAAGTCGTCATTTCATCCATTGGAGTTCTAAGGATATCAAAAAACAACCAGATCAAACGAAAGAAAAAATATAAACAGCACTGGGAAATCTTGACTCGTAAAATTATCTCGGAAAAGCTTTGAACGATTGGAATGGTTTTTAACCACAAAAATCCATTAAGTGCTAACAGAACATGAACGCGTTTATGTGAAGCCCGTTGAAAATGTGAATTCCATTGGTTTGGAAGACGTGGGTGGTATTTTTTAGGTCAATACTCTTATTGTTTGAGAAAAATATGAAAACACAAAGTTGAATAAGATACAATGGTGTTGTAATATAACATTAATTAATAATAGAGTATAATGAAATGAATTGGTCATGAAATAATTTTTTAAAAGATATCGAAAATTAAAGGTGGAAATACTTGCATGGAGCAAACTTTTTCAAATAAGTTACAAGTTACACTCCAATCACCTTATTGAATGCTACTAAATATTTTCATTTCGAAGAAGTGCATAACATACATCAAGGACAACCAAGCAAAGAGGTTTCTTGTAATATTGGGTCCTAATTGTCCGAATAAAAGTGTGGGATTCGAATTTCATTAGGATTAGTGATTCTAAATGAGAAAAAATCTAGAAGTGTTCATATCAATCCCTGCTCATTGATAAGTAGAGTGGAAATGTTTTATTTTTATATCCGAGTGATACACCAAAATCATCATTGCTATTTATGGGCAATATACCGCTGGATAGAGTCATTGAACATATTCGTATCGTAAATTCAATAAACCATACTGTTCAAGTAGCTAATCAACTTAGGTATAAATTAATTTCCCAAAATATCGATCTACCGATAGAATAGACAGCACGATGTCCTGATCTGATTCCATTAGACTTTTTTGGGGATATGTCAAGGGTATTGTACACAAAACTAAACTCCTCAACTAAGATGAATTAAAATACCGAATCACGCTTGCGATTAGATCAGTCAGTTAAGATGCTGAGTTACGTCAGAAGATATTTTTATATCAGATTAGCATGTTATCAAGATGTTCGCGGTCGGCTTTTTGGTAATTTCCTATAGTGACATGCATGAGAATTTGTTTTTTTCTTTACTTTATTAAGAAGCAACAATTTTTATAACGAAAATTTCCTTTTTTGATTGACTCTAAAATAAAAAATGTGTATTGGACCTGTCGTCACAGAATTAACTAAAGATCCGGCATTCATTATCACTTTAATGAAAAAACACGGAGAAGCTTGAATGGTGTTGAATGGAATTTGTCCGGAGAGTATGGTCGTCTTAAGTGATGAGCATGGAGAGCGCTAACATCAAGATATTGCCACAATTGAAAAGCTCTACCAAGGAACATGGGAACCAGCAATGCACTGTTGGTGTTTAGTTGGGGATACTTCGGACTCCGAATATAGGAAACATGTGAAACGATCTAAGTAAACATGTTTTTTAGTGCTGATAGTGAAACTGGAGTTTCATAAATACTTGAGCATGGAGAGCGCTCTCAGCAAGAATCAAGATATCGCCACAATTGAAAAGCTCAACCAAGGAACATGGGATCCAGCAATGCTTGCAAACCACAGTTGGTGTTTAGTTGGAGACAATTCGGACTCCGGATATAGGAAACATGTGAAAGGATCTAATTAAACATGTTTTTTAGTAATAATAGTGAAGCTGGAGTTTTATAAATACTTAAAATTTTTCAAATCAATCAATTTATTTCTCACAAAAATATCACGTTTATCATTTATTTTTTCTATAAGAATAAAGAATCAGATAAACTTGTTCAAGAGGAAAAAATCTATCATTTTTTTGTTGCCTTGTATTAGTGAGTAATTTGAAAATACAATATAAATTTGTTAGAAAAATCAACCTTTCTGCATTTCCATAATTATACTGGAAATTAAATAAAAATAAAACTGTACATGTATGTATTCCCATTCATCTTTTGATTATGGACCTCACTTCAATAAGGCAGACATTCAAATGCCACAACTGTTGTTTTCGTGAAATAACATTTATGGGTTCACCGTTATAGCTATCCTAACGTCTTCTAGAGGTTTTGCTAGTCCTTTTTCTTTGGGCTTTGTTTTGATGGATCGCTTTCTTAAGAATATAGGGAACGGATTAAGTAGATCCGTTTTCTAAGGATAGTGGTTTTTTATCAGATTCATCTTGTTTATTTCCGAAAACCGACGAGACGCTTTCAAAAAAAAATTTTAACAGTCGTCGATACTATAAAAATAATTTTCTTAGGATGAGATTATTCTAATATTTTTGTTTTCATTGGAGATGAAGAAATAATTTTTGTCACATTAATAGTCATTTTGTTGATTCTTTCTCTCCCTCTCTCTCTCTCTCTCTCTCTCTCTATATATATATATATATATATATATATATATATATATATATATATATATATATATATATATGTTGATTTTCATCTCCAGATAATTGTTTTCATTCAAAATGTACACCAGCTTCGTATGTCTTACCCTCAAAACCTCTCAAGTAGAGAAGTAGGTTTTCAGGAAAAAAGTATGAAAGTTCCACTCAAATTCTTGAATGAGTTGTATGTAGAATGTAGAAATATCAGTGACGTACAGAATAGGAATAATAAATAAATAGATGAATAGCCTGCAAAAACTCATGATATAAACTTAAAACCACGTGATATTCGAAGCAATCAATTCCCAACTGATCAAAAGTATGTATCTACTTCTTTATCTATTTACCTATAAGCAATTATTCAAACCTCTTAGTATCGCTATATGTTTGGGTAATCACCCAATGCTTTGTCCTTCCTAACAATTCTGAAATTTCTTATCAGCAAATCCAATTCTTTTGGGAATGGTCTTTATCCCATTATTTCATATTTTATATTTATCCAAATGTTATTTAAAATAATTACCGACCACTGAAATGAGACTCAAAAGACACCGCATTGTCATTTGACGTTTGATGACATTTGATTTAAGTTTAACCTTGTATCTAGTTAAATTTAAAACTTAATTTTGGAAAATATAAATTATATTTCATTATTATAACTCATACTCCAAATCTCATTAGAAGATTGGACAAGCTAAATGAGAAAGAAACACAAAAATAATAAATTTTTTTTCACTGGACACACTAGAGTGAACAGAAATGGAATGGAAAAGAGACTTGATAGAGTAGTGGCGAATAAACCTTTCTGTGAAATCAGCGAAAGGACAGACATTAACGTAAAATAGACGATTACATTATGATATGGGAGGTACGTAGAACGTTTTGAAGTTATCTTGATATTTTATGATATAATTCATAACATAGACTCGATAAACAAACTTCCTCTTCTTCTTTTAGCCCCCTAGTTGAGCTATTGTTCAATCTACAGGATATCAAAAAAAAAATAATGCTGCAAAACTTTGATGAAATATGTTGAGAACGTCTGAAACCAAGCGAGAACAATTAGCGATACAAACAGAACTCTTGTCAGGGTTTTGCTACCTCAAAGGGCACATGAAGACGCTATATTTTGGAGAGAATTTTCTACGTGGACGGCGAAATCTCTATACACATTCGCTTAAAGTGTGAGAGAGTACAGAACTCTAGAGAATTACATCTGGAAACATATGATATAGAGAGCTTTTTAAAAGGAGTGGGATTGATAGATTAGCTGTTAAAACTGAGTACTATTTGTTAGAAGATCAAAATAGAGAAAATTATGTGAGAATTCCTTCTGACAGGTAGCAGGGCCTTGAATATCTAACGTTCTTTCGTAATGTCACCCGACTTTAATACTTTGGTAACTTTCTCCACCAGATCAGAATTTTATTCATTCCCATGTAGTGGGTTATGGAGAGTTGAGGAAAAAATTTATATTCATAGTATTCTTTCTTTTCAATAAACAAAACAGATCCGTTGCCGTCAATTCAACGAAAGTAATATATCTCAATTAGTACTATCTAGTTTAAAGGGCTTTTTCCACTATTATGGATGTGAAATAGCATTTTCTTAATAGTTCTGTAGCATGAGGCTCCTGTATAAAGCAGTACTCTAACCAAATTGAACTAGAGCAAGGGATAGAGAAGGTGATGGAATAAAAGACAACAAGGCATGAACAGATCCACCTATAGCGAGGCTATTTCTATAGTCCTCAGTTATAACGACTATGAGAATAATTACAGGTTTAAGCTACTGATATCAAATTAGTCACTTTTGATTATAGATTGTGCACTAGGACCCATATTCTCACAGCTATCTAAAATTGGTGATTAGATACTTCTAGCAGCTGATAAAGTAATTTGATACAATATGCTAGGTAGTCAGTAGTTTTATGATTTGGTAATGGAGTGTTCTTGAATGTTCACTTGATTATTGATCTAGATATTGACTAAAGGAAATGAAGTTCACCTTATTTGAGTAGCAGACCTATGCTAACTGGAGAATTTATATTCATGGGTCCATATTCCCCAATAAATTGAAATCATTTCCTCTTTTTAATGGAGAAAGACCGCATATTCCAAATTTGACACATAAAACAACAAATTAAGGAAGAACGATAAGCAGTATAATGATATCCTAGCAACACGAGATTTTTGATGACAATAATTGAATCATTACTCTCATGTTTTAGTAAGAACTGGAACTTATATTAGAAGAAGAATTTACAGTTAAATTTCTTTAAAATCAGTTTAAATGTTTCATTAATTACCTTCATAATTGAATAATGAATCTGTAATATTCAATTCATATCCATCTTTTCCCAAGTAGAAAACACCAAAATCTCGTACGCCACTCTTTATTAGTCCTTTCAAGAGTTTCAACAAGAGACATATTTTCTCAGTCATAAACTTAACTGTAATTCCCTCACCGGTTGTGAGTGCAGCTTGAAATTTTACTGAAATTCATTGGAGATACAGATGCAGTATAAAAACAATGTATTTATGTAGGAGGGAAACTGAACTTCATTTGTGAGTGGTATTAAAAAGATTCATTAGATTGCTTTACGAGCCCCGTCCCGTTTCAATTTACACACCTAATAAAATTTTTAATTTCGCTCAAAACCTGTCCGGTTTCTATTTATATTTCTAATTGAAAATATATATCTTTTGGCATTCGTGAGAAAATTAGATAGATAGATAATTATTGAACTAACATATAAAATATTTGGATACATCTAGGAACAATATTAGAAATGTGAGCAAAACTCCGTAATACAAAGAGAGCGAACCAACGAATGCTTGATGGGAACTGTAAAAAAAAGTTCAGCATATTTATATATAGGTGCTTCACGCAGGTTTTTTAGGCCCATGGCATTGCCCCTTCCACTCTTTCCTATTTTTTGCTTTCGTTTTCCAGTCCTGAATTCCTCTTTTTTCTACGTCCATCATTTTTTTTTGTCGCTCTAAAATAAGGCATTCTCTGTATGTAGCCCAGCCACTCTATCTATCTTCTGGAACTCATCATTTTGCTTAGTTTTGCTTCTCCAAATAGATTTCTTATATCATTGTTTATTCTCCTCAGCCATAAATCTCTCTCCTTTTTACCGCCTTGTATCCTTCTAAGTATTTTTGTTTCCCATATATCTAACTCCTCTTCCTCTTCTTTATTAAGGATCTACGTTTCGCCTCCGTAGCTCACTTTTGGTCTTATTATTGTTTTGTATAGATATAGCTTCGTCTTTCTGGAGATTTCTTGGGATCCTACTATCGCATTCAGCGCTTCAAACTGTTTACATACCCTCGTCATCCTCGCTTCGAGATTTTCTCCATCGTCCTCGTTGTCCTTGATAACCACCCCAAGAACTTGTTCTAAGCTCATTGCCTTTTCTTCGGTCAATTGTATTGGCAAACCACCCATTGCTCTTTTCCTTTGTGGTATCTGTTCACAGTATCGTCAGCTTTTAGGAAATCTATGAAGACTGAGTAAATTGGCAGATCGTATTCATACCCCATTCTTTGCGTTTGCCTCAGAATGAAAATGTGGTCTGTGACTGATCTTCCAGATCTAAACACGCATTGGTAGTCCCCGAGCAAGTTTTCGTCATATATTCTCGAGCTTTTATCTATGGCCTTAGTCATAATTTGGTAGGTTGTATCTAGTAGCGCTATACCTCTATAGTTTCTGCATTCATTTCTTTTTCCTTTCTTGTATATTGCCATTTTCCACGTTTCTACCATATATTCATAGGATATCTTGTCCTAAACATTCTCCTCATGTTTTGAATTGAAACGGATGGTATTTTATGATGAATGAGTTTTGTATGAGAAATGATATTTCTTTGTCTAGTACCATCTATTTTCAATCGAGAGTGTTGATTTTATTGTGCTAAAGTGAATTTTTGAATGATATAATGTTTCTCGTGTGGATATTTACCAGTTAATTTAATCGGGTACATCTTCATGGGAATTGTAGAACGTTCCCTCCGGGTAAATGAATATTGCATTATGAAATGTAATAAAAATTTCATAAAAGACCAATCACATCAAATGAATTATATTAATCAATCTCAAACATTCTAGTATTTTAAGTATTTTCATTTTATTTACACTCTTCCTATTCGTGGGGTGGATTAATGAACAGTCTCTTACGTTCTTAATTTATTCACACACTATACAATACACTTAGCTTATAATAAATAATTTACCTATAAATATCACTTGAACAATTTTGCAATTAGTTTTGCTAATTCGTTCTTTTAACTACGAATATTCATTCAAACTTAACTAACTTCACACAAATAATGTATATACCGAAATAAAATTCTACAAAGTTCGAGAAAAGAAATACTATAAATAATCGCCTTCTATGATAAAAAGTTCATTATAGCAGCGTCCACCCTCTATTAAAAACAGATGGAAGGCAACGCGCGAACTCACCGAATTTTAAAATTGATTATAAAAAGTAGAAAAATAGGCGACTAGTATTATCTATGTGGTTCAGAAAGATTTCGAAATATTTAATTTGTGATGGTCAAGTGAAGTAACTACGGATTTTGAAAAGTAGTTTCAAATTGTACAGATAAAGTACCAGACTGAGAACAGTTTAAGTTTATCAAACGAAGTAAGAACAGTTATCAATTAGAACGATTCATCAAAAAGTAGTAGGTGCTTCTCTTAAAACCGTTTAATTAATCGATTTGAAAAATTTTATCTTACTACTTCACTTTCGTTGCGTACTCAACTGAATGAGGTACTTGGCATTATTCCACACCCTCATATTACACCGTAACGGCGAGCAGCTAACTTTAGGCACATATTTACTGGAGACGAGGAAAGCTCGTTTCTCCTAAAAAGTTTCATAAAGTTTTATTTCTTTTTTTATCAGCGACCGACACCACCAGTGGCTTCCTCTCGTAAAAACAAGCTGTTGACAACAGTCAATTGGTTTTTGTTCCGAATTGAGTGCACACACATATATTTTTTATGTCGGTAGGAGAATGATTGCCTATCAACAATATGACTCTTTTGTGTAGAACGAGGAAATTAAAAAAGCAGAATCAGTATTTTATCTATGTTTCAATCAAGTAATGATATTGGAAATAATGGAACATGAAAAAATTTTATTTAAGCCGTGGAGGATGAGAAAAATGAATTTAATAGAAACAATATAGTTTCTCAAATCTGGGATAAGTTAGTATAGTTCTCAATTAATCTATTTGAACTTAATTGCGCCAAACTTCAAAATCTTGATGATAACAAAGAATTAGAATGTTAAAAGTTATATATTTGTTGAATAGCATATTTTGCCAGGAAGATATTAAATCATATTTTTATTGTTAAAAAATTATACGGTCACAAACAAAGAGAGGGAAATGTTTTAATCTCAAAAAATTGTTATAATTTGTAGACAAAAGCTTGTAAAAACTAAGAAACAAATACAAAAATAAATGTATAAAGATAAAACAAATAAAAATAAAATTTCAAAATACAGAAGAAAACCAAAATGAGTAAGAAATTTAGAGGTAAAATTAATAGGTAATATTTAGTATATAAGTCGTCCATGGCCATAGCAAAAATTTAACCAGTAGACAGATATTATTATTAGAATAGTTTAGTCGTTTACAGAGTAAATATGCCCTCAAATTATTGCGGATTGCGTGAAAAGACGATATCGATTTGATTTCAATTGGCAAGTGATTGTTCATTTTTTTTTTGGAGAATCATGTTTACGAATTAGGCAAACGGATTCAAAGATGAATAATGAAGGAAGGATCTCTGTGCCTGCAGCGAGTTCTGCTGTTTAGTCCGAGTAAATATCTAACAGCATTCTTTTGTAGTTTGAAGATTCGCTCAAATTGAGTCGCACCACACGTACCCCAGAAGGGAAGGGAATATGAGGGATGGGACTCCATAAGGACACAACAGACTGCTGAGGAGATGGATAAGTTCAATTCTTTGGAAATAGATTTCAGCGCAAAACAGAAGGAACTCAATTTTCTAGATCAGGCGGAAATATGTAACTCCCATTTCGAAGAATTTTCCACAACAAGCCCTAAGAATTTTACCAATTCAACGACATCATTGATGGTGTTGTTTGATAAAAAAGGTTACAACGTATCTTTATATGATCACTAGATATGGTCCTATTAAGTGCCGTTAAATCAGGTTTGCTCCAAGAGAAACTAATGTCGTCTGCAAATAGACATATTTTACCACTGATGTCTGATAGACGAAGTCGTTTATAAACAGAAGAAACAAAATGGGGCCTAGTATTGAGCCTTGGGGCACTCCAAATTCTATTGGCTTGCAAGGTGACACCGGTGACACCCTTATAAGCTGACTTCTGTTGATAAGGTATGACATGAATCATGCGAGAGGTGTTCCCCTGAAATCGTAGTACTGCAATTTGTTAATTAAAATATTATGATTAACACAATCGAGAGCCTTATAAAAATCAAAAAAACTGTTGCAGTGTAGTGATGGCTATTTCCGCTGAAGTAGACATTTTTTAGGAGGGAGAATATAGCATCACTTGTACATTTGTTACTCAAAGGAGTGCAATTGGGCGATAATTCGATGCTTTACTTTTATATCCTCTGTTATGTAGAGCTATAATTATAGCCGTCTTAAGGCATTTGAGAAAATTGCTATTTTGAAATGAAACGTTTATTAAAGTAATAAGGTGATTTAATGTGCAATCGGGTAGATTCAAAAACATTTTTAAAGTATGTCCATCAGTTCCCGATAAGTATTTATTTTTGATGGCATTAATTGTACTGCGAAGCTCTGCTGAAACTAGGGGCACAAAGAAGAAACTGTGTAAGTTAGCATCAGGGAGATATGAAAGAGGATCATGAGAAGAATTTGATAAATTTTTAGCTACATTCACAAAGTAATTATTGAGTTTATCAGGTGAAATAGAGATTATACTTTTTTAGAAACATTACGAGAATTGGCGAGGCTTCTATCATAATAAATATCTTTGTCAGCTTTTATTATCTTATGATACATTTTTTTGTTTTCTGTTCCACGTAATTTTTGAAGAAGACACTATCCTTAAGTGACATAATCTCTGCAGATATACGTAAACCTTTAGTGGATGCTAGACTAGTTTTTACTGAAATACTCAGTATATCGAACACAAGTCAAATTCACACTCTATGAAGTTAAAAAATTATATACATATGTTATATTCAATAAATATGAAGCCTTCCTACAAATCACCCTCAACTTTCATCCATTTCAACTGATAATATCTATTTCATCGAAATAAATAAAATTTATGCTCAACATAAACATTATGATTTATAAATTATCATTTTTCATATCCTTATCATTTCAATCGTTTACGCAAAATCGAAAATACTTCATTTTGGAAATGTCGCCAGAATAAATTGAACAAATTTACGTTTTCCCTAACTATTACCGATGGCGCGAATACTATAATTTCTGAAACTGAACAGATTTCTGAATTTACGTACATGTCATTTGAAGTTTCATTTACCGTGAGTTGTGTTAGCTTCAGAATTATTGCTCCAAACATGTCAAAGGCTCCAGTAATTGAGCCGTCACGACGTGTCACCAGACGCAACCCGATTTGCTCGGTATGTTCACACAACTTAAAAACAAACTTCCCGTTCACTCGCTTCATGAAATCAGGTCCCTTTTTTAAATTTTTAATTTGAATATCTCGATAAATTTCATGATTATATTCTCAAATATCTTTTATTACTTCTATGAATTAGTCAACTAACTGTTCGTTTACAAAAATAGAGGAACTGAAATTGAAGAAGATGAATGTGGTTTGGGAAAGATCTGAATTGACTAACAAGTTCTACACTAGCCTTTATATCTAAATTTTCAAGTAATCGATAATAATAATCTTGTTTTTTGTAAACCTGGTTAGGAGTTTGGTTCACACTCTGCTATTTATTGATTACAGAAATATATTACAATTTAGTGACTAATCACAATATAATTGCTTACTCATTGTCAATCACATTGTCTTGAAATATTTCCTTTCCAAAATTCCATTAAAATAATGGGATGGTACCATTTTTTAAATTACTTAAAGTACAGTATTGCATACTATCAGTACTTTCCGGCGCAAATATAGCATTATAGTCTTTTCAATTCCTAACAATGAAAATCTTACTTAAATTTACCTTTAATATTCAAAATAACATTCACACATTTGTATTCAAATATTCTATTTTTCTCAATAACAATTGAGATGAAAGAAAAAAATTATTGTGGTTAAAACAGTTTAGTATTCTTTTTGTAGGTGATCAAATTAATCAATATAATTTTAATAAAGTCTAACATATCGAAACGTCAAATTTTACCTGTCTTTAAAATCACGTTTGGGTTAATTCGATTAATGTTTTTCTGGTAATGTCCATAATTTCTTTCGTTTCGGCACACCTACAGCTATACAGGAAATAAATACAAAAAATCTCGAGTTCGTTACATGCCTCCAGTGTGGAGATATTGCTGCTACAGACAGACGGATGACATTGTTTTGTTGAAAAATGCGTTCAAAATTTCAGATCTATTAATTTAACTAAGCTGCATTATAGTAGAATTTTTATATTGGAAAAAAATTAATTTACAAATTAAGAACAATTATTTCTGAGCTTTACTAGGACAACTGTCTGGAATTCAAATGCTTTTATTGTCATCAACAATTTTTGTTATAGATGCAAAATAGAATTCAAGTTTCATTTTCACATTCTATTGACGGATCACATCCAACAAATAGACCTATAAATTTATCTCACAGGCGTTCATTGAATATTACTTATTATGCATTAGTTTCATATGCATAATTTCTTTCCTTTGATATGTTATTATGTAAATCTCTACTGAATATCGAATATGAAAAGCAAAATTCTCCCAGGTTCATTAGATACCATAATTTTCAATGGAAATGAGGTAAATAAATCCAGTAAACAAATGGTAACCAAGGATTACAATGTCAAGCTAATAAAGTGATATTTCAAATATATTGTCATTCAACTTTATTCTTTCGAAGCATTTGGTAACGTAATCAGGCATATTTTTTAGGATCAGCTCATTTTTTCTTCCCATTTTGTATTCAGAATAAATCGAAAAATCATTCAAATTAGAAGTAGCCCTTTTCTTACAAAATTGAGTGCAACACCACTTTTTATATGGGAAATTTATGTATCTAGTCTTTGAAAAATATTGTAGCAGCTGTTACGAACAAAATCAAAATGAAAGAAAAAGAGAAAAATTTACTTCGATGTTGTTGGAATATTTTAAATTCTATTAATATGACCTCTGGCTACAGTAGTTTACTATAAGATATATTCAAAATGCATATAATGGGGAATAAAATAATATGTTATAGAGGAAATATACAAAACAAATTTGTTAATGTAATGGTAGTTTAATTGAGTTTATCTCTAATTAGACAGTAACGGTGTCTACCTGATGTTAAACTGAAACTATAGCTTTACGTCGCGATGCGCTCAGTTTTACCTTAATATTCATTATTCTTTAATTAGGACTGCGATATGAGGTTTCGGAATTATGTTTGTTAACTTTGTTTTACTTTCCTAACTAGTATTCACACGCATGGATTGATTAGTAGAAAAAAAAACTAGAAATAATTTGAGTTATTGAACAAATCAGTCGTGGTTTATTATAAGGAATAGTAATGCTTAGGTGATATTTCTTCTCATGAGTATCTCATCAAAAAAATCCTTCTACATATTTAGAACGTTCCATATCACAATAACCATACTCACCTATATGGAGCCGATTTAATTTCAATATTTGCAAAACACAAATTTTCACTTTGAATTATTCAGTTAAAGACCATAAGGCATAGAAAAAAAATTGCCAAAGGGCATAAAACAAATTTGCTGTTTTCACAGCTACTTTTAGACATTTTTTTAACATAATAATGTACAGTTTAGATAACTATATGTAGATTCAAGTGTAGTTCTATACAAAGTACAATAGCTTAACCTTCCCATAAAACAGAGTTTGAAAAAACTTGTCAATAGTAGTTAAGTTCCACATCACTTTTAACCGCTCTACACAATACTGATATACTTATTAAAGAATTATGCATGCATAAGCTCTTTTGACTAAAAGCACATTCGAATGGAAATTCTTCAGACCTCATTGACGTTATTTAGGCAAAATGAATCGAATTTTTTGCATCGATTCATAGCTGTTGATATAAGATGGATCCACCTCTACCCTCATGATAGGAAGAGCCTGCTCTGAAGAAGGGCAAAGACGGTTTCATCGGTCAGAAAAGTGATGACGGCGGTTTATTGTCATGGTCATAGGATTGGTTTCATAGCCATCGTGAAAATAACAGGAAAGTATTACGCATCTTTACTTGATTAGGAAATTACCAAAAAGCGATCACATTTAACGAAATTTTCTCCCACTTTGGTGATCATCCTGGTTAAAATTCACAAATTACACTAGACCTCAAAGTTTCACTTACAGAAGAGAACTTTACATCATATTTGAGTAAATAAATGGCATCTCTCATAAAAGGTCAGTACATCAATGCAAAGAGTGAGACTGAAGAAACATAAGACTGTAATGAGAAATAAAAATGATCGTAAAATGTCCAGTTTTAAATGATGTTGAATTGGCGGTATGGGATCATTATACCAAACAAATATGAACATTTTCATTTAACAGCTACTAGCATTCATAGGATTTAACGTTCCATGGATGGAAGCCTTTTTAAATGAGACTCAGCATGAAGTAAACGAAAATGATTGCTATCGTTTTGTGAATAGTTTGGTGACAATCCACATTATTGTACAAGAGGCATTTTCCTCAAGACCTTTATATTAAATGAAGAATCTAATCGACATTATACTTTCATTGGAAACAGTGATATCCTTTTCAGACAGACCAATACCAATTTGTTTCAGCTTAAATATTTACACACATTATTATACAGTTCTATGTCTTCTAGGTATTGTATTCTTCTTCTTCTTCTTCTTACGTTAGGACTAGGTCCTGTATTTTCATCAAGGGTTTGCCAGGAGTAGTTGGGATACTGAGGACCAGCTTTCATACCACCTTATCGGTGGTCGTCCAGGAGGTCGAGTTTTGTCTGTTTTCTTTTCCTTTGCAATTTTTGCTAACCGTTCATTTGGCATTCTGTCAACATGGTCTCTCCATTCCCTTCTACGGCTCCTTGCCCATCTTACTACATCCTGAATATCGCACATGTCCCTTATTTCTTCATTTTTATTCCGATCGAGATATATATATATATATATATATATATATATATATATATATATATATATATATATATAATGTTCTGGTTTATGTTCCTCATCAAATATTTTGCTGTTTTTTCTCTGTTCTTGGAATTCCAGACAGTTTATGAAAATATGTTTAAAGGTAAGTATCACCTCGCACATTCACATCTGGAAGAATTTTCTTAGAATATTTCACCATGTGTAACTTTAGTACGGACGAGTATATAGTCTTTATATTTCAATTTGCTCTAGCGGTCTGGATATTGAGGGTAATCTATGAATTGTGATAGGTTTTCAAGAATTCGCTATTTCATTCTATTTGAAGAAGGAGTAAATATGCTTGTGAATATAGTTCAGGGTGTTCTGGGACATGAGGGAATTGGTGGATGATGTGAAATTAACTCTGTCATCCAATGGAACATCATGAATTTTTATTGGAAGATTACTTGTTTGACATAATAAATATTTCAAAATCACTATTTGAAGGCGAAAGGCGGCTCATGCCCAATAGTTATCAATTCGTAGCTCTCATAGAGGCAACCTGTAAAATTTAAAAATAGAAAAAATGAATTTTCTATCCATTTTTTGGCGAAGAGGTTTAACGAATGAAATTTATGATTTAGGAAATATGTAGAGTTTTAGATCGTTGTACATGCCAACGAAACCATTCGTCATAAAGAGACATTCTGAACAAATTATCATACTTTGTAATTATTTATTGGAAATACTTATATACCTATACTTACTATATATACAGTGCTTTTCAGATAAAAGTATCCACCTTTAATAACTTTTGTAATACTGGTATTTAGAAAAAATCCATAAACACGTCAATGTATGTTGGAAGGGGCAAGCATTATGGCTTATTTAAACTTACTGGAAAAGCCACCCCCTCGCCCCTAGCAGCATCCCCTTTATTTTTTTAAATTACTTTTCATATTTTTTATGTAAAATTTGGATACTCCTCTTTGAGCTGATTTCAAAAATGTATAATACTTGTAGGTTAAAGTGGTTAGTTTATGAGATAAACAATTTTTCTTTTAAGAGCACAAATTTTACTTATTATTTACTTTCACCTTATTTGCCTGTACTAAAATGGGTTGTACAACAGTTCAAACTCTTTAATCTTTTTAACTGTGCTATTTATTATGAAGTTACAATAAGTGTTCAAAATGAGTACCATTCACTTCCATACAATGGTATAATCTATTTTGAAATGCCTCTCTGACATTAATGGATTAATGGCTGGATTTAATTGTCGACATTCATTTTCTATCCTCTCTCGTAAATCATCCAGAGATTCTGGTTGGGTAGCATAAACTTTTGTTTTTAAATACCCCCATAAAAAGAAGTCTAGGGGTGTTAAATCCGGTGACCGAGGTGGCCACTCCATCATCTGCCCCCTTCTACCTATCCAACGAGCGGGGAATGTTTCATTTAAAAATTGTCGGACAGGCATAGCATAGTGTGGGGGAGCTCCGTCTTGTTGAAATACCAGTAAATCTTCGGAAAGGTTATCATCATTTTCTATTATTGTTGTAATACGTGGGTCAACCCCTTCCCTGAGTAACTCAAGACATGATTCACCATTTAAATTTCCGTTGATGAAGAAAGGTCCGACAATGTGGTCACCTAGGATACCACACCAAACGTTTAACTTTTGGGGATGTTGTGTATGGAATTCACGCATAATATGTGGATCACTTTCAGCCCAATATCTACAATTATGCCTACTTACTAAGCCATTTAATGACCATGAGCATTCATCAGAAAAGCAAATATTGTTTAACAATTGTGGATTGTTATTGATAATTTGCGTCATTGATTCGCAAAACTCTAGACGACGATCAAAATCATCTTCATTCAACTCGTGCACCAACTTAACTTTGTATGGGTGGTACTTGAATTTATGTAGAACTCGGAAAACTGTAGAAGATGAAACACCGATCGCTCCACTTATTGTTGACAACGATTGGGGTTGTTGAGCCTCTAAGCTGACTTGCCCTAAAATTGCCACTTGGATTGCTTCGTTATTTACGAGTCCCTCTCGCTTATGCACTTTATTGCAAACAGACCCTGTTGTGGTAAATTTCTCCATCAGTTGAATTACATACTTATGAGTTGCATGTCTTCCGTCATGTAATTCGTTAAATATTCTAGCAGCAGCTCTTGCACAATTATTATTTTGGTAGTACATATAAACCTACAATTTCAATTCTTTCTTGCAAAGAGTAAACCATTTCAGAGAAACAAAATAAATAATGTATCAAATTACACTATCAATAGTGACTACAAATTCTAGTTGACAATGTCAAACTTTAATAAAAAGTAGAGTTTTTTGTTGTTTGGATTTTTTAAGTAGAATAAATAGCACAGTTAAAAAGATTAAAGAGTTTGAACTTTTGTACAACCCATTTTAGTACAGGCAAATAAGGTGAAAGTAAATAATAAGTAAAATTTGTGCTCTTAAAAGAAAAATTTGTTTATCTCATACTAACCACTTTAACCTACAAGTATTATACATTTTTGAAATCAGCTCAAAGAGGAGTATCCAAATTTTACATAAAAAATATGAAAAGTAATTTAAAAAAATAAAGGGGATGCTGCTAGGGGTGAGGGGGTGGCTTTTCCAGTAAGCTTAAATAAGCCATAATGCTTGCCCCTTCCAACATAAATTGACGTGTTTTTGGATTTTTTCTAAATACCAGTATTACAAAAGTTATTAAAGGTGGATACTTTTATCTGAAAAGCACTGTATAATACTTATATAATTATACGTATATAACACAAACATTTCCTGAAGAGCTAATTAATAAATAAATAAACATTTGTACTAAAAAATATCAAAGATCATAGTATATATATACAATTACGCCAAATTAGAGGAAATAATTTCGAAATTATCACAAAACTTTTTCAGATATAATTAAATGAAATAATTTTACGAGAAATGTTATTTTTGAACTTCTCTTCTCCCTCAAGGTATTCTTTTTTTAAAGATGTATGTTATTGAAGCAAATTCAATCATATCAAGCTTTATTTTGTTTCTTTCAATCTTTCAATCTATCAAACGACAGATTTTTTTCATATTCTCTTTTCGTACTCCACTTCCTAAATTATGCCTTGGCACAACCTTCAAGTTATACTATAAAAGGGTCACACATCGAAATATGTTAGCTGTCAATTTTTCCCTTAGGTTATATATGTTTATGCTGTTTCGCAAAAACGGCTACTATGGTTCAATAGCCGCATCGAAAATGCTTTTTTTTAAGGGTAGAGATATATAAAAGATATGCATAAGATAGAAATCTCTTTGGAAAACGATCAAGGTTGGCTTTACATAAAATAAAAAATGTATATTAACTCAAAGAGAAAAGAGATTTTTATGAAAGTTTGCTACCAATATATGGAATATATATAGAGATATAGAGAAACGTGAAGCTTATGTAAATAATTCACGAGGGAGCTGAGAGAAGAATGAGTCTAGTAAAATACCGGGCAATCTAGCAATGTTGGACCGTTAAATTTTTCAGTCTGCAAGTTTAATCTTTGAAAATGTGGGATAGATGTTAATCAAGAGCACAAGTTTTCCGCTGGCCCTCTTCATTCATAGGAAGCTTAGGTAAAATATGTAAAAATAAACCTCAATTAGGAAGATTCTCAGCAAAATTTAACAAAAACTTTGGACGCTTTTAAAACATAAGAGAGTGTATCAATAGTATAATCGTTGACCAGTTGAATTAAAACACTTCTAAATCTTGGCATATGGCATAAATTCGTGAAAACAGTACTTAAAAGTATCTTATTTGAAATAAATATAATCTTGGATGTCGAATAACCAAGAGATCGTTATTTGGAAGTCTGGAGTACATTGTAAAGACCGTGACTGATCAGTTGAAAGCAATAATAGCTGGAAATTTCCAGAGCTACTTATAATCTATAACATTGTTTGAAAAAATATGAATAAAAACCAAACTCTTTCAGTACATTTTGAGAAATAGTTTTAGCTTATATCTGTCTTTTGTAATCTGCAAAAAATGCTGATGTCACTTGGTGAATTCACTGGATACTACGGTTTTTAGAGGATATTTGGTCAAAACAGCCTCGTAGATTATTCCAAAATTTTTGTATTTCCTACTTCCCACTGATATTTCATTTCCAGTCGCACTATCATTTATTATATGAGTTATAGTATTTAATATTTTAATGTGACGAGAGTATCTCTACTTCAATTACACATTTCATCTGGAATGTTGACTCAATATTTCATTCTCATCAATACAGAGCCTAATACAATGAATATTATAAACGGTGTATACTCAACGGCATCTTGGTTCATTGGGAAAGTTTAATTGAGTTGCTTCTAATACTTCGCTAGCTAATATGGTTTGAATCTACACCTCTAATCAGTGGCTGAACGTGGAACACGTGATTCTTTTAGTGTTAAGAGAGATCAGAGCTACGTTAGCAGTCATCTTCAATGTAAAACAATAAAACCAAATGTTGGTTAACAAAAATGATATTTCAGCAAAATTTTTGTATAACTGAAATTACTGGAAGATTAAAGAAGTTATGAAAAGCTTCTGCCATTTAATTCCTCCGAATTTGATGATATGACATCTAAGACAACGTAGAGGAATTTTATGACCAGTTACCAGGATTTTAATAACTCCGCACCTACTTTTAGACAGAATTTTAGAAATTTCGATATAGTTTTAAATTTCATGGGGTCATATCAAGATACTCTTCTAATTTATTTTGTATACTTTGAAGTTGTACATCATATAATAATATTATTCATAATATGATTTCTGAGATACAATATGACCGTGGAATTAATAAAATAGTTTCCAACTGCTTTCACTCATCTTCCTTCCTCATCTAAAATTATGTTCTTAAATTCTTCTTGGATAAATCTGTAATGGAAACGTTCGTTTTGGCATGGGTCCAACTAATCATTCCGGAAATCGAAAATCCTGAATTATTTGGATATTGGGTCAATTACGGAGTATTTGAGCTATTTCGTGAAAGTATAGGAAGAAGCGAACGTTATTCACTGTTAATGGATGTACAGAAGCAGCTATTTCTGTTCAATAGGAAATACTAGAGATTATTATTAAAATTTGTGATTGGCCTTCGAATGAAAGAATATTCAATTCACATAACTTCTCTTGAATATTTATGTTCGTATTATCCCTGTACATCTGTAGAGTCGAAAAATCAGATGAAACAACTCTCATCTTCATCAATCTATTTTCTTAAGCATAATTCCATAATTAATACAAAGCAATCATCAGAAATTGCTTATTGGAAAATTTTTAAGTGATTAAATTCTGCAAATGCTTCATGGTAACTTATTTAATTTTATTTGAATTGAATTGAGCTATTCTGAGATATAGTTAGAACTACAATTTTGCTAAATGTGTTAATATTTAATTTGAATTAATTAGATGATTTGTTCGTCGTATATATATATATATATATGTATATATATATATATATATATCAACGTCAATTTGAATATTGAATTATGTGATATATGTATATATATATATATATATATATATATATATATATATATATCAACGTCAATTTGAATATTGAATTATGTGAGTGAAATTTTTACAACCTTAATAATATCAAAAATCACCGGCAATCCTAATTAATTAGTTATTTTCCTAAGAAGTGCGGAAAGTGATACCTTCCCGCACGCGACTGCAGTTGTCCCGAACGACGCGGAGCGGTCAAGTGCGAGAAAGACACTTTACGCATGAGTTAGGAACATTATTTTTTCTACGACCGTATATACAAAAAAGTATACCAACCAATTTTTCAAAAACTATTTTAGTCCAACAAACATAATAATATATATATATAACTTTAATAACTTTAACTAAAAACTACTAATTATTATAAATATTAATATTTGATTTGAACTGGAAGGTAGATGACGTCGATGAGGATGGGGTCGGTTGCAGGTCGCATAAAGATGACGATGACGTTGACGGCAACGGTCTTAAGTCATTTGTAGTACAGAGAATTTTATTTGATATTTCTTCTTCTTCTGATTCTTGGAGTCCTCCAAGTAGCTTTCAGCAACAGTAGTAGACTTCCAGCCACCGAGGAGCTTTAGGTTGGTTATTTCTTCGCCGGAGTCTGCTCGGAACGTTGCCGAAGAACGTCTGAAACTGTGTCCTGCATAACGTTCCGGATTAGGTAGGCGTAAATATGCTGCAATCTCCGTTGGCATCTTACCAAAAGTGTTTACGCCAACGTATTGAACTGAGCATTTTCCATTCTTATAATGAATAAAAAATCGGCGGTGTGGAGTGGTAGGTGGTCGTAAACCTGCTTACTTTCTGTAAAGCTTCAAATAGGTTCCATCATTTATTTCTTTAGATAAAACAATTGATTTTGACGAATGGAATCAGAAATTTTCACAACAATTAGATTGCCTTTATCTTGAATGTCGTCTACAGTGATATTTACAAGCTCGGATCTGCAGAGAGCGCCAGCCAGTGCAAAAATGGTACTCACTTTAATCATCAGGTATACCTCATCGGGAGCTAGCATAACCCTGGATATATCTTCTTTGGTAAAAACTTGTGCTTTCTGTGCTCGAAAACCAATAGTTTTTTGTTTAAGGAACGACGTTAGCTTATGGAAGTTTCCTATATCCAAATTTTGTTTTATCTTTACCAAATTTTTCATCATCGAATAGCGGGACCATACGCCCGAAATACCTCTTCCTTATAATTTTTGGCCCCTTTCTCCTTACACCATGTAACAAAATGGTCGTATTGCTTCTCATACCTTAGTCTGGATTTGGCAGGTAACTGCTCGGAATTAGCTTCATTTGCAGCCATCAAAATGGCTTCGGGAAGTTCTTCGTCGGATGAATCCATTGATATTATTGTATCGTATTTGGTTTAATGTGGGTTAATTTAAAAGAAGATTGTACTTATTCGGTCACTTCCAAGAAATTTTGAACAACTTTGACGTTTTAGTAACAATTACATTAGTTTGTCATAGCAACTGATATCAAAATTTATTTACCTGTTATAACAATAGCTAGAATCTCCGAAGTAAAAAACTATCTAATAAGGTCAAAATTAGCGACACTTTCAAAACTGAAATGCGTGCGGGAAGGTGGGTTAAAACGCACGGTAGTAGAAAAAATATATTGTTCCCAAAAAAAACTACTTATATATATATATATATATATATATATAAGGCCATCCATAAACTAATACAATTTCTCTCAATCGACGATAATAAAAAGTGGAAAATACAATAAAATCAAAAAACCACGAATCGTTTGATAAAAAACTTACAGTTCGGTTTCCCAAGTTTTTCACTCTGCAATGAAGTAAAACGGTTTTACCAACGAGACCAGTGATATTGGAATTTATAGTTGTGTCAAAATAAGGTCCTGTACCGGGTGTGGGCCATTCTTGTAAAAAGTCCCGAAATTTCTTCGATCCCACGCTTTCCTCAGCACCTAGAATTAAAAAAAATATGGTTCTATAGGGGCTCAGTTCAAGAATGAGGGTATTGGATTCAATTTACAAAAAAGGATAAAGCAGAACGGGTTTATTGTCTTAGGTAGGAGATTTGAAATCAATTCTTCCAAACACACTTTGATAAATGCATTTCCCGATAAGTGAATCGTAATTTGTGAAAGATAAAGAATTCTTGATTTCCATTTTTTAGAAATCAAAGATTTTATAATGTTGACGATGATTTAATAGTTTCTGGAAAACTTACAAACAGCAACAACATTGTTCATTCTCTCTAGTCTTGATGAAATGTGGGTGGAAGTGAATTTAGTAGAATTCCAATAATATTTGTTAAAATTGATAAAACATCTAATGGTTGATACTTCCAAAACACAAACTAGCATGACATATTTTTATATACATACAAACTGTTTCCATATTTATACTATTCATAGGAAAAATGATCTTGAATATTTTGATTCTTACATTTGTATGACTACCTTCCTCAATTTTCACATTGTTGCAAACCCAAACCTGCTCCAGAAATAGGTGAATTTTCATCTATCTCTTTTCATTTGGGCTACGGGTAATCTTTGCTAAAGAAAAAATACTTTTCATTTGGTCCACCGTATCAATCCCAAACAGTGGCAGAATATCTCGTTTATACTTTCGAAAGATGCCAACCATTGTTAATCTGTGTGGGCCTACCGGTTGCTTTATAGTATAGATTTCCATCTTTATGATATTAAACACATGGCTATCCATTGATGTAAAAATTTTAATACCATTTTCACTAGGTTTACTTGGTATAAATTGACGGAAACTGCATCTACCTCGAGATGCCTCCAACAGATCATCAATGGTGCAGTTTTCATCTGGCGTATAGCTCGATTGACATTTATCTAAGAACAATTCAAATATTTTCTTATTGTGCTAGTGTACCAAATCTTTCCCTCCCTACTTCTTATGTTATCGAAGCGAAGGGTTTCTAAAAGTAAATAGAAACGGTTTTTAGACATAACTATTCTGAAAAATTCTGGAGCAGTTCAAACAGAATTCCATGAATTGGATAAGTTGGTATGATTCGCCATGAGAACCCCTGACATATACACTAGGCCAAATATGGCTTTGATTTCATCAACATCAGTATTCAAAATATCTCGAGAGCGTGAGTAGTTATTACGGATACTGACTATATAAATATTCGTGTACGTAACTGACTGTGCGTTCGGTTTGACGCCAGGTAACTTATGAATTAAGTTATGGCGCTTTGCACGCCTGGTTCTACTGTAGGATGAATCACAGAGTTTTGCCATCTTTTTACACGTAAATTGGATTATCTCCTGACCAACAAGTGAAATCCAACTCACTCAATTTATCCGCAGATATTTCTGAATCTCTTTTATCATTTAGCGCGCATTGAAGAACTTCTTTTGGAATTTGACTTTGTTCTTGTACCAACTCTTCTTATTCTAACTGTTCAAAAAACTTTTTAGGTTACTTTGTTCTTCCTTAAGATCCTGATTTGTGAAACAGATGCCTGAAAATAAATTGGAACAATGAATCTCACACATTTAAAAAAATTCGTCAAAGCTTACTGCACTCTATCTTTAATAGAGTATCACCGTTGCCCTCAGATCAGTCCGACGCTGTCACTCGCACAAACAGTTTCGGAAGGACAACTCATGCGTTGGAGCCCAGAACTATCAACACCAACTGAATAGTAACATTTGGTTCGAGGAATATCTAGATCGATGCACGCGATGTTGTGAATTCGAGCAAAATACCTGACATTTTTAATTGACGTGAGCGGCTCGCTCACCCCATGGGCAACGCAAGGTTAATCGCACCTCTTTCACTAAAATAATCAGTATACTGACGTTTATTGATGGAATTCTCTATAAACGAGACAGATATTTATACCTGGGTATCTGAGACACTAAGTAAGTGGAAGAATTCTATGAGTGACAACAATTTGCAGGACCCTTGATGTCTTACTTAACCAAGCTTCACTATATGAATCTATCGCAACACAATTCTGAAATAGTTTTAGTTTAGATTAGACAGGATGGTAACCATCTATGGCACGTAATAGAGGACACCAAAGTTGGGCATGTTGTTAATACTACTCTATAACTCTGATTTTTTCTTACATCCTAATTGAGAATCGAAGCATAAAGGTCCTGGAAGTAATGATGAAATTGTCGCTTGACATAGAGCAACAAATTGTATATAGGTTAAAATTTTACACGTCGCAAATATCTCTCCATTGAATTATGGCTACCACTAACAAAAATTCCATTAGTAGAAGCATTGTATAAAGAATAAGATAGTAGAACAGTGACAATTTTAAAACCATTACGCACGACATCTAGTTACTTTTACGCTCGTTCTTCATAAAAATGACTCGTAGCTTAGTGCCATCTGAAATAAACAGCACTATTTTCAACAACTAAATTTTTTTGGAAAAATCACATCTAAATGTGAAGTTTTCTTTATCTTCGAAATTCGAACCGACAGTACATTGTTGCCGATTTTACTTTTTATTACGAAAGTGACACAAATTACCTATTCGATAGGAATCTTTACAATAGATATATAGGGCGTGTTTTGAAATATCATGTTTCTAATATGTTATAGCATGTATTCATCTCGAACCGAAAATAAACTTGATCTCAATACTAATCATTTGTCACCAATTTCAATGTATAAAAAAAAGATTTCTGTTGAATTCGTGTAGCACTAGCAAATGAAACAAATAATTTTTCATTAATCTGTTAATCACTTAAATTTGGGATAGAAAGAAGAATTCTTGCACAAAGGTATATAAAATATATATACTTTCCTTTGGTGACTGAAATAATATGAATTTGCGATTTCAGAACCTCGGTTATGAATGTATTTTTTTAGAAACATTCATATTTTGAGGCGAAAAAATAAGTCCTGGATATTTTGTATGTTTTTTTTAACTTTCCCCTTTCTTCCTGAGAAAAATATTTTTGATTCTGTTCCGCTTTCGTACTGTATTAATATATTTGATAAAATCAAAAACAATAACTTGTAAAAAGTTCTAACTATACTAATATTTTAAACGTATCGAGATGAAATATACTTAATGTATCATAATGCAATATCGTGGTAATAATTCAATTAATGACATTGTAGAATTCTTCAATTGTGCAATATGTCCTTTCTTAAAAAAATGCCGTCGTCTATATTCGGAACTTACTAAATCTATTTGTTGCTTATAATTCTAGAGATATCTATTTTTGTCGAAGCTATTAAGTACTATCATGGTGAAATTGTTCAATAATGTTGTTGGAGTTTCCAATGCACACTTATCATGTAAATAATAATTCTTATAGAATATAAGAAGCTCTTGTCCACTGTTTATGTCATCAGAAGTTTCTAAACTGTCATTACAAACTTTGCAATTGAAGCGATCTAAAAATTTTTCGATTAAATAACCCCCAAAATATACTACATAACAATTTTCTAACGTCGCAATATCATTTGAATGTACCTCGGAAGAAATTGAATTGGTGGATAAATCCGTTTGTACGGATGATGATTCTTCTTCAACATTTAATGAAGCGAGTGCTTCATTGTTATCTGTTGGTAAAAGCAGTATATTATCATCATCATCCAGTTGACTGCCTGCATTAGCACTTCTAGGTGGTCTCATTAAATTGGCGACAATATTTATTTTAAATGCAGATCGAAATGCTTTCACTGTTGGGTTTCTGTTATACCCTCCTCTTTGACGATAAACAGAAAACTGATTTTCTAGTGGATCTTGAATTAGATAGCCGGTGAATAAATAATTGGAACCTTCATTTTTTTGATCACTCGCAAATTGTTTAACGGAGTTAATGGTGAGAAGAAAACCATCAAAGCTATCAGGTCTGGTCAAATTTTCCTTTTTTCCAACTTTGTATAGATTTTCCAATAAATCATATCCTGAGCTTGAAGCTGCTAGCACTTCTGGATTCGTATCGCTCAGAACACGATTACAGGGTTTTGTTGAATGTAAACGTGTACTATTCAGGGAATCAAATAAATTGTTCATGGTTAGAACAAAGTTAACCGTGTTTTTAGCTGTACTTGAAATAAATTCACCAGTTTCTAAAGATGTCATTATGGCAGAATAAACACTGTGACTCAACAATTGGGCAGCTAATTTAACCTTCATTTTTTCGAAAGAATTCGGATTGATGTGCTTATCAGTCAGTTTCAATAAGGCCTTTCCTATGTTGCTCCTCTTATCAAGATCATAAATTTTTCGAATGTCAGAAAAATACATGAGCTGCCCATTAAATATGAAACTATTGTGGAATGGATTTGGAATTTGTAGTAAATCATTGTACTCGTATAATATGCAATGCGACCATAATACAAATAAACTCATTATAAGAAAAAACTATTGAACGAATTATCTTTTATTTGACGATAATTAAATACTTACTTATGTTTAGTATTGAACATTTGTAAACAGTCATTCATTCTCATTCACTATTTTTTATTCCTTTATAAAAATAATTTTCTTAAGTATACCTCACCCGAGTGTATGATCTAGTAGGGTCATTCACAGAAAATCGGTACATTTTAATTGTAGGATCTGATCTCTTACTTAATCCACACTTGAAATAAACACACTTATTAAATACTTACTTACAAAATACATTTTAGTAAGTAGTTCGCTAAACATACAGTTTTTTTTCGGAACTTTAAGCTGTAGCATTTATACATCTAGCGCCTCTTATAATTTGAATATATTAACTAGAGTAGTGATGTATATTAATTGTAATAATATCCACTTACCTTCAAAATTAAATATATATCCAAGTTGAAAGATTCACAAATAAAAAAATAATCCAAATGCACAGCCAACGAAACTCGACAATAACACAACGAATACAATACAATAATGAACTCAAATTGCAACTTTACTATAGGCACCCAAAATAAGAAACTTTACAACACAGCTTAGGTTGAATATAATATTTTAAATAATTCTGTTATTGGGGTAATTCGGCAACCAAAGCTAAGGAAACACGTAATTCAAGCTATGACATACAGTAAGAAAAGACGTGCGGTGGACGCCAACTCTCCACTGCCATCTATTGGTGGCGTCCACCTTGTCAAATGATATCCTCATAAGGTTAACCTACTATCCTATTCTTTATACAATGATAAAAAGAAACAAATTCCTAACCTCAATTTTTGTTCAATATTTGGCGGGCGGTTTGAAAATAAGAATAAACAAAACTAAGTAAGTAACGAAGTACAAAAGTGGTCACTAGATCGCTGATAATAATTATACCTCCTGCTGTTTTACTTTTGGAGCCTGATGGACAGGTTGGTTTTTAAGCCAAAAGTAACTAGATTTCTCACTAGAATTGCAGCTTGCATACAATTAAAATGACACCAAACCGATAATGTTGCAAGTGCGAGATCTTACATGAAACAATCAACTGAACTTCATATGCAAATGCTTTTTAGCAAGAAATATTGCATCTTGCATTGCACGTTGAATAGCATCATGTCTAGCGGCCTTAAGAGAACAATTTCTACAATTCCCGACTACAGAGTGAAATGGCGTCTTATTATTGAAGTCCGACCTCTTTCAATTATTTTAATGGGGTTTGTCTAATTGTCAGGAAGATGTACAAAATAATATAGAGAGTAGAGAATAATATAATAAAATAGATACCCTCCTATAGATACCCAACATGAAATGGGGAATCACTAAGCCCAGCGGAGGTAGCTATGACGTCACTCAAGTAAGACGGGTACGTAAATGAGACTATTTTACTAAACCTGCCGATTGGTCAAAATAACGAATATAATGAATAGAGCGAGACGATTTTTTTTGGTTTCAAACTTGTGGCAGACGCTTTTCAAAATTTGAAAAAACATATTTTTCAAAAGTATTTTAACAAATCTGATTTCCATATATGTTATTCGGGATGGTATTACTAGTTTATTATTGAAACGGCAGACGCACGATACCGTGGGTATAATCTATGAGAATATACAACCTAATGACCTGGAGGATATACAACCTAACGACCTGGAGGATGATGAGGGACTATCAGAAACTTTTACAAGAAGACGCCGAAGAAGATCGTTTGAAGCTATTGACATAGAATTACCTTTTTACGCTAAAAAATCTAAGGTGACCAGTGGCTTTGAACCCAATAATGAAGAAAGTACTGCAGCAAATATAGATAATATTATTGTTAATATGGATCTTTACAAGCGCATTGATGCTATTTGGATGTTAAATCATGGTCAAGGCTCGCCAAATACCCCTATGTGAGTAGGGTTTAATAGTATGCTATTAAAAGACATCATGCTATCTTATTCCAAAGCAAATGGAAATATTATTGATGGTTGTGGACTGTCGACAATTATGGTGGAGAGTGTTGGAGACTTTGAATTATTTATGTTCATATTACCGAAAATAATTAACTTGTTCTTTGTTTGTAATCATCAAAATTACGCCAGGTGGGCAGTCCATTATAATTTATCGAAGGTAACAGAAGCTCATCCAGGGTTGGATTGGATTGGAATGATTTCAAAAATGGTTTCTTTGGAGTCAAAAGAACAGAAGAGGCAACCTGTTGATTTAACTCTCGAGCAAATAATTAATGCCGATGCGGCTAGAAAGCTAACGAGAATCATCCACCTTACGCATTCGATTTCAGCACGTCAACGGTGGGCTAGGAGTCACGACATCCACTCTTCTATCATTTCGCATGTTTTGAGACAGATAGGATTGAGCAAAGAGCAAGATTTCACTGCAGATTTAAAAAGACACAATATTAAAAAAGGTCTTAGCAGCTCGACAAATTTTTAAAATCTTATGATCAATATTTGAATCCCTTTAGTCTTGAGTTGCCAAAAGATCTATTATTTAATATTGCATCTGGTAAAGCTGCAACAGTTCAAGTAGAGGAGTTTCTATTGAACGTAGAAAAAATTGGCTGCGAAAAACGTGAATTATTTTTGTCAGAGTGCTCCTCGACTGTCAATCGATTTGAAAAAGCAATTAAAAAGATGCCATTGCATAATTTTACCGACCAAATAGAAAAACGGAAATCCGTAAAAACTCAAGAAATTAAAATACAACGAGATCTATTTGGCCGAATGTTGAGAATCTCTATGAATCATGATCTTGACGTCATGAAAATTTTTATAACACCTGTGCCATTAGCTTTGTGTCATTTAGGTGGTATAATCTATAAAACTGATAAATCAGTATTTGCCAAAGCTTTGGAAGACAATGAACCATTTTTACGATCTGAGAGTATTCAAATGCAACATATAATGCAGGACCCGAACAAGTCAGACCAACATATTTCTCAAAGAAGTTGAAAAACATCGGATTTAAAGGAGCTTTAATAATTTTTTTTATCCAATATTGGGCTACCAGTGAAGTAATTCTGTTCCTTGGCACCAAGTTGATACATCTAAACTTTCGCGACTGATATTTTTACAAAGTGAATAATGGAATTGTTGAAGATCTCTGTTGTCCATCACACAAAGAAGCTGATACGAAAATAATTTACCATGTATGCAGGATTCCAGACACGTCCAATATTGTTATTAGAGCTTCGGACACAGGTATTTTGATAATAATGCTTGGCAATATGGTTTACTTCAAAAATCAGTTGTCTCATATTTGGATGCTCACTGGGACCGGGAACCATGAAAGATTTATTGATATTACGAAAATTTATAAGGAAAATGGTGAACTATTCACAAAAAGCTTGATTGGTTTACACGCATTCACGGGATGTGATTTTAACCCTGCCTTTTTTAATAAAGGTAAGAAACAACCGTTCACCTTGTTAAAGAAAAATATTGAATTTCAAAAAGCTTTTGATACATTGGGAAACACTGAATTAATACCGGAATTATTAGAATCACTGTTTGATATTCTTCAGGAATTCATTTGTCACGTGTATAACACCAAGAAATGCAAAGACGTTGATGATAGTCGTTTTCAACTATTTGTCAATAGTTACAAAGCTTCAGACTTGAATGAAAATTTCAATAAGAAAGCTGTAGCCTTTGACGCCAGTTCAATAATTTTTGAGGGCTGACTATATTGCTAGCATCTGGAAAAATGCGACACTGAAGGATCCTATGATGTTAAACCCACTAGAATATGGTTGGGAACAACAAGATACATCATACGTGTTCAAGTGGTTTGAGGAAGGGATCAGCTACCACGTTTAGTAAGTGATTTCATCAAAGATGTTTCAGGTAATTCTATATACGATTCTACACTTAAATTGCACACTGGAAAAATTTGTTAATTATTTTTTTCACAGGCGACAATGAAGATGATGAACAAAATGACCGAGATGATAAACATTATCAGTATGGAAATGATTCCGACGATAAAACTGATGAATCATAACCGTAAAAAAATCACTAAATAAGTGTATCAATAAAACTTTGAAACATAGAGAGTATCTAGGTAAAATAGAACTAGTAGGCGCGCTACTTACAAAATTGAGATCTAACCATCAACATATCTGAACATATTATCTAAAGATAGGTTGAAATACCAAATTGATTGGAAATCAAAAAATTAAATATAATTGAAAAACATTGAGAAGCAAATTTAGTTGTACTAAAAAGTAAAAATTATAGTTTAGATAAATTTTAAGCAGTTTACTAACTAAAAAGTAAAAATGATGCTTGGCTTAAGAATGAAGTTACTGCTAACATTTTTAAACTCATTCTGGATGGTGCTATTGAAAAATTATAATGAATGGCATCGAGTCCTTAGTTTCAATATCACAATATTGGTTATTATCGACAACGCTCTATCTCTCTTTGTGTCATATATTTCATAGGTTCATGAGTTTGTTTTTCATCAAAAAATGGATCGTCATAATACTTGTGATTGAAAAGACCAAGGCGCAATTCCAAATTCTATCAAACATGAAATCCACCTTCACAACGAATAAAAGATGTCCACTGTCCTTTACGTTCAGCTGCATCCAAAATATGACTCGAAAAATCTCTAGAAACTTTGAGACAAGATAAGATAATACTTTTGATATATCTCATCGGATCAGCTGGCATATTCATTATTTCCACAATTATAGGAAAATCTGGAAATACATTATAATTCAATTGCAAATTTGACTGAAAATTGACTACATGAGATTGTGATCCTTACATTAAACCCCTTTATATTACAGGTATGAACGCCTGCTTCGAAAGATTATTACGAAAAAAAAATATGTTTTTTGATTTTTGTTCTTACTCAACGCTCATGCTAATTATTCGAATGACCTCACTGGTCAACGGAAAATTCTCTAGATGAAAAAAGAATATACCGAATACCTGCAAAAGGTTAATGTTTGCTCAGGGAGTGCTGCAAACTAATCATTGGTCCCTTTTTGAGAGCAACTTCAATTTAGTTGAAGTATAGCAACGATGTTGCTTAAAGTTTGGAGAATTAATTTCTCGATCCAGGAAACCCTTAAGTTCCTGCGGAACCAACGACATATTCGAGAAAATATTTCAGCAAGTATTGTTTTATTGAAAGAGTTTGCCCTCAAAGTTTCCTTTGTTCTTCTCATTTTTTGTAGGCACCCTCCTATTTAACGAATACTTCATTTAAAAATTTTACGTGTCCATTAGCTATATTGTTCCCGGGAAATCTATTCCAGACCTTACATGTTTATATACTTTTTGTACTAAGTGGAATATGTTGAATCATCATGATAATGTGGATTCCTGAACATTTTCTGTTTATTATTTTCTTTTAGTCTGGAGTATGTTGTCAATTGCTCATATCAATTATTTTATGTTTATATATGTGTTTGAAGCATAAAAATTGAATCCATGCAGCTATATTATTGGTACATAGAAGTATTTGATGACATCTATATAGATCCCATGTATCAAAGTTTCGATACAAGCCAAGTATCTAATATTTGGTGGAGTTAAATTCTCTAATAATTTTCATTATCGAACGTTTCTACATATTATCCTGTCAAAAAACACAAATTGAATTTGAATTTACTATAATTTGTCCAAATATTATCGAATGCTGCATTTCTATTGGTTATAATCTGTACATTCATGAATATCATTGAAAGGTAGTAGTATATATTAAAAAAAATGGAAAGATATATTCCGCGCATGACTTGTTGCACCTTATTGGTTCGCCCCGTAAGTACGTGGAAATGAGCAGGACATTCGCAGAGATTCTCAGTGTCAGTGGATTGTCGGAAGATCGACCTTCAGTTTAATATCATTTCTGGTAATGATTCCTATTGCTTTCCTATTGCTTCAAATTACTTTGTTCATTTTAGCTATTGTTATTAGGGTTTGTCGCACTCTACGCTACCTTAGACGCGAGTTCAATAGCCTTTAGTGCTTTAATGTCACTTGGCTGTCGGAGAGAATGTAATTTGATTTGTAGTGAGGTTTCTATACAAATTACTAAGCATATATTTTTATTGCTAGGACTTCTGTCTGGTGCCATTTTGAGTGCTTTTCCTAGTGGTGTAAAGGGCTAGCTCCAAACTTTTTGTATACCAGAGAGCTTGCGAAAGGTCTTTATTGACCCATAATAGGCGAAATCTCTTTAGCCATTATGTAATCCATTTTGTTCATCGGTTTTCACTGCTTTCTAGCTTCACAGATTGCAAAATTCTAAGACTATTTGTCAGATACATATTTTTATCATACCTTGATATATTGTATATATGTTGTTTTATTAGTCATTGGTATGATTTATATTCGAGCAAAACATTTTTATTATGGAGTGATGAATGGAAACATCGTATTGAAATGTGTATACAGTTTTCTTATTTTTTATCCTAACGAGGTAACTTCACTTATAGCAGTTGATATTTCATCTTTATACAAACATATTTTGAGCAACTCTAGTAAAAAAGCAACCAAAAAAGCATACATTAGTATATTAGTATTTAAGCAGACTTACTATCAATTTATAAGCTTTTATTACTTATTCAATTAGTTTAAAAAAGAAATTAGCTTGGTGTAGATTCACACGTCTATTTAACTAGTGGAAAGTGGGCACTGGAAAACTCATAAAACGATGTTTTCAGTCAATTTATCCTTTGTAAACGTTTTATAAGAGCTTAACCGCAAACTACTCTTCCATTTGTCTCCGACGAAAATCTGTATAAAACTGTGTATTGAGTTCCCTGTTAATGGTATTCTGGATAGTTGAAACTTTAGCTACTATTTAGAATATAATTTTTTCAATCGTCTCTTCTTTCCTAAACCCGTTCAATTAATATTTCTTCATACAATGGCAAACAATGAATTTATCTATTGAAGTTTCAATTTATCTTTTACGGTTTACGACCTTTCGTCTAGGTGAACAGTTTTTAGTGAATTAATTTTTATGGTAGAAGAATAGTATGTAGGTTACAGTAGTTACGCAATACAGAGACGAGATTATGGTTACAAAATTATTACATTTTTAATTGAAAACCTCATCAAAGTTGTGCAGATTTGTATGCGAATAAAACCAAACTTTAATCACATAGTCACGTAACGGCACTCTTTTTGGTTAGCTGCAAGTTCTGTTATAAAACTTTATTATTACTTCGACGTGCAGGTTGACTGATGGAAGATGGAAACTACAAAATACTCTTACATCCATCAACCACAAAAAATCACGTACTGTTTTGTAAATATAACAAGTATTATCAGTGTGTATAATAATGTATCATAATATACAATTATTTAGATTTATATTTGCTTAATATTTTTCTGCATATAAAATATATTAGCCTTATTCACGAAGGTCTAAGTGCCTAACCCAATGGTCTGCAAAGTGCGGCTCCAGAGCCGCATGTGGCTCTTGCTATTTTGGAAGAAAAAATTAATGACGAGATACTTGTTTACCGCTTTATCAAATATTTCCATTATATAGTAAATTAATCACCATTAACTTCGTTTTAGGTAAAGCACCTAAAATGGATTTTCTGCTTAATAACAACGTACGTTGGTTATCAAGAGGAAAAGGTTTAAAACGTTTTGTGTCCCTTTTTCTAGAAATGAAAGCATTTCTTCTTTCACTTTTCAGAACTAACAGACCATCAGTCGATCCAAAAAATTTAATTCATGATAGACGTTCCATCTCATCTGAATTTCATTTCAATTGTAAACGACAAGTAATAACATTCAAAAACAAATTATCCATTTTTGCCTAGGATTTTGAAAGGTAAACACTGTTTGGTAAACACCATTTTAAAAATGAGTGAAGAATTTTTCAACAGGGCTCAGGAATTTTGAAACAGCAGAGCAGCTCAAGATTTCGTCAAAAATCCTCTTATTGTTACCGTAAATGAGTCGAAATGTTACGCCTTTCGAAACTGATATGGCTGCTTCTAAATTCAATTGCTGAATTGAAAAAAAAGGAGATATCGGGCTTCAAATTCGAAAGTGTGTTGAATTGAAAATATTTGAGAAGAAGAAACGCGATCTTGGTTCATAACACAAGTGGTCTATTTGAATAACCTCGAGAAGAAAGACATGATCATTTTCAACGCTTGGAATAATATTCTTGATTCTTACAATAAGCTGAGAGAGCTTGTGTTTGCTGTTCTTTCCCTTTTCGTTTCTACATATATATGTAAAAGAATCTTTTTTGAATATGAATATTGAAAAGACTGAACTAAGAAGTATTCTTATTGATGCCCCTAAAAATAAAAACGACAACATATAAAACTAACTTACTCAAACTTTCCAAGGAGATTCAAGCACTTTGTTCGCATTAATAGATATAAAATTCAGCCCTATACAATGTACTAGTTATTTAGTTAACAAAAGTTAAAGTTAAGCTAAACAAAAATTTACCAGATTATTTAGCAGATTATTATAATGTGTATTTGGCTCTTTAGCTAATAAGTTTGTCGACCACTGGCCTAACCTAATTGGATGAAAGTATCAATAGAAATATCACAGCAGCTGATTGGTTCAAGTAACGTATTAAATAATAACCAAAAAACTTGATATCGAAGCTTTTATCAGCTTCAAGACAAATAAGAATATTATTGCCTCATTAAATAATCTCATATTGGACTACTTCCAATTATTTCCGGTATTTAATATTACAAAGTGACGAAATTACCGGTAAAAGCCATGAAACGCCGTTAGGACTGGCAACATCCGATATCCGCTTAATGGAAACAATCTATGTTCGCGCTTTTGTTCTACTAATAGGATTTAAAAGCCTACACGAATGTATGTCTGATACCATCCAAATTCTTGCGTTATATTCGTATGTAGATGCTATGAAATCCGGATTTCTGGGTTCATTCCTTCTTCCGAGCGAAGAAGAGAACGCTAACGATTATCAGATTCATTTGATAGGTGAGCTTAATATATTTCTAATGAGAGATTTTCGAATAGAGAAATAAACGCGTAGGTGTATGGGTTAAGAGGTTTCGATTTTATTACTTCCAACTAAGTAATCAAATTATGTTCAATGCTTGAAGAATATAAGCGGGAGAAGAGGTCTGATAATTTGATAAATCGATTCTCATTCCCCTCAACTAATTTTTTTATATTCTATTTACCGTTTTTTTGCCTGCTTTTTCTCCTATATATTAAGATGCATATAAAAATTTGGACATCTTATTCCTAAACGAATGAATTTCATCTATATAACTAACTAATCTATGAGAAAGTTTTATTCTTCGAAGTTATCAGATATTCTTATAGTTATCTCTTAAAATATCATCTTGTAGAACATAAATGACGGAATAATATAACGTAGTAACCATTTTAACCCAAACTCCTATCTAGAACCAAGTATAGCATTTTGAAACCAACGTATTATTTTTGAAAATTGAAATTTCATATATTACATCACTCAGTGAGTCGTATGACTGACACACATATAGTAAAAAGTACCAACTTTCAAAATTATGTTAAGCAATGGCCTCAAAAGTGTTATTTGGACTCTGCTACATTGAAGAGAACCATTTGTTATTGTTTTGCTGATTTTAAACGTGGTCGTACAGACACCAATGATGATGAACGTTCTGGTCGTCCAATTGTCGTCCAGTTAAGCATGAAAATGTCACCAAAAAAAAAGAATTTTTTAAAGTGGGTGCCACTTTTACTCAGTCGATTGAAAACAACGTGTTGATGAATCAGAGCAGTGAGTGGCGATGTTTACGCGTAATAAATCATATTTTTGCGTCGATATGTAATAATGGATGAAACATGGATCCATCACTTTACTCCGGAATCAAAACGATCATCATCTGTACTGCAGCCGGTGAATCATATCCGAAGCGTCCAAAAGCACAACAGTCAACTGGAAAGGTTATGGTTTCAGTATTTTGGGATGCGCATGGAATATTGTTCATCGACTATATTCGAAAGGAAGAAATAATTCAAAGAAAAACGGCTTCATATGTCGAAGAAAAAGCACTGTTTCACCAAGACAATACATCGATAGCCACAATAGTTAAATTTAACTAATTACGCTCCGAATTGCTTCCTTATCCTCCCATCGTATGGTCCAGATCTGTCTTCCAGTGACTACTGGCTATTCGCTTATCTCAAAAAAAAGTGCTTGATGGTAAGAAATTAAGTTTAAATGAAGAAGCAATTGCTGAAACTGAAGTCTATTTTGATGCAAAATACAAATCCTTCTACATATAACTGCTGTGTGAGAAATATGTTTTTAAGGATAATTGGGACCACGTATTAGCTTTCGATGATCAAGTATGTTTTATAAACGTTCCTATTGTTGTTTTTTAGAAGCTACAAATAAAACGTTAAAGTCATTTAATACGTCCAAAACTACCTCTTTATAAACAAAAGCTACTTTTTGTTCAAGAGATACAAAAAGTTTTGTATCGCCTATACTATTCTTATAAACTTCAAAATATTTGTGGAAACAGATGAACGAACGAAGTTTCTGAAGTTTGTTAATTATAATTTCAGCTTCATTGTATCTGTAGTATACGGTTCCATCTACGTACTTCACTTTATATGACATTGACAATTTTCTTTCTAAATCATATGTTCGATTCATATTACGACATATGGCAATAAAATGAGCACAATATGAAGTGACGTAAACGGTTATATTTCGTTAATAAAACTAGTTGCGCTACTTGGGTACTACTTGGAGCTAGTGCTTTTTTACATTCAAGTTTTATTTTTTATTATGTTTAGAAAAATAATTTTATGTAAGTTTAAAGTAATCAGCCATTTTCACGTACACAGAAAAAATAGTATTTGTTAAGAAACAGGAAATGGCTAGAAAAAAAAATTTATTTTTCCAAAAATCGTTGAATTCCAATTCAGATGTTCAGATATATATATATATATATATATATATATATATATATATATATATATATATATATATATAATCACATTTCTAAATATCAGTCAACTACCTGATATTTCAGGAAAAATTATGAAAATGTCTAAAGTCTGAAAAAGAGATTCACAATCAGTCAACTTTTGTTAAAGTTTCTTTATCGTTGGTTGCAAATACACCTAAACTTAAAATGCTGATTCCCTGCGACTACTATCATTATTCTCATTTCTGATAATGGCAAATGATAAACGCCCTCTTAATGTATAATATTAGTCTTCAGTTATTGATTTGTACAAATTATAATGAAAAATTAAAGTTTGATGAGCAGCAAGAAATTAGTTGGTTAATTCCTACAATTAAACCGATTTGGTAGTAAATCGTTTTAAATTAAAGGTTTCAAAAGACTTAAGTGGAAGATGGTTGCTATCAACAGTATGAGTCCGAGGTGCTAGGTGTAAGTCGTTGTGCTGTTCAACGAGTCTTTCAGTAGTTCATTCAAACTTGCAACTACGCTACCTAACTAAATAACGCGTAATCTAATATTGTACAAATATATTTTATATCTTTTAGCTATAATTTCAACTCTAAGCTAGATAATATTTGGGTAAATTTGTAGCTCTCTCATGGTTTGTTGAAAGTTTAGTTTTAAATAACTACAACCTATAAATTTTTTCAACTCCTCACTTCTTACACCTTTTTATATTTTTCTAGATAACTTGGTTCCATTCTAGGTCTCTTTTGATAAGAATTGAGTTTCAAAAAATACAAGACAAGAAAAAGGGAATTCTTGGAATTGGTTCACATTCATAAGAACGAGAAAGTTGTCAATAATAGAAAAGACCCAATCGATTGACTGAAATGTTATAATAAAAAGTATTTTATTTTTGGTTAAAATAGAGTTTTTTTATTTTTATTCATGTTGTAGGTGATTGATTAATTAAAATGATAGTTTGAATCAGGCAAATTATCAATATAAGTCATATTAAGATGAAAACCGAAATAGATCGAAATGTCAATTAGATACTTTTTCAAATGAAATTAAAAATATAGATACATCAAGTGATTTGGAAAAATCACTTCTATTACTAAACGTATTTATCAAATTATTTTTAACCCCACAATGATTGTTAATTACAATTTCACAAATCTACATCCGTTTTATATTGTACATGAAATCTAAATATAGTATTTCAGCGTGTAAAGCTTCAACTTTAATTAATTAATCAGGGAAAGCATATGCGAATCCTCACTAACATTCTCACTACACTCTGGTAAAGTTAAGTGGAAATCCAGTGGAACAGTTAAGTTTATTATAATATACTGTAACGTTCTATTGAAATTCACATTAATTTTTTTTTATTCTATTTTTTAATAACGGTAGGGAAATTCCAAACCCCTCTTTCGACTTTTGACATCAAAACAATAAATAAATAGTTATTGTCAATAAAACGATGGTTTGTCAACAATGTGGTTATAAAAACTTGCCATGTTGATTGAGATTGTGAGGTAAATTTCTAGACCGATCAATTCTTATTGACTTTTCATCACTCTCATTCTATGGATTAGATTCGTTCTCATTTTATGCTTCGTTGTATGTTTGTAAGTGAATCCGCAATCTCGAGACACAATTTTGATTTGAACTTTATAGTATATTCAAAATGCTATATAGGCATAACATGTATCGCCCTTGTGGAAGTTTTTTATTTATACAGGAGGGCTTATTTCAATCTTAGCTGATGGCTCCTTTCACCATTATCCTCACATTATTATGTTTCACCTAGATGTTTGCTAAGATGAACAAATTGTGATGTTTTGATTCCCACTTTGATGCCCTTTTTGATCCAGAGTCAAGTTCAATCTAAGTAGCTGTCTGGATTCTGAATGTCTGCCTGTCTATTGCTGTTCATCGTTAAATAACTACGTCTGAATCTTACCATCATTGGGGAATGATCTAAAGAGCGATTATCTGAGAGAAACTCAGATAAATAGGTTTTATGTTTCTATCATCATTTGTGGATTTTTGTCAACTGTATATTATTACATATCCAGCAATAGGTCTTGGTACTGATAAGTAACATACTATTTGTATTGGAACTCAAATTTTATCTACATCTATTTTGGTAGTCATTAGGACATCAATCTAAAAAATTCTACTAATTTATGAACAATGAAGTAGCATTGGGATTTTGACATTTATTTCATAATACTCCATCTCAAATAATTCAGAGGTTTCTCAACGTAACTATTAAAGTCTTGTAATTGTAATTTTTTGAGCCCTGGCCCAGTGCCACTTAAAAAAAAAGTTACCGTTCGCTGTTTGGCAGAAATCAAAATAATTGCAACAACTTTGAGATACGTTTGTTTTTTTTTCTAATATTTTATGGGTATCAATTCCATCAAATTTTACTATTTTATTCGCTTCTACTCCAATATGCCGTGGTGCCCACAACAAGGTTCTGAATCTTTCCAAAATAGATCAGTGCTTTAAAATCTGACATGTTTATTATTTGGTTTTTTCTATATTTCTTATTGAACTAGGCGATTATCTCTAAATTGTTTAAGAAATTCTTATATTCTCACTTCTCTCTTTGTCTGAGATTAATTTTGTTAAATAGAGAATTTACCGATTTCCCATTCTCTTCTCAATTGAAATCAGATCGATTCTACATCTACACTTTTTGAGAGAATTTTGGAATTATCCTCATTGAAAAATGAAACTGTACGACCTTTCTCCAAGTTTGCTTTCTTTGCTTCTTTTATTCACTTTGCTTCGTTTGTTGTTTGTAAGTGAGTCCGCTATGTCGTGACACAATGTTGATTTGAATTCTGAGGTACTCGAACACATTATTCAATCAGAGATATTTACTTGAAATGGAGATATTTTTTGTTCTTAATATTCCATTTTGAATAGAGAAATATGTTCACCATAGTTAAAAAAGCTATAATTTTCATGTGAATATAAGAACATACTTTTGAGGCTTGATATTAGGCCATTCACATTAAAAACTGAATACATAATATAGTTCAAATTAATTTTACTTTGGAGTAAATTAGATTCATATAACTGACATATCAGGATGGTCTCAGAAGTATCTGGTCCAACAAAGAAACCACAAAAATTTTGTTTCAAACCCTATTTGTGATAAGAATCGTCAAGTTCCTCAAAAGAGCCATTAACTGTCAATATCACCTCTTCAATAATAATACTAGGGTCTAAATCTGGCAATAGGGTGCATGAGGAAGAAATTTATTCCATTAATTTTGGTCATTGTGAGCTGATGATTTCCTTGATTAAACAACACTTTCTTCTTAGCCAAATGTGGCTTGGCTTGATGTATCTGCTCAAACGTTGCAATACGTTTGCATCACACTCGCCGTTGATTTCTTCTAAATTTTCAAGGGGGCATTTTCACGCGCATCTCAAAAAACTGACACCTTGACCTTGCCTTGCCTTCTTCAAATTTGTTAGTAGTTTTTGGGAAGCATGACCAAATACTCAATGGAAACAAATCCATGATGCTGTTTTTGTGAGCAAACGCGGCACCCATCTTACCTATAGTTATCTCATGTCTAAATTTTCAGTTAATATATATGCGATATACCCTTTTTAAATGCCTATTATGTCTGCAAGTTCACGCACTTTCAGTCGACGATCATCCAGTACCGCTTTGTGAATTTGTGAACATATCTGGAGTCATCACCTAATTTGATCTACCACTGTTATGCTACCTAATATTTGACTGTTGATAACAGTCTTACCTAGAGTACAACTTAATTCAAATTTTATGATGTTTTTTCATGTTTAGAAATATACTGAAAACGTTCACTGTTGACGGCTTCCAAACAAATACTATACAACGTGGCGTTTTTAAACTTTAAAAATACGCTATTTTAGATTACTCTAAATAAATGGTATTTGTTAAGCAATTTATCAGTGATAACAGGTTATTAAGAGTTTAAATCTTGGTTTGTCATACATATATATTCAATTCTCTTGAATCTTCAAGATATTTAAAATCGAAGTGACTCTATCGTTATTTCGTTCTGTTATTTATACAATTCACCTCGTCGATTTATGATTACTTTACCTGATGACTGTGTTCTTTGAAGCAGATTTTTCCTTGCTGAAGGAAGAAAATGGTTTACCCATCTAAACACAATTAATTTAATTTGATCTCTGTAATTAGTAGCAGTTCAATGACGTAATGTTTCAAATCACTAAATACCAGGTTAAACGCTTTCCCTTCAATTAACATTCATACCAATCAACCTAATGATCCATTAGAATGTTATGACATTATTCGAACGACTTGTCTTTACCAAACCTTGTCACGATGACACGCGCTATTGACAAAGGAACAGCTGGGAATAATTAAGCGTTTGTATTCAATACAAACCACACAAACACAGAATTAGAAGAAAAATTGATGATAAGTAGAATACATATTGTAAACTGGAAGTAATAGTAATAATAAAATAATAATAAAAATATTCTATTATTCTTTTCTCTACATTTTTAGTATATGAAAGAGGGAGCCAGTGGTTCTGTAGATATTGAATTAAACGTAATGTACACACACATACAAAATACGCATACACATATACACTAACACATACATACGCATATATGTCATTTTTTACTGCATTTTTCATTGATTACACTGGTCGACGAAAAAATTTTTGTTACATTTATAGAACCATATTCATTGGTAGAATATTTATTGAAAATTAATTTCACGTTATATAAATTGTGTATATTAACAATATTAGTTCTACTTTTTCCTTTTATGAGGGGGTGCACTTTCTCTTTCTAAAAACCAACAGTAATCACCCATCATGGCTGAATACCATGGTCCTCGATACCCAATTTTCATTATTCCAATATCTTGGTAGAAATTTTCACTCTACTCTTCACTGACAGCTCCCAAGTTTTCGGAAAAAAATGTCAGATTACCCCAAATTCTGTACTAAATCATTCAACTCAATTTGAACAATCAAATGCGGATCGCCGAAACTGGTACTAAAAATAGGGTCGGTGCATTGTTCTTTTGAGCTTCCTGATAATACGTTGTTTCCAGTATCTTCTAAAACAATATTATGCGGATCTAAAGGCGCAATCGTTACTGGTAAATCTTCATTATGGGGAACAGGTCGTACAGCAGACGGCAAATTGGATACTTGTTATTGTGCTGTCCTTTCTGAGACTAACCTTCAGTCTTTGTTAGACAAAAATAGCAGTCGTTAAAATGGTTAGTAGGTTCCCACCATACCATTGTAATTGTAAAGGGCATGCTTTTTTTATTCCCATTCATCCACTGCCCCAATGACACGCTATAACACAGAACGCGTAGGGGGCCCACTGCTTGTCTTGGTATCCAATTAAAGTACCAAAATATTTGAAATAAGCTTTTTTCACATTTTCGGAAAATGGCCGGGGCTGCGATTTCACCATAAATTCTCCATAAATATAGCAAAATTTATCGGGAGAAGTTTTGCAACTGCGTCGCGTTTGACTCGACATTTTCGTCATTTTTTGTACTATGAACAAAGAACCACTTACTATCAATACTCAACAGAATACTAATTTTTTATGTTATTTCTATGTTTATTATTTTGATTAATACAGTTCTTTTTTTTTCGGCCATAAAATTTACTGATATTAACCACCCCTTTATAAAATTACCTACCTGATAATGTAAACAGGGTTAATTAAGTTATTGAAAAGTGGTACATGTTAGGGCTTAATACATACATACATACTTAATACATCGCCTCGTTTACAAATGTGTACAGTTTCTTCAATTGCGTTCTGTCTCTTGGGGTAAGGGATGAATCCAAATCATCTGAATGGCGCCAAGGTTTAATAAAATAGTTTCTTATATATGTATACATTGGACACACTAAAACTATATGTTCAAGTGTTTCCGGTACTAGTTTATCACAAATTGAGCATATCAAGGTAGTATGTAAGTATTATTGCTCACATGTACAGACATCATATCGGAGCAGTTCGAAGTTGTGCGACGAGCCCCTTAACATATAATGGGGAGACTGTAGATAATTTTGTATTCTGTGAGAGGTATTTATAGGATGCGTGGTGTATACTTAGAAATATTTTATTTAAATCCTCATAAGAGTTTTTCTGAATGTATTATGATAGATTTCGGTTAATATGACTTGCGATAAAATTAATTACATCTAAATCATAATCACCTTATGTCATTATTTTTGCGGTATGATTTATCAATCCAGTTAAATTTTTACAAAAGATGTTAAAAGTGTCCTTCAATTGGATCAGACAAATAAGTGTTTTATGGGTTTACCTTCTTGGGTCATAAACAATGAGAGAATGTTTTATTTAGTTTGAATATGGGAAATAAATTTCTCACGACTTACATATGAAGATTTTCTCGATAGATTTTCATATTTGATTTAGGAGTAAACTAATAGAATTTATAAATATCAGCCCTATAAGCCTCTCTGGTCCTCGGACTCCAGATATTTGGCTATTATGCCTTTTTTCTTTTTTTCCTCATTCTGTCAGTCTCTCACTCCCACCATTCTAATCTCTTCCAACCATATTTTTCTTTGTCTTATATCTTAACCATATGTGCTTTTATTAAGTGAGGTATGGTTATATAAGTTCAATAGTTTTGTGTGCTTTTCTTTTGTATACTTGATCTTTCTTGATTCCTTCATAAATGTTTGTACGAATTTCACACTCCCGTTTGATTTGGTGGAATCAATATTCTTGATATTATATTGAATATGCACGACCATAATTTTAATTATTTTTAATTAGCTTCCGCTGTTACTGTTCATACTTTTTAAGTTGATAAACAGGCACTTACCAATTAATCATCTAATATTAGATAGCATGTAAACATTGAGAACACACCCTGAAAAAATATATTACCTTTTCCATTTACGCGTTTTGTTTGTTGATCTAGTCTACCGTTAATGACAAAGCTGATGTTTCCATTAAATGTCATGATCTGACGATAGAGATACACGAATGCTTTGAAAAAATATATGACTGGTCACATTTTTCAGGACAGGCCCTAAATAGGACGAAATAAAATGTACTTTGGAATTGAATTAGGTAAAGTGTTATGTATGATATCGATAGAAGTAGGATCTCAAATTAAGAGAAGTTTCCCCACTCGAATTGCGAACGAACTATTACGAATACCATTCTGATCAGTTACGTATAATAAACTTTTTAGCCTTGAAAGAGAAAAAATTACTGGAAATATTCATGACTAAGTATTCGATGAGTAAATAAGGCTATACTGATACGAATGCCACTTTGTATTTTTCAAGATGTTATGAAACTAGAGGAGCATCAAACTTGACTAGTAAGCTCTAACTATATAATTTGAACACGTGAAGGCTGTGATCTAGTAAGGTCAAAGTTGTTTCAAGCTAATAACAAAAATATGAAGGGCTGAGCTGCGCATTTGGTAATAGAAGTCCTCCAAGAGCAATTGTGAAATAGCCAAAATCAAAATAAACTGAGAGAATAACATATAATATGATTGAAGAAGATCCAGGATACACCCATAAAGCGATTAAGGCAGCTCTTAGTGTTGGATCCGCTATAGTGAATTCAAATCCATATGAATATATTCATGTAAACAAAATTATCATGTTAAGCTTCATAATTGTATTATTTCTAAGATTATACCATACCATTATATGATTAGGAAAGCCCTCACCAACATCAGCAATGGTAAAAAGTAAGGAAGCAAAGGTCTGTTAAGACAATTATGTACACAGGATTCCTTTGAACATAAATTGAATCAATTTTGTGAAAAGACTTTCTTGTACATTAATATACGTTTAGTATCACTTTTGTAAATTCTGCAAGCATAGTAACACCATCAAGTGATGACTGCTCCATATACAGAGTCTGCTAAGTGAAAAACCAAGGTATCTACAAAACAAATGGACAACAAAAAACGCGAAAATCCTGTGGTAAATTTTGCACTTCCAAGATGTGACACATGTTGTTAAAAATAAATTATCAATTAGCAATAAGAAGTGGAAAAAATTATAATTTTTGATTTTAAATTCTCATTTAAATAGAGAGCGAGGTAGACCGGGTATTAGGGATAATATGATTTGGTAATTGATTACTCGATACAAAATATATATATGGGTAACAACATTCAAAAAGGTACTGAGGCATCAACATGGGGGTTGAATACTAGAAAAATTGTTACTGTTTTTAGTTTATACGAGTTTCTTTTGTGTAAAACATTCTGCAACCGGACCATGTTCATTACTGCAAAAATAATTCACCTAATTCAATTAACTAAATTTCAAACAACACAGTTCCAATCTCTCAGGTATTTTTCAATATATGTTGAGTATATATTTGGATAATTTATTAGAGTATCCATAAATTAAAGAGAAAACGTGTGGGTCTGAATTTTTTTAAAGCAATAAATTAACCGACAGTGTTCATTATATTTAACAATTACCGTTCGAACAACAAATTGGTTGGACATCAGTTGAATTAAACCCGAAAATGTAAAAAGTTTAGAAAAAGTTATCGCTACTTTAATTACAGGCAAGCGTTAAGCTACCCTCTAACGGGTTTAGGAGGGTTAATTTGACAATGATAAGGACGTGAGAATGTGAAAAATGTTTCCCATTGTTTTCAATTAGGCACAATCCATTTCTGTTTTGTTGTGACACATGAATTTCACAACGAAATTTAAAACAAAAAGCCAACTAATATTCTAGAGAATGAAGAAATTCAGTGGAAATGTATCTATATGTTCATATTAATAATATAGATAACTAATGTTTTATAGTTTATAAAAAAAATGGAATAGATATTTGAATCCTTTTTGTACAGTATTATACATCCTACACCCTAAAAAAACAATATTTGTCTCAAAAAATAAAATTTGGAATATAAAATAAATTACATTTCATGCTACAAACAATTACTTTAGCACAAACTCAATGACTAGTTCATAACAATGAAATTTATTTTCAAATTTTCATTCGTAAACTTTACCAATGAACAAATAATTGAATATCTCCCTAATATTATGCCTCTTCGCAGTCCATACTTTTTTTCAAAGCTCCAACGGAAGTAACTGATTGATTTACAAACAAAATAAGCAAAATGGATAGCCAGCTTCACTCCATTTTCTCTAGATACTCCTCGTAAAAAGGGTTCCAGAAAAGTCACGTTGCCCATTACTATCCAGAAAGCTCGAGACATTTTCTTTCCAATGTATCAATTGGTAGTAACCTAAAGTTTTTTGAATTTTAGACTAGTGAATCGTGATAAAACTATTGATATTCTTAATGTTATTTATCTCCATAGATATAAATCTCTCAAGGAAATAAAAAAGGAAACTGATACAAGAGAATCCAAAAAAGCACCAATATATTTTTTCCATAAAAAAATTAGAAGCCTCAAGTAGTACACAGTATTGCACAAAAAATATTATATTTCAAATTGGAGCTTTGTACAAAATTAGTTGTTGATGAAATAGTCTCAAATAGGATTTTAATTGCACTTTGTCTTTGTTTCGTGAAAGCGTTCGTAGAATTAGATACGTAGTTTTAATATGACAGGCGTTGGAAATCTCTTGCATTATAAAAGATATACGATTCTAAAAAGCGATTTTGAGGAAGTAGTAGCTGACAACTTATTAGAAAGAGATTGAAATTGTTACAAAAAGCACACTAGAATCAATACACTTATCTGTACAGATAAATAATTTTGTTATACAGTTAAATGGTAAACTGATCCCAATATTATTTTTTACGACTATAATCAGAAGCCAGAAAATCAATATAGAGTCGTGATGAAAAACTTTTCTTTAAAAATTTAAAACACAGTAACTTCAGTGTTAATATATTTAGTATACGGTTTTAGTATTTTATCCAGTACGTTAATTCCAATATTTTCCGCACAAAAATAAATTTATTAGAACTATAAGCAACTAACTCAATAGATAATATTTTTGTTGTTAACTTGTTTTAGTTCGAGTTCTCTCTCTTCAGGAAATTAGAGTTTACAGCAGGTAAAAAAATATATGGTCTACCGGGTGCGCTACAACTCATGCTGACTTTTAATTCAAGCGAACAGGTATTCCGAGTACATCATACAACTCGTGACGTATTCATTAGAATTATTACCTGCAATTAAATACCTAATCCTAAAATTAAAACCTAAAAATTCTAATTCCTTTATGTTAGGTTAGGTTAAGAGTGGTTGGGTTGAGTTAGGTTAGGTTGGGTTAGGTTACCTGCCAATAATATGACAATCTGTTTTCCTCCCGGCGTAGGTACACTAATCCCGGTGTGGTTTAATGAGGTGAAAGTCCCACACAAAGGATAAAAAAAAGTTAGGTTACCTCACCTCACATTTGAATATTGAATAAATTTAGATTGTTTATGAAACTTAGCGGCATTTTACACTGTCTAGTCTTCATGACAACCACGATCAGGAGTTGGAACCGGTCTATCATAGCTGCACAGCCTAACATACAACTGCCACCAATTGATACAAGTATTCAAGCTCCTCTCTTCGTATTGAAATTTGAGAATGAAATATATAAACAAATTGAAGTTTGGGCTATGGTAGCATCCGTATCAAGTATTACAGCACAAATAGTAATGGAAGATATGAGGAAACTTTCCTAAGCAAATTTGGCAAAGACTGAAATAGGCCGAAAAATTGATTTTTTTCAATCTGTGCCGTAAAGTCGACAGTATTAATTTGATTCCGGAAAATGACACGGTATCCTCGTATATTACAGTTCTCTCAAATTCTTCCAATCCCAATATTTCCAAAAATTCAATGTCTGCTTTTGTTCACAATGTTACCTTAGTACTAGTAATTTTTATTTTTTAAATAATAAGAGAATAATCAAAGGAGCTATTTTTCATTAAAACTGTCAAATATGACATTTTATATTTTAATATAATTTAAATAGTATGAAAAAGAACATATTACGATATATGTCTATAAAGTTATTATTACAGAACTCGAATAGATATTCTTGACTCGGCTCTTTCGTCAATAAACATCTCGAACCGTACTTCCCGGACTTATAACGTAAATAACTATATTTTACCTGATTTTAAATCCAATTTTTAATCAGAAGAGACCTAAGTCAATTCAACAACAAAACATATAAAATAAAGAAATAAAAAACCCAAGAAATTGACATACATTTAGTAGTAGCTTCATAAAATTTAGAAATTTTCATGATTTCTGTGAATTATTGATTTATGGTTAGGCTTCTGATAAACTGTGTTAGGAGTAATAATAATATAACGACAATACTCCGAAGACATCATAAAACTCTCCATGTTCGGTGTAACTAATTGGAAGTCTTATAATCGTAACATTATGGTCACTAAGTTTTATTTAGGGAGATATGAGAAAAAGATGAATGCATATTGTAATGAGTATTTTAGCCCCATAGATCGCGAGTTTTTTGTATATAATTCTTGTTGAGTTCGAGATTATTTGTGAGCTAAAATATGATATCTGGAAGTATCGGAGGTTTCTTTGGCAGGTGATCGATTTCAGTCGACTAAATGGATGTTAGTACATATTTAGGTATATACAGTTTCATTATTTATAGTACTAAAGAGTTTTGTTTTTGTTCTTCATAAGAGAAGTAAGAGGTTTAAATAATCAAAGAAAAGAACATAGCTAAAGCAGAGAAGTGAAAGGCAGGTTAGTATTTTCGAGTAAATGTGTAACTGAAGAATATAATGTATATTTATTTGTAAGTTAATGAAGAACTTAGTGATTTCAGAAGTGAATAGGAATATTAGGCATACTTACTGAGGTAGCATTCAATGGAGAGAATCAACTTCCTATTAATTATTTAGAAAGAAAGTGAATAGCTTCATTCACCCGTTTGAATAATTTATCTCCAAATCATGAATTTTCTGAGTTAAATTATTCCAATTACAATATACGTGGCTAAAATAACAGAGTAGCTTCAGATATTGTGGTTGATTCACCCTGATGTCAATATAAATACGTAAAGTCGTACTTTTACAATTCATCAACAAGTAATAAATTTTTAAAATCAATAATTAAAATATTATTTCATATTTTTAGATGATGGAAAAATATATATTCCACTCATTTTCTTAATCTGGTGGGTTATCTTATCAAAACTGATTCTGATTGAATTTTAATTGGCATTCATATGTATCTACATGCAGATTAACATATATATCTTGATTTTATTAATAAACAACTGTTTAAATAAGTTTAAAACCACACACCGCAAAAGGTATTCTCAAAAAGAATAATCTCAAGTGTTACTGATTGCACGGTGTGATATATTACTAATATTTTGACAAATATCAAACGAGATACTTCATACAATTTCGCTAATTTCCTCTAGTCCTTTAATTTCTGTCTTCTCTTTACCCAAAATAAGGTTTAAACAGTCTGATTATGAACAACACTACAATTCTATTAGTGGCTTCTATACAGTTGCATTGTTAATTTAGAACAGCTTTCGGCACTAACTTTTGTGATTTTAGAATGAGGAAGTTGTCTCACTCAGAATGATTAATTAGGTGCGAAATAATGCAAGTAGTTTGAAGAGTTTATTTTGTTTCTAATGGTCTAAATTTGAAGCAGTAGATTAAACATTTTTCTAGTTATAAGCACACTTTTTCAAAGTTGTCATAAGTTTTTGTCCCTCTAACTTTCCCGTTATTATATCACTCCTAGAATACAAATAATCTAGAAGAGGATAAAAAACGATAAAATTATAAGAAAAAATTTGATCCATGACGATATAAATATGTTATGAAACCCATCACTGTATAATTAAAGTAAATATTTTATTAACTCGACGGCGCTAGAACCACTAATACATTTCATATTATCTGTAGTAGGTGAGTAAACTTCCTTTGTTTGTTCTATGAAAATATGGAGAAGTGCTGTTAATTTATTCTGTTCTAGAATCGATCAAGATAAAGTGTTTTATGAGCTCTTATACTTACATATTCTGAATTATTAAAACCGCCACTTTCGATATAATTTAAATTACTCACTTGTATATTTGTTGTTGCTGTCACGAAACAATAAATAATTACATAGAAATTACCGTTAGAGTGAGAGCTAATAAAACATTATGTTTTACCCTGAGATCCAATTACGAAAGTACGAGTGGAATACAGCGTGGAATTCCGAGTTGTTAGGGCGTTAAAACTTTCAACAAACTTTATTTTCGCGAATTTATGAAATCGTATTGTCAATCAAACGTCACAACCTAGTAATTATTCAACAAAATTGTCACGCAGCTTCATGTTTTGATATTTAATAAGGAGAATGCTGAAAAAGAAGTTTTATAAAAAATGTTTATCATCATAAATTTTTGGGAATAAGTTTGGAAAGCAACCCTACAACAAAAAAAATCAGTAAAAAAGACATACGAAAATAAAATGACAAGAATTAAAGCGAACCAGTCCTATTGCCACAGAAGTGTTGCCTCTCGCCAACACTATCCAAGATCTACATACTTATATGGAAGCGGAAATGCAGTTGGATGGAAATAACTCACAGTGACAACACTACGCCCTACAAATTTTGCTTCACAGTCGATCAAATAGTAATAACAGAGGATCATGACGATTCAAGCTACATGATTCAAAAACTCACAGAAGACTACAGACAATGTAGTTTTGAAGCAGCACTAGTCATCGACCTGGACAACGGGGCCCGTAACACTCGATAAATGAATAAAAGAGGGAATAATATAGGGCAGGACAGCTATATCTATAATGAATGCAGTATTATGGAATCAAACAATATCAAAAGTCAACAAACAACGAATATATAACACGATCCTTAAGATCAGCGGAGTGTGATCAAAGAGTCTACGGGAAAAATTCTAATGACAAATACCCATACAGGTCTTAAAGTGGACATAAGTGGAGAAATCAGAAGATCATGACCACGAAGAACCTGGAGAACTGGCATAGATAAGGAAATATAAAATAGAGAGCTGACACAAGACTCATAACAGACATTAGCTCATTAAGTAACTTGAAAAAGAAGCTGGTATTGATGTCATGCTTATAACAGCCTTCCCATAATATTTCATAAAAATATATATTCTTAGTGGTTACCGAGGTTGAGACAAATGGTAATTTGTGCTAATCAACGCATTGACACATAAAGCTAACAAATTGCCGGTCAATTTGGTATTAATGCAATCTATTCATGCACAAACCTTCATTCACAAAAACTTGGTCCATATAAATATAGTGGATGAAATGATCCCAACATATTTTGAAACAAAAGTATTCTTATTAAAGTGTCATTGTGATAACAAGCAGTGTTTCCAGACTGGCCACCATCAGTTGAAATCGAACTCGTCGTGTTCGTAACATTTTGTCAAATAATGTAGAAATGTAAAAAAATTGTAAAAAGTTGTGTTATAAGTAAGATTTAAGAATATGCTCGGGGTATTGCCTGAATTCCGAAATATATACCGTCAAAATGACAAAAACACCTTTACCAGCTAGTGAAGGTTCGTGTGAAACCTGAAAAAGTCATTTACTTCCGATCGGTTCATCGTATTCAATTAAAACTGGTATCCATTTCCAGTTTTATTCAATATATATCATAAATTCTGTGAGGGCAGTTTGTGGCATGAGAATAAATAAAAAAAAATTAAAAAAAAAGGAATTGAAACGACGTGATCTTAAACACCAAGGTACTTATGGATTAAAACCGTGAGACGGGTGGAGTTGAGAAAAATGGCCAGGGCTTGTTTTTCTTTCCATTAATGCAGAGTTTCTTCAAGGAATACAAAAACTATTTCTATCTATAAATTAAATAAATATATGTCTAATGTGTTCAGGTTAACATACAACTATAGGATAGCTAATGTAGGAATCATATCACATGATATTACGTTATCAGAGAAGGAGAAGGGCATTCACTATTAATGGCTGTACAATGGGTAAATTCTTCCAAATCCTGTCAAAGAAAGCCCAGTCAGGCTTCATCAAATAATATTATCAATAAAAAAGAAGAGTAAATCATGATGGCAGTGGGTGAAAAGTTTGGCGAGCTTCCACCCACTACATCTATAAGCAGCTCGTATCCATTTGAGCAAATATATTTCTAAACTTTGTCTAAAATTCCCTTTATATTTTTTAGAAACACACCCACACTAGCAAATTATAGTAAAACTTTGTGAAGAGATGACATTTGATGAATATTATGAAACTTACATATTTCTTGGGGCTAACTCACTCCTTGGTTGAAATTACTTCAATTTAATTGTGTTTAAAGAAACCACATAACTTTAGATAGATAGCAAAACGAATAAAAATCGAATGATGATGTATATTTTTCACTTGCTTGGTGTTATAATGAATAATACTAAAACTTTGTGTTATACGGGAAAATCCAAATATCTCCAAGAATAATATTAACTTTCCCCTGAATATATTCATTATTAATATTATCCACTTTCTAACTTGATGAATGATATGGATAGTAATGTAAAGAAACCTATGACAAAATATAATAAGTAAAAAGATTTCGGGAATTCAACTAATTTTTCAAAAATCGTAATTTTTGAATGAAAAACATTGGTCTAAAAAACCATAACAACCGAATTGCGATTCTATCATATTATTCTATATTAGTTGATACTGTAAACGGTATTTAGTTGATACTGTAGACGGTATTTAGTTGTTTAGCGCATCAGATAGTTAAATACAGGAATATTGAAAAAATACTTGTGGTTAGTTCTTTGCGATTGCACGAAAATGTCACAAATTTAAGTTTCTAGCTTCACTGAAGTTTAAGGAAAAAAATAAACACTCAATTCAGTCATCTCATTTTGAAGGGGATTTCTCGGAAAAGAATGGGTTGACAGAGACCTATCTTAATTTCATACGAGCAATCATCCCATGAATTTAGAAACACCCTGTATATATCTTTCAACCTTTCCTTTCCTCAAGACTCTTTTTTTTTTTCACTTATCATAGGAATTTGAGATAATACAATATTATTTAAGATCCTATTATTGCTATTGTTCGCTATTATTTACTCCACTCTTCGATGCAATTATTCATTTTACGCCTTTTGGATGTGTACACATTACTCATCGTAAATTCTGAAGCTTTCGAAGTAAACCCTGAATAAATTGTTTTGTTTTTGGTCGCAATTCCTTCTTTTCTTTTCACTTACCACGGTCTCTCGCTTCAAAAGTTTGTCTGTGTTAACAATGTCTCATTCTTGTTGAATGTTTTTTTGTTAGGGTGGATATCAAGACAGGAAATTATTTATAGGTGTCGCATGTTGTAATATAACTCTAAAATTCCAATTCCAATAATTGTATTCTATATAATTTGAGAAAACACTAATGTATTTTCAATTTTGTATTAATGTTCCCAATTTTATTACGAAAATATTCCATGTTACATCATCATACATTTACCACTATTGGAGTACTTATAAATTTGTTTATAAATTTTTTAAAATTATGGGAGTGGAAATGAATTGACAATTTCTAAAAAACGCACTTTCCAGATATTTTTTAATTTTGAGTATCTTTTTCCAATTATTCTGTTCAATGTTATCATTTATTCGAAAACGAAAAGATATACTTTGACACGATTCACTTGATGAACTCAAATTTACGAAGCTGATTAGTTTTTCAGTGAAGACGGAAAAATATTTTCTTCGGGTTGTTGAATTATAGCTGTAATTAGTTAGTCATGTGCTTTCGTCGGATAATTGTCTGAAAAAATAACCTCTGAAAGTAACCTAATTGAGGTAGTGGAGCGCCGGTGAATGTATATACAGCGTTCGGAGACGTGATTACGAACAAGGAATTTTTCTTTGATAAAAATTGACGTTACCTGGTGAATTGGAAAAGCATTGATTGATTTAAAACTTTACACTCTACTCATTGGCTTCTGAATGATAGAAATATGTTTTTAAAAATTTGACGATCAAATAATATTATGAAATTTTTTGTGAAAAACACTTGGAAGGATACAAATATCAAATTTAATTAAAGCGCAAACAAAAAATAATTAAAAAACACTTTCAGAATAAGTAATACTGAACAAATTATAGAATAAATAAAATACAGTGCAGACACACTGAGAAAAACACTTTAAGAGTAAAGTAAATAATAAAAAACTTAATGCTGGGAAAATTCATGTCAATCAAAGAATGGTGTGGTATATTGTGAAACAAATGTTGGAAATGAGAGATTCCACACGAGTTTGCAGAATTGCTTAAGCAAATGGGCATTAAATCGAATTTTCATCACGTGTTGTATACTGTATTTTGCGGAAAAAAGCAGAAAAACGCAGTTAAAATTTATTTTTTTTAATTAAAGTTTATAGTAAAGTTACTACAGTTTTGGAGGAAAATTGTTGTCTGTAGAGGGTTGTTGACCATTCTATGTTCCTCAGTTGATACATAATTTTGAATTTTATGTGTGCCAGACTCACAATTCTTTTCTGGTGCTACAAATCATGAACAAATTTTTAGAAACAACAAATTGTCGAAATTTTTTAGTTCTAGTGTAAGAAATATTGACGATGAATGATGAGTTCACGTCTTTGATATCACTAGCGATCCAAGGTGCATAGTTTATATGAGCAAACAGGGTAAGTTCGTTTCTGTGATGGAATTATTTGTAATTTAAAATTTTCAATAAGAAGAAACTGTATAGAGTATGTAATCTTCTATAGTTGACGATGGAAAATGATATTTTTTAACTAACTTAGTTTTCAGAATGAAAACTACATCAAGTATATCCAGATCTAAATTTCCATATCTTCACTTTAAAGAAATTAGATGAATGGAGAAGAAATTTTAGGGAAAAAAAAGTAAGTGAGTGATTTTAGACAAAGGAAAAATAATTGGAAAGACCCGGAATAGGAATCATACCCAGATCTATTGGTTACAAAACGCAAATTCAGTTTACTATGCAGTTCACGCTTTTGTAATAGTGACATTAATTTTTTCATCATGGTCATGGTCAATCAGTCTGACTATTGCTAAAAGCGTATTTTCAATGTTTAAAACTATAATTCTAGTTTAATCATTCTAGTAAAGTGGGAAAGTTCAAATTTTCATTTTTTCTAATCACTATGATGAGGTTTGTTAAATTTTGGGGCAATGTATAACGTATTGTCTTTAACTTTTCCATAAACATCAATCACAACCAAAGCAATTGCTAATATTGATGCCTTTCAACTTTAGAGAGCTTCGCAACACATTACTAGAATCCCTAGATTTTATAAATTAGTTTAAAAGTTGCAGACTCTTCTATATCTATTGGAACAACCAAATGAACACTTCTATTAGTTATTCCACGATCGACAAATATATATATATATATATATATATATATATATATATATATATATATATATAGCAGCTTTTATTTTATTTTTATTTAATTATTAAAATAGGGCAGTTACACGAAAAATTGTATGACATTTGCGTTAAAACTGATTCTCATTTGTTCTGAAATTGTTCAAATCGTTCCGCTCATTTCACAAACTTATTGAATCTTAAAAAATTAATTTAACGCAAGTAGGTGGGGTGAGGCTGCTGCTATTGCGATGACATTTATTCCTATTAAAATTAATTGTACCAATTTGTGAATATTTGTCGTAGTTTCTCTCTTTTGAAAAGAGAATCCCCGTTTCAATAACAGTTTCATCTTGATAGATAAGTATTAGAAGATCTTAGAATACACTAAAACAAATATGTGTTATTGTAGTGTTTCTTTGTAGGAATGAAAATCGAGATTTAATGTGTAGGTAGGTCTATATGATAAACTCCTCACTATTTCAAATCTGAAGGAAAATAAAAAGTTTCTGTTAACAATGTGAAAACGATAAACATCTTGTTTATTACTTTTTCTTCGAGTTTACTACTTTGGTTTATTGGATTTTGGAATTTTGTCTGTTCCTCATCCTCCGTAAATTGTCTACACTGGCTGTACTAACAGCCATAAACTATCAGAAAAATTGATATATATCCATCGCTCAAGTGACTCGTTATAGTTCACTATGTTTTACCCCTGTTTGGATTGAATAAAAATGCCTGGAGAGACAAAACAAAAAGGAAAGATGAAGATGATTTATTTCAACCAGTGTCTTTCTGTACCATTTTTTACCTTTGAATCTTTATATTTTGCAAAGCATCATTGAGAAACTAATAAACATGAATATTTTGCTGAAAAATACTCTGTAAATACTTTCTAAACCTTGAATTATGTATGAAAAAGAATGGAATTATTTACAATTCTTTGCCTTAATTTTTATTTCCAAGCTTGAAGTAGATATATTCTCAATACTTAACCTAACTGATTTATGATGGTGCTCCATTTCTTAATGATGGAAATTCCTAATATCAATCTCTTCAAGGGTAATGTCCTTTTGATATATGTATTTTCCATGATTTAAGACTTCTTTTCAATCATTGGTCAGGTTACAAGGGACCCAACAAGAATATAGTTTATACTAGTCATATCTGTGCCAAGGTTTCCTCAATCTAACAGTACTGGACAATATTGTCCAATCAGTTCATGCACATCATCGTATTCTGAAGTGCAATGACAGATTTTGGACGATATACTCGCATTTTGACTTCAAGTGAACATCGATCACATTTCATTTCATTATACCAGTTTCTCATATTGTTGTATATCGGAGCGTTAGCGTCTTATGATGTAGTGAGTTCATATTCATTATTGTTGTGAAAGTTTAAGTCTAAAGTTATGGAACAAAGAATATAACATTTTTGTGACTTCTCACTGTATTCTTTCAAATCCTAAATCATATGGTATTGTTGTCCAACAGTGAAAAGCCCATCAAGACAATCGTGCTAAAAATATAAATAGCAGCCCTCCTAATCTTTCAACATAGATATTTGGATTCGTCGTTGAATTTTAGATCTCTTCGTGTCATAACACATAACACGTACATCTGATTGCACCAGAAAGAGTCTATAATATCTGTAGTTACATGTATTTAGTAAAAAAAATATCAACTGAAATGATACTTTCTCAATATATGAAAAAGGACATAGCATATCTTCGACTTACATGGTGATCAATGGAGTCATACAAGTGAGGAATTTTGATAATTATGATTTTGTATTGCTTCTTATTGTAAAAAAATCAATTTTATTATCACAGAATAAAAGTTTTTAGAAGAATTCAAACTGTTCTTGATAAACAATGAATCCGGAACTACACTAAGAGTTGGAAAAGAAGATTCGTTTTCCAAAGTTTAATTCAATCTTAATCCAGATATTATTAAAAGCAAAGTTGAATTCACTCTGTTATGGGATTTCTCTAATTCTGAGGATATGTCAGTAAGCTTTTTGATCTCTTCTTTAATATCTTCCGTTGTGAGTGAGACGATTTGAGACAACAAAACTAGAGGCGTACAAAGTGGGGTTTTTGAAACTCATTTAACATGTACTTCAAATTTGTTTATAATGCGAAAAAAATTTATTTCATTACAAAAGACTGAAGTGGAAAATAACTAGAGTTATGACAACATTTCATTCTAGATTTTTTATAAACAGATGGAATATTTGTTATTCGTATCATACCTTTCTTTTTCAAATTTTTATTGAGAGAATTGGACATAAGCAAAACATACTTCAAATGCTTAAATATTCCACTTGATATAGGAGTTAATGGGTAACATATGAAAAATATACTGCAGGAGTTGTTATCACTAGAAAACGAGATACTTTTAAGCAATGAATGTGCATAAAAATTGATTGAGAGAGTATATATATATATAGATTCTGTTTAAATAGGATCTTATGGTACATGTCATGGAATTGATATAAAATAATTTTGAATTTTAGGTTTGTGGTTTCCGATACTAATATTTTTTTATTTATTGAATTCAAGTAAGTGTGTCTAATCCAGAGATGAAATTCATGTGTAATACTTTTATATCAAAGTCTTAAATACTGAATTATTGTAATGAATTTGCCCCACTTTTATTTTACCTTCTGCTTTAGCTATAAAAGTATACAACACTCATGCTCGTGGTTGTGAAGTTTTCTTGCAAACTGTCTTTCCTCGTCAGCTACCATTTCCACTCCTAAGTCCCTCTGGAGGTTGCTGTTTATTGTCAGTACCTTGTTTAAGAATCTTTGTATAATTACAAGTTAATTTCAATTGAGTGAGAATATATTCTCCTCATCTAACTCAAGTACTGATGGTATGAATGTTCAAAAACTGTGTTTTGAGAAATATTAGAAGCTTCTGAATCATTACTAATATAATTTTTGTTCCTGTGACTTATTAATTGAATATTCTTCATAAATTGTATAAGGTTGTAACAAAAAATATGATGATAGATAGAATGATAGAAGATTACTTGCACACTTATTTTAGGATAAACTAAGACTACAGCAGCATGTTATTTGTAGTGCTTTGGGAGTTTACTTCCGAAATTATCAATAAGAAATAATAAGTATAAACTAAAGTGATAGAAAAATTTCTTTTGCTGGATCTATTCAAAAGAGATTCTTTTTTGTGGGATTATCTGATCCCTCCTTTTCGGATAATTTAGAATTAGTGATTGAGAAAATGATATATTCTCAAATACAATAGGACAACAATATAATAATTAGGTATATTTCGTCTACACCACTGACAAAAATTTAAAATGAGGAGCTAGTCATGTAACCGGAAGTGAAATGCCATTAAAAAGTTTGAATTTGTTCTTTAATTTGGTTTTGAATTAAGATGTTCGTCGACGTCGAATCCATGATAAGGGCGAACACGACAAAAAATACGCTGATTATGGAATGATGATGTTAAAATGTGAACTTATAAAATAAATGATCTGCTTTTGATTACATAATTATTTCGCTCTATGAACTCTAATTTTCTTGAACCATGACATATAGTAGTTGGTCTCTTTACTATGTGAATGGTTCAGATTGATTGACATCAAAGCTTTTTTCAAAATATGCATTCTATTTTCATATGTAACATAATTTATAGTTATAAAATAGATTTCATATGACGAGATTTTATATTAACTGTGTAAATTCTAGAGTTTCGACCTATAATCTCTGGCAATAGTCGGTCAAAGAGAAAAAGTTAAGAATAAGACTAGGTCTTCCAAGCTTGTGTTATCTAAAAGAACTTAAAAAATCTAAACTATCGTTGTGTAATGTAAACTCTAAAGAAAATATTTTAGACTGACTGTGAAACCTGTTACACACAATTCATATGGACACAATGAGACAGGTACAGCAAGCTGAAAGAGGATACCAAATGAGGAACAAAGACATAAAAGTACTATGTTAAGCTGATGACGCAGTGATCATCTCAGAAGACGAAGATAACTTACAAAGGCTACTGTATATGTTTGAACAAATAGCGAAAGCTTCTAACATGCAAATAACCCTGAAGAAAACCAAATCTTTTACAGTATCCAGAGCCGAGAAGATGTAAACTCTTAATATACGATCAGAGTGTAGAACAAGTGATGTCATTCTAATATCTGGGAGCGAACAAAACAAGTAATAGAAATCTCAAAAATGAAGTAAAAGCTCAACCTGAGAGATGCAATTTGGCGGAATAAATATACGACTTCCAGGAGCGAAGTCAGAATATACAATACCTGTGTGAGACCAGTAATGACATACGCGTTAGAGACCAGAGCAGAGAACACCATTACTAAGCAGCTGTTAAGAAATACTGAAATGCGAACGCTAAGATCAATAGCGGGACACAATTATTTGACCACAAGATAAATGATAAAATAAAGGAGATATGTGGCATCCAGAACTTAGTGAGATGGGAATGGGGAGACCACCAAGACAATGGGACAATTCCAAATTCGTTCCCAGATCCTTACAAATACATTATTGGGTTTTTTGATGATTTTTCTAGATTTGCTAAAATTTATTCTATTAAAAATAAATATGAAGCTGCCAGTTGTTTAGAAAATTTCATAAATACAACTAGAAATTTATTCGGTAAAAATGAAAAGGTGTGCTACATCAGAACCGATAATGACAAGGAGCTTATGGGAGGTATATGTTATGAATGAAGAAAACATAGAATCAGATTATGCACCACCATATGCTCCAGAGTTAAATGATATACCCCAGGGATTTAACAAAACGATACAACAGAAAAATGGGGCGTTATTGTTTGACTCTGGCCTGCCTATATGGTTTTATATCATCATTAAATAAAATATGCAAATATCAGCACTTATATGAATAATATTAAAGGTTCGAATGTTTAGCTTATGTTTAACTTTCAATATCAAGTTTACTGAAAAAGCAATAAAATCCATATCGGTAGGTTCCTCACGTAATGGATATGTATTGTGGGATCCAACCTGGAAAATTTTTAAATTAAGGACATATCAGAATTAATGAAAAACTACTTTATAGGGATATTTACAAAGCAGAGAATCTAGAAGTGGAAGATTCTCCAGCAATTGAGAAACAAAAGAAAGATATCAGTTCACTATCTTTATTGTCCTTGACATAGGAAACTCACCTTAAGATAGTATATACATGCTATATAAGCATTTTTGGAAACTGTGATAATTCGGTACTCTTCAAACCATGTTTTTTTGTTTACGTATTTCCGGAATTCATAACAACTATGCATTTGTTAGCAATGAATACAATCACTTCTTAACAATTTGTTATGTCATTAATTATATCAAGTATACCTTTATTTGACTTGCACGACTTGCACGTGCATTAGTATGACCTACACAATTATAAATTCAGCAACTAAGTTTCACGAATTCCCTGCTGAGGTATAGTAAAAAAATTATGTACATACCTCAAGAAAAAATGCAATCAACTTAAATAGTGGATATTTATTTTATCTGTGAGAACATTCCATCAATTGCTTCTTAATGGTATTTTTCGAATATCATATCTTAACTTACCTAACTGGCAGAATTTAACAGGCTACGTTAAGGTGCCTTGATTTTTTCATGTGGATTTAATTCGGGACTGTATTTTTATTTACTTCTTTTAACTTGCTTATGACTAATCACACATTATGGGCGAGTGCACCATCTTGTGAGCAAATATTATTATCTGGTAAGTTTGAATAGTTGGCATGAACTAGTATTACTGAGCTCATAAACTACAGATACTTTCATAATTCCTAGCTCAAGTTTCTTGTTGAGAGATTGCATGCAGCAACACTCTATATTGTCTAAAAATCTAGGACTGGTTCAATGAATTTCTTCCAATATTTATAACCAGAAATTTAATGAACACATAGTAGATGTATCAAAAACTTTTAAGTTAATTTTGTGATTCATGTGATAATATCCATATTAAATAAGCAACTTGTAATACACCACTTAATTTATTTGACGTCAAAATTATTCGAAGATTTTAAAGTTTTTCGGAAATTATACGACAGTTTTATGTTCCTTGATATTTTCCGAACGATATAAAACCAACCACAAATCAATTACGCCACTTTATCGTGATGAATATAAATAGCATTTAGCACTTCGTTATAGAATAAATATAATTCTGATTCAACATTTATGAACATAAGGAATTATTATGGCTAAATAAGATTTAGCAATTATTGTAATCTCGTCAGTTATAAAGAGCTCATATGTAATTTGATCGAGGTAAATAATTTCAAATACCCACTATGTTGAATGGTATGATTGACTGCTTTCATGTTGTTTCTGCCTACATATTATGATGAATGAATAAAATATTAATAATTACTCCTTCCATTTATTTAAACTTTCAAGCGTTCTGTATAAAAACATCAAGTTCAGCTACAGTGGTCGTCTGGCATTGAGTTGCTAATCATCTTTAACGAGACGAGGTCGAAACAGAAACAAGACATATTTCTCAACTTACTTAGATTGAAACGAATTTTTGTCACATCCAATTTCGTCTCTTTTCAAGCTCATGAAATCAATTTACAAAATCATCAGGTTTTGATGTGGACCAGTATATTTTCACAAGCATATTCTAAACAAAAGTTTATCATGATCAACATCAGTATTATGCAAAATTATGTGTCTACTTTGCAATCAATTGATTACCATTTGGTGGAATAACATTTGATGATAACGAATATAACATTTTTCACAATATCAAATTTGTTATTTCATGCAAATGTCTCGTTTCACGTGTAATTTATTATTTCAATTTGTAGACAAATGTTTGCGCCAATTTTTATTATTTTTCTCTTTACCTACAGTGTTTAGGATATGTGAAAAGCTGAAAATAATTGAGGTTTGCTTAGAAGAAATTTGCATCATACCTTCCGTATTCAAGATTAAGATCGTTCAAAAAGAAAATTGTATATACATTTTGACAATTTTGTCGAAACTATTGGCAGCATTTTAATAAAATACTCTCCATCATGCATAAAAATAGAGATTGTCGTTCTTTCAGCATTAAGTCTCTTGATTATTTCAACTGACCAATTAAACTTCTTGGTAGAATGTGAACCTATTAATTTGTTACCTAAAGTTGTTACTCTCACAATTATTCTTGCCATATTCCTTATAGAAACTGTCGAATCTTGATGAAATGAAGCCTAAAGGAAATTATCTCTATTAATGGTTCTCGTTATTTCTTCACTTACCAGAATTCACTTCTTTAGTTTCATACTCCCAATTTCTCGACAACCTCGTTCAATAGCTCTAAATATATTTTTACTTAGTAAATATCTTTTAGGAATCTTATCAGCATAAGCCGTAACAGCTGCATAAAAATTTTCTAAACAATCGCCTATAGTCGGTGTATTCAACATTTGATTACATTTTGAAAATGTTACAAATAAGTTTTCAAGAATATAATTATCATTTATTTATCGTCATAACCCTTAAAAAATCACAGTTTTTTAAGACAAACGTAGAGAAATCGAATAATGGATTTTTGTGAAACATAACAAATAATCTTAATCTCAATTTCTTAGCATATATGGGTTCTATGGACGACATTCCATTTATCAATACTTAATAATTGATAACCCCATCATTTCTTCTAACCAGCATTATAACTTTCATCATTTTATAAAAATATTCCGAGAATTGTACAAGATACCTTTTGGTGTAAATTGGAAATTCTAAATTTTGATAATGAATCAAACTTTGAAAAAGTTCTGTTCAATACTCAATACTTGACTAGCGCCCCTATAAGAGTTTGATAAAAAAACAAATTCATGTGATGTATCATGTGTATATTGAATACGGATGGTTTTACAAAAATTTTATACCAAGGAAATCTCAATTATTTTTCAGTATTTCACCTTTTTTTAAAATCCTTATGCTCACCGAAATTAGAAACATTGTTGTTACCATATTTAGAACAGATTATGATAACAGCATCATTATTTTTTTTTATTAAGTTCCCAAATAAAAGTTGCTGACCAGTGATATAGAAAGTAGAAATCTCCTTTCTATTCTCGTTTTCTAATATTTGCTTTTTGTTTACTTCGACTACATACCATGTAGTGAACATTTGTTTTGATCAAGAGAAAGGCAGAAGTCACAATGGTTTAATATCGTAATCAGCAACGAATAACATTAAAGTGGGATGTGGGTTGATGGTCTCCTAAATGGCGTCAGCAAAAACCTCTTCTCTCTATTTACATGGCGAGTAGTAGGAGAATGTAGATCTGAGTAAAGTATCGCCATTTCATGCAGCTTTTTTCACCCACAACCTCAGTTCGCTGCTGATAGCCTGTTAGTTCACATAGATTCCAATTTTTCCTTTTTCTTTCTTCAATTCTCGATCATAATGTTAACTAAGGAATTTATAGAGAGAGTGAGAGTGTACTCTATTCTGTAATATTGGGAAGGAAGATAAAGTTTAGACTCCAATTGCCACCACTAGGTGGTAGTGATTGCGGTCATTATCTCATGCACTATTTTTTAGAAAATAAAAAAAAAACTATAACAAAAAATTGTTTTCAAAATATTGAGAATATACACTATTTTCACTACACAGAGGGAATATTCAAAATCACATTCAAAGCAGGAGAATAGTCTATCATTATATTTAGCAATTCTTTGCTGTAGTTTTTGAGAAAAGCATTAGAGTGGAAATGGAGAAGAGAGATTTTTTTCACCGCGAACTGATTATCACGTAATACGCTTCCGACTATTTTCTCTTTGGTGTGGGAGACACTTCAGACGATGCCGTGGACATTGAAGTCGTATTAAGCATGTGCAGAAGACTATTTGAATAGTGGTCAATAAGGCTGTAACTTGTGGTAGTCCAACTTTTGCTTGTATTAACGATGTATTACTACTTTAATGTTTTATCAAAATGAAAGCTCACTATTCTTTTTTGATGAAAGGAGCACTTGTCCCTTTATTGCACATAGAAATATTTTCCAAGAAGCCAGCGTTGATATGTTGCCCTGGCTACCCTATGAAAAGAAGTTGCCTTTCTAATTTGCTGCACTGTCCATAGACATAGACGATTATTATTTCTTGAAGCAGATTTCATCAATGCAGATACCAATCACTTTCTTTTGCGGATACCTACACATTTTGAAGGATTTTTTCAACTATAATCTATTATTATTTCTCTTTAAATGGTTGAAAATATGTTTTGTGATTATTATCATTTCAAATTTGATATAAACCTCAGCAATAAATCGATGTATATGAATTATTCCTTCTAAATGTCACTTGGTATCTTACATTATTTTGATTCACATAATAGAGTATAAATATTTTTCTTTTCATCTTATAATTATACAGCGTGAATGTGATAGAGAAAGACCATACAATCATGTTCTAAAAGCTTTCTAGAAGTTGAAATTCAAACCTTTGTGACTGTATAAATACTTAATCATTGAGCAAATTTGCTTTATTCCATTTATAATTGCGCCATCTATTAATTTGAAGGAATTCAAGGCTCACAATTTCAAGTGTCATTTCTCCGAGCAGTTAATCGTCCATGAAATATAATTGCAGTTATATAATAAAAGAGCCTGCAGTGCGCCAGTGGTATATGAATGAAAAATCCTGAAAATAAATTCGCATCTAATAACGAGTCCAGATTAAGTTAATCTTGTAACAAAATATAAAGTAAATTGCCGCCATCAGTTTTATCATTTACATAGCCAACTCGACATTTTTAATGCTTCTATTTAATCCTTTAATTTTCTATAATTTAAGACTCAGTTTTATATTCGCTTGAAATGTTCAGAATTATTACCAAATATTTGAATATAGAAATTATTACGCAGATTAACTGTCACATAATTGCGTTAACACCTCACTATTATTTTAGTCTATGGTACAAATTGTCATATAGGTATGAACTAATATTTCAAACATACGAAAATCATTTGAAATTAGCACATTCAGCCCAAAGAATCTCATTGAAACCTTCTGTATGGCATTTTCATATCGCAACATAACTTTGAGGTAGTTAATCATCTCAAATCTTTTTTAGACTTATTTAGAGTTATTAAAAATTAATGTATTTTTTGTGGCTATTGTTCTAATTTTTATCAAACTTCAATTTTAAATTATAATTAGCATTATTATTTTAACGTGGGAATGGATACTTCTTGCACGAATACATTCTGTTAAAGCTTGGTATTTTTACGAAATGGTTCCCTATGCAGACCCTGATCAAGATTTTCGGTGGTTTTGAATTGTATCAATTCTTGTTAAAATTTTTAATTCATAGGTTTCAAAATTCAATATCCAAATTGACGTTGATAGAAATATTGATTAATTGAAATATATATAATTCAAAACCACCGAAAATCTTAATTAATTATTTCCCAGACGATGAATACATAAGTATTGGAAAGCTCGGAAAATATATTAAAGTTAGTCCACTTAGGAGTTTTGTTGAAAAAATTATGTTTCAAGAGTGCTGACTGCTATCATATAGATTCCGTGTTTCCTCGCAAAAAAAATTATTACCAGTCAATATTACTGATTTTATTTTCCCACTTTGTATTGTGTCGTTTTTTTTTAACTCAGAATTCAAATTGTTTAAATGGATGGAGTAATTTTCATTATGAAAATTATTCTTAACATTACTCAAAAACCGATTGAAGTAATCAACCTTTTCTTCAAAGTTTTGATAATACCTAATCAAATAATAGGAAATTTTACCCCGAACAAAACGCTACGGATAAAGTTTGAAATTAATTTATGAGTCTATTTTCCAAGCTGAATAATAATCCCCTAAGATTTATATAAGAAAAAACACTGAAATCAATTTCTAGCGTGGTCTGTAAATATTTGGTTATCCAATTTAATAATATCCTATCTCTTGGAAACGAATTAATGTTTTACTTTCTTTCCCTGAAAACTTGATTATTTCTTGGATCTTATGGAGTTGGTTTTTAATGTTTTTATAACGGAGAATATTTTCATTTTCCTCCGATACTTTTTGCAAAATTAGGTGAAAAATTCCTAATCGTATCTTTTGCTTATTCTCACTACTGTTCTAGAAATGATAATATTCCAACAATATTTGGTTATATAGAGTTTCACTAACCGAATTATTGATCAATATTTTCTTAGTTATCCAATTTTTATTTTTCTATATTAATAGTATTATTGAAAGAATTCATCTCTCCACTCGTATATGAATTTCAATATGATATTTACGGGAAACTTTCTTGTAAGCTCACGAAACTATTTTTTATTACAATAGGCTCTTACCCCACTCCATATTCATACGTCGTAATATAACTATCGAAATTAAATGCATGAGGCGTAATCAAAAATAGCACGTTGCTGTAATAACTTATATTTTCCTATTTACTTCCTTTACGAATTGTTTCCACTCGAAAGTTGAAACGTATCATTATTTTGAGGCCTGTTTTATAATTTTCCGCACAGAATGACCTGATTTTTTCAAGTATATCGTGATATTTCAATAGCATTCGAAATATATCTATACTAGGGTTGTCCGAAAAGATTATTTTATAAATGGATAGAAAGAAACCGTGTACAAAGAATGTGCCATAATTCACGAAAATTTTTAATGGCTGGTTTCAAACGATGCGGTATCATATTGACTTGACAACGAGCGTGCGACAACCAGTGATATCATCGGAAAAGTTCATCAAGTTGAACAGTGCTACCGACCTATTAAGGAGATAGATAAGAGAAGCTATCGACATATGAAAAGAACGAATTTGCCTTATACTGACTGAAGAATTATGCATTCTCACTTTGGGCCATAAGCGAGTCGGTATTACCAAAATTAATGGATGCGGTTTGACTCCTAGAATGAGAGACATAGTTGATATAGTGAATTGGGAAGTCATGGGATTGTGTTCATTTACTATCTTCAGAAAGGTAAAAGATCAACAGGAAATCATACGCTAAAAGCCGCACCAATCGTAGGTGGAGTCCGTCAAATATAAACAGATAAATAGAATGTAGTTGCTATTTAATATCAACTGTCAAATGTAAACTTTTTCAGTTTCTGATATATTTATACAGTGAGCGGCATCAAAAATTAAAATTAAATTAAAAATTTTGGGTAGTTGCCAAGTAGTGTACTGTGATATTTTTCATTTGAATAATGATAAAAATTGATTTATTTTCTAAGCTATATGAGGTTAATGAAAGACTAAAAATTAAGCAAATTTTAATTCACATAAAAAATTTACACACAATAAATTCTCATATTATTTTCAAATAATCTATTTTCCAAGCGTAGGACTGGAAAAAATAAAATGAGTATTCTTAACTGGAGTGTTTAAAAAATTAATTAACAATTTTTGAGTGTTGTTTTGGCACGTTTATACTATGCGAATTATATTAAATTATCTAGTAAAAGTCAAAATTTTTAATATGCCCTTTAAAACGATTGAAATTCTTGGCTTGCGCATTTCTAAATTTCGTTTTAAATCTTCAATTTCTGTAAATTACAAGATATATGAATAAATTTTATGGGTTATATTGTGATGTTTTTGAAATATTTAACATCATCTTGGTAGTAAATTAAGATTTTAAATAGCTCATATATCAATACAGTATCAATATCTTCTTCCACATATTTTCATCTATAAATCAATATCTCTGAAAGGGGTAGGTAAATACTATAATACATATATATTTAAATACTCACTTCTGTAATATTCTGAAAATATGAGTTCATTTTTCTCTTCTAAATATTAAAATAATTGTTCAGATCCATATACTTGTTAACATTGGTTTCTTTCAATATATTTCTCAATTGTCTTCATCTCCCTTCTTATTTTTAAATTTCACTACTCACATAATATAGCTCCATGCATTGTCGTTGTAATTTTTCTCATTGATTGATACTCCTAGTCCAATTTGAAGAAACCTCACTTCTCAATTCATTGTTATTGTGCCACATGTGTTTCATCAATTATCTCCTTAACTGTCAAATGTTTCACTAATTCCTACTCGTCATTTACACAAACTTCAATATTAAACCGAGAATATCATTACCTTTATATATGAATTCTGCCTACAACTTTAGCATAACATTTTTGAGAAGTAATGGTATATCTTAGAAGAATGAGAACAAAACCAACCGTGTGCAAAAATAACGATGACAAATAATGCATTATCTACTTCTATGTTTTCTTGTGTTTAAAATTCTTTGAATTTCCCAAAATTGGAAACAAATTGTTTGCTCATCATGTTATGCGTATTTGTCAAATGCTTATTGAGCGAATCATGGTTGAGAAAATAATTTAATGTGCTTATTTCGAATACTGGTTTTCTAAAAATGGACTTAGTTAAATGAATCTTGAATTGACTGTATGCACATTTGTGCAGTTACGTAGCCAAAAAATAGTAATTGTGTCAATGTGCAGTTTGTTTTGCAAATTTTTAACCTAGTTATGTTGATTAGAAATTACTCAAGAAAATAGACAACTATTACTACCTAATTACTGAATCATAATTATTCTTCATAATAATTGAATGTTCCCACCACCCTCATAATAATATAACCACTACATACCTCTCTAGATCCATAATTTTAATTCCTTGATGATAGGATAAACAATAGCACCATAAACTATCACAATAAAATCGTTGCAAATTCTACTAAGATGTCTATTCATCCGTGTCTTTTCATTTATAAACTCCCACTTCCTCGCACTTTCATTTCAAATATTTCAGAGTGTTTTTGATGAAAATTTTGAATAGAGTAGGTGATGTGGGACCAGATATCCCCATAGAAGTACTTTAGTTGTTAAAAAATTGTTGGTGATCTTTTGTCGAGTTTTTATAGTGATCGAGTTTCCTAAATATCGATATATGATAAAAAATTCCTAAATATCTAGTTAAGTTCTCATATAAATTTAACGTTCATTTGAATTATCAGAATTGAGTAAATAACAGTCTTATTTAAATTTAATACTTCATTTGTTTTTTCCACCGAATGAAAAATCCTGTCCTGATAAGTAGGACGAGACATAACAAAATGAAGCAATTCCCGAGATCTCTCACGGAGTTATAATAACTCAACCGTCAGAGAAGTATTTTTCCAGAACAGACGTCGCACCATATTCAACAAATCATCTCGCAGCATCATCAAGAAAAGCTGTGACTGCGAATCTCGACTCCGCTGGTATTATAAACAATTTTTCTTTTCGAGTAGAAAAACTAGGTATGGAAATGAGAGCTACAACTGAAAACCATTTTCCGCATTTCCAATGGATAATGATAGAGGTCACACTCGACGAAATCCAACAAAAGTCTTATTATGTATACATGATGTTGCATTAAGATATGAGTGAAGCGACAGATTCTACATTCGTAGATATTAGTCTTTTATTTCTCACATGCCACAAAGATTTCCATGCACCATGAGCTTGTTGTTTTACATGTAAATTTGCTGCTTTTCTGTATAACGGAAAAATACGAGGAAAAATGAATGAGTGAAATCAACTCTAGAAATCTAAAAATAGCTATATACTATTCAATAAAAAAGAAGTTTATATTCAAACTGAAAGATTCTAGAAACTGTATCTTTCATCATCAAAAAAATAGAATCATATTGATATTTGTTAGTGTGTTTTTAAAAATCAAATTCAACATTTTTAAATCGAAGTTCTCTTTTGAAGTTTATAATTCTTTTTCATCATCAAGTTTAGGCTACATAGAAGACTAGCCACCATTTTCAGAAAAAAATAGAGGCAATGTAGCTACATTCTATATATTCGCAGATATATTATATATATTTGCAGATTACATACGATAATATTTGTGAAGTTCTCACCTTGAATTTTGTATTGAAGTAACATATTGTCATTTGAAATGAAGTTAGCAATAATAGTGTAACTTTTTAGTATTTATTTACTCTTTCTCTTCGGAGGGTGAATTATAAACACTGTCTCTTACGTTCTTGATTTATTTACACACTATACAATACACTTATAATAATTTACTATGTAATATCACTTTTACTAGTTCGTAGAAAGTATTTAGAAGAAATAATGTAAATAAATCGCCTGGCACTAAAACAAATTATATACAAATAAACATTAAACGAATTGTGTCACTTATAAAGACTCCGTCCGAAAAAACAATCGCCGCAAAAATTCACATAATTTTTGAAATTCCATAATATCTGGACGGGGCCGGCCTAAGTTTTATTTGTAGCTAAAGCTTTAAAACGTTCGATACCTTAAGGTTGAGGAAATCAACATCAATTCTGAATCACTGTATGAATTTTGTTATTGTTGCCGGATATTTAGCTCAATTATTGAACTATACCACAATTTTACAATCGCTGAAAAAATACATTATAATTAAATGTTGACATTAAAAAAATGGTGATACGGATAGTACGAGTATAAAATGAAATATGAGAGAATATCAAGTGAAGTGATGGAAATGAGCGGAATTGATTTGAGGGAACATTACTGATGAAACGAATGAAGGGAGTTTTGAAAAAACTAATGAGAAAGATATATTAAATTTCATTCTCTGAAACCAACTGTCACTAAAATGATAACTAGAAAATATTGGAGAAGATACTGTGAAACCACGCTTTCTATGAAAGAATTTTTTAGTGAGAAGAAGGAATTATAAGAGTTTCGTTTTAAATATTTCAAATTAGATGTGTTCACCTACCTTGTCATGGTAAGATTCCTTTTTGCGTTTTTCCGAACTGTTCATTAGTACTATATGAACCGAATAACAAAATACTAGAATAGAGTAAATTTAATACAGTGTAGATGTTGTTTTCAACTGAATAAATATCAAGAGATGTTAGCAAATATTTATATCAAAAACAAACACTAGTAAGTAGAGGAAAAAGCTATTTAAAAAATTTACTGGAGATATTCATAACGAAAATTGTTCAATTTTTTATTTACAGTGGAAACATGAAATATTTCGTTTTCCTCGCTTATTTTCCGATGTGAAGCTTGGACGGAATTAGAGGTCACCGAAGCACTTGAGTTTGATGATAATAGATATGAAAACTCCAAATTAATGTCTAAAATTGCATGGAATATGCTTTATTATTGATCAATAGCATAGTTCAAGATTTGCTGCATCGCTTTTCTTTTCGGAAAGTTTTGGATGGTATTGTAACAAATTTTCCGAGAATAAACTCACTTGATAGAGAAACATTACGAACTCGATTTTATTTAGGTATTTACTAAATGGTATTAAATGGTTCACTTTGGCTTCTAAAATTTTTAATAGTGGCACATTTACCAAACGCACTAAAAAAATGAGAAATTGACAATATCAAAAGCCGACCGATGATTTCCTACGCAAAATCAATATCAAAACGTTTCTTAACGAGTCAATGACCGTATATCATTCAACACAATTTTTGAATCAAAAAGTTTTTGTCTCGAAGCATACGTTACTGCAAGTCTCAAATATATATAAGTTGTTTATCACATTTCTAAAATTGGAAACATTGCCAATTTGCCAAAAATACAATAAACGTGAAGTTGGAAACATTGTAGAATGATTCATAACACAAATCGGAGAAAAAGGCAGAGGAGAGGAGAAAATGGAACGGAAATTCTTTGATACATATCGAATCATTATGTTTTCGAATGTTTTATTTTTTGAAGACATATTTGTCACCAACTTAGACATTGTATATGTTTGTTTCAAACCTTGCTGTACGTATTAAAATTTCTCAATTAAACATTATCATCTTTAAGTAACAGTTACAAATAAGTGAGTTCAGTGTAAAATGACAAGACTTGAACAAATGATCATTTTGAAATCCCATTTAGTAAACGTAGTGTGAAAATCAGCAGAGTGTGCATGATGAAGTTGTATGTATGGCGTGTGTTACATAATACGAATACTGGTATTATTTTTTGTTTGTTGAATTTTGTTTCGCTATTTAGGAAATTCCACTCAATAAACGTCATGATAGTACAGCACGGGAAAAAAGCTTTTTGGTGTGCGTCGAAGTTAATGTTCCGTGGTTTTAATTAACGTTTTATGCTGGTTCAAGTGGGTTAAAAGCAAATTTTTTCACAAAATACCAGATATAAAATTCAATTTGCAAGAACAGTAATTCATTTTTTAATGTAATCTACCCTAATAATTATGAGATTCTCTTCAAATTTTTTTTTTTATCAAAACTGAAATGACATGATAAATACGTTTCAATCTCACAAGTATTGTGACGCTATTTTATTAAATCAACAATATATCATTAAAAGAGATGTAGATGATGCTGCTTACATTTATTGAACTAATTTTATCATTTAAAATTAACTTCAGTCTAACAAGCTAAAAATGAAATTAGTAAACTACATTATTGGTATAGTTTTTCCAATAACATTTGCAGTAGACAGACGAGGAACAATCAATCAATACCAAATTAAGGAATAAAAAATAGTGTTTACTCCCCGTATTGAATTCGATAAACATCTAACACACCGTCAGTTCACGTGGACTTGATCAATGTGTGTCAAAATTCATCATCTACACTGTTTACCATTGAAAACATCGAATCGTATACATAATTGCATTTCTATTAGCGTATGTACACAATTTCTTTGAAAATACCAGATAACCATTGACGTGGCTTGGTGAGATTAATTCAATTCATGAATTTCTTAATAAAAATATAACGTTCTTTGGATCAGGGGCGGATGAGGACAATGAAATTACACAGTATAGTGAGAAATAAGACAGGTATGAATTTAATAATAAAGATTTGGATATTCAAACACAGCAAGTTATTTTATCGAGTAGTCACGAAAGGGGTTGCTGTGGATCATTCAAAGAACCGAAAAACATGTGAAGAAAAATTGAAATCAGTTGACAAAGCTACTCAAGATTTTATACGTAGGTCAATTTATAGTTTATATAACATTCCACCACAGTAATCGTTATAGACAACGCATCCTACCACTCGCGGCAACTCCTTAAGATACGAAATAATAGTACAAAGCTCAAATTTTATCATTTATGTATGAAAAAAATATTCCTTTTTCTATCAGCGATCGTAAAAATAGTCCAACAAACAAAAAATTTATTACTGTTATTAAAGGTCCACAGTTGGAGAATATTTGTCATATTGACAAGCTGTGCAAAGAACAGGGTCATACTCTTCTTTGAATTGTTATTACTTTCGCATATCTAACCCTATAGAGTAAAATCAGAATTACGATAATGTAATCAGTCTCCAGAACTGAGTAAAGAGGTTGTACAACTCGTAAAGAAAGTTCTAGAAGCAGACCGCTAAGTGCTTTGGAAAAACTGTGTTGAACACGTTATCATACAACAACTAGTGCAGACGATTCTGACGACCATTATTATTTATAAAGATACTTTGAAATGTTTTTTTCCTTTTGTTTTATTCGCAAAGAATTTATTTTCTTTTTTGGTGCTTTTTGAAATCTCGTTTTCACGTCTGGTACCCTGTTTAAACAAAACGTCCTTACAGGTAGGTACATTTTACTCGTCTATTCGCGTTTTATAATTTGATATTCGATAGTAGCAAGTTAACGAGGTGTGATAATGAGTTTTGTCTAAGTTCCAAGTAGGACTACAATTAAGTGCATTTGTCTAAATAACGGCGTATAATGCAATTTCCAATTTATAATGAAGCGATTTCCTTCCAACGAATACTTTCTCGCATAAGATATACATATTTTAAAAAGTATTCTTAAAAATAATACACATACAGGATATTTCAAAACGTTCGCATGCGAGTTATATCACTGCATTAAGCGAAAAAAATCGTTTAAAAATCACCAAACAATCACATGTCTATAACGCATAGATTAATCGCAAATTAATAACAAAGCAAAACATACACAAATTACCCCAAAAAAAAACCTCTCTCTCTCTCTCTCTTTGAATTTACTTTTGTGTCTACAACATACTCGAAGGCTTTCCGCCGCATATTGTTATTGCTGATAACGGAAGAAGCTACAGAGGTTGTTAAAAGATTTTAATTAAGATATCAAATTGCTCTATATGATGAAATCAAAATATGAAGATAAATGCATGAAAAAAACATGGTGACTACGTTTTCCAAAGCCAAATAGTTCTTTGTTAACGTCCTAGAGTGTCTAAACGCATGTTTCTAACTTATCAAGACAGACTGGATCTAGCACCACGATAACGCACCGGCCCATTCCTTAATGATTGTGCAAGAGTTTTTGACAAAAAATCCACTCCAACGATTCAGTAGCCACCCAGACAAATAGTCGAATTTAACAAGTTATGCGCCCACAATACATCAATTCGTCCTCGAATGAAAGTTTCCAAAAAAAAACAGAAGTTTGTAATATATGGTACCGATCTAACTGGAAAAAAATTTGGTTTGTGCTGAAAGACCAGCTCGTGTTTGGTTGCCTTTGCAGAGACTAAAAATGTTTCCTGTACTCTGAGGACGACAGATTAGCTGGTTCACTAATGCCCATTATAATAAACATTAACATTTCTCCTGGAACAAGGATTATATTCGATATGTGCCAAAACTTCTTGGATATATAGAATCAGCTCAAAAAATTTCTCTAATTTTTTTATCTTCATTTATTTAATATCTATTGTTTGTATCAATTTGTTATACGAATTTATATGGAATAATAGAGATTTAAGGACGCAACAGACTTTGAACCATGATAATATTAGAGTAGCTGTAACGGTGCTTCGAATCGTGGAATAGCATCGAAATCATTATGTAGAGTTGATTACGTACTGATAATAGAACAATAATAATGAAATTATGAGTTCAACATGATTTGCTTGCTTTTTATTAATTTATTGCCGCTTGAATAGCTAACAAATCGAACTATATGTCATATCAAGACCCACAATTCACTTCCATTTCCTTTTCGATTGATCACTCACTTTACCCCGCAATTCGTCTTTTTATATGTATTTTTATGAATTTATCTATTGTAAAATCAACCTTTTCAGTATTAATTTTAGAAATTAATCGAGAATATTATCAGTGAAAAGTACCTACTATTCGTAATGGAGGTTAAGATGATAAATTTTCACAGCACGTTCGCTACTTAATCTTCATTTTCTGCAACAAAGACTGTTAATATATCTACTGTATGAGTATATTAAATTTTTCGTGCTCGACTATTTCGTACCTGCAATTTAATTAATTTTCAGTTGTGCTCATATGAGTGTATCATTTAGACAGTTCTCTACAACGTATACAATAAACAAGAACAAAAGTACAAAAATCACAACGTACCCTTTATGAAAATAAAACAAAATGATGAACGAGTCCCTGATAAGCGTGCACGTTACCGTCGTTTGTGTTATTCAAAAGGTTGGTGCCGAGATCTGGTTGGATATGCGAATTTTGGGAGCTGTAAAACGGAGTCGAGGGACCTAGGCCTGATTAGCGTATAAAGTCATATTCCTTTTTAGTACGAGTGAAAAGGACGATCTCGAACTCAAAATATATTTCAAATATCAATTTGTTCTTAAAAAAATTTCTCTGTTTCGGTAAGTGAGTTAAGTGATTTATAGTGTTTTGAGATAAAACACTTCATTATAACTATAAATGTTACTTTATAGCAAATTAAGGATCAGTATTCCCATGTCTTAGTATTTGTCATGCAAAAAGGGCTGTCCCAGTTATCGTCAGTTATCGTTTTATAATTGGTCAAGTAGATTTATGCAAGAGCTCTCAAATGGATAATTAATGTTTTCGTTCACTTGGGAACTTACAATAAGTTGCATACATTACAAATTGGACAAATGAATTTTTTTCCTATTTTGAAGCAGGTGTATATTATCATACAGACATTGGAAACAATTTTCACATTTAATCCATATCTTCATGATGCTCTTTCTTTGGGTATTGTCTCAGTGGTACAAATTTTATTAGCCTGCTTCGTTCGACCCAGATTCTCTTTATTTTTATTCACAATCTTTTTTGTATCAGATTTTTTGGTTTCGCCACCTACTGGTGGTTTTCATTCTCTTACTTGAATTTTTTATGCGACAAGTTCTATTGACCAATATTTTTCCTTTTGGATTTTTAGATACTTAGAAATCTGGCCAAAAGAAATTATTTTTTGAAGGAGTAATCTTCCAATATAATTTTTTCACTTTTTCTCATGCATATTACTTCCGTTATATGTATCTTCATTAATTTCTCCTACTAAAGATGGAGCTGTTGAAAAAATATTTTATGTGCTTTTGTTTTTGTACATGTCGAAAATTGATCTAACTCAATAACCTGCAGTAGGGAGTCTGAGCTCATCTGTTCATTCTTTAAACACCTCTTAGGGTATTATCACTTAAACCTTGTTTGGTTGTTGCTCTCGTGATCAGTATTTTCCCCTATCTATTCTATGGAGACTGGATCTGATATATTTTCCCAACAAACTGGACATAAGATTGGCAAAAAATTTAGTTCATCCGATTCACAGTAATAATTCATCAAGTTACTTATATCCAAAGCTTGTGTAATAAATCAATACGAAATTATGAGACTTATTTTTTTCGTTTACCGGTTAGTTCAGATCAAAGAACCAAGAAGAAAGAACTAAAAGGCCAAAAGGAATTTACGAGCATAAAAAGTGAACTTAAGTTAATAAGTACCATACTTTCTCACTAAAATTTCAGCCATTTTGAACGCTGACCTTTCGTTTGACAATCATACTAATGACTCGAGAAGAGTGTCTCAATAACGACCTATCAAAAGAACGCATTTGCCATTCACAAACTGAAGAATTATGCATATCTATGCTATCCGGCGCATTGGGTTCCGCGTTTGTTCACTTTCGAGCGAAATCGGATTCGAATGAATATTCCCATCCCTTATTGACTCAGTTAAAGCAAAATGAGACAGATTTTTACATTGATTCATAACTGTTGATAAAAGCTAAATTCACCACCACACTCCAGAAATGAGAATGAGATAATCATGGAAATGTGTTTGTCGAATATCTTCAAAAAGGTGAAACAATTGCAAGAGAATATAAGTCGGGACAATATTTTTATCAGAAAGATGCTCTTGTTTGTTGACGTGCTGCTAGAATCACGAATTGCACTTTTTAATTGGTTCACCATCCTAAAAAGTTAAAACATCGCAGAAAAAGTTATAGACTTAAAACTTTTTAGACAATCCTTGCATATAGAAGAAGCGATTGAAGGAAAAATCACGATTGATTGTGTAGAATTTGGTAATGACATATCGCTTTGTTTGTCCGGTTTGCTTTAGTAGTTTTAGCTGATTTAACTCACCAAACTCTTTTAATAGATGCTGTTGCGATTTTTCTATAACTACACTGCTGTATAATTTGTAAATATAGATCAATTATTCTAGTATGTTACAAGAATATGAAGAATAAAGAGCTTAGCTTTATGCTCTGGTGCACTTCCTGTTTCATTCCTTCCAACTTCAAATAGTGTATCTTAAATATTTGACTTCCATGTTTGTGAATTAAATTGTATGAGACAAACTAATTCATGTTGGGAAGCACCTAGACTATATCTGAATAATTGTACCAAGTCAAGCAGACAAATTCTGACTTCCTTTCACTTCATTTTCGCCTTGTCAACTGGAAATACGTGAAAACCCGTTATTCCCTCAGTAACCACAGAAGTCGTATGCAATTCCTGCGAGACAGCTTTGCCGCTAGGATGTAAAATAATTATTTTGATGCGATGCAATCAACTTTGTTTATGGAATACTGGAACATGTTTATGACATAAGAGGATTTTTATAGTTAATAGCTTTGATAATAAGGGAATGTTTGATATTAGCGAATAATTGGATTTTCAACTCGGAACGGTGTATTCGAATCATTCATATATAAGGAAGAAATGTGAAAAACTGAAAATTTATTATTTTTGTCTGTCTTTTATTGTATCTTATAGTATTATACAGAGAAAATCATAGAAAGCACTAGCTCTTCGCTTGAAAAATAATTCACTCATCCATTACCATGAGTTCTGTGGTATATTCACTTATACCTTTGATTTTATATGATACCAGAAGAAAAGTCTATAGGGGATAGATCTCCAAGTCTTCTGATCCAACTTCCTTGAAAACAATATTTCCGAAATAGCCAAACAACAACTGCAAAGTGGGAAGGAATTTTATTTTGATTGAATCAAATATAGTTATTTACAGATGTTTAATATGAAATAATTGTATATGACAAAAAATTTTTTTAAGGTTTTACTGCACATTTATCAAATTGATGCGTCGCGTCGCGTGCGATTAAAGAAATAATTTTGTATTTTCATTCTAGGGTCAAAATATGTCATATATGACAGGCTGTGATGAGAAATATAATTTAAATGATCCCAAAGAATTGAAGAAATTAATGTTTGAGGATGAAGCTGGAAGAAGAAGATACGGAGGAGGAATATAATATTGAGGAGTACGAAGGAGATTCAGAAAGTGGACTAGGAACTACTGCAGATGAGATTCAGATAATGAAATGGTTTTACCTTAGTTTCCTATGTACCTAAGCCAGGTAAACATGTGCTTTTCTTGAAAAATATGGAGGAAGATGAAACCTTCGATTATCACGTTATATAATTGAACCAAGGGCGGTGTAGACGTTGCATATAAAATGTGTGCATCGTATAATGTTGCAAGAAATGTTAAACGTTCGCCTATTCTTATTCCTAATTAATATGAGAGGTATTTATGCTCAAAATATTTATTTTATAATGAAAATAATGAAAGTGTTGTTTGAAGAAAAAAAGTACGCAACTGTAGATAAAGAAGGTGAAAGAACGGATGAAAATATTTGACGAAAAAGAAGAAGATATGAACCGTGTCAAGATAATCAAAAGTTAACTAAATATAGTTGCAAAAACTGCAAGAAACCTATTTGCTTATCACATATCGAGTGCTATTGTTCTTTTTTGATTTATTTATATATTGTGTTCACTGCAAGTACGTCTGTATGTAATTCTGTCTAATAAAGCAGTTTAGGAATAACAAAATTTGAATAATTAACTTAAAATTAGAATTAACAAACATTTTGATACGCCGCGCTCGACTGTAAGATTTTTTGGACGCGCTCGACTGTAAGATTTTTTGGACGCGCCCGGAGGAAGGATATGAAAGGAGTACTGAGCTTATTGCTAGAATTGATTTCGTATTCAGAGAATTTTTGCTTCGTTTGCTCAAATTTGTGATAGAAATTCACTTTTAAATATGTAACACCTTATGTATTGGGCGCACTTTCTCACTTTTTAATAATACAATCTCGTAAAATCTACAGTAGTTATTCGTTCCTAATGCATGATTCGTTTGCTTCCTTTCAGTAGCAGAAGGTTAAATCAATGCTGTTCAATACCAACCTACACATCATCAATTCAAGTCAGATTGAGCACAGATAAATAAAATGAATCTTTGGAAAAAATCTCGACATTTCTTTGAAAGAATATCAATAAAATCCCAGAGAACCTCTTGTGAAATTGAAAAGCTCTAGTATCGACTTGATAAAATGAGTAAAATGTGGTTTACTTACAGTCGAGTGGAAGAGTGAAATCATCATAAAATTGTATGTTATTGTTACAACAAAAATTCTATAATGGAAATTATATGCTTCCATTTAGTATTGATCATGGATTTGGCTATATATTATGTACACGGTCGATAAAAAATGATTACTGTTCAAAAAACCAACCAAGAGATCTTATGTTATAGAATCTGTTCAGTACAGTTGAGAACTTAGATAAACGACAGTATAATTAGACGTATCACCCTGCATCTTGTGGACGGTCGATAACTAATCCTTGAACTTATTTATTCACTTTTACTATTTACTCATTTACTCTGTCGGTATAATAGACACGGTTATATATTGTTCTGGTGAGACTGCTAAGAGTGATAATATGGATTCATGAAATTATTGTTTTGTCACCTATCTTTGACAAATATGAAAAAATTTATCTGATTTCGGGTGAAAAGTAGATACAAAAATTCACTCCTACGACATGCTAATGATATGTGCAAGGAAAAAGTAAGAATGTATCGAATTCTTGTTTTGTTACAAATTCTTGTAGGTGCGAAGTTTCAAATTATTACGGCGTTTTGGCGCATCGGAGAAGAATCTTAGGATCCCCTAGGTAAAGTTAGGTCACGAGTTAAGAATTAGCGCACAAAGGATGGCAGATTGAACAAGTGCGTTATCATGCACTGCCTTGGCCCGCTCAACTGTGGTTAATCACGCCAGATACGTCTTTGTAACCATTTCAAAACTTCCTCGTAAAATGCAGCGCTTACGGTTTGACCCACAGGAAACAAATTCATGATGGATGTTTCTAGCTTTGTCAAACAAGGCGATTCAGTAATGAAATCTCCTTCTTCCTATCTGTCAATTTATCGCACAATAATTTATCGCATGACAGTCCATCGCTACGACCATTTATCGCAACATAAATAATATCATAGCCAATGATTTCAATTTATTGTATTCTTATTCTGTTAGTATATACATATCAAAGATTATGGATGACTGTTTGCTGTATTGAAAAACTTGAAGCCAGATCTTCATCTGACTTCAATAATGAAGATCAGATCAAAAGCAGCAATGAATGCCGTGCAACGGAATATTCTGCTACGAAAATAAGAGCTAGCTCATTTTCACTTTAACCAATGTATCTGTAAACAGATCCAGAGGAATACAAGAGCACTATATTCATTAAGTTCAGTTTTCCACGAACATGAGACTTTTCGGAGTATCTGTTTATGTTTATTATATAAATATGACTTTGTTGAATTGTCGTAACGATGAATTGTCGCTCAAATGATTTGTTGGCGATGAATTAGCACGCCATAAAATGTGTGAATTTGTGATGAATTGTCGTAAATTCCGTTTAACAGTAGATGTGAACCGCTTCCTTACAATCGTAGAGGGAATCAAAGATCTATGGCCAGCATGTTTAATATTGCTTTATTTATATCTGGTTTTCTGCTTACTGACGGCCAACTTAAATATGGCTTATCTTCAGTCGTTACGTTACTTAGAAAAAGTTCTCTGTCTCTGTAGCATTTTTCCCAATTTTTAACACTCTATTTCACGATGGTACTACATCCCAAACTTACTACGTATGACTGCCCCTAGTAAGCTTTCCCATGACAATTATGAGGCTTTCTACTATATGACATGTCTCTGGATCGTCTTAAACAAGGACGTGCGCATAGCACATGTTACCGTTGAGATATTAGACCATCTACTGAACTTTTTAGACATACCTCGCACATTAAAAACGTGTTAGAGTGAAAATTGAATTTCTAGTATAGTCATGTATATAATAATTAGAGATTCAGTTGACAGACTTCGTTAATATTAGGAGCGATTGTTAGATAACGCTATTTAAACTATTTATGCAATTTCACGCTTCACCTATTAATAATATTAGAAACAAATTCTGCTACTTACTGTGGAGCGTTTATTTCAAAAGCTTATTCATTCTCGCAAAATTAAAAGTCATTTATAACCATAGTGTGCAATATCAACATAAAAGTTACAAGAAATTATAGTTCAATTTATGTCTGAAAACACTTTATGTTCATTCGCCTGTACAACCACATTTCGTTCATGTAAAACTTTGGTAATTGTTCACCCCGTCGGATAATGATTTCCACACGGTAAAGAAACTGACAACGTTTATTTAGTAACGTTCACAATGAGTGTAAATCATTTTATATTCTATAAGGCTATTGTCTGTGCTATTTTGCTAATAATTCACCAGTATCTATGAGACACTTTACATGTATGTGCAAGAAGCAATTCATGTTTTTTCGAAAATTGATAATTGTTTCAGGCAATTTTTTGTTTATAAAAAAAGTGGATAAGATTATTTAAATTTTTATTTATTGTAAACAAAGTTATGAAAACGTTAGAACACTTGAGCTAACAATTACAAAAAAACACCCTATAGCAATGGATACTTACCTACACACTTAATTTTCATCACATCATCTACCCTTACGGGAGAATTTCTACCTAAACTTTGTCCATTTCTTTCGCCCCTTTTCCTATATTGACAGTTGCTTCGTTTATTTTGTCTTTTTAGGTCTTCCTTGATCTTCCTCCATTTCTCGCTCTTATTGTTTTCGCTTTCAATACTGTTTTCGTAATCCTTTATGCACTCATCCTTTTCATATATTCGAACTATATTCCTATATATATATAATTCATTTTTTTCATTGTTCTGCAGGTTTTGAATTCAATTTTTATCTGTATGTTTTATTTCTGAAGTGGTCCAATCATATCTTGATCTCAATTTAGAGTCTAATTTCCTATGTCTTCCGGTCTTTACTTCTTCATAAATTTCTATTATTTTCTTGTGTATCTCATTGTATCTCACTTGAAATAGCTTTCCTGAGTTTACTGCTTTATATGTTATTCAAATGAGATACAAAGCTAATACGTGATTCGACTCTTCGATAAAATTGAGTGATATCTTCCCGAATAATACCCTTCTCATCCTTCGACTGCTGGCTGCGGTCTGCCTAGCCCTCTTCGATAATTCCTTTATCGCCATAAGGTAACACTCACCTATACACCGTACCTTGGTAGTGGTATTGTAGATTTTCTGCGGTTACCCTGGAACCTAGTGGAATCGCTCATAATATGACGACAAAAAATAATACCATCACAGTCATAGCCACCCTTATAAATAACACTTCCTCAATCTATTTCAAATGCTGCGTGGTGCGTCAAACTTTTTTTATCTCATTTATTTATTTAACTAAAAATTCCATGCGAGAAAGTGAACGATATAAGATAAATACGAGAGTTGCTACTTAAGTTTTGAGATCAATGCACCTTTGCATGTATTTGAATCAATTATCGAAACATTTTTTGATTGGAGTATCTGCAAAACATATGATTTGGATGCATCAATTGCTTCTTTAAAGGTAGAAACAATTACTGTGAATTTGTTTTGGAATACTGGCTGTCACAGTTTACTCCTCGGTGTGAATTATCGGCTTTCAAATAGCAACAATTTTATGAAGATATTATTACATTTGTAGTGAACAGAAGTGAACGCTTATCATCAGTTTTTATAGAAAACCTGTTTAAATGTTATCTTCGAACCCATAAACTATATTTCAAAACTTACATGTCATCTGGAAACATACAGAGTATATTTCACATTAAAAAGTGTTGAAACAGAATAGGGATACAGTAGTAGTTACAGACCCATATATACGTAATTTATTTTTAATTTTCTCAAATAAGCTCTTTGAGAATATTTCCGATTTTGGACAAAAACTTTTTACAGACAAATATGCGAATATCTAGCTAGATCTTGAATCAATTTATCATATCTTAAATAACGAAAAAGCTAACGCGACAGAGATCGACGTCAAAATCAATATCGTTAGCAACAATTGGTTCAATTTACGTTATATTATTTATTATAACAGATTTTTTCACATTCCATTTATTCTATTTCTAATACTCTAACTAATATGGATTTATTGCTAGCAAATCTCAAACGTATACATATTCAGAATCTCGTGTTCGAGAGAAGCTATACCCTTGATTTATTAAAAGAAACACATAAACCCCCAGATAAGGACCATCCTACGGATAAGGGTTGTTCAAGAGGATCAGAATAAATTCAAGTGAAGGGAATGTGAGCAATATGTTTCTCTGAATGCCTACTTTCGTTTTGTCCGCAAAATGATGATTTGGGATATATAAATAAGGATATTGATATGAGTTTTTAAGGAAATAAGAAAATGTCGTAAGACAGATGCTTTGATATATTAATATACTATTTCTTCTTTTAAACTGATAAGGGAAGGGATATGGTATTGTTAATTATTATTTCTCTTCTATCTATGACTAATCTTAGAAATTATATTGAGTGAAAAGTTTTGGAATTAAATAAATTATAAATGGAAGTGATTTACACAAGAGATTCTTCCGAGTATGAATCTCGAAAAAATTTCATATTAACGCGAATATAAATCCTTTTTAAGTAATAATAAAATTTAAAACCCCTACTTTATTTGCTCTAATTCAGCGCCGGCTGAGTAATTGACGTTAATTCCAAACACAAATTCTCATATTTGAGAAAATTTTCACGGAAACAAAAAGTTGCATATTACCAAAGAAAAGTTGTAACGAGCCAAGGGAAGCACGGAAACGTATAGGTGGTTGTGGATCGTCTTTAAGACTTCGCCGGTTGCCGTTTATGTGTTTTGCAATTCAAATTCTGTGAAAGTTTTGGATATTGCGGCCAAATCCTTGTTTTTCTGTCATAAAATAAACATGAAACTCATAGAATCATTCGAATATTTTTATTTTTATTCACAATTTAGGGTAATCCGGAGAATATTTTGAAGTTATTACTACCTTTGAACTTTTTTTCTTATTAAAGAGCCAGGCGAACACAAAAACATTATTGCGAGTTTTTTATTTTGATATCCTATAAATCATTTTCGGTGAATAATTAATTAGATACTGGTACATGGGAAGTGTTATGGTGAAATTTGTACGTTCAAGAATCCAAACAATTGGCGTAGGAATCAACAGAAATATAGAAAAATGTCAATATTATATTGTCTTTTTCACGCATATAGAGAAACGTAATTTTTCTGTAGATACGTTCAAAACGAGGTTCAGAATTGATATGCACAATACGTATTAAATTAACTCTTTTCAATATTTGACTTAAAATTGTAATTCATTGCTGATATCTTTTGCCTTGGTGCAAATTTATTGATTTGCACAAGCTGCTTTGTACATTTTGGTAACTAGAGAAAACCGTGTCTCAAATTTTCGTCAAATTGATTTCTAGAAATCTAACTTTTAATATTAGGTAATTTCATCAAAAGGGCGGAATTAAAGTCTTCTCTCATCAATTTTCAATATTATCAAAACGAAATGCTACAGTAGAATGAGTTTTGCACATCATCGTACAGCGGTGAAAATTTTATATTACGTATTGTACGTATTGTTTGGATGTTGTTAGAAATAGTTTGGACATTGAAAATGAAGTCGTGTCAGAATTTCACACATTAGACACGTGATAGTTCAAGAAGACTGAATCCAAAGCTGCTGACCATTTAGTTGATACAGAGGAGAGGTCGAAATCGTTTACCTGGTGTACTCATACTGCATGCAAAATACGATTCTCTCGATGATTCCTTGATTTTCACAATTTTTAAACGGTTTATGCATAAATAATTTATGTTTTTGTATGTGTGTGTGTAATTCATATCATAGCCATAAAATGGAGGATTATAAAAAGTCTAGTTTTGCTATAGAGTATCCTTATTCAATTTCAAAATTTGTTTCTAAGGACAAGTCAAATGCAGTTAGAAGTAACATACCAGATGCTTAAAACACGCATATTATAAATTTTTGGTTGAGGCATTAATATGTACAGAATCATCAGGGATTAAGGGGAAGAATTTGCATTCTATAAGTTTAAAAAGTCTTGAATGAACAGGACACACTCAAATAATCTGTTTCCCATCTATCACTCAGAACTCTGATGGGGGCAAAGCACAACAACGCAATGTTAAATATCACTGACAACACATTGAGATTATAAGGAGGAAACTGTCATATCCATCTACTTGGACTACTCCAAGGCATTTGATGTGATTTGACAAAATATTTTCGTAATTTTTTTTTTATTTCAGTTGAAGGGAAGAAGGTAGAGAATTTTTATGGATCAGAGCCTATCTGCGATTGGTGAAATAATATCTGCTGTGCTATAAGGTTCAACAGCTAGCTCACTTTTGTTCTTCGTATATGTTTTTATATATGTGAAATTATCGACTACCCACAAATATAACGATCCTAACTTCATTTGTACTTTCTTCACGACATTTTGATTCTATTTGAAACAATATATGGGGCGTTGGGTGATAATCGACGAATATAAAACTTAAGTCACTATATAGAGAAGTCGATAAAGATGTTTTTGCTGAAAATAATTAATATGAGGTGAATGAGTATTTCTACCATATTTACGAAAGGTAAGTTGAAACATTTGGTGTCGGCATATAAAGAAATCAAAATGTGTAAATTAGTGCAGTAGAATGAGCAAAAATTATCTTTTAAATCAATTGCTTATAGTTATTTACAGAATGACTGATACAGTCCATGGTAATTAAATATTTATTTTTCTTTTTAGGGTGTTGACCGTCAACTTTCAGCTTTAATGCCATCCTTGATTAATTAATTAAGCGTTTCCATTAAAAAGCTGAATATTACCATAACATTTTTTGCGATGAAATGAACTATCATTTATCATAAGAATACACCAAATAGCCTTGCCCAACAAACATATAATATACCTACCCGTTCATTTTCCAGCAGTCAAAAAAATTAATCTGCAAAGAGGCGAACCAAAATATAATTCGAGGGATCCTTAAATATCCATAAATCACAAGGAAAAAGAAACAACCTTCTAATATTCGCCAGACAGCGGATGAAAAACTATCCCAAGAAGAAAACGTAAGATTTACAAATATAATGACTTAATGGAACGAAAGCAAAATAAAATGAAAAATAAACCCACAGAAATCTTAGAAATAACATTGTTACAATAGAATATAATGATTCCTCCATCAACACTGTTATACGGGGTTGTCACGATATCATCAAGTATCATTTTGTATATTATTTTATCCTATTAATTTGTTATATTATCACAAGAGCTTTCAAGTTATCGATTAACCAACAATTGATTTTTCAAGAATTACATCTAGGTACTAGTGAGGAATAATAATCAATTATTAAGGAATGCTTGAGTGGTACTCCTCACTGTTGAATAACGATCTTTTAGAGATCCAATTCATTTGCTTATTTCCAAACTTGCCATTTCTAAACAATTCATTGCCGGTTTAAAAAGTTTTTTGACTCTTTGAGGAACTTCAAAAGGTGGTTATTCAACCGCAATTGATTTACTTTCCAACTAAGCATTTCAGTAAGAGTTGGTACTATGAGGAATGTTGTCGGCAGGTTATTACTTCTTCTTTTTGTCTGATAATTGAGATCGATGTTATAAAGGTGGCTTTCATGTAAATTACCAAATCTCTCCAAATAGGAGATGAGGTGAGTTGAGATTATAATAGTAAACGAGCTTATTTTCAGTAGACTTTTTCATTACTTTCTCTAATTGAGGTGAAATTGATGTGTAGATATGGTCTTTGAAAAAACGGTCGATTTTGATGTATACATGAATATCAATAACCACAAAAAATGAGACTCAGTGTTAATAAGAGAAGGTTCCAGTATTTCTCAAAAATAAAGTTTATTATTACTTCCAGGAAACAACCGATTATGAGGATGCTTAAAAAAATCAGGACAAAACGATTATAACTATATACTCCGAAACGGAGTATATAGAGTTTCGTTTAGAAATAGATGCAAATACTTGCCGTTTTTCTCAAGAAAGTGAATAGAGTAAACAGTGTTAGTGTACATTCGCAAGGCACTGGACTATCTGGGTGGCTATACTCAAATTAAAATTGTCACTCCTAGAAAGGAGAAAAAAATAGCAATAGAAACTTCAGCAAAAGCAGGAAAGGAACCAAAACATAGAAATATGAAGGCTAAAAAGCATGAAGAGAATCTTTTCAAAATAAGAAATGAAATACAATGTCAGTTTAATGTCTTAAAAGAGATGATAGAATCTTGAGACGGATATTTTCAACACAGCTTTGTCAGGTAATGTCTCGAAATAAGTTTGTGTCAACATCTCACAGTAAAGAAAAATCAACATTGAATCACATATCTTCCAAATTTCAAAAATTTGCTTAACTTTCACCTTTGGGTTATTCCTTGTTTAAAGTTATGAAACGGCAACATTATCGTCATTATTTCAAATAATTTATCAAAGATAAATGATTTGGGTTCCGCATTATGATATATAAATAGAACAAATGGTTAATGTATGCAAAGAAAAGAATGAAAAGAATCTAGGAGTGCCTTTTGAAAGCTATGTTACAGAAAACTGGTATGAGACTTCACTCTTAAAGTTGCAGAAATTTTACTAGACAATTAATCAAACTCATTGCATTTGCAAGACATTAAACGTGAGAATATTGCGGTTATGGGAGGCATTCGAAATTATTGCATTGAAAATGCTTTTTGAAAATATTTTGAAAAGCATTTCCATTTGTAATATTGTATATGGTCAAATAGATAATTTAATGAATATAACTGTGATCTGTTGTCTCATTAACAGTCAAATAATACTAACACATTATATACCGAATAGCCAATGAAACCATTGTTTGCAGATGCTAAAGTTAGGGCCGGAAATAAAAAGTAAACGCTTTACAGTAATCTTTGATAAGAAATACAATAATGGAATGGTATGAGTAGCTTTATTTGATCAATAATGCGGTAGACATCGAAAAAATATTAGAAATCAAAAATATTATTGGCCATTAATTTCCTTCTGTATTAATGCATCTTTCGACAGGTTTGAGCGATAAATTATGAAATAATATTTTTTTTATTTGAATATCTCTCTCGTTACTCGTTATAAAACATTCCTGAAAGGAATTAACTTATTTAAAACAATTATGTTGATGAATTACTCTTTTTATCTGCTAACTGTTTGGCTTAGGATCGTTTAAACCGGGAGTGAATGCTAGCGTTTGAACTATACTAAAGTGGTTATTCCAGTACCGTAATATGTTTTTGAAAGTTATTTTACTTCGAAGAAGTGTAATGGAGTCAAATTACCGAGATGAGTCGACAGATATTTCATCGAACAGAGAATTAGAGACCAACAGCAAAAACAGATAATTAGTTTGGTGGGAGTTTTCATCAGCAAAAATATTGATGAAATGAGAACAAATAAAATGATTCCACATCTTAGGAAATAAAATAAAACTCCTTGGTTTTTGCCAGAAATTATCACTGAAAAAGTAATAGTTATTGCATTTATGTCATTTGTCACTATGATGATCGTTTACTGGATCAGATTATAGCAAAATTTACATTCTAATAATTGTTTTATACTTAAAATTTCTACCTTCTATATTAACCCTCCACTACTATCGTCTATTCACACTAACATCGTGGGGTCACAAATGACCCCTTTTTTTCAACACAGATCTAATCAGATCTAAAGTAATTGAACATTCTTTATGTATAGGTTCATAGAATTCAGTTCAAAAGATACATTTTAAATAAGTTATGATATTATAGAGCTATAACTTTGATTCGATTGTATTATAAAAAAAAACGCAACTAATTAACTTATCTCGACTTAATCCTGATTCCTCCATAAAACCTTAGCATTTTTTTCAGCTCTAGGATTAGCAGCACGAAAAGTAATATGATTATTTACTCAATCAATAACCATTATAGTATAGGACAAAAGCCGGTTTGTTTTTGTAAAAAACGTACTGGGACAGGTACTTTTTTTTGAATATGTTCAGGGGTGTCACCTGAATATAAATCCAAGTGGGCGTCATTGGGGGGGGGGGCTTCACTTCAGCCACTATCTTGAAAAACACGTTTTATTAAATATCTCGCGAACCGCGCATCGCACGACAAATATTGTGGAGATCCTTATTGTAGGTAATAATATTTGCCATCTTTTTTATTTGAAACTTTTTTTTTCATAACGCATAGGTTTCCAATGAAATTTATAGAAAATTTTATGCTCTACAATTCAGTTACCACCATTTTTAATTTATCATTGACCATTAACTAAATATTTAGCAAAAAATGTTTGGAGCGCTATAATTAAAAATCTATGCGTTATACGACAAAAGTGTCAAATAAAAAAGATGGCAAATATTATTTAATATTGATCCCTCGTGCGATGCGCGGTTCGCGAGATATTTAATAATATGTATTTTTCAAGATTGCGGCTGAAGTGACGCCCCCCCATGACTCTCACGTGGATTTACATTCAGGAGGCACCCTTGAACATATTAAAAAAAATACCTGTTCCCTTAGATTCTTTCCAGAACCTACTTTTTTGGTTGGGGCTCTTGGACTAGTATATCAAATAACTACGTGACATCGACGACACCGTTTTCTTCAACGATAAATGGCATATTTTTGGTCAAAGGAATTGACTTCTCCTTTTGTCGCATCTAAAACAGTTAACATCTCAGGTTTTCTCGTGAACAACTTTGTTTCTTTCTATTCGGTGGAAATTCCGCCGGAATTTTCCTTTCTACTATTGCGCATAGCTACCACATATGTGAGTCCAGGTTTCTTCAGCTCACCAACCAGCTCTAATATGGTAAACCAGTTAGCACCATTGTCATTCCGGTTGGAATTCGTCATTGGTTCTACTAACTTACGAAGTGATCTAGTGAATATCTTAGAAGGATTTGCCTCATTCTTTTTACCTGTATACAAGAAATCATTTGCCAAGTAATGTCTTAGCATCACATAGGCACATTAATTTGATGTCGTACTCAACTTGTTTAGCTTTCATATAAGTTCTAAAAGGGCATTAGCTCCTAGAACCAACCAGTATTTCATCTATGGTTAAATATTCGGAACAGGCGTGGTTGCTGTTAAATATAGTTCTTTCTTGGTATTCATTAATAATATAACATACTTACGAATTACTTTGTTCGCAGATGACACCGATGTAATAACAATAAAAAAACTACTATCACTGGGTAAAATCTGACCACAAAACGAAATTTAGACAGTAGCGACGAATTTGAGCCCACGATATTAGTTGAGGATTAAATGAAGTTATTTCAATCACTTTTGTTCACGCATATTTCATTTTGCCTGCTTATTGTTGCATATTTTTGTTGTTTCCTCTGTACGCTGCATGGTTTTCGCAATTTGTTCAAACTGTACTCTTATACTTTCCCGTCTATCTAAATTCATATCAATATTAATTTCACAGAAGATTTCAGTATAAATCAGAAACATTCATAATAAACTCATATACAGCTCAAAACAAAAACAACATCCCTTCTTTCACGTCTCTCCGTAATCTCAAGAGTGTTAAACTAGCTTTAGGGATTTAAGATATTAACCATACTAAATGGATTGCCCCAATTGAACATAATTAAACTGTTAACGAAGCTCTCCATAATACCCTACATCACAGACCGGCTAAACAATAAACCTTGTTTACAATCGTTGAATTCCCGCAACTTCTATTTGTGAGCATGGAATATTGGGAAGATAATGTATATTTGGAGTATTAAAGATTCAATTTCATTTCATAACGTCGCAATTTCATCCGATACAACAATTGTGTTTGTTGTATCACGTTAACTATTGCCTTCGAGATCGATTTCCTACGGAAGGACGTAAACAAAAACTTATTTTATATCGAAAAGGTGTAAGAATCAACCCCATTCAATTAGCACAAGTCTACTGATGGTGCACCATATACGAAGATTTTCTGGAAAGTTTCCGATCTCAACTTCTCAATATAATTTGCGCATACCTTTGAGAAATTCTGACTGAAATTTCATCTATTATGGATGCTTAGTTTTTCTATTTATTTCAGTGAAAATTTGGAGAAGAGTAGAATACTTTGTATGGAAGCTTTGAACCATCATTTGAAATATTGATTAAAATTTTGAGAACCTGAATTTAAACTTAACAGTTTGATTCATGACGAGAATTCCGGACGACCAAAAGCTGCAACAACCATCGATGTCATCGAAATAGTTCACCAAATAGTAGAAAGCAATCGTCGGATTAAGATTGAGTAGATAGAAGAGGTATCGGCATACCAACAGAACGAATTTGCCCCATACTAACTTAATTATGAATGCGTAAACTATATCTACAACTCGCTACTGAATTTTTATTAAAAATTATCATTCAAACTGGTTATTAGGGAATATTTCTAATAAAGTCTAGAGTTATGGAAAAATTTTCGCATCTGGCATACAGCAGGTATTTCAAATCTGAAATTCTATGTTTTTCATAAAATTATGGTAGTTATGAGGGTTAACTATAAGGTTATCAGACACTACTTTCTACAGAAACACAATATCGTCCTTATATCGAAAACGACATCTTTTGGATTGAGACAACTTATACAAATCAAAAATGAAAACAAAAACTAGACTATATCGCAAATATCGGAAATTTGGTTAAGTATTGGAACTGATATTCTTATGTATTTAAACATGAGTCATATAGGTATTCATTTTGTTAAATTCTGATGCAAATATGATGGTGATGTTGAAAATTCAGTTATCCACTTAACTTACCGCAAAATTTTCAGCATGGTATGTTTCATTAATTAAATAAACAAATGGGTATGATTTTCAAATTAATTTGGATATATGATTGTGAGGTATCAATTGTTATCAACTCAAAATAGTTTGATGATCCCAGTTTCGAAGAGTATGAACTAACTTTTATACCTATTTATTTTAAGACAAGTTATTTTTAACTATTCTACTTCCATTTCAATAGTCGTTCATTTGATATATACCATGTCTCTATTTTCATTTATATAATTAATTTTTTTATTTCAGTTTAACATGCCTCGATAGCGCTGGCCATTGGCACACAAAAACAAACAAATGATACATAAGTTAAATGAAGGAATGCTACAAAATCTATTACAACACATGAATTAATTATATTTTCTAATACAGCTTGGTGGCTTTAAGAAACTCTTAAATACTTAACAGACACAGGAACGTGACAACTTTGGCAGAAAGTTTAGAGACAGGTGAGAAATAGATGGGTGGATGTTATGTAACGCTCTTGCTCCATAACTCGTGCCAATATTCTTGAATAAGGTTAAGTTAGTCTTCAGATCATTGGTAGGCTGAACTGGTATTTCATGAGGATTCTATGCGGCTTCTTGTCAATACGATCTGCAGATTCGTTTCCAGCGATTCCAGTGTGCGATGGAAGCCAGATAAAAGAGACTATCACATCTATTGGATGGTCGGTGAATATGGTTTTAACTGACTGCATGGATCAAGAGAGTCAGTACATATGGCGATACGTTCATGGGGAGGAGAGATAAATTTGAAGGATACTGTATAAGTTACCAGTGTAAACATTACACGTCGAAGGTAACCGGAAAGAGCTTATGAATTCGATTCAGCTTTGACGGCATACGTATAGAGAATTAGGTCGAAAGATTTTTTATGGAGAATTTCTAGGAATGCTTTCTCTACAAGGACACTAGGGGATTCATGTTTTTTGTAAACGGTGAGTGAGGTGTCTACTATGGGAATATTTTTGGTCCAAGGGGGACAAGAAGACAAAAGAAGTGGGCAGGTTAGAAGTGGGTTTGTATTTTGGAGTAGATATGCGAGCAAGAGATTGTCGTGTCTAGGATAGTCGTCGCTCATTAGCTGCAACAAGTCGCCGAGACAGGAAGCGAAGAGCGGTGTTGTGTACAGAGTTCAATGAGTCAGTTTTAGACTTGGAAGTGGACATATAGATAAAACTTTTAGCGGATGAGACTCTGTAAAACTCTTAGCAGTATAATTTCATTGCAGATCCATACATCATAAATATGGTGATTACAGTGAAGTCGATAATCACACCAAGTCACACCAAGGATTCTGCACTGATTAACAATAGGTGTTATGAAGGAAAATTTGAGGAGAGTGAATGAAAAAATAATACTACTAGGTGGGAGAACTCTATTGTACTAGATTTATTGCGTTTTGGAGTACTTGGTATGTAGAGGGAGACTTTTACCATGGCTGCAGAGGATTAGGTCATCCGCGTATTTGACATATTTTACGAGACAGGGGAAGTTGTCGCATATCTGTGAGTATAAATGAAGTAGAGCTTAATACTGAACCTTGAGGGATTCCAGTATTAGGTGGATGAGGAAGGAAGAGCTTACCATTTGCGGAAACCCTAAAAATTATATCAGTAAGAAAATTATGGATGAATGATAATACTACATAGATTGTATGGAATAAGTTTATTCAGTTTGCAATTCTGGATAGAGAGTCGAAAGCACCTTCAATGCCGAAAATAGTTGCAATGACGTCCTGATGGTTTTTTGATTTCTCATACAAATTGTCTTGTCTTAAATTCCATTTATAGTATTGGAAAGTGGATAATACATAAACTTACACGATTTTTCTAGTTGTAAAGCTGTTTCTAGGCTTGATAAAACCAAGTTGATTCTAAAATCTTCTTTTAACTCATCTACAGAGTTAGTTCTGGATAAATATATTCCTGTAGTTGATGAAGAGTTGGTCTGTCAACTGTAAGTCTGTTCATCTATAAATCTTACATTTTTACTATTTCCATTGAAGATAATCTCAATATCATCCGCACATTATCCTGAATGGTTAAAATATTAGCAACAATTATATGCCAGGTATGAAATCACAGAAATATGAGATAAGTTTGGAATCTACGTAAAATGTATCGTTTTGGCGACGTCACTGATTTTTAATAATCAAAATTGATATTACCTTCCACAATTTTCGTAGCAGTGGCACCAGCTCCGAGTAACAATCAAAATAAAGCGAATATTCCTTTTTTTTTTAAATGATGATTAATGGGCCGAAGTGATTTTAATATAATTCCCAACCTTTGAACAGAGGCGCCCAATGAAATATTTCTTCTAAGTATTTATTGAGATAATTTTCTCAATAATGTAATTTGAATTAATTGAACGTCGATGTAAATTTTGTAGAGCAAACTCATCATTGTAGTAACAAATGACATAATTTTTACAATAATATGAATAGAATTATAGAACTTTTATAACGGAGAATCTGATGAAATTTACTATGCTGTAAATGACAGTTACTGATTAGACTATTGAATAATTCAGAAAAATGACTTAAGAACATGATAGTTAAAATCTATGATATAAAAATGATTACTATAATTGTTTTTTCACAATATTCCTTGAAGTACGGGGATAGTTCTTATGAAACGAAAAATTTCAAAAACTGCTCGAAAAAGTCTAAAAACAATACGTTTCTGTTTTCTATAATATAAGTGTTAGTAGAGACGTTCAGGAAAAGCAAAACAAATAAGTGAAGTAAGTATCAATCAATGTCGATGTCAATATTTGTCAATATATATACGATGGTGACATCAATCAAACACGAATTGTCTGTGGTAAAATGTAAACGTCTCTTTGAAGTGCATATATAATTATACTAAATTTGAAAGCCATTAATTTCTGAAAAACTAAGTGTTGAAATGTAGCGGACAAATTAAGGCAGAAGATACCGAAACAAAATGTTGCGAAACTATAAAGGAGATGTTTTGACACTCGTATCTCAATGATTCAGAGAGACGTACCATTTGAGTTTAAGCGACTGCAGTTTCTAGTACGATTTGCTTTCACTATGACTATAGACAAATCCCATGGGCAGTCTTTAAAAGTTTGTGGTATTAATCTAGAATACCCATTATATGTTGCCTGATCCCCTTGTTGGAGAACACCAGGTAATCGGACAAAAAATATCGTGTATCATAAGTGAGAATGCAATGAAGTATAAATAATAAGTAGGTATCATAATTGAAATTGTGAAATTATAATTTTAGGTATTTTATAATCTCTATTTTATAACATAATGTGAATGTTGACTCATTAACTTTCTTTTTTTTATCTTATTAGCCAACCCAACGTCCCGAATAGCAGAGTATTAAAAAAACTGAAAAACCCAATAATCGACTGTTAGGCGGTACAAAGCTCGCCGGATTAGCTAGTCAATATAATTATTTTTTATTTACGACTAAAACCAAATAGGGCAATTAGAGCCCATGCACATGAATTTCGATAAAACGAAATGTGGTTCAATTTCTGATGTTATTATTAAAAATAATGTGAAATCGATTCCCAGTTTTCTGTTATAATATAAGTCCATAGATAATATAAGTATAAGTTATATATTATATAAGTTACTTCTCACTTCCTATGCTCTTGTGTTGCTTCGTATAAAAGCTTTAAAATGCATTTATGAGCAAATTTATAGTGTTTCCAAAAGCAATGGATTTTCCCGTATGAATACCGTAGATTTTTAACTTCTTTTCAAAATATTGAACTAAATAAAACGCTCTGTTGTTCCACATTTTACATATTCTGTGAATTTTTTTCGGAGCACCTCCAGTTTTTTTCTCGAAATTTTAAAAAGTCTTGATATCTTATTCATGAAAAGTAAGTGATCTTTTCTTCTCGGAAATTTCTTCTTTTGTTTAGATGCACAGATCTTCCATTATGAAAAACTTATAAAGCATCGTAAAATAAATAGCCAAAGCGTAAAAAATTTTATAGACCTACACGCTTCAAGCTCAAAATATTTTGACCAGAGCACAAATCCTTTATATTAAGATCCATTCTTAAATGTTGATCGAATTGATGCCATTTAGGGCTCAAAATAATAAATAATAATTTCATATTTGTCATAAATTTGAGTTCAGTTGATAACACCAAAGTTAAAAGTTATTTATGGTAGCTCTTATAACTAACTTAGAAGAAGTACTTCATAAATATACTTTTTTTGCTTGAAACTGGTCATAAACCTGACATCAGAACTTGAGAGGATTTAAAATCATTGATTTGTTAGGACTGCTACTGCATTTTCAAAAACCATTGTTTTGACGTAAATATTTATTAACCTGAGCTGAGGCAAGCTGTTCATAATTAAAATAATTGTAATAATAAAACAAAAACCATATTTGAGATCTTCAAAATGATATAAAAATGAGTGTATCACATTAATGGTCTCACAAAGTGAAACTTTTAATTTATTTATAAATTAATTCCATTAAACAAATTATACTTCCATGTATTTTTTTCAACTTAATGTCTATTATTCATGTTGGTAGATGCATCTAGGGCTGTTAACTGAAAATACAAAATTAATTTGCTCTGTGTCATCTGCCGTTCATAAAATAGGTGGTTTGTGGACAAGGAGCACAACCTTAAAACGATTATACACCGTTATTCAGGGTAAATTCAGTTAGCATTTTGCGGTAACTACGCGGCATTAACCGGTTTATTTAAACAAGTATTGTTTAACTTCCATATTTTGTACAATGTAGAATAATAATTATATCTCTTTTGTACGCCACTGATTCAGTCGCAGTGTATCGTTTCTTGCTATCTTTGTATTGCTGTATTGCTCACGATTCTTCGCGCTGTTGCTTGAAAAAAACTTCTGACAGTTCACTTTATTGTTTTCTGCAGCCGAGAAAAATCTTCCGTTTCTTTCTCGTATAAATCACTTTGACGTTTGGTGACTACTGTTTTGGATTAGATTTTTTCATTAAAAACAAAAATGATGTGATTTAATGGAAAAATACTAACATCAGTGAATGCAATTATCTTTTTGGTGAAAATTGCAGTTCAAGTGAAAGTAGTAATATTGATTCAAAATTATGACTTGAGATTATATATGAGATAAAGTTTCTATGATTTACAAAAAATGCATGTGCGTTCTCGAAAATAGAATATAAGATAATAAATGAGTGTAGGATTGAAAATATGGGGTGATATTTTTGATTAGTTTCATATAGTAAATAGTTAATATTGAGAGAAAAGAACATATATCAAATTTCTCATTCACAAGAAAGGTTTGTCAAGAAAAGTCCTATCCCAGTGGAAAAGCCCATAATTTTGTAATTCAGTCCAAAAAATTTCATCCATGGAATATTATCTGGAAATAAAATGTGTTCCCTTCAACATTTGTACCTATTCTGTTCAGGCGATGAAGCATTCCCACCAGAAACGTTGTTTACCTCCGTTCTAAATGTTCAATTTAGTTAGCCCTATGTTCACAAAAAAATTTCGTTAGTTGTTCTTTGTTTGGTGGTTGGTTACCTAACCTGCAAAGCCTCCTCCTTTACATAAGATTAGAACCAGCATCCCCTACTAACTTGCTACCTAGTAATCTTTGTGACGAAGTACTAGCAAGGCAATTCAGATTAGATTAGATGAGATAGGGCGTGAAGTTCGTGAATCCACCTCACTAACACTTTGACCTATTGACCATTGCGCATCCTAGAATTTTAAACAGTCAGTTAGCAATGACCTCGTTAACCTCTTCTGGCTTGAATTAAAGTACCGTAACTTATGTGTGGCACCAAGGGTAGGCGCTAGTGGTAGGAGGACTATTGTGCTATCTGATAGAATAACTACCTGTGTATACGGATATTGTTGATAAGGGGTTCTGGGTAAAAATATCTGAATATATATTCACTGAAGACTCAATCCTTCACAATTTGTCTACAAATGTGTCTATATTATCAGTAGCAGAAACTTAAAAAGCTGGAGAAAAAGTATAGAGTTATATTATAAGGTATCTAGGATATCGGGATATTCTAGAGGAAAAATAAACACTTGACCATTGAAAGCATAGCTGGAGAAAAAACCGGAAAACATGGATATAGGAATTTGAAAACCCATACTTTATCGGGCCACTAGATAAAAAAATCTCAGTATCGCTAAATTGAGAGCCCTAAAACAGAATTAGAAAGAACAGAAGAGAAAAAAATCAACTAGTTTAATTATAGACGTCATTATTGGACTATGTTTTTGAAAAATTGTATCCACAGTTATCACTTTATGAGTAACAGTTATTAAGGTCTCTCAAATGTGACATACATGAACTCCAGATATAATTTCTTATTGTATATTGAAAATTTTTATTCCATATTTTGCAAAATAGTTTCTCTCACATCAAGCTGGTATATGATATCCTGAACTGTTCATCATAAAATCGAGATAGCACTGTTTATTTAATTTGCATTATTCATTCTGTTTCCGAGGACTAAGGTTTAAGTTTTATTGACATCTACATCATCTTGATTAATTAAAAATTAACTTCTGCTCTACATCATGATGGTGAAAAATACGAAAAAGCATTATTTTGCTCAAACATCAATATTTATTCAATGTTGATTCTTAACAGAAGTTCTCAAACTCATAATTTTCTCCTTATCTCCACTTAATTCACCTAAAGTTTGTTTCCTGAAGACCCACAATTTCCAAACCGCCTAAGTGTAAAATACCCGATAAAATATTTGCTTGTCGACGCTGACAAATTGGAAATTACCAAAAAAATATTTAATGGAATGCAAAAACCTCTTGAAAGACTCTGAGTTATAATCCTACTATATAAATTCCGGAACTTACCCTTGTTGATACTAGACGACAGAATTTATGGGGGCATTAACACAATATTCTAAGGATCTTTATTTCTAGATTTTATAACATTATCAAGAGAAATTTTGTAATTTTTTGAACTAATTTGAGATTGTATATTCTGAGAAATTATAGAAACTGAAATAACGATCATACCAGGATGAATCAATGATTCTAATTTTGATAGTGGTTCACGTGAAAAATTGATTCTTCCACGTTTTCCCTCTTATTCAAGCTCTATTATATATTATCTGATGTTTGATTTAGTTTCCAAAAAAACCGAATATTTGGAAATATTTTTAGAATTAGACTTTAGATATTTCCATTCCTTTTTATATGATAGTGATGAAATGAAAAAATATAACCAAATAGGAGAAAAGAGAAAGAAGTAATTAAAGTGTTATCCATAACTGGAAATGTAAATACTTTGAAATATATTTCATTTGCCTGAATTTGTGGTGGATAAATCAGAAATTCTTCTTACTGAATACTCTGTTTACACGACAACTACATCAACACTCACAATTACTCTGTCTGACGCACGTTTCGATAATCAAGTTATCGTCTTCAGAGACTGAAGGTAAACAGTTTATCTGAAAGTAAACTAATTACCTCAGTCTCTAGTTTACCTTCAGGTAAACTGTTTACCTTCAGTCTCTGAAGACGATAACTTGGTTATCGAAACGAGAGTCAGACAGAGTAATTGTGAGTGTTGGTGTAGTGGTAGTGTAAACAGTATATTCAGTATGAATATCGCCAACTGTGCCAGAAATTCCAACTTAGAAATTCTTCTATGACACTCTGTGTCCTTACCTGAAAATGAATCAATTTGGAGCATAATTGGCCAAATACAAATAGAAAAATCAATAAATAATAATTTTACTTATCTCCGCCTTGGAGCTGCTCCTGCTTGGATATAGTAGAGTTCTAAAATCCGGCGAAGAATATTTTATGAAATACCTGGAATTCGCTTGATTTTTGTTTTTATATTAGTTTTTACAATATTACGTCTAAATTGTTTTTTTTTTTTTAATAATTCCTAGAAAGGTCTATTTATTTATTAGGTTTGTTTCTTTATTTTTCTCGAACTTTTGGAATTCTTTTGATATATATAAGAAGTTGGTGTAGCGTAGTTCAGTTCAGTTAATAATGAAGAATCATAGTGAACAAAACGAATTAGCAAAATATTCGGACAATTTAAATTAATTATTTGAGTTATTTAACTGATAATGGTAGGTAAATTATATTATTAAGTTAGTGTAGTGTGAAATATTCAAATAAATTGAGAACGTAAGAGACAGTGTTTATTAATTCACCCCACGAATAGGAAGAGTGTAAATAAATACGACAAGCAATTTTAAACTCTTCCTAAATCCACTGTAAATCTTATTTTTGTAGATTCCATTTCCAGTGAACGTATCATTTGTTCAATGAAGTATACTGTTGATATATTTCTGTGAATGGATCAGTCGGTTTCCCAACATTTGTAATCATAGTAATCAGTACTTTAAAATTCTTTTGCAATATTAAACTTTGTTCATAAAATAAATGAGAAACATATGTATTTCGCTTTTATAATATTTGGCGAATGCACGGGGATGACCACCAGTTTTTTATTTCCTTCTTGTCTTTGCTTTGATGTATGTTCGCTTATGAGTGATTTCGCAATTTCGTGAAACAATTTTGAGTCAAATTTTAGAAGGTTTTTTATTCATTTTTTATTCTAATATTCCATTATGATCAAATAAGGTTAATAAGCTAAAATATGTTTTAGAAATATTTCACAATTATGGTGGGTAAAGGTAAGAGCACAATCAAAGTATATGATAAATGTTTTAAATAAATCAAATTCCTGAAGTTTTATGTAATGCTCCATGATATTAAGTTTTTTGATTCGGCATTCTTGAATACATCTTGAGTGGATGCATCCATATCATCCATTATTCACACCAGCGCCATTGTGGAAGGTTTTTGAACAGCTCTGCACTTTCAAGTTCTCTACCATATAAGATACTCCCCCTCCCCTGTAAACTCCTTATAAATAATAAATGTCAATAGCATACGATGAAGAGTTTTCATGTTTTATTGTCAAAAATGCTATCATTTTATGGCTCTAAATTCAAATGTTTTTAGTTCGTTATCGATTTTCAATCTAGTTTCTAGTACAAAATTGAATTATTCCATTTTTTTCTATAAATTTCATTATTTGCATTGAAACGTAGTAGTGAACTAAATATCAACTGTAATATTAGTACGCACGAGTAAAAATTAATAGAATTATATGAAATTTTGAAGAAGGGGCATCAATAAATTTTCTAGTAATATGAGAGAAGAATACAATTAATTCTATCTATAATTTGAATAATATAGCAACATTATTGGATGTTACATTTAAATCTTTGCAAAACAAGTTTGTTGGGAGATTCTGGACAGAAATCGATATATACATTGTGAAATAATCTGAAGCTGCAAATCCATTGTTGTATTTTGTGAGCACAGTTCATTTCTTTCTATGTTCTCGATCATTTTTTCGCGTCCATTTAGACTAAAGAAAAACTGTCTTTAAAGTTTTCAATCCTGAATTGGAAATGTAATATCATAAAGTTATAATTAAATACTTGGGAAGAGTACTTAATCACACAATGTGATTTGATTAAGTTTTCCAGTGAAAGCATTATACGTATAGAGTTATCTCCATTATCAATCAATTATGGTAATAATGTTGATATTATTACGAATCACTCCACGACATGGGTCGCGAAGCCGGTCTTGTATCGTTATAACGTACCTTTAAAATTTGGCGAATACGCTGAATCGTATAATGTTTGTCGGTGCCTTTGATAATGTTTTTTATAAACAGCCGCGAGGTGTTTATGTTATTTTTTTTAGAACTAATTCCTAGGGAAGTCTTTTTATTCATTTGTTTTTGTTTCTCAACTTTCTTAATTCATTTTAGAAGTGTCGTTTCAAATATGAAATCGAGCATTTCTAGCAGAACTAGTCAGTTCATAATAAATAATCATAGTGAATGAATAGACAACCGACCGGTGAATTTAAATAAACTATTCATAATAGTTGAGTAAATAAATAAAATTATCACATGAGTTGGTTAACTCTAGTTAGTGTTGAAGTAAATTGGTTAAGTAGAAGAGAGTGTCTACAAATTCACAAATAAATGAGAAAGGAGCAGTATTAATATGATGCACACATAAACTTTTGCAGAAAATAAAAATAGTTGTTTTTTCTCCAATATATACAATGTTATAACCTCAAAGTATGTGAAACAAAATTCCGTTTAATTCGTGTCATGGTTTTTGCCAACTGCAGATAAATTGGGAAAAGTTACGGTGTGGCATTTGTAGATTTGGCGGTCCAACCACAGAACAGTGAACTATCAGAGTAACAACTGTTTGTCCAGTTGTTCTAGCAAAACAAAACGGATTTGGTTGAATTACATGTGTATGCGTTTACATCCTCACATTGCCGAATTTGTTTCTGCAAATGGAAGAGACATTTTATTATTTCACTTTAGATTCATGTAGATTCTTCCGTATGTATATGAGTTTACTCAATATTGATAGACAAAAGCACCGAATAAAAATGAAAAATCACTCTAGACTCCTCTCTTTGTTATGCCTATCTTATTTGAATATCGTACGCTACTCTTTTCTGATCGCTCGAAGTCACCATGTAGAAACCGGTTGTCTGCCACGTTGTCTTATAGAGTGTGCAACTGCAGAAAAATGCCACTATGTTCTACCAGAAAAAAAAAAAGATTACAACTATTTTTCACTGGACGACAGATGAAATTAGGTAAGTAATTGGATTGATTTTTATTTGAATATTAAAATTGAATATTAAAATAATTGATTATGTTAGTGAGGATTTATGTTATCTTTTGAATTTCGAAAGAGATAAGTTCGAAAAAGATAGAAACAAACATAAAACAAGCGGCATCGGAGGCACTTGGATCTAGGACAGTAAACTACACAAATAAGAAAAGAACTAAAATACCATGGTTCTGGGAGGAAGTGAGAGCTAAATGTCAAGAAAAGGAAGAAGCCTACCTGAAATACAGAACATCAAAAACCCTGAAGATTACAAAAGAGTACGTAATGAAACAACAACATTAGTAAGAGAAATCGAAAGCAAATATTAGGAAAAATTTTCCAAACAGATGGAAAATGATTTTTTTGGTCTCTAGAAATAGATATGGCGAATGATAAACGGACAAAGTAAAGAACTCAATGAGCTTTTCGAGACAAACTAAATGCAAAAGGAAACATGGGTCAAGTACCTCAAAGAACTGTACGGGAATGAAGACGAAAATAGAAACGAACCAAACACGCCTGAAATAACTATAGACGAAGATCTACAGTTTGAATTCACTGAGGTGCAAGTGGCTATTAAACAGCTCAAAAACAGAAAAAGCCCAGGTTAAGATGGCATAACTAACGAACTACTCAAATCGTGTTTAATCAAAAAATTTGAGAACGAGTACTACGATTCTCATGTAAAAAAAAGAGATAATAAAATACCATTTAATTATAGAGGAATCAATTTGTTGGGTAGCAATCTAAAACTTGCGGCAAAAGTCATTACAAATAAAATAAACAATAACAGATGAGCAACAGGAACTTAGATCGAGAAGGTCGTGCACAGATGGAATCTTCATCATTAGGCAGATCACAGAAAAATCGATTGAGTACAACAGACCAGCATTTATGTGCTTTATAGATCTACAAAAAGCCTTCGATTGACTACAACTAAAAGACAATTAGCTATACAATTTTTGGGACCTAAGGCGTACAAGAAAATATGCACAATATACAAGTTGTCATCAAAAGGCACTTTGAAAAAATAGACAATGAATCTCGATTTCAATAAATCCATTTTTGGTTAGATGGAGCCTTAGAATGGAACAATGGCAGAAAAAAAGACGAGACTGCTTTATTTGCTTGAATGGAATTTAGATTGAAATCGCTCTTTCTGTGACATATTCCATGACAACATAATAGGTTTTTAAGAAGGAAATATATATGCATTAGTAGTAATGGTACGAGGTATTGCTAGCAGTTGGAAGCAACCTATAGTGAGTTTTGATGTTAAGGGTGTAGTATCAGATTGAAAATCTAGTTTTAGAAAATTGGTTAACACCAGACAGTAATACTTGGGTGGACAGAATGTTATGTAGTTACTTTTTATGGTCACGATAGGAGAAAGCTAGTAGACTTTATCCTAATCTTACGGACAAGCATATATTCCCAAGTAGCTTTCAACGAATGAAGATAAAATATAAATCGCAAGTCCCCAGTTGCTCTGGTTTAGCCTCTTAAGGTAATTAAATTAATGGAGGTAGAACGGGGCGATGGAGAAGTGACATATGTGGAAGAATATATGAATCATACTTTGCCTTTTATCAATGATTGGTACCATAAGTTTTGTTTTATATTCATGGAGAACCCTCAAATGCAAAAAAATATTCATCTCTTTTAACAAGAGACCTAAATAAGGATTTCCTAGAGTATTGTTTGGGTTGGCCAGAAATTATTGCGGAAGTACAACCGTAATTAAATTTTGTAATGCCCTCAAAAAATATTTACTTTGAAATATTTTGATGTGATTGAAAGTGCACATTGCTTAAAAGGTATTAATAACGTTCTGGTTGATATAACTCCAGATAGTCCGGAAAAAAAGTGAATATATCGATATACCAAAGGTAACTAGTAATAATTCTTTAGAAGTTATGACATACGACTATAGAAATCTTTTAAGTCCAGACAGCAATGCTTTGGTTAATATTATTGTCTATCTATTAAAAATAGTATATCATATTATGAGGATTAAAAGTGAATGCAAAATTGCGAGTAAAAATAGGCACTTTTAGTCCGTATGATTATAATATGTTCTCCAACCAAGTCAAAACTAAAGTTAGTTTTATTCAAAAATCGTCAATAATTTGGTAATAAATTTGAACACCTATTAATTATAACAGCGATAGCAAGTCGATAGTCATGGATATCTGGTATTGTTGGTAAATATCGATTGTCAAGTAGACGTCAGTAGACGTACTAATCATATAATTTTTGTAGTAGTTTTCACGCTGCTTTCAAAATGAATCCCGAACACGATGAAAATATACCTGCGGATATATTGGAAAGTGCCGAAACAGTATATCTAAATCTTTTGCAACCCAAATCTCGCCAAGTTTATGAACGTGCATATCAGCGATTCATGGATTGGTGTGAAGAAAAAAATCTGCAAAACTATGCGGAGAGTGTTCTTATGGTGTATTTCTCAAATTTAACGAAGACCGTCAAGCCATCCACTCTTTGGTCACAGTATTCAATGTTGCGATCCACACTGGATATAAAAAATGGTGTGGATATTAGTAGATATTCAAAATTACGAGCATTGTTGAAATATTTTGAATTGTTCGAAAATTGTTAGTGATAATTTTAGTGCTGCTTAGAATTTTGGCAACAACTGTTCCAAATAAATACTTATATATAGTTGCCCAATTAGTTTGTAAGAGACAATGTTTTTTTCTTCAAATTTCTATTAGAGAACTCAAATGTAATTACTTTCAGTCCTAGGATTAAAAGTAGCGTTTTAAATCCTAGGATTGAAAGTGTTGCTAAGCAACGAGAAATTTTTTGTACGGTAAGGGAATTGATAGCTTTTGCACCTGAAAATAGTACAAAAATGTCAACATTTCTTAATGGTTGGAGAAAAAATATTTTTTGCAACTCACTTGTACTACCTTTATAAGGTTCAATGATGGAAGTATATTGGAAAAAAAAGCTCTTATAGCAAGAAGCATATTCTAGTACTGGAGCAAAGCTAAGGAGTTATATAAAAATGTGCCTTCCATGCATCCACCGAATAAACGACTTTTAATGTACAGAAAACTCTGGATCACACCGGTAAGGGAACATATATTTATTCCTATCGTCACAACTCTGCAACAACTTTGAACAAACACTGATAACTGCGAGCACCAAGTCGTGTCGGCACGAACCAAATAGAGTGATTCTTCTTATCTTGTTGATATTCGGTGACAAAAAGTAAGAGGCTTGCCACAGTCTCATCAGATATTTTATTTATATATTTTGAAATATATACTATCGGAATTTAATTAGAAATTTATGATGTTTCATAGATAATTTTGAAAAGTATAATTTCCATTATATAGATCAGGTAACGCCAAATTCATTTTCAATGATTATAGAAAAACATGACTATTATTCCAATAATGAAGATTTCTAATAGGAAATTGCATACGAAAAGATATTCTCAGCTACTTCAAACTTGAAATTTCCGTATACTAGATATCATACATGTTATCACTTTTGTGAGCTATACATTAGTTTCCTCTAATGCCAATTAGCAGTATCACCTCTCTCACTGACTGAGGCAATCAGAAATGAGAGGAAGTTCACATTATACTCGATATGTACAACAAGTGCAAAAAATATTGTTGCAACTTTGATGTATTCATTGCAACGGTACAACGCAATAAAAAGGGCTTAGAGAAACTCATATAATATTTATTATATTAAATGAAACACATGAATATGGAGTGCTAAGAATTTGGATGTGGAACGTTGCCATTTTTATATAATAAATGATATGAAAAATTATATATGTATCAAGAAACCTTTTGCAACATCTCACCATCCTGTAAATTTTCTGACTCAATACGTATGACAAGTGTCATATTTTCAAATGGATACGCATATAACAAAAGTTGTATACTATTTAGTGAACAAAAATTCTGTAGACATTGCCATTGCTATTGGATTGTGTATGTGAAGATTTATTTAAAAGGTCATTCTTGAAATTAAAAGTGATACGCTTTTGAGTTAAATCGCATCGATTTAATGATTAATCATTCGTGTAACCTTTGGAGTTTAGTTTTCTGATAAATATCAATGATTATCATTTAATCAAAAGATTTTATTGGTGTGTATTTCAAGATAGATCTCTGTTTGCTTCTAAAATGTAACAATAACAGAAAAAATGTTCAAAATATACCAAAATCGCATTTATTTGTGTAAAATTCATAGCAAATGGTAAAAAGGATTTAATTTTGAATTTTCTTGAATTGATGATGTATCTTTTCTTGAATCTCTCCATATAACTAAAATTCACTTTAAATAAAAATACTAGCTCTAATTGTTCATTAACGCTATGGTGATAATACTAGACTTCAACAAATAATTAGCTGGCATAAGACAAATTTCATTTATCGACCGTTAGCGATTCTCACTGAAAAAACACGAATTTGACCATCCTAGCTAGGAAAAATTTCACTGATACGGCTAGTTCCGATTGGAGAGGAGAGAAAGTCCATCCTCGTTGCTCATTTCTAAGTGTTTAATTTGGAAATGATTAGGTTTTATTGCTGCCCACGTCGCCATAATTGTGAAATGTATTCTGCTAACTATCTGGACCAGAAATGTAATAGTGTTTCAGCAACTTGTTGATACTTTTTAAAACGATTTGATATTTTTTCTCGCAGGATCTGTGAAAACAAAGGGCATTTTCCATAGGATATTAAGTTATATATATATCACCCTCTACATAAAAATTGACTAAAATTTTCAGTGTTAGATACCCTTATTTTAGGCGCTTCCAAAGTTTTCAACTTCTCCAATAATGAGTACATAGTCATAACAGAAATCATATCAGAGATGCAAGTTCGGAAAATTGAAGACAATGAAAATCTCGTAAATTGATTCAAAGCCTTTCTGCGTAGATGTTATTTTAGGAATCGGATTATTTGAGTAATAAATACAGTCAGTGAGATTCGCGAAAATTTCAGTTATACAGAGTTATTCTATAGAATATGTTTCACCCCATGCAATTTGGTGTTTAGATTCAGCTGAACAAGAGTTGACAGATCATCTAATAAAGCTTGTTATGTACCTTTAGAATCTATCACTTGTCTAGAAACATTGTACGAGTTGTCAAATGGATAAATGATTACCCTTGAGAACGAAAGATTTCTTTGTCCTGAAACTATGTTCCAGTAATCTTTAATATGTGCGTTGAAAAGGTTAGATGGATATCTCAACTTGAGTTCTATCTTTTATTGTTCACAAAAATTTTCTCTTCTTGAGCTTGAAAGATTCAGCTCTCTGACAATTAACTGTCCAGATGTTTTTAATGTCATAGCCACTACTACAGCATATATAGAATCATTGCATTTTATCAATAGTTTACCTTTCATTGTCTTTTGTCATCCGTATTAAGGGACAATTGGAAAAGTAATATACAAATAGTTTCCATTCCATATTGAAAACACATTCAATAAAATTCAATTAGAGACGTACATACCCATATTAAAAGTAACTTGTGATTCAAAGACTTTAATTGGAACTAGGATAATCAATAGATTCTAAATGGAATAATTATGGTTATAATTATATTTGTGTGTTACAGAATGAGTAGCATGTCAAGCATTTGATGTGAAATTGGTATCGTTTTCGCATTAAAATATTGCGATGTACAATTGTGACATTTTTAATTAATTTATAGTCCATTTTGGATTCAAAATAATCTATTACATGATCATCACGTACTTTTTAATTCGAATAAATATTCGTTAATAACAGAAGAACTTTCTTTTCCAAATAGAAATTGGACACAGTTCATTCTCCGTATTATGATACTCCCTAAAATTCAGATAATGATATCTTTTGAATCTCTCCAAACCGACGCGACACTTCTTCATATCAGATCTTTTAGTAAACGGAAAGTCTTCCGTAATTTATTACTACAACTCTAAGCCACCTGTAACTCACAAAAACTTCCTTTGATCTATGTGCAGACGACTCTTTTAAAGCTCACACTCTGACTTCGATATTTCACTTGGTTTCTTGCATAAATCGTCTTGCCATTTACCATATTTATCTTGGATGACAATTATTTTCAGCATTGTTTGCTAGAAAATGATCTGAATAAGAAAACGGTTGTTCTACTTGATGGAATTGTACAAGGGAGGAAGGAATGGAAGTTTCTGCATTAACGAACTGCGAAATAGCAAATACACAAAAAAGACCTAAATAATTCATAGTTCTATTCTATAATTTTTTATGGAACTACGAATAATTAATTGATGGCTTCCACATATTTTTGAGATGTAAAATCTGAGAAAACATTATTTTTTTGTGTTGAAACAGATGTCTATTCTGATTTTACCCAATTTACTATAAATAGGCAAATTTTCAGAGTCAAGTCATATTTTGATAAATACCGAAGTAGGTCAAAAAATTCTTACCAATTATTTTAAACTGAAACAGAACTAAATGTTGAAGATACTAAAATATTGATCAAAAAGCCAAAAAAAAAAAACAATTGATATAAATCTTATAGGTGCTGTCATTTAGATAGTGACTAAAAAAGTATAATTTTTGTTTGCTTATTAAATTTAATTAGGGCTCATTTGTCCGAGACCCAAAGGATAAACATTTCAATTGTGATTGATTGTGGTAACAAAACAATATCTCCAGTTTAGTGAAATTTTTAATAATAAATACCCTGGTCAATACGTTACGCAGTCTACAGTAAGCAGCATTGAAAGTTTCGTGAAACTGGACATGTAGAAAATATTGAAAGACCAGGAAATGTTCTATTTACTGGTAAAAAAAACTTATATATATATTTCTAGAGATTGAGGAAAATGCGCATAAAATATCTCGAGAACTTGTATAAAGAAAAATTCCATCCTTAGAAAGTTCAGTTGGTTCAGGAGTTGAATAAAGTTAATCCTAATAGAAGACAAGAATTCTGTAAATTGATAATGGACAGAATAAACGCTTAACAAACAGAACTGTTGATATTGGAGCAGAGAAAATCTTCACAGGATGTATGAGGCTCATATTCAATATCATAATAAATTGAACGTTTGGGCTTGTATCATTAGCAATAAAATTATTGGCCCTTATTTTTTGATGGCAGTTAATGGTGAGGTTTATTTTTTGATCTTTATTTTTTGATTCACTTCTTAGTGCCTACATTAAAAATACTTTTCCTGATGTTAATCACCCAAATGAGATAGATCGATCTATTTCGCGAAATTATTTAAGCGAGGTTTTCCCAATAGGTGGATTGGAAGTCGTAGAACGATCGAATGGCCAGCTAGATCCCCATACTAATGGGGTTATTTAGAATCTGAAGTATATTTCAATAGACCAGAAAATATTGGTGATTTGAAAGTTAAGATAACGGAAGAAATTAACATTAATAACCCCTGAGGTCTTACACAATGTGCGAGAATTCCAAAATCGACTCGGCTATTGTCAAGAAGTGAATGGTGGTCATTTCGAACATTTGATGTAATTATAAAGTAGATTCTTGATATTATCCGACATTATTGTCTGTTGAAAGATATTGCAGTAATACATGTGTGATAAATTATCGTCTAGAAATTCATATATTTCAATAGGCAACACTCAATATTTATAGTTCTATTCTTATTTTCAAGAGTTTCATGTAGAATGAAGCACTATTATATTGGAGAATTGAAACTTTGATAGTTCAAACTTTCCCGTGAAGATGGATCTATGGTAGGGATGATCTCATTCTTGTCTACCACTGTTGAAAATCTCACATGTTTTCTCAAATTTCCAGATATTTTTCTGTAGAGGTTTCAAATGGACTAATGTCCCGAAAAGAAGTCTCTTGATTCATTTTTTGAAGCAACACCTCCATCCACTTCAACAACATTTAATTTATTTTTATGTGAAAAACGTTAGTAATTCAACTTGCTCATAGTATATTCCAAATCATACATAACATAAACGATGTTAAAAATTGGATAAAGTTCGAAATAAGCCAAAAAAACTTTTCTAGAAAACAATGTAATGCCTCATATTTTTGAATGATAAATAATTGTAGTTAAATAAACTAGGGATTATTTTCTTTACGTTGCCAAAATATCTTATTCCCACTCCTAGAATTATCCAAATAGTTTTTTCTTATTACTGAGAATTCATTCTTCGTCCGTTATAATATTCACATTTTTTTTAAATTCATTTGCATTCATAAAGAAAGTAAAATACTAAATACTAAATCGGTCAAAAAGCGTGAAAAGAAGTACCGTAGCGGTTCATTTTCTCACGCTTTTGCGTTAAAAAAAGTGCCCTGACGTTTCATTTTTTAACGCAATTATAAAATTGTTATATAAAAATAGTGCGCTGTCAACGCTTTCTTTCTCATGTCGATTCGTTTGTGCGATAAACTGTCACACTTTTATTTCTTGATACGCGTTCAAGAAAATCCGTTTTGAGTGTAGTATTATTATCAGTTATGGAGAGTAATAGTGAAGTACAGCGACTATAAATCTTCTCCCTGAAAAGTCCAGGTAACAGTATTTAAGGGAATATAATTCTTTTACGAAGTGTCGTAGAAAAAAAGGTATAAATAGCTTTACAGAAAGAGTGTTACTTGTTTGAAGCTAAAACCAAAATGTAGAAGTCTTCAACACTTTGGTTCACTTATTCAGAACTAAAAGGCATCTTAATAACGACGTAAACATCAGTAAATACTCGAATACTAGAAACTCATATTTGAAAAATGAATCAGTTGGCTACAGATCCAAAAATTCTAAAACATTTGCCCGTGTAGAAATAAGTTTCTGTCATAAGCTCCAGACGATCATTATTTCATGCATAAGGTATGACAGCAAAATCTTGCTTGGATATTATTTGTAACATCTCCCAGGTTGCTTCAATATTAGGAATCGAGGGAATTTTGCGAAGGGAGGAATTATATAAAACTAGGTGTGACGATATTAATAATACCGGAAATGTTTCAATTATCACATTACATGTTCAATGTCGATTTACTGTTGGTGAAATATCTGACAATAGATTGAACTTGAGAAAGATTTATAAAAAATATAAAAACCATCGACCCACAAATGTCAAAACCAATTCTTTTTGCAGCATAGAAATGAAAAATGCAAAACCCAAGTTGTAGGTATCAATACGTTTTCAAAAATTTCCTTGTTTATCGAAACATATCCAATAAACTACACTGGGCATACATTTAAACGCTCTTCGGCGACTCTATTAGTGGATTTCGGTGGTGATATAATTCAACTAAAGAAGCACGGTGGGTGGAAATCTAACATAGTTACGGAGGGTTTCGTAGACGATTCAATAAAGAACAAAATGGAATCCGCAGTTGAAATTTTACCGAAAAAAACTGGTTCGACTTCAAGCAACGATGTAAATGTTTATAATCCTACCAGCAATCCAATAAGTACAAATACAACTATAGATGATGTTATTTCTTTGAACTCGTTAAATGTTGCCAATTCAATGTAATGTAATGTAATTTCTTCATTTCAAATTAATAATGCTCACAGTTGTACTTTTAATATTACTATTACAAAACAAAAATTCATAAAAGTTTTATCTAATTTTATTCTATGGTATTAGTCTATGGACTTGCCATCGACTCGTGCGGTCAAACCGTCCTACTCGTGAAAAAAAGTATTACTTTGCTCACTTGTTGCATAAATAACTATTACTGAATGGGATTTCCTATTCCATCACTCCTTTCATCTTTAATTTACTTAATAAGCTCGAAATCTCTACGGCAAAATGAACGGAAGTTTTTCTCTGTGGGTCTCTTATGAAGGTGACTTAAATATGGATGCACTACGTATCTCTAGGAGAGCATATCTAGAAAGCTCGCAGTCAACTGATCTGGATTTGATTTCTATTCCGGGTAGCCCAAATTAGTTTTTTGTTGCCAAAAATTACTCCCTATGTAAATCATCCCTTGCCTTTTTCCCCATTTTTCCATTTACCTAACTTGCTCCAGATGGTAATATTGAAATTTAAGACTCGATGTCACTTGTTATTTATTCCGAAAGAAGTCAATAGCAAACATATAGGTGAAACTAATAAAGCAATGTTAAAAACAAATTCATTTTAATTAAGCCTAGATGATTAAAGATGGAAATGAAAAAACGTTAAGTTTTCGAAAGCATCGGAACTTCATCGGGTATAATTAGGATTTATTCTTTCAGATTAATTTTTATTTTAAAGACAAGCAATCATTTAAACTTTACAATTAACTTTATTATAAGGATATTGCTTCCTGAAACAGAACTATATTATTATTTTCCATGTTTTAAGCCAATCTTAGAAGTGTTAACCATCAATCACAGAAATATATGGTTGCTTTATACATACATACATACATATACATTATTTCTACACTTGAAATCGACAAAAAAATTACTACTATGGCAACACTCAGCTTCCATTCAAAGAAAACGCAATGAATGTAAACATTCAATAATACATACTTGTACAATCATAACCTCAAATGATTTCTCATCCCAAGAGTGACCTCACTAAACGCTGGTTGGTGTATTGAAATACGATTTGTTGCAACGCATTTTCAATTCGTAATTATTGTTATTATATTTATACACATTAAAAACATTGCAATAACCCTTCTGTGATTTTTTTAACATTTTAATTATGGAATCATCCGTCTTCACTATCATCCTGCGTAATTTAATGGTGGTACACCTTTTAGAACTCTAGAACCATTAAATTATGATGGAGCTTCTGTACTATCAAATTATAGAATCGGAGATAGTTCACTGAATTTTGTTTTGGATGGATAGAATCCTAATAGTTTGTAAAGTGATCTAATATTGGTTTTAATTTCGAATTATCACTCAACACGAGAACCTTTTTGCAACATGAGCGATGCATTTTTGCATGGATAGAGCGTGTATTCGTAAAACCAAAAAGCGGGCGAACTAGTCTTTTTATATTGATGTGAATAGGCATTGAAGAAGTTTCAATCTATTGTCTTTCTTGTCCAAAAGAATTTGGCCAAATCGCGCAATAATGACGTGAGAGTGGAAACATGAGTCGTATATATAGAAAAAGTCCGTTAATTAGTCTTCAAATAATAATTTGCTTCAAATGGTTCTGCGGTAACCAACGAATGACAAATAATTTCTTTTTCTGTAAAAGAGATGACGAAGTGGACAGTGTTTAGAGAGTATATAAACTTTCCATCTTAATTTGGAAAGTTATCGTACCGTTCTCGTATATTAGAGTCGTTCTATGAAAAATGATTCTATTATGAATGAAATTGCGCGAGTCTTTTCAAAGCTTTGATAAGTATAATGGGTGCCAATCAAATTATTGAGAATAAAGTGGAAAGAAATTTGATTTAGCTACCTAGAGGTTGAAAGTCGGTGACCTAACAGCTTATTTATCACAAAGTGACAAAAAATTTTTATAAAATATCAATACATCATCCATAATACAGTGGTACAATTGATTATATAATATAACGATTAGTCAAAATGATATAGTCAAAGCCAATGTATTAAATTAAAAATTCCATAAAGTTAGTCAAATATAGGGACTGTAGGGTATATAGAATAGATATGGTATGAAAAAGATGCTTAAAGAAGGAGAAATTTACTCATAAAAAGTATCGATAAAAATAGCCCTCGATACGCTATAGTTAGGTCGCGCGCAACGCTTTGAAGCCGAGTACGTTAATTAAAAATAATTTCTTGAGGCACTTAAAGTAAATTGGGAAATTTAAAAAAATTATGGCATAATATAAAGAGAATTATCAAACAATATGAGAATATATAATCATTATTCTAAACTGAAAGAATATTTATATAACTGTAAAATTTTTTCGATTCGCGTAGCCCTTCTCATTAAGAAACAAAACACAATTCCGTCATGAAAATTTGAGAAATATGAATAAAATGTGTGGGACAAATAGAAGGTACATTTTATTTATAAGTGTGTTGTAGAGATTCTTACAAACTTTCAACTGCTAATCTACAGTTTTGAGATAATTTGACCTGGCTATAATTTACTGTTCTAGCGTGAAACGTAAATAAGGCATATTTGGTTACGAGGCAAAAAATTATACTTCGATTTTTGTCCACGGATGTTTATGAAAAAATGGATGCCTAATATCGACATCGAAACTATTTTAGGAACTAGCTACTTAAATTTAGCAATCAATAAAGTGAGGGAAATTCACGAATTATATTCTCAATTAACGGGATTAAATCTATTGCTTGATGTTCATTTCTTCAAGGAATATAAATTATCACAAAATCTTAATTATTGATACTTCCGATTGTTCATTACTTCCACAGCCACCAAAATAGCTTTCCAGCTTAGGTGAAGAAGATGACATCAAAACTATGGAAGATCGATATTGAATATTTTTAGATATTGAATCATGGAAGATCACTCTAACCAGTGAGCCAATTTTTCCTTTATTTACTGGATAAATAGAGAAAAAAATTATGAAGTAATACTTCGTTTTATTGTAGACCATATAAATCACTTGAAAAGTGGTTTTGTTCCTAAAAAATCCACTCAACGCCTTGTCCGCGATTCCTAGTTTGACGTGGTACATTACTATAATTTTGGTAATCACATCACTGGAGTTATTTGATAATAAAATAATGTGAAGTGTTAAATATAGTACGACCATGTAGTAGCTGATAATTCATCTACAACATCAACACTACTTTTTGATTAGTTGTAAAATGTTATGATACTCGGTTTAGGACTATTTCCAGGACTATTCTTCTTTTTGGGGAATGTAAGACACAAGAATTAAATTTGTTTGTACAGCTAACATGGTTGAGTTGAAGGGGGGGTGCTTGGTATTCACAATGGATTCTAAAGGTAGTTGTCTCTTGTTTTTCTGTATGCTTCCAACAAGAGTTCAGTTGTGATTTTTTAGGATTTCATCAATTAATTCCTATGATGTGAGCCAGCTGTCCACAGTAATGTTTCTGACAGTTTTTGTTTTTGGCATAATTTTGAGTCAAACAAAACTTTTTGCGTCATTTCTTCATTGGTTGCTACGGCGGCCCCCGAAGTTTTTTTGGTAGTTCTAGACAATTGAACCAAATATATCTTGATTGACTCCCAGTATATCTTTTTTGTGGCGTTGCTCCCAACTGTTTATATCATCAGAGCAAATAATACTCGAAAAGAAGGGAGATTTTTGCAAATACATCATCTAGTTTTATTGAAATTTCAAGAATATTCATACTTTTCGAGCTATAAGCGTAAAACCAAACACTATTTTTTAAGGGTTTCAAATTTTTTATGACATAAATAACTTCCTGCGTACAAATCTCGACATCATTTCGAATAAAATCTTAGATGTAGTATATTTAATATTTGACTTGTAGACTGTACTATATTCAAAAATAGAGAACACGAGAATATTTAAATGAATTGAATAGTATGGGAAAGTTTGTTATTTATAATTATTGTACCAATTGATATCGTAAGCGGCTGTGTCAACCTGAAAACACTGGGCAAGTTTGATAAATCATCGGTGTTTTCCCGATGCAATGATCAGTATCACGAATGGAATTGATATTTCATGTTTCAAATTATTGATTTTCACGTTGATATGAAAATTAATTGGCAATGTTAATGTTTTTAATGAAAGTTCAAAACTAACTAATGGAACTTCACCGCACGACAGCTAAAATCCGGAGTTTCCATTGAAGTCGAACGAAATCATGGCAACTAGTAATTTGGTTACAACATCAACATAATTGCGGTTTTATATATAATTTAGTGTCAATAATAGAGTACATCTATAATTAGAGTTTACTGAGTTTTCTATAATCCTTAGTCAATGTAGTAACGTATCCAAAAATCTAATTCTTGTAGATACAAGTATTTACGAAATTATCTTTCCAAAACGATTTTATTTAAAATAGAGTTTTTTCCAATACATCAGGGTATAATTGAATTAAAAATACGTTTGAATTTACTACAAAATCAGTGACATTAATTCTAAAAGAGAAAACGAAATTGACTGCGTTCTATAGATTTCATAGAACATGGATGGTTATTGATTCCAGTTATAATGGTATAACGTATGTATATAATACGTATATATTCTTGTGATAAGTATCTTCAATAAAACTTTTCTTATTTGCCGTAATAAACGGCTAAGTAGGTAACAAAGTTAATAACTTAATCTGAATGGATGGTCCCGTGCAATTTTGATTTGCCAGGACATAAAAGCAGGGTGCTAATTCCGTTTAAGACATTATCTCACCTCCAATGTGATGTCGACACGTCTAAAATCAACTAATTCAGTGAGACTGTTCTTAATATACCTTTCAGGTTGTACACTTCCCTCTTATTCGAACCACATAAGGTCTGGATATCCTTCTCATCGAAATTACACAAAAGACTATAACTTCATCAGTGAATTTTGCTTTTGCTCTATTTCACATTATATTTTGGTTTCGAAAAATGCGGATTATGTCAGGCTTGGGACTGGCCTAACGAAATTATAAATGCTTTTTCTAATTCTAAGACATTCTAATGCAACGTACATAAAAAGTACGTGTTTGAATTGAAGTCAAAGAATGTTATGTTAAAATGGCTATTTTTATATTTTTTTTTACAATCTATTTGAGTCCTGAATTTTTTGTCCAAATTATTACATTATATCTTCGAAGACCACAAGACCGTTCTAGTGTAGAAAAAATTATGCAAGGCCACTCTTGAGCATGCAAGTCTCTTTTTTACAATATTCAAATGTTACTTGTACTATTCATGTCAAAATTTTTTAGCCGAAATATAGAAGGAAATAGTTTAATTTTAATATCAATAATGAATTGGAACATTGTAAATTTTTAATTTATCATAATGAATTTAAAAATGGATTTAGCTTTCTATATTTTTGAAATAATAAAACCAAAAAATCCATATAATTGAAGTGAGGGATTTTATTTTTAAAAATTATCATTTTTTTGAACTTAAATATAGTAAATAGCTCCACAATTATCCCTGTAGTCTCTACGCACGAGTTGATTAGTTAGGCTAGGTTGAAATTTTATCTGAGAGAGGATTCGTTTTCGGACTTGAGGCTCAAGTTTCAAAACTTTATGAAATAGTTAAATTGGGTGTACTAGAAATAATAGTTCTCTCCTGTGATGAAACTCGAGAAGTTGACTTGAAATCTAATAAAAGTGAAATTATGGATCCAATCTACTGTTAAAATTTTGTTTAAATCTATAAAAGATATTGTTTTGACATATGCGAAGAAAACTCTTAGAATCAGCATATAAACTACAATGCATTTGCATCGATTTTGGGCACATTATATTTCAAGGAATTGTTTATATTATTACCATCAAAACTCCATTTCTCATTTCTTGATCATTTACATACTTGGAATCACTTGAGAAACTATCCGAACTTTCCGAATTTTCCGAACATATTCGTCCTGTGGTCTACTAATAGCGTGCAAGACTTCCAAGTGTGCTGATACAAGATTAAGACTGTACCTTGTAAAACAAGACCAAGACTGGAGCGCGTAGTACCAAGATCAGGACGGAATCTTGGTGGACCAAAACCCTTCATTACAGTGCAAAACCAATATCAGTTTCCAGAGAATCATTTATCATGAAACGAACAGTCTCCGACCAAATCTAAAAATGCATGAGTAGTAAATTTTATCCTTGATATATATAATCTACATATTTTTCCCAATTTTTCAATACTTTGATATTTTCTGCAAAGTAACTACGAGTTTATATTTTGCAACTGTTTTTTCTATATTCATTAGAATTGCTAATCTAGATACCCTATGACTCTAAATATTGTCAATCTCCATCTCCTATCATTGGATTTGATTTTCCAGTTTCCAATTCAAGTTCTTTCATATCAGCTTCCATACAGTTCGAACTTTATCAATTCCTTTTTATTATCATAAGTTCACTGTAATACTATCAGCATCGAGAAAGAAAAATTATTTTCCTGATGATAGGGGTAATGAAACGCTGTAATACATGGTAGAAAACGCTGGTGGTGGGTTTCCAGAAGGAATTGGTAAAACTGTACACATTCTTTCATGGAAAATAGAAAGGAATGTGGCTATAATGTGTAATTATTCATTTTTTTATGTATTAGTCCATTTTTTTCATTGATAGCAAGGCATGCATTGTGGTCGGCTCAATTATTATCACACCAGAGAACTATTTTGTGAGCGCTATCTCATGTTTGCCTCCATTTTCCACTAAATCTGTGAACTTATCAATATATATCTAGCCATTTCTATGTTTAAGTGAATATTATGTGCCTGATTTAATTATCTTCTAAGTGTTTAGAGATGTTACATACCCGAAATATATATTCTGCTCAAATTCGGTAATAACCACTTGTTTCAAAACACATTATAATGTTTTTTCAATTTATTTTTACTATTTCTATTGGTGGGGTGAATTAATAAACACTGTCTCTCACGTTCTCAATTTATTTAGATACTATACACTCCACCAAATTGATTACTTTCATTTCGGTCTGTTCACCACGACTATTTACTATACACTGAACGGAACTGCGTACATAAACTTATTTATATACCCCGAATAGAATTCTCCAAACTTTTAGAACATAAAAAACAAAACGAATACATGAATAGATCTCCTTGGAAATCATTCAAAAGAAACAATGTAAATAAAGCGCTTGCTATAAAAACAGATATAAAAAAAACAAACAAACGGATTCCGTAGTTTATAAGAGGCGCTCCTTGCGCCTTCGCCGAATTTTAGAATTTCATTTGCTTGAGTCAGAAATGAATATCAAATATGGATTACTGGATGTGACAATATTGTATTCCATTGGAATGAAAAATTGAAAACTTCATGTGTTAGTAATAACTTTTTGTTTGTTACAAGTCCATCGATAATTGAGAACAAATGATCATGATTGCACTTGTTTATAGGTACATGTAAACAGCACGTGACTGAGCATTGCTTTTTTGTATTTATCTGTTCAAAGACTAATAGGACGATAAAAATGCTAATACAAAAAATTATTTCCCGCAAAGTTCAGAACAAAATGTTAGTGTGTATCATTTTGATGGAAGCGACAGTTTTTAGCAATCCAGACTTGAATTTATGGGTCAATTTGAATCCAGAGTGTTTTTTTCGGAAGTGAGATTTCCATTACGCTGAAATAATTTAAAAAAAGAATTGCGGTTAACCAGCCAGAATTCATTATTGTCGTTAGCATCATGAAAAAGATTTAAGGGTTAGCTGGCGAACGCATAAAATTAATATTTTCACAACTTGATTAATAGAAAAATTTAACTAACACAACGTGTCTCTAAAATAATAAAACCATTCATATTTTACAGTTGAGATTAGTGATTCAATCCATTCGTGATGTTTTCACGATGATGATGATTCGTGTTTTATTTTATAGTTCTTCCGAAATAATCGCAGCAGAGGAAAAACCAAAAACCAATAAATTACAATAGTCAACAATGCAAAGAGGAAAGTCTATAGCCCAGCAGCTAGTATCAATAAATGAAGTCAAAAATATAACGAAATAATGGAAAAACTTCCAAAAATGGACGCACCAATTAGCAGAGATGAATATAGTGCTACAAGAGCACTACCATCTTGACGGCTTGGCGGCATTAAATCTGCAAAATTCTTATAATAGATTTACTAAACAGATTAAGCTAAAAAGAATCAAATTAAATGATAACAATCAGTCCATGTCAGTTCCATAAACTATAGAAATCCCACATTCAGGTTAATATAAGCAGTGCAAAGTATCTGATATTGACATTGGATGCTGGTGTGCTTGAAACAAAGAATTAGACATCAAATTTGGAGAAATATTAGAATTATTATAATTGCTTCTTGGTTGTATGGAAACAATTATTTGAAAATGGGTTCTCCAACTATTCAAAACTTTGTCGAAGACCACGAAAAACGGCTCTTACACCACATGTCGAGGAATTCCAGCTCCTGTACAAGGGACTTAACGAGGAGACTCGAGAGAACCATACCGTTTCTGCTATCAATAAAATAACAGTGGATTATATGAAGTAGTTTAGACTCTGGAGTGATATTAACTACAATATATTAAGAAGTGATCGAAGATTCTCAATTCTTCTGAAATATACAGGAGTAACAGTATGCTGATATCATCGAGCTTTCGACTTTCCATCCGAAAAGACAATTAGAATAGGAGTTTATATGGAGTAGTATCATTTTCCGTAAGTTAATTGATAGATATGCTATAAAATTCTTTGTGAGTTTTGCAACATTAGACTAAAATGCCTATTTATAAAGGAATTTTGAAAGTTTCAAAGATTAAAAATGCCATTCTTGGTACCTAGTTGAGCAATTCAATTTTTTGACTGAAAGATATTATTTTTGTGATTTTTCATAAATAAACGATTGTTCTGATAAATTTACCGGTTATCGTCAAACTCTGGAGAAATTGTTCTATATGGTTCAACCGACTGAAATTATGGAAATCACCGATTAAGGAAAAAACAAGAACAATAAAAAAACCAATCAATGTGTCGAATTCATAGTTGTCCTGTCCGGGATTAATACTATCGCTAGGTTTTATTGAAATTTGTATTCAGTTTTTCACAAGATTTTTATTCACCAAGATATTTGCTAAGAGAAAAAACGTTATAACATTCTCGATCATCAACAAAAATGTGAAACTCAAATAAAGACAAACATAATAGAAAAAGATACAACATATTCCCCCTCGTTTGAAGGGGTGAGAGCAGAAGAGTCACTAGGATCAGAAGAGAGTGGAGTAAGAGGGCCAGAATTATGAATCGTCTCAATTTCTGCCAGTAGGGTTGACAGTTCTTCAAAATGAATTTTTAATAACCCTTAGCTGATTTGACCCCAGCCTCCCAAATTTCACCAAAATGAGGTGAATAAGCAGGTATAAATTTCCAAGAAGTGTCTTAATCGTTAAATGTTTCCTGAAGGTTACTTTCTTGGGCAAATAGGAATTTATTTAACTCGTTAAATTCATTTCGTGCTCCCATAAAATTGTTCCAATTATCTGATAGCACCTGGCATGGTTTACCTTGTCGCACACAAAATCTACGAAATGTGTGAATAAAAGCTTCAGTGGTTAAATCGCTAACTAATTCTAAGTCTATTTCTTTTGTAGCCATGCAGATAAACAAGAAAATATAAGATTTCCAGGTTTTTGCTCCACGACCCTTCCTGTCTTTAATTATAATGGGTCCCGCATAATCTATACCGCTTATAGTAAATGGATTAACTCGAGACTTGGGTGAATTTCCCATGATTGGATTTTGTTGAGATGGTTTGGCTCTGAAGCAATAAATATAAGAATGAAGAGTTTTTCTTGAAATATTTCTCCCAGAAAGGGGCCAACACCAATTCCTTACTGAAGCCAAAAGAAGTTGGGGATCGGAAACCTGAAATGTTCATGTTGAAAAATTAATTTTGTTAGTGGATGTTTATCTGAAAGGATGAGTGGATATTTTTTGAAGGAGTCAAAGGGTGAAGCTTGGATTTAAGTTTAATATTCGAGCTTTTCCTGGCAAGAAGAGCATGATGTGGCAGTTCCACGAGACTTAACGTATTTTTTTTCAGTTCTAGTACTGTCAATACACCATGTTTTCTGTCTGACACTTGAGCTTTAAAATTGAAAATAAATCTTATGATATAAGCCATTGACCCTCTTAAGGCATTAAATTTTAAATAGGAATCATTCAATTGTTACTGACACTGCTAACATTATTTTCTTTGTTCTAAGTTCTGGTATGATCTCTGGATATTTGGAAAGAGATTTCGGCCAGTTTTCTTCCTAATCTGATAGCCATTTTGGACCATAGCACCAGGGACAAGATGTTACTAGGTTTTTCGTATTGATACCTGTAGAAACAATATCTACTGGGTTTCCTTTGCCTTTAACGTGATTCCATTCATTGCAATTAGTAAAAGATTGAATCTGAGAGACAATTTTATACAAAAGATTGAAGTAAATTAGGTTTAGTTTTAATCCAAGCAAGTGCTACTTCATAGATAATCCAGAAAAAATAGTTATTTATTGGAAGATTTAGTGACTTTCGAACTAAATCTTCCAGATGACTTAAGAGTTATGCACTACATAATTCCAGCAATGAAATAGTTCTTTCACAGTTCCCAAAGAGAGCTTACGCTCCTCCCATTCCCGTAATGACGTTTTGTCCAATTTATTTGCAAGTATATAAATTAACAAAGAATCCCTCGATTCCGTAGGTTATTTTAATGTTTGTAATGATCATAAATGTTTGGTAACTGTGTCTATCATTGGCCTCATTTCAATAGCAGATTCTTGCTTAATAAATGGAATGACTTGTGCAGCTCCTACTTCTAAAGGGGCCCTCAGATAATGGAACGTTTGGATGTCACTGATTAAATTATTCGTATGAATTAAGGAGCCAAATGTCTCTGAACTCGAGACAATTTTCGCAAATTTTGGTAGCTGAATTTATGGTAATTTAATATTTTCATTGCGAATAGACGAATGTCTAGAAGATTCCACAATATCAACACTATTTTGAGATACATTTGAATCTTTTTTATTTTTTTGTTCATAAAGGTCACCCAACAATTCTTTTGCAATCGCTCAGCTCTTAAAATATTGCTTCTCAAAATTTTCTCGTTCCACGAATTGATCCGGATCAGCATCTGTAATAATTTCTATCTCATCTTGTACTTGTTGAAATTCAAGATTAATTTCAACTTGCCGTTCTAACCGCAGTTCTAGCTCTAGAATCTCTTTAGTCGGTAACTCAGTAACATTTGTATCAAATAATTTAGTTTTAAAAGTATCAAGGCAACTGTCAAAGGTGACAAGACTAAATTTCAATGATTCCCGTTTAGTTATTAATTTTCCTAATCTCATAGGAAACATTTTTCGTTTAAACTGATTGGTTTACTAAATAAAATACTGCTAAAGAATTATATACTTTCGCCCTATCTCAATAGATGCTAATTCTTCCTTTATCCAGATTCGAAGGACCCTAATATTGAATTGTTTATAGTTGTTCCGACCGGAATTAATCCTTTTTCTAGGTTTTTTCAAAATTTGTATTGGGTTGTATTAATATTTTCATTTTTCTAGATTAATTTTACATATTATATTGGTTGCTAAGAAAAAACGTTAGAACAGTCTTGATCATTAACAAAAATGTAAAACTCAAATAAAGATAAACATAATAAAAAAAACACAATGGACTCCTTTATTTCGAAGTCTTGTAAGAAGAATTGGAGCCGTTATGTCCTGTATTCTCGGATACTATGACCTAAGCTCAGGTCGATTATCTATAAGTTGATTTTGAATTCTAGACCAGAACCAGATTTTAATCACAGTTGTTAATTACTTTTCTGTATGTAATTTTTGTGAAGAACTTATTAACAATTTACCCACTCACCGGATTTTGCACTGAAGCTTAATATTTTATGATGAAACGCCGAAAAGTATCAAAACTGCAAACCCCCGTCACTTTACAATTACGTTGCTCGTAATGAAAGCTGATAGTAGACAGCCACTTAATGGAAATTCATAATTTTCATAGTTCAAAGTATCACGGACAAATGAAACAATCCGTGAACTGATCCCATTTATCATTTAGTATACAAGGGTAAAAAGGATCGTATCATATAACTGAAACCCAATTAACTAGATCAGTTTCCGAACAACAATGAATGTGAATAACTTAATCATGATTAAGTTAACTCGATCATATGTTTCAAGAAGTACTATAAGCATACATAGACATAATGTACCAAGTTAGTAAAAGCTTTTCTAAAATGAATAACTGTGATTCTTATGAATAACTGTGATTCTTCATTTAAATTATTTTAACAACTACACTCTGAGCGTTATTTTGGTTATTACCTTATTTATAGGTTTCTAAAATATGCTTAATATAGATTATACTAATTCATGTGTAGATTCGTATATATTAATCATAATGTAAACCATGTTCATATAAGTAATTCCATCTTCCAACCAGAATCTTAGATCACTGTTTGTTTATAGCAAAGAATGTTGTGAATTCAAAGCTTCCATGCTGGACATAATTCAATTGGAGGGAGAAAATTAAAATAAGAAGGAAAAAGTAATTGAGGCTCTATATATATTATGTGAGATATGAGTCTTAAGCAAATTAATTAAAAGTTTTGGAGCCCCTTGATGAGTTCCCAAGCGAACAATAATTAAATTTTCTCATGGATGACCTGAATCTTTTAAGCATTAAAACCACGCATAATTTCAATTATCTATTGATATTAGAGTAGATCTCTCAAGCTTGTTAACTATTTTTGACTGCATTATGAACTTGTTCTAAATATATAGTTGGATTTATTTCCTTAATCATAGTTAGTGTGGAGGGAAGTACTACATCAGTTTAAAGCTTAGTTTGCCTACTGTAGATTATGAAATTTGTTGATCAAGAATATCATTCACATATTGATTATATCAAATTTATAATATTATTTGAACAATGAGAGATCCATTTTAACATTACTGAATGTATAATATTATTAAAACAATTCCAAGAGCTGTCAAAGTCTGATTAAGGTAAAAGAACAAAATATGTTATTCTTCATTAAATTTATTCGTCACTCAGAATTCAAGTTGAAACTTCTTTCCATAGATTTAATGAATATTTGATGTCTGTAGAGTTTACGATAATTGTTTAGCTCTGGTATTCAGGTTCAATCACAATTCAATTGATTTTTATTGTACATTTTTTCTTAAACATAAGTTTTTTGGCCGTTTCTATTCTAGTAGATTTTGTCAATTTTTTATATCCAATGAATAATTGAACAGTGAAAATCCATGAATGAGGATTTATAGCGTAATTGTGAATTAATGGAAATATTGAATATGAGACACACATAGAAATTTGACGGGATTTTTAATAATAATGTATATTCATTAAAATAATACATTCTATCGGTGAATTTTCATTCGAAACATCTTCTTGGTGTAACAATTTGATTTTCTGACCCTATTTATGCTTTGAAAATAGACTAACGATTTAAATGCCTTGGTTGTTATAAGTTATCGAACCAACATAGACATAAAAAATTTGTCTTTTTTAAGTTTCTCTATTACAGTTGTTTAGATATAAATACATCAAAAACGAGAAAATATCAGAGTGAAATCATATTCACATCTCATTCTTCTCATTTCCTTCCCTTTTCTATCTATTTCAGATGAAGTTTCTACGTTTTTTTTTCTATTCGACTACCGTTCTAATCTATTACTGTCCATTGCAACTAGGTGAAGACTTAGTTTCTGTAATATTTGGACTATACGTCAATTAATCTCAATCAACATCTTCTGACTCAATTAATGATAGAATTGAAAAATTCGTTGCCGTTATCGAAATCAGGCAGCAAAAAACATCAAATGTAAAATACATATCAGCCAACTGATATGCCACCTCCACGGCACTCTTACTTTTCAGTCCATGCAACAAAACAAATTTTGTCAGAAGATCTTGATATACCATTATATACATGAAATTTCTATCTTCTTGAGTTTGCAAGTCCATAAGATCGATTAAGCAACGGCTGTTTATTTCAAAATGCGTTTTGAAACAAGTCTCTTTCATATTCTTTTTATGTTGACAAGTTTCGCACATAAAATTTATCACTCCATATCATTTATGTCCGCATATTTTCAGTTTCTTTTTTCTGTCCTCAGACCACCATGTTCAACGGCTACTTGAGATGCTTCAATTATATCAAAACATTGTTTCATGGGCCCCTATGAAGTAACTAGAGTTTGTATTCCACAAATACTAATTATCTTCAAGCGGTCCCGTCTCTTGTAGTTACGGTTTCTGAGATTTCTGAACAGCTAATTGTGCATGTTCATTATATAAATGTACTCTTTTTTCTCTTTATGGCCAATTACTAATGAATAATCAAATCAAATACTTCTTTTCCAGTTTTCCATGACAATTGCGCTTTCCGTGCTTATCAGAACAAGAATAAAGTGGTACTGAACGAAGCGAGCGCAAAAAGCGTGGATGGCGGAGCTAGGAAAGATATTTTCTCGCACATGTCGATTCAGGTGTCAAAGAACAATTTTAACTGACTCGCTTAGAAAAAACGTGTTTTGTCTAGTAAGAACTAGTTTTGCCTGATATTCAATTCCGAGTATTAGTTCTAACTTCAATTACTATCTCCTTTGGTACATCAACAGAGATGGAAAACTTATTTTTGTCATATATCTTTTAAATTGATCAAATAAATTCAAATTATTCAACAGTTTCTCAAAATATTTCCGCATAATAAAAATACTATTTTATTTTCTCATCAAACTTAATAAACCAGGCATAAAACTCACGGTCGTGGAATTACCTTCATGTCTCTCTTTTCTTCATGAAATTCATTATACAACAACCAAATTATAACATTGAAGAGGTAGACAGAATATTTGAAAGAGTATTACCATATTCATTAACATAACAAAATATACAGAGAATATACCTTACAGCTCCTTTCTTTAATCAAAAGAAATTAAAAATTATCTCTGACAAAAGCAACAATGATTTTGAGAATTTAATTACTGATCTTGGATTTCGGTTATTATAATGTATGAGTTATATGATACGAAGAAAATCAATTTTCTATGTGCAGTTCTCCACAGATTTACGAGCTTACTTCTAAGGTTGAACAATATAGTGTTTTCGAAGCTAGTAGCTCAATATCTTTAATGTGCAATCAAATTTTTCAAATCTTAGTTTTCTTGACTAAATAGAATATCGTTATGTGTGGATATTGATATTGAACGATACAATTAATTGAATTTGTTAATTCCAAATTAAATGGATATACTCGTATATCGGATGCGGAAACACATTCTAATAAACTTCTCTCTGTAGAATCATCATTGTAGCTTGAATGGTTTTTTTGATAGGTACATAACAAATCTTCAAATTTACAATATTGGTGATTTTGATTGGACATGTGAAAAATGAAGGAATGAGGGCAACTTGCTCCTCAAAATATGTCAAATGTTTCGAAACATCATTTGCCCTTCTCAACAGTGAAGAGAAGGCTTGAACCCCTCGAGATAGAAGTATATAATTCGACATACAGAATTCATCACGACACACAAACACCGGTATGCTGACTTATCCCCTCAAATTTGACACGCCACGTGCATGCTTTTTGACGTATCCATTCAACCGGATCGTGTGGCTTCAATTCTTTCACCAGCCGTATCTCAAAAGGTTTTACACCCAAATTCTTTCGCAAAATTTTCCACGTAATAGATTATCAGATACAGTCGCAATATGGTACTGGTATGGTACGCAACAAGCTGTAGATAAAGTCAATAAGTGTTTAAGTATCCGCAAATCTGCTGAAGATAATAAATTAGATTTAACCATGCTGTCAATAAGTTAAACACTAACCCCTAATCCAATGTGTTCAAAGAGGACACAAACACACACTAAGTTTTCACAATTGAACAGAAAAAATATGTCGGTTTGTTTCATTAGGTACAAGCTGGCTACAGTTATGGACAAGTATCAGTTCCCATCTTCCAGAATATGAAACATCGACAAAACTGGTGTTACAAATAGTCTTGAAACTATTTTCTTCGAAATTTATTTGTTTGTTTTTGTTTCTATGAGAAATGTCAAATATATTGTTATGGTTTTGTTCCAATGTTTCATATTTAATGTGATAATGGTTGAATATTTGGCTCCAATTATCCCGTGAGGTGGTACAAAAGATTCGGCCTGTATAAGTAAATTTAGTATAGTAAACAACGAATATAGTTTTTTTTCTCAAAATGTGGTCCAATGAATAAATGACTGATTTGAAATTAACTTTTTATTTATCATTCCTTTGAAACTAACTTATTTGAACAGTGACCCATCTCTGCCCTGACTTCCGGATTTTGAGTTACGCCACTGATTCGAGTGCATCGAGAGATAGAGAATGCCAGTTCCGTTATCGTTTCATTTTATCCGGAATAGAAATTGATACATTACAAGCCGTAAAGTCTGCAGTTTAGACTACAGCCTTCCTATTCTGATAATAGATATTCGACTAGCTGCTTTCACAGTTTTATAACAATATTATTCCTTTGAAGGAGTTTCGTATAGTTGGAATATCATCAAATATTACGTTACGTTCAACAAAACTTATACAAAATTATATGGAAATATGTAATGGATTTGAATCGCAATTGAATATGATTCAAAATAATAATATTTATCCATTCAAAGTAACACTATCATAATATTTTTCTAATTTCTTGAGTAGTACTTCACATCATAAGTTTCTGCTTAACACCATTATTTCTCGCAGACACAATTAAAGAAATAGATCACAGATATCTTTTCAAAAAGCATCGTGAGACAGTCTATTATATATCTTCAGACATTGCTTGAACTCCATGATATTTGTAATCAAATATTTGATTATTATTACATTATATTATATTACATCATAGGTGATGCTAAAGTTGCGTGTAAGTTACAAATAAGATAATATTTTTCAAGGGGTCCCTTTAAATTCTCGTTTCACACCCATTGGATGAGAAATAGAACTCCTTATTTCCTTGCAACATCATAAGGACCTTATCAAGTTGAAAAAAGTTAACCTCATTAATAATCCTAATCAGGACCGTATAAGGGAATCCTGATCAGGATCTTATGAAATAATCAAGATCAGGGTATAAGGTGATCCTAATTTAGACCATATGAGACAATCATAATAAGAACCGTGTAAGGTGAACTTCATTAGCGATCTCCGTTAAATCTTCTACAGGACCTGACATATTCCATACCAGTTTGCGGAATTACCTGATGAGGTCCGTATCGGGTCTTTACAAATTATAGTCGGGTGAGTAATTAGAGATTGATGTGATGATTACATATTGATGAAAAGAAGAAAGATATCATTTACCTTTCACGTAGCACAGGCAGCGACATATTTAGATAGGTTTGTGTAATTTGGGAGTGAGCCTGCATTCTAAACCAATGACTTTTCTATAGTCTCTGATGGCACTGAGTAATGGGTGCCGAAGCTTTCTTGGTTGACCTGTTAAATTCCAGTTTTCCGGAAACCATTGATTGCCGTTGACATAGTTGATACTCTTACAAAACCGTTTACATATAACTTGGTAATTTGGTAAAGTAACACAACGCCTCGATTAGTCAGCCACATTAAGGTTTCATGAAGTCAACCGACTTCAAGGAGAAAAGAAAGCCAAAAAAATCACCGTTTTTTCTCTGAGGTACAAACCGTTGTGGTTGGCCCAAGGGTCTGAACTAAAAGAGGATTACTATTTTGTGGATAAATTGTAATACTTGGCTTTTGTCTAGACATCGCCAAATATTTTCCTTGTTTTCTAGACAGTTTTACAGGTCTTTATAATAATTGCTGCTCTTTTATAGACCATTTTACTTCTCATACATCGCTTTTCAGTAGTCCTAACAAGAAAAAATGAAATATTACTAAATCAAGAAAATAATGATGTATGCCCCTTTGATACGTTTCAATCATGCCCTCATATTTTTTAGTATTAAATGATTCGTTTCAGGCTATAATTCAACGTACAGATTTGCATAGAAACGAACAATTGAATAGTAAACTTTCCATTGATGTACAGTTCAATTTGACAAGTTATCGTGGCTTATCAAAGTAAGTTGCGCCAATACTGAATGACGATATTCAATTTTCAACTTGGGATAGGTCAACTCATTTGCAATTGCTACATTCATACTGTTCCTCTACACTAGCGGTATTCTGGAAATTTTTTGAACTGTCATTTTTCGCATACATCTGGACATCTTTATGCCATATGAGATACATCTATCCTCCATAGTAGATATGTACGTATATATACTTAAGAGCGTAGCAAGGTGGTGTATTTGTCCTTCAACGTTTGGTAGAGTTTGTACGTAAATGCTGAAAGTATGGAGTGGAAGTTATTCAAACCTGAGATTCATCTATTATATTAGTATACTTCTTTCTATTCTCAATAGAAGGAGCTGTGATTCAATCAGAATCTGACAAAAGAGATCCCAATTCACCTAAATTCGATTCGACCTCAATGAACATCAGAAGTCGTCAATCAACATGAAATGACAATCGACCTCAATCGTCTTCAAAGGTCTTTTAATCGATAAGATATGACAAAAGTAGACACATATTCGTCAATAGACATCAGCAGACATAGATCAATATGAAGTGAAAATGTATTTTAATCTTTGATGTACTTAATGTACTGTTAATCGAGAAGATCTGAAAGCTGAAATAATCCCTGAATATGTTGAAGTAGATTTTTTAATGCCTTAAATTACAGACTGATAAAAACATGATAGGAAATCATTCATTAGATACATCTTCTAGAATTTTAAAATATAACATTGATGATACTGTTACAAACAAATCCGCGAATAGGTCCTGAAGCCGGTTCTGTCCGGTTGTAGTGAAATTCTAAAATTCGGCAAGGCGAGGCACGTTTGATATATGTTTAATATACTTGGAATTTGTTTACATTGTTTCTTTTGAACTACTTTCGTTTTTCCATTTTATATAATTTTTGGGATTTTCATTTGGATATATAAAGACGTTCCTGGTGCAGTTTGGTTAGTTTATAGTGAATAGTCATATTGAACAGCACGAAATACAAAGTAAGTAAGACTTTGAATAAATTATATAGGTTAATCAAGTATTAGTGATAAGTTAATTTTTATGTTAGTTAAGTGTATTGAAAAGTATTTAAATGAAGGATAAAGCGAAGTGTTTATAAATTCACCCCCCACTATAAATAAATAAGAAAAACATTACTTGTTGATTCACTAATAATGACATTGAAGCAAAGCATTTTGAAGATAGCTAATTGGTATACTAATCAGATTACATCTCAACATAGATAATGCTGAGTAGGTCGTTTGATAGCTTCAAGCACATTCTATACTAAATTGTATGGTTATTCCATCGAATTTGAATTGTCAACAACCAGTGGAAATTACAAAAAAAAAAACTATTGGAAACACAGCTCTTCTGGTCAGCGGTAGGGAGATTCTATTTGCACAGCTATCATTGAAAAATTGAATTTGAAAAATTTGGTCATGAATGAATAATAAATCCTAGAAATATAAGAATTCAGATGAAATTAATGTTGTACTAACGAAATCTGATAGTATATATAATTGTAATGCAATGTAATGTAATTTCTGTCCAAGCTGTTGCTTGTGTTACATTTTGTTACTTTTTTCGATTTTTTTTTACTACAACATAGATTGACTATATTTGCTTTTTGTGAAATTTCACAATATGTCAAAAATATTTCTATTGATCCATAAAACTCACAATCTCATCTGCTATACTGATGTAGGTGTAAATTCTTCTTTTCTTTATATAAAATAAATAAATCAGTTTCTCATAATACGAAATGTAATTACATATCCTTAATCAAATGTGTCACCAACCAGACGGCCAAGTTGAAATTCTCTTTCTACCTAATAAATTGCTGCGATCGATCAAATTTCTTGACTTTGAAATCCGGAAGATATTTCGCGAAAAAACTAATGAGCTGCCTTTGAGAATATACGTGAAGGCGTGCTAGACGAATTAGGTGCGAAAGGATGTCTTTTACAAAAGTTTTTCTCCTTTGATCGATCGCTAAAATGACTGATGACGAGTAAGAATATAATATTTGTGCATACATTGTAGAGAATCGTTCAAAATACAATAATTTTTCTGAGAAAGAATCTTTGATTCTTGTAAACGATCATACAGGGCAATAAGTGCCATTAAAAATAGATTATGTAAATTGAATATAGGAGTTTAGGGACAAAAAAATCTTCACATACTATTTTTTTTTCAATTTGATTACTTGCACTATACTCTATAAAATAATGATTACTACACTACAATTGCACATATTATATAACTGACTCAGCATCCAGTCGGATCGCTTTCGTAATTTTTCTTCTAAAATGTTGCATTAACTTTTAAAATTATGAATCTGCCGTTTGCCGGAATCTGCTCAAAATTCTCTTCTTCAATTCTTCATGTGTAGCTGCTTACCAGCGTTCAAAATATACGCTTCGTTCCAAACTTCGGTTAAAACGTTCAATTGGCCTTAAATAAGACGTATTAAGAACATTCCTAGACTTCTCAAACGAAATATTCAACTCTGCAAAAGCTCCTACAATGTCCTTTGTCTAATTAGCAGATGCCATATCTGACCAAAGCAACAACAATTTCTTCAGATGCTTTTTCTTCATGAACTGCATCAATCTTGATCTAACACACTCTTTTTCATACATTTCGGCGGTTACATAATTTCCAGAAGAACAAATTTATGCCAAAGAATGACCACGAGATATCGTCAAAACTTTCGATTTGAATTTTTTGTGTCTTGAAATACACTTCTGAATTTACTTCCTCGAGTTCTGACAATAATAAGCCATTTCACTTTCTTCGAAAGTAAAATATGACTTGTCTATAATGATTTCCAAACCTTTAGCGAGAGAGTTTTGATGTTTATTTCATTTGTTGTTTCTCAGAATATTTGTATGCTGATTCTCTTCATTATTAAACTACTTCCTTCTCTTAGAATTTTTCTTACATATTTCTTATCGAATTAGAAGTTTCTGCTTCAACCAAATCTCTCTTTTTTGCAATACCTGTTCCAGCATGCCGACAGATATCGTCAGTTGTTTGTCTGGCTGTTCTCATTCTTACAAAGTTATTAATCGTGAGCAATTTATTTAAATCACGATTTTCTTAATAGAACTTGGCAAATCGATCGTTTTTAGGTAGATTTTCCATATTTGAAACTAAACAAAACTGCCAATTTGTAGAAGAATAGAATTTTTATAGCCAGTTTTGAATAAAAAACATTGAACTTCAATTAAGTTGAAATTTTTCATGTTTAACATAGACTGAATCGATAAATACTTAATCCTATTATATTGAGCTAAGTATAATAAAGATTAAAGTCGATTTAATAATGTATTGCTCGTGGATTCCCTGGAGGTGTCGGTGTGAAATTAATCTATTGTCTGTCCATTGTCAAGTAGTAAGGGGCTTACATGATATGAAACTGGATTATAGGATACAATGGTTTCTCTAAAGTAATGAAAACGAGTTTACTTGGGATTCTGGGCATTAGGCATGCTTGTCTATTTCTACTTCGGAAAGAAGTTTTAAGCTCAGTTTTAATGTATACTCTTTTTATCTTTTTTCAGCTTTCAAGGCGCCCAACAAGTTAGATTGGATTGAAGACAATGGAATAATAGCGACAACAAAGATTTTGTAATTCTGTGAAGAACTGAGATGGAGAATGGTGCTCCTTATCAGAAGTATATATATGTATATATATATATATATATATATATATATATATATATATATATATATATATTGATATCTTTTTTAAGACTGTCGAAACATCAAATGTTTATCTACTTTCAAAAATTATGACGATTTGGAAACATATACGTATAATATAAAAATTTCCTCAATTTTTTATTTCTTACATCTTTTGATATTTTTATGCTTTTAAATGTTCTTGATTTCTCTATATAAAATATTTTGAGTCGTAATCTTGGTGTAGCTTTAATGGAATAGTTGCAATAGTTAATTTGAAGTTGCTAAAATTTTGTTTTATAGAGTTTCCGGTTTCAATGACATATTTTCTACTATTGTATTTGTCAACATACGGCTCCTTGGTGCAATGATGGCTGTTGTAACGTTTTTTAGTGTTAGAGCACTTAACGATAATGATGATCATAAACAAAGAAAAATATTGAGTACGCTACACCCAACACCAGAAATAACACTTAATTTTGCTACTCATTATTGTGTTTATAGTGTGGAGGCAAAAACTTGCCAATAATTCTGGTTTCTTTTGGTAGGATATTAAAATTATATATAATCTGACGAAATTTGATAGAAAATGTTGCGTTTGAACTTCGCCCGTAAAATGAATTCGTAACATTTTTCATGAATTGGTACTAGGTTGTACTTTATTGATATTTGTGTTTTTTCTACCATGCTATACGCTTTTATACTATATTTATGGTCAGCGTACGTCGGCGTACTACTGTCTGTTGAAAAAATATATAATACACAATAACATTACATTGAATTTTGAGTTAGGCGAGCTCGTCTAACCAAATTCCAGACTCCCAGCGTATCTACAATCTTTCACCCATCTCTATAATAACTAAAGGCTTTGGTATCAACGTCAACAGTTCAACCCCCACAAGCTCTACATTTAAACCAGGTCGACATCTGATATAAATTCTTGTGTTGCCTATCATTCGGCAAAATTTTTTACTGCGCCCATGATTATGTCAAGTGTAGACTTAGCGACACGCACATTTCGTACGCAAAGAATGTTGTAACACAAGACACTTGCTATCCGGCAGTTGTCGTTTTTTCAACGATAGTCAAAGGATTTGAGGCACATAGTGATGTATATGTGGTCTTATTAACTGCCGTCACGCAAATTCGTGGCGGAAATTTCCTATTTGTGTCAGATGAGATTCCCAAATTTGGTCTTTCTTGCTTTGTGTTGTGCTTCATTTTGTGTTTTCAGTACTACTTAGAAATGAATAAGGTGGAATTCATTTACTAAATATATTATCCTTGGATGGCAGTACTGGTTATTTCCTAATATTTTTCGTAAACTTTGAAGGCCTAATAAATTTGATTGGACTAAAAATTGCGAACCAAGACACATACTTCCGAGAGTGCATAACCGTGAAAGAAACATTAGCTGTCACTTCACGCTTTTTGGCAAGCGGTGATTCCTACACCTAACCTGTTTGCAATACTATACCAAATTATCGTCTACAAAGTATATGATGTCATCAATTACAAATGTGACGTACAGGCTAAGCATCATTGCACAACGCAATAATTTACGTTTATAGAGTTGAATACCAATACGGACTCTTGGTATTCTTTATCGAAATATTGAACAGGTACTTTCTAATTTAGTCAAGGGCAATTGTCACGCACACATAGTTCACAATACTATAAAAAATGCAAAAATTTAAAAAAAAATGATGTTGATAGCATTTTGTAAAGATTCTAGTGATTTTACTAAAAATACCACATAGCAAAGACAGTAGCTTAGTTTGAAAAAAACTGAAAATAACTTTCCCAATTTATTTGAAGTAATTTTATATCCACTTTACCGCCACTTCGTCCAACGTTTACAGATAGAATTTTTTCAGTTATCAAACAAAATTGCGGGAAGAGTGAAACATAAGTTGTATCACATTTATGAAAAATGAGCTTTTGATCCACACTAATTTGAAAACTGAATGTACCAAAGCATGCCGTTTCGGAAGAAGTTTCTCCCTTTGCTGCTTGACTTTTGTTTAATTTCAGAAATGTGATAGTGGATTCAGGTTTCAATTACAGTTAGTTGGCTCAGAGTCTCCTTCTTATTTTCGTAAGCCTATTTCTTTCCAATAACAGAACATATTCAATGACAGCTCGATACTAGTCTTCTCCATTATACGAAAAAATCTTCAGAACGATTCACTTATACGATTGTCAAACAGCAGATATGCTGATTTCTTTAGGTTGAGGTTGAAAGAACCCTATTATAACAAAAACGTGGTCTCAAGAGTAGATTATACATTGTAACATGCCATTCGGCGATATGTGGCACATATAAATTTATCAATCGACTTTTTGAAGAAATTAATAAATTCAATAAAGCCTTGGAACGTACTTGAAATTGTCCTCTACCTATCTAAACTCATCACACAATCAAAATAAATTTGTGTTGTGGTGATATTATTCTTTATATTCGCTCGTAAGTTTTCCTTCAGCTTCTTTTCAGCTTTATATTATATTGCTGATGTTATCCTAGTTCATTTTTTTTTTGTTTTAGATGAATTCTGTGTAATAGATAGGGTAGAAGAGATTCTTGTTTGGATATATATTTTAAAAAAATTTGAATTCAGTTTTTTTGTGTTAGAACATAAGCTCCTTCCTATTCAAATCTGTATTTTTTTCTTGTAGTTCCTTAGCTGCCAAGTTGGGAGGTTCAACCACAACAAATGTTCCAACCGCTGCATCACAAAACTACTACTTCAACTAACTCTAACATCTCGGAATCTAGATGAGGGCTGCAAATATTTCTGATTTCCATAGATAAGTTCCAATCTTATCTTCAATATTATATAAATATGAATTGGTTTCAATTTTACTACTGCTTGTTATTAGTTGAGCTCTTATGGACACGCAGTTAATGCGAATTTATTATTTTTTTCTGAAATGTTTTTATTCACAGCAATAAATATTAATTTGGATAATCGTATCCAAGGATAGTTTTAGTTTGTTTAGTTTTTATTAATTTAATTCATGAGCTTTCCCACCTGTTTCCATCCACTTTTAACGTCGTTGGTTAAAAAGCTAATTGCTTCGAATTTGATATTAATTGTTCACCCCATCTAAGTGCCAGTGATTTATATATTTAAACAGAGGTCGAATATCACTTCCTGAGGAGAGTAAGGTTATAATATTTATACGTTTATTGTGAAAATATATATCAATTTAGAAGTTACAAAAGTAATTGACCGATAATTGAAGGAAATGTAGAGTAAGGCTAATTTGCAATGCTTCATGAATGCCGGTAGATAATTATCTGAAATCATTGTCTCTATCAAGAGATCAAAATACTAATTCATGATGTTCTACGACGATAATTTATTTCAGCTTGAGCGACATTAAGGTGATTAGTTATATTTGTTCAGTATATGTAATAATAGTGGAATTTGCTCGATTATTTTGGTGAGCGTGCAATTTCCGATAACTACAACAAACCTACAATTATCGACAAATAATTCCGATCAAGCGGAAATACGAAACAACGAACATCGTACATATTGTCCTAATTAAATAAAGCTTTCAGCAAACAGCTATGAAAAATAGCTCTGATATTATTTTTATGGATGTAGCTAATTGTTTAACAATGGTGGTGTTTTTAAATATGAGAACCCAACCTGTATGTAAATTTGAAATAATTTGTTCAACAATTTTTAAAAGTGTTTCTGATTTTGAAAGTTCACAGTTTTAAAATTTTATTACCAACAACCTCATGCGCAAGAATCATAGGAATGCTTTCACTGGTTGGTTTAAGGAATTTTAAATTTCTTTTTGATTCAACTTACATTGCGAATGTGACTGAGTTGCAGACATATATGTAGGATTTAATGAAATTGTACCATTACTTATCATTTCCTTTATCTTAAGCGAAAAAGTGTATTAATTTTCAAATCAATTATTCACACTCATATCAATCGAATTATTAGCAGCGTTCAAGGGTTTGAGAGTAATATTTTCAACCGATTGCTAGACTAATGAAAAATTGTGGAAATTATTCGTCGACAACTTTCGTTTCATTATCTACACCGTTTTGCTCGAAGAATGGTGCTTATTTCAGTCCATTTATATTTTAATATACTAGAAACTCGTATTCCCCATTCGGTAAATTCACACAAGTACTTTCTTCTTTTTCAACAAATCGTAACTCGTTAAAATCCACTTTAGCAATATCTAGGAGATCACGATAGACGCGCATCCATCAGAACTGCCATCGATATAAAAGGAAAACAATTAGTCTCAATTTCATGCCACACTTTAGTTCGAGACATGAGGATATTTTTCGAGATATTTCCCATCGGTTCTGTAAATAACTAGGGCTGCTTAGAAATGATTGAAGATTGTATGTAAATGGATCTATTTATTTATAAGAACTTGTACATAAATATGTCATATTTTTCACTCGATGTAGTCTGTGATGATACTAATAATAATAATTTTAACTTGCAAAAAATTTCAGATATCAACAGTTCTCAACCTAGTTACGATTACTGAACAGTGTTAGATTGTTATGAAAATCCATAAATATTCATATTTAAAAGAAGATAGTAGTACATGGGATGCCTGTGAAGCTGAGAAATAATAGGTGTTTCAAAAAAAAAAAACATTTTAAAAGGAATTAGAAGTTTAATGCAAAAATATTAGTTCTATACAGGTGATTCATTAAGAATGTCCATTCTCTGAACTGTAGATTCTAGACCTCAAAATATGATGATTCTGCTCAACATGCCTTATGCAAATATTGCTAGTTTCCGAGATACGGGTGTTCAAAGTTTAAATTTAAATTTATATTTTATCATAAAAAAAAATTTATTATTCCTTAAATATGTAACAACAACAAATTTGTAAGCAAAAATAAAAAACTTCAAAGCTAATGCTCAAAATGCCCATCATATTTTCCGTCGCAGTTGTGGAAGAGAAGTGATTTTTTCTTTGTAAACTAATGTCTTCATTTACGACCAAATTGATCCAAAGGATTTGAATCAGGGCCTCTTGGTGGCCAAGCAAACTCACTTCCACGACCAATCCATCGATGCTGAAAAAGTTCGTTTAAGTATTGATGAACTTGTGAAGAATAATGTGGCGGTGCTCCGTCGTGCAAAAACCAAATATTTTGTCTTAAAGCGAGAGGTATATCCTCTAGTAATTCGTGTAAATGTTCTTGGTAAAAATCTAAATAAAGAGGTTCATTTAAATTGGTTGGCAGTTCAAAAGGACCTATTAAATACTCACATATTACACCACTCCAAATATTAACCTTAAACTCGTGCTGAAAATGTGTTTCCCTCATAGCATGTGGATTTTCAGAATTCCAGAAATGATTATTTTTATAATTGAATATTCCTCGTCTGGTAAATATTGCCTCATCAGTAAAAAGAATAGTATCCATAAAATCTGGGTTAACATTTTGTTTATCTTGCAAAAAATGGGCAAATTGAAGACGCTTAGGTAAATCTTGAGGTAATAAATTCTGAACAGGAGTATAATGATATGGATGCAATTTTTCCCTCTCCATTATTCTCAAAATAGATGATTGGCTTATACCTGTTTGCAGACTTAATAGTCGAGTACTGATATCTGGATTCTCCGTAACACAAATTAAAATGTCATTTTCTTCATCGGCAGTGATTTTTTTTCTAGCACCGTACTCAGTTTTAGAGCGTAAAGACTCCGTTTCACCTAAGCGGTTGTAAAGATTTCGGTATAGTTTGTAATTGGGTTGCCTTCGATTTGGGTATAATTGTGAATATCTTCGAGCCGCAGTTGGACCCCTATAATTTGACTGAGCAAACACACAAATCATATCGCGCATCTCATTATTGGAAAAATCGTTATGCCTAGGCATTTGATAAATAACTATTACACTTGTTAATTACTAAATTGTTAATAAATGGTATACTAATGTATTACTTATTCTTATTATTATCCAATTCTTCTATTCTTCTATTATCCTGGAGATCAGTTTGTCTAGAAAAATTTCACGAACTCATGGCAAAGATCTTTTGAATGTGTGTGATGTTCAGGTAGTCATCCTAGATTTGCACAAAACGCTATTGATTTTCTGTAACTATGTGTCCACTTTAATATTAAAAAAAGTAGGGGCCTATTATAATTCCTTGTGCTAGCATCGCACCCATACTGTTACTTTAGTCAAATGTGAAGATTCCTAATGTTTGTGTTTTGGATTGGTTAGGTGTCCATCCAAGATGAAAATGATCTTCATTTGAAAGCAAGATGCTGGTAAACTTTGAAAAGTGCTCAATCATCGGGTTTACTAAGTTAAGCTTCTGACCAGCATCCTGAGGCTCCAGTTCTCGTACTAACTGAGTTTTGTTATGATGCAGCCTCTAATATCTGTGAAAAATGCGGAATGATGTTGAAATATGTACGTTCAAAGCAATATCACGCTTCTGAATAGACAATAACAGACCTAGTAACACATCTTCGAACGTTGTAGAAGATCTTGGATACCCAGATTTTTGTTTATCCAGTGCTGATCCGGTTTTTACAAACATACCATTTTCCAAAGAGAAGAGCGACTGATGCATCATTTAAGTGACGAAAAATAATACAGTATTTTCTTCGCGTAACAGTCACTATGTTTCCTTTTTTGTAAAGCTCACGAACGTATAACGTACGGTTTGCTCCCAATTGACATACCTTCCACCCCTCCGATAAGCTGCATTCAAGCAATAAGCAATACAGAGGTTAACATTCTTTCAAGACACCTTGTATATTTGCTCATGCTCAACTCAAATTTCAAATTTTAAACGCTTAGTTTCTGGTTGATAGTAATATGAGTAAGCTGTAGCAAATATTTTGCTACAAGTGGCTGGCTACAGAGTTTCACGATGTCATTAATAATAGCTTTTGGGAAGCAATAGATCTGCGCAAAAGAGAGAGAAGTTATGCACAAAGGGACTCTGTACTATTATTTAGGAACGTGGAATATTGGCCAGCTGAATTCAAAAGTAGTAGAATCTTCTTGCCTGATGACGAGCGTAAGAAAAGGCCAAAAATTCCAATAACAATGAAAATTTCACCAAATGGTATTGAAGGATCATCGATTCAAGGCTAGACAGATAAAAGCAGCTGTATACATATAAAAAAAATTGACATATTCTGACTGAAGAATTATACATGCGTAAGCTATCAGAAAAATAAGTTGCCCGTTTGTTTACCTTGGATCGAAAGCGAATTTTTCAAGCCATATTAGAAAACGATTACTGGGGGATATCATGAATTGATAAGGCAGGAGAGCGACTGTATATAAAGAAAAATAAAGGCTTTTCCGTAAGTACAATGCACTTTTTTATACCCTGATTACGATTCACAAAGTGCACTTTGTTTTCACCTCGTGGCGTATTTTTTCTGTTTCACGTTCCGACTACTTTTTGTCTCGATCAATATATTTTCGATCAAAACTTATTGATTGATCTTTATTTGGGTTTCATTTCATCTTGACACTTCGCTTCTGACTAGAATCATTATCAAAGACTTTATTAGAAATCTTAAATGAATCCGACAAAGTATGAAATAAAATTTTTGTTGAAATTATTTTTTTCAAACAGGTTGAAAAGTAATGCCATAATATGTCAGAGAAGAGTAATATTATGTATCAGTTTACCTACCTTAGATACTTAACGATATTTTAGTTTGATCATTCAATTATTCAAATCATAATTTTATTTAAAATTTTTCATGTCTTGTTTATCATTAACTGATGATTTATTCCGTTTTATAGGAGTAGAAACGAACAAATTCCACTCAAAGCCAACAACTGGGAATTCAGTTGAGGGGTGTAACCATCCCGGATTTCCATAGATAAGTCCCAGTGTTATCTTTAATATATTGAAATCGTAGTTGTTTTTAATTTATAACTGTTTTCATTTGTTGTGCTCTTTTGGACACGCACACGTATTATTTTTTTTAATAAACTTATTTGTCACTGAAATTTTTTTTTGTTCACAGCAATAAATATTAATTTGAAGAATCGTGTCTAGAGGGTTTAGTTTTTATCAATTTAATTCATGATGTGTTTCCACCTTACTTATTCACTTTTAACTTCGTTCGTTGAAAAGCGAGTCGCGTCCAATTTAATATTAATTGTTCACCCCATCTAAGTACCAGTTGTTCATATAATTCAACTGAGGCCGAATACCACTTCCTGAGGAAAAGTCGGAAAAGTTATGCTACAGTATCTTTGTTTATAATCACAAGTACCTCCATGATGGAAAAAACTGACTAGTACGCAAATATACGGAGAAACAGTAATATTGTTTGTTGTCCATGATTCATGATTTCTTCCAGATACATTTTTGCCATTAATGTATTAAAAGATTAGAGAAGCAAAATATTCCCTTTATTTTTATATTATATCTCGATAATTGGGAAATTTTAACAAAAAACTAAGAGATATATTTAAATCGATGTTTTACGACAAATGAGAAAAATATCAAAAACCAAATTATATTTCCATAAAATATTTTCTGTCTGCAAATGCCAACATTAATCATGGTTTCACTCATCCTAATATCTTTCCTCAATCACCTCCAAGTTCTTGTAGAAGCTCTCTCCCCGTTTACTACATTATCAAGAAAGCCAACGAGATGACTCATGTTGAAACAGTATAACTAAATCAAGTTATATTCGGTAATATATACAGTTGCAGGTTTTGTGAAGTGAGGGTACGAAAGTGGAATTTACGTAATGCTTGTATGTGCAAAGTCAATGCTCAAATAACAGATGCCGACTAGAAACATGTATAAATTAATAACATATTTTTCTACGTCCGTTATCATATTCACATTTTTTTCATTCATTTGCATCCATAAAAAATGTAATTACTGAATCGGCCGAAAAACGCGAAAAAAAGTAGCGTAGCGGTTCATTTTTTCACGCTTTTGCGTTAAAAAAGTGCTGTAACATGTCATTTGTTAACGCAAGTATAAAATTGTTTCATCAAATTATTTTATGAGTACTAATACAACTTTAGACGATTTTATTTCTTTGAACTCATTAAATAGTGCCGAAGCAAGTACCAATAGTAATGTAACTTCTTCTTCACTTCAAATTAATAATGCTCACAAATAAAAGTTGATAAAAGTTTTGTCCAATTTATTCAAGTCTACGGACGTGAAGAAAATTTGTATGAAACTCGTGAGTAAAGTGACTGTTTTCCACTTATAGAAATTGTCGTCAACCATTAAAGAGTCTTATTCGTAAAAAAAGTATTACTTCACTCACTTGTTGAGTAAATAACTATTATTATTATAATTGTAATCTCCATTTGACGATATAAAAACTAGCAGTGATATCCAGAGAAAAAAATCATTTTTTTGGTGAAGTTGTGCAATCAACTTCATATTTCCTGTGTTTAACGAAAATATAATTATCTATAGTGATCTACAGTGAAGCGATGTATTTTCTAAGGAATCTGCTGATGTGCTATATTCATTGGAGGTACTTGGAAATCATAACACCGTACAATGAAAACATTCTAAATTATATTGAAAATTACTTTGCTAGAAAATTTAAAAATTGGCAACGCAGATTGCACAGAAGTCGTGAATCATATTAGTGAAAAAGCCGAGAAGCACTCTAGGAAAGTATTTCGCTCACCCATGATATGATTTATAATCGAAATTTATATTTTGTAAAACGCGAGAAGGTGTTCTGAAAACGATAGCTGGCAAGAATACGGAAACAAGAAGAAGATGAACTCAATATACCTAACCAATACATCAAGTTCTCAACTACCTATACAGAAAATATAGTGCTCCCAAGTGCGTCACTACTACGTAACGATAGTGTGTTGTATTGAAAAGCAAGTCTGATCAACGAACTTTTTTCATACTTTAGTTACATGCACTTTGTATTATGACATTTATTTTCGATAATATTTTTTTTATGAAAAGCAAGTACAAAATACAAACAGGCCTGAAGTGTGGATATTGATATTGAAGTTATGTAGACGGTAGTGTTCGTAGAAGACCTGCCTTGTTTGCTGTTTCCAAAGGTTTGCACTTATCCAAAAGGAGTCTCGATAAATTGACGTTCTGGGCGTCTGCGGGCGAACTCGGTATTTATGAGCCACGTCTGTCTGTCAAGTAGATTTTGAAATACTAAGCCCAGGAATTCTAACTATAAAACCACTACAAGGTGGAAAAAAAATTGTATAGTCGCAAAAATTACAGGGTTTGTCCAAAATTTCTCGCCCTTTTGGAATATCATAAAATTATAAAAATGACACGATAGAATTTTATCCTGACTACTGCTGCTTTTTTTTTCGTTCCTTCTAATAGAATCACTGACAGTATCTTCTTAACTCTTCCTAAGGGCTGTAAATAGATTTGAGATAGAGCACACTACCCTCAGCATTAAAAACAAGACTTCCAGGGGCATCGATGAGTTGTCAGTTATTTTTGAGTTTTCCACTAATGATTAAAGTTTTATATTTTCTAATTAACGAATCCTTTGAAAACGGGCTTTTCCCTAGATGTTTAGACAGCTATCATTAATTGTTCCCTTCATTAGGGTGGCGACAAAAATAGCTCTAACTATACTTATATTGCATTATTACCAATCTTATCGAAGATAATCGAAAGACTAATTGTCTATTGCCTTCTCTTTCTACACGTAACATCTTGAAAGCTCAACAACAGAACTATATAACTCATTTGATAATAAGTTTCATAGGGCTTCGATTTTTTGTAATTTCCCTAAGGCCTTCGATTACGTTGATCATGAAATTCTGATGTATAAACTAAAGTATTATGGCATCTGAGGTGTTCCTTAAAAATGGTTTGTATCTCACCTTAAATATAGAAAAGAACTGGTATGAGCTAATAGTGAAGTTTAAAGTAATTTATTAGCTGGTATTGGTTAGGTTATGTTTTAGATCCTATTTACCATATACTGGTATGAAGTAAGATATAAATATTGTATTATAATTATGATTGAGCCTAATTGTTATTTTATATTATCTAATATACAATGATGTCGCTTTTCCATAAAATTGTAAAATTTTCTTATAACAATAAAGCTCATTGTTCTCTCTTATTTTCTAAAGCTGCCATAACCTTATTTTTAGGCGGTTTCTTTTGACAATCACGTTCGCCGGTTATCGTTAGTAGGTGTCTTTAGAACAGGTAAATGACATTAAAAAACCAAGACAATTGACTGCGGAATGTTCCTAACCCAGAAAGTGACAGGTAGGTGTATAGTGCTGTCAAAATTTATTTATTATATGTTTGCTTGTTAAACAGACACATATTTCTTTCTGGTCTGCCGTTGAAGTCGTATGCAGCCTCTAACATTATAAGATTACGTCACATAGATATTTATAACTTGCGTCGTTAACATTTTTCAAGAAAAACATCAAATTTGTATGATGCCGAACATAAACTCCTTGGAGCTATAGTGAGGTTGTTGTATATTCCCTAACACAAGAGAGAGACTTAAGGGGGGAGAGAGAGACCTTTATTGGTAATTTTACTTCACAGAACTGACATATTCATCTTAAAATCATCAGTCACTTGATGCTACGTAAATGCTGCTATGCCATCGTTTGAAATGTGAGGAATAATTTAGCTCCATTACTACTACCGAAAGAGGTACACGCACTTGTCTCTAGTCACAAATGTAAGTTCTAGGTTTTTCTCTTATTTTTTCTCTATTTTTTAGAAGATATATAAATGTAAAGTGTGGTTAGGTGGAATATTTTGTATTATTTTCTTCGATATTAAAAGGCAATTAGAGAACAGAGGAAATCTTAATGCTGTGAAACGATGTTATAGTATACTCTTTTTTGATTTCTTGACACACTGTCTATTTTATGGGGGTATCTTGGACTTGCTCCTCAGTGCCTCCTCAAGATTATTCACCATGGATGCACAAATCGAATCTGCTCGAATCCGAAAAATGTGGCATTAGCAGAGGACGACGACGAAAACCAGATGATCCTCCTTCTCTCCAATTGATTAATTGCGATACGTTATGTGGGAAAATAGTACAAAGGAATAGATAAACCCTAAAAACATAGAAAAACACTTGTTTTTCAACTTTAAGAACGATTGAATTTGTGAAATTTGCTTGCTTTACTGTAATTTTAAGCGATGAAGCATTCGTATGTCGCTATATATATATATATATATATATATATATGAATGAAAGTGTTGTCAAGCTTCATGCCAGGTACTCCCATGGTGTTAGAGGCTGCGTCCAGCTTCAACCACAGAAATTCAGAAAGAGAAATGTGCCCTTTTCGCCTACAAACTCAGAAGAGCACAAGTTAGGAAAATCTTCACAGTGCTATACGCTTTCCGAGTCTGTTCCAATTGCCCGATCTAAAGGCACCTACTGTTGATAACCGGTTAACAGTAATTGTCAAAAAAATTGCTTAAAATTTAAGTTTGGACAGCTCTAATAAATGATTTCGGTGTATCATGTCAAGAGCATGAAATTCTGAGGAAACCCTTCAATTTTATGTAATGATATCAATATAATGATATTATATAAAATTCTTCTACTAACTGTTCTAGGTGTGATTATGTTGGACAGCTCGGATGAGCATTTGCCGTTATAGTATCGTTGGAACAGATTCAGATCACAAAACATTCTTCTACGTATGCTCTAAGCTGTTTCTGGTCAACTCTAGATTACCTATATATCAAAATTCTTTTTTCTGTATCGATATGAGTATCTTCAAGTTATGCCAAAACGAGATATAATACTTTCCACGTGAAAACGTACAAATTTGCTTTTCCTTCCATGCTTATGTACTATACTAAATACGTGTCGATTTCTTAAAAGTTCTCGGAAAACATCTTGTTTTTATAGTGTAATCATGAGCTGTATCCCGAATAAATATCCTAATTTCCGTGCAAAGATAATGCTGGGATCTTAATCCCAGCGATCGTAAATTTGAAGTAAACAGGCCCACGCTACGTCAAAACTGATTTACATACACCGATATAACAAGACTTTATGTTTAAACTTCTCCGGGAATAATTGTAAGGAGGCTACTAGCCAATGGCGTCTGTAAATTAATTGTTCTGGCGTAATAAAATAACAGTGGAGCATACCACATAGCAGTGTGTCTATTTACCGAAACTCTGAAATAAACAACACATAAATCTAGTGCATCGAGTTTGTTTGTTTGTTTAATTAGCAGAAAATTAGATACAGGCACTTTAATTAAGAAAGGTCTTGGTATTCTATTCGATTTTTGGGCTGTCCCAAAGACGAAGCTTCATAGATCGAGTTAAAATATTCTGTATTCGAAGCAGTGCATCAAATACAACAATTAGAGTTTGTAACATGACTAAATTGAGTGTGAGACTTTAATTATAACATGAAAAAATCGTTATGCAACGAAAAATATTGGTATTATGACCATATTTAGTGTATTGGTGCATGTTGTGAAATCCTGTTCACAAATTCACAAATTTATCATCATAATAGCAATTTTGACAATGATGAAATTGTTGTTCAACCAGATGATAATTTATCATATCGTATTAATTGCTACATTTATCTTCTGGGCAGGAAAATAGAAAAGAACACAGAAAAAACCAAGGTCAACCTGGCAAATAAAGGCATAACAACAAGTATTAATATAGGTATTTCAGGCAACTAAATCTGAGGGACAGTTTTGGTAACCAATTTTTTGTAGGAGAATATGGACTAGTTACTAAGTATTGCTAGATTTAAACCGACAGAAAACTTGATTATTATGCAAAAGGCATGTTGGGGCTGTAACGATGTGCAATAAAATATACCTAAAACGTCTGCTTTTCTTATTTTTGGTCACTTGAGTTTACTTACCAGTATGCTTCAGAGGTTTGTTCGTTCGGTGCAAAAAAAACAATAAATAGTAATTTTTTTGTAAAAGTACAAAATCAATCAAGCCTAGTTACGTTTTCATTTTCTGTTTAAATGAAAGATCATAGTATAAAGAATCTGCTAAGAAAATTGATGCCCATATTTGCCTCTTTTAAAAAAACGTAATTTTCATGTAACGAATATTTTTTTGTGATTTTCGTTTCAAACTTAAGTATCTGCTTACTTCTAAATCTGTGAAACGTAGCATTCATTTCGCAGTTACCAAAAGGCTGCAACTCGACCAAGGCTTTGCTTCCTCAGTCTTCGAACCACTATCATCAATGCTAGAGCTGGTGCAAAGAACAGTGGCACTTGGAAACAAAATGGCGTGATATCGTGAGTTATATTGAGTTTGCTGTGCACGAATTTTGAAGTGATACTTTGAGGCTATGGCTAATAGTAGCTGATAATAATTTCTTATAAGCTGCTTCAAACCTCATATCGAATGTGTGAGATAATTACTCTTCTGCAGACTTTTGCTCAGTCAATCGACGAAATAGAAGTTACTGTTGACAAAGTGTGCAAGGCTGGCATAGACCACATATTTTTGTAGACACCTACATATGTACAGAGTGAATTCAGCTGCGGTGTCGCAAAATTATTATGTTTCACAGTACTTGTGTTTCTTAGATCTTTTGATATGTTTATGCTTCTAAATGTTCTAAATCTATAAAAATGAATAATATAATATGAATATATTGTGATGGATATTTAAATAAGTTACAAGAATATTTGTGAAAAAATTCGTCATAAAACGAATTATATCATGCTAACAGATCCATCCTTTGAATCGAGTCACTGATTCAGAAGATTTAGGGAGAAAGTGGATCATGTTAAACGATTACACATATAAAGTAATGATAGTTTCAATTTCGAAACAATAACGTAGCACTAGACATATTCTCAATTTTCAGAATTTTTTGATCAAATTTTAACGTTAAATTAAGGTTATTCAAAGATATAGTTGATAAAAGAGAATTTCTACGAGTTAAGATTGAAGCGAGGATTAAAAACTTCCCTTTTTATCATTAGACCGAAGATTTTTATGTACATTTGTAAAAATATAATGAATAATGTTCTTTTTGAATTCAGTAATTTGGGCATTAATAACATCATTAAATTTGGAGTGTACTATATAAAGTAATTTGAACGAATGGGTTACATTAAAAATAAACGTGGATTTGTTGCATCACTTCTTCCCTAAATTTGAGAAACTTTATTCTCAATACCGGTTTGGTTTGTCTTTGAGTTGAACGCTATGAAGTGAATAATTTGTTGCGACTCAACTTCTTTAATAAAATATTTGTTCATTTTCTGCTTGAACAACTACGTGAAGTCCTTTGCATGATTTGTATTTATTTGGTCGTTATATTTGTTAGCAGAAATCTACAAAGATTGAGGCGTTACGGTGTCATCTCTAGATTCCAGCTTTGAATTAAAATATTCCAGAATGTATCTGCTATAATTGTTTCCAGCAATTGTTAAACGTTAATGGTTTACGAGAAGATCATGAGTACTCTGTGTTTCGAGAAACTTTCATAAGTTGAATTCATTGGTTCAAACATAAGCGTTTCCAGTTAGTTTCATTTAGTTTGTCGTGAGATAAGGACGTAAATGGAGCAGGTACTTCGGGAGCAAAGTGCGTCGATGCAAATACTTGTAAGTAATGTTATTTTTTTCTGTTTTATTATTTTATAATATGATTTCGTGATGATAGTGTTTCCAAGTGTTTGTGTCACTTCGGTTTTATCAATATTTTATATTAATATAACCCGGCGTTACACAGGTGGAAAATTCTTACACCAGTGCATACGTGTGGTCTGTGAAACCCTATTTTCCAAATTCATTCATTTCGAATTTATATTTTATACTTTTATATTTTCAAGCAATCATCTGGAAATCATAATAACACAAAAAATACTCTATCAAACATTTATTTGAAAAAAAAAATAATTAAAAGAACCATGTGTATTTTGTCCTGCTGAAAAACAAATTTTTTTTAAGAATTAGTTAAGCAAAAATAAAAATTTTTGACCTAAAAAATGTTCGAAGAACAAAGTCTAACAACTAGGGTGCAAAAAGAAAATTCATTACTCCTTGTCTGAATTAACGCAATTACCAAACCTCAGCCTTGCATGCTCCATGCATAATAATGAATGGTAGCGTCCACAGGAGTATTTGGTTTTCCTATCTCGACTTCTTGGGCATAGACACCTTCCTTTAACTTTTGAAACCTTGGTTGGTGGAACTTCAACGTTATTTTTGTCGAAACTTTCAATTTTCTGACTAATATTTCGGGGTATCCTCGGGTTATTCTTCCTATCATTAATCTGTCCTTGGATCAGTTGTAGGCCCAATATTTCGATAAAAATTCTTCTTAAAAGTTTGTAATGTTGATTGTTTTCTCTGTATATCACAAGAGCATTAATAGCAGCTGTATTCAGTAAAGAGAAAACAATTGTAAGTGGACATCTACATTAATTTCTTGAATTGTACGTTGACGATAGTTCATTGACGACATCTCCAATATTTTTCTTCAATTTTCAGTGAAGCGCATCTCATTATCTAAAAATAAATTCCAACATTCTAAAGCACTTTCAGCATCTTTTGGAATTTTTTTAACGCCAGGCAAATGAGTAATAATGTTTTCTTGTTCGAACACGTCCACTTTCAGTTCCTTCATTCCACTTGGTTCCATCTTTTCCAACATTTTTTTTCAAGGAGGCTTACATTTGTATTTTCCAAATCACTTCGAGTTTGACCTTTTGATGTTCCTTTGTCCCGTTCATTGATTTTCCAGATATCCTGCTCAGAATCGGTGCCGGAATTGGGTTCACTTTCAGAAACCCAATCAATGTCATTTTCGCTTCTTGAAACCACTACGTCATCATCAGTTTCTGTCTAAGTCCATAGCACCAGGGCCTTTTCTGTTCCTTCTCGTAAGACATTATCGATATTTCTGAAAAAAAAATTCAATTAACTTTCTAGTATCATTTAACATAACTCAAATAAAAAGTTACCACGTGACTACAATAACTTTTTTAAACTTACTTAATGATAAATTCTTCACTTTGCTGCGTAGAACTCAAAATAAAAAATACTTTACATCAGTTACACGAACACATAGGTGGGGTTTGATACACCCCAGAGCGTTTCAACAACGTATGCTTTTATTCAGTGTCAACCGAGTACTGAGTTGAGACCCGGAAGAGAGGGCGGATACATACTTGGGAAGCTATAGGGACGGACACGCGCATAGCTTTACATTTGGTTACATTTGCAAAGAGTTTCTCGCAACTGGAGTTTATTAAGCCCCACTTATGTAACGCCGGGATAATTATGAATAACATTCATTCATATAAATTTAATGATAAATTTTCATACATTTCTCACAGATAGTTGAAGAAAGCCTATTATTCACAAAATGGAGAAAATAGCTCTCTGAAAGTGTGACCTACTGTATTGACCCTAACTTTAGAGCAGAACGTATTCATGAAAGACCTTTAAAGTGATTCTTAACAAGGTCACGATAGAAATATGAATATTGACAAAAATAAGGAGAAATTTGACAAAGGGAATCTGCAAAATGAGAAACTACATGATTTGGAAACCTACATATTTCTAAATTAAATAAAAGTATGATCGAAATGAAGGCTCAAATTGGTAAATATAATACACGAACTTAAATATCTAGGAGAGAAAGTACTAAAAGAGTGATAAGGGAGACGATGTATTATGCATTTTTTGCTTATTATATCACACAGAGTTTGAAAGTTATCAAAATTTTACGAAGTTACAAATTCAGGCCCAAAACAATCTCAAAGGTGATAAGCACAATATGACAGGTGGTGATTAGCCTACTATCTGAAAATATTTTGCTGAACAAAATAGCTGGAAGAGTCACAAAACAGAGATTCCCTGATTTATTTGAGATAATTAAAAGCTTGATATTTGATTCGATTCAAAACCAGAGACAAATTTGGAAATACAAAATAAAAGGAATCGATACAGTCTATACTCTGTTTTAAAAAAAGACGAAGTTGCCTTGTAGCTAAATTTTTTGATTGTAAGAGAAAGTACAAATATTGGAGGAAATATTTTTAGAAGAAATTTCTCGTTGTCGATAAAGCTCTGATAAAGTTAAGCGTTAATTGAATCGCTGCAAACAAATACATTCACAGTATTCTGTCGAAATATAATGTCGAAGTGTATGTACAATAATTATTGTAGTGGAGAGAAGAAGAGATCACTATTTTCATCTGAAACGGACAAGAATTAACAGCACTATGATATGTAATAGCTGCGAAAAAATTTCTTATTTTTAAGCATCTCTAACAATTTCTTGTCCGCTTCAAGATTTTTTGATCTAAACCTTACTCTTACTTTCCAGTGATATTATATGTTTAAATGTTTCTGTTTATTTATACTGTTTATTAGAACATGAGCAAAAAATATGAAAATCACATGAAAGACTATTGCATAAACTTGGCAGACAGGTCAACTCAAATAGTTAATTGTAGCTGGAATGGTGTCTTCTTATTGTCAACGATTATTACTTGCTCAAAAAATTTAGAGAGAAACGGGAAGTAGTAGTATATTTTGTATTATTGAGTGATCAGTGAAAATGGTATTAATTGACTGTATGGGCTGAAGAGAGTACTATTTTTGTGGGGCTAGGAGGTATACTCAAATCTATGGAAGATACTACGCAGATCGCTAGTGTAAAAACTGCATGAGGGAAGCAAACGGTAGGAACTTTCGTGTATCATAGTGACAGCGCACCCGATATTGGAAGGCATCAGTATAAAAGACTGAGTTGGAGGATTAAACTAAAGTTAAATTTGATTTTTGATGAGCATCATTGGAAGCTCAGTTTGGTAGTGAGAAAAAAATTTCAGGATGTGAGTAAAACAATGTATTTTTATAAATACTTTACAATTTCTGTATGGAAATTTGTTCTAAAATGTATATTCTGAAGTCTAAAAGTGCATTTTGGCATAGCAAAACCTCCATTACTTCTTATTTTATTGCCGATTATCGAAAAGTTACATCCAAACTTGGATACCAATTTACATAACAAAATTGTGGCTTCATTTTTATTTCCCTGCTCAACTGTAAAGTGTTTATATATATATATATATATATATATATATATATATATATATATATAAATATATATATATATATATATATATATATATATATATATATATATATATATATATATATATATATATATAGTCGTTATTGGGATAAGCTTTGAGAATCATTTTGTATGTAAATATATCTTGGAAATAGAACTTGAATTCTAGAAATTTTCTCTACAGGGATAGCGTATTACAGCGAATCAAAACAATAACAATAAACCATTATCGTGATTCACAGCACTAAATTTCTCTTATTCAATTAAATGTGTCGCTCTATTATAAAAAACATCATTTAGGGCCAATCATCAAATGCCTGCAAAAATGGAATAACGTTTTTCGGCACAAGATGATGATAAAAACTAAAAGTATAATGACCCATTCCTGGAAGGGTCCATTAATATTTCAAAGCCTCTTTTAATAGACCCAATGCTGTTGTCGACCTAGATGGGAATTGGAAAGTGTGATTTATGGATTTTTGTCTCAATTATATCGTAGCATAGTAAGTTGTTGAGTGAATTTAATATATTCCTTACTTCTTCTCGAAAACGATGATGAATAACTATGTCATCTTTCACTCTCTACTAAGAAATATGTTTTTTTTTTGCAATTATAACGTAATATATTATGATAAAAGCTTTTACTTAGTCAAATTATTCAGCATCATAATTTTCCTCAGCTTGAATATATTAACGAGTTTCTAATTTCACAAGATAACAATTTTATTTCTTCCAATCCTCAGTTCCCAGTGGAAAGTTTATTGGTTTTAGTTCTATTGATATTACGAGAAATTTGATATCATATATATTGTACTGATTTATCATTCATAATTTGAGAGATTACGCCTGTTTATATATTTTATTAATTGATACAATTAATCAATTATTACTATGGCTAGTTAATAATATACTTGATTCGGTTGCATGAGATTCTGTTTCTCTTTGAGCTCCGGGTTTTATGAATATAAATTAACTATATTTGCTAAATAATTTTATATTATATTTATTGGAAAAATTATTGTGTGATTTTGACTAAATATTTTTCAAATATTACTAATTTATTAGTATTTGAGTATAAATAGTTACATGATGTTTAAATTTAATGAATAAACTCAACAGGGTTAATTATTTTAATCTAATTTAAACTTTTCAAGAAAATCTCGGCATACATGTATACTTGTTCTTTTCTTATTGGTACCAATAATAAATAATATAAACTGACCTTTTTTTTTACAATTAAATTCACAATTTTCAATTGCTTCCCAAGGTTGTCAGCAAACAGCTTCACTCTTTATAATTGAGAAACTCAGGAGCCAATCTTCTCACTTAATAACACTTCTCCACTCAAGAGACAAAAAACAAGAGTGCATCCTTAACTTACTTTCCACTTTTATTTATACCGATTTTTTCCCAGTTGTAACTATCTTATGTTTCATAGAAACCATAGATATTAACGAAATCATAAATTTTCTAGTTTTTCTTTCAAGAATTTAATTATCTTTGGTTCATGGTATTTTTTAATAGTTCACATATACATTTACATAATTTGTTCATATTCTAAATATTCATTCAATACATAATTTATAATATAATTGATCCATAGTCTATGATCCTAGTGAATGTAACAATTAACTTAACTAAATTTTTACAACCTAAATTCTAAATTTAACATATATAACCTTTCTTATCTATATTTTTTAACATTGAACATAAGTTCTTGTCAATAAACTAGTTTTATTTATTTTATTTGAGACCAATCTCTGTTTATAGATTATGTTGATTAAACATTCGACTAACAAATATGAGATAATTCGAAAATAACTCTTATTACTTGCAATATCAATTTGAATAATCTTATGATGAAATATCATCTAATATATCACTCATTTTGTCGTGTGCTTGATTTTTTGATTAGCCAGAAAAAAGTGACAACCATCTAAGTGAAGCTACGTTTTTCTTTCCGGACTCTGCTCTATCGACAAAAACCATTTGTTATTGGTCTGGTGAATTTGAACTTCGTCGTACAGACGACACCGATGATGGTGAACGTACTGGTCGTTCAATTGAGATGGTTACAAATTTGGTACATCTAATCATGAATTGAAATTGCATGAGATCACTGAGGCCAACAAGCTATCAGAAAGCAGTTTGTTTACAATTATGCATGAACATTTGATCGTGAGGAAGATTTTTTCAAAGTGGGAGCCGCATTTAGTACTCACAGTCGAACACGTTAACACGTAATTAATCTAATCACTTCACTCCGGAATCCATCGTTCATCATTTGAGTGGACTGCAGCAGATGAACCACGCCTGAATCGTACGGTTTTTCGAGTTGCGTAGAGAATATTGTTCATCGACTGTCTTCAAAATAGAGAGACATTCAATGCAAAAATCAAGGAGAAATGGCCTCATATGTTGGAGATAACACCACTGTTTTACCAAGACAATGCACCAATTCAATAGTCGATGGCAACAATGAAAATTTGAAGGAATCATACTTTAAATTCCTCCTTCATTTACCGTATAGGCCAGTGGTTACAGGCTATTTGCAGATCTGAGAAAAATGCTCGCTGGTGAAAAACTCAGCTCAAATGAAAAAGAAATTGCTGAAACTGAAGCATATTTCTAGAGGAAAGTCCTTCCACAAGCATGGCATCGAAAAGTTAGAGAGGCATTGGAATGATTGTGTTGCTCTTGAAAGACATTCCATTGATGAATAGAATAGATCTTAGTCACACACAACTTACTGAGTAATGTGTTATATCTAGATAATTTACCTCATCAGTTATTCAATATTCTTATAGCTGAATATTTTATACTCTGTATTGTTAATGTATTTTATAACGAAATTATTCATATTTGCTATATTCTAGTTCCCTATAGTTTAGTGATTTTTCGATACTATTTACATCATTTGAAATACAATTATGTCTTAGCTTTTTGGCTATTACCAAAGAAGCGAATCTATGGAGGTCTCCTTTATTCCATTGTGTATTGAAATTACTTCCAAGCATAGAGTTATTTATTCTACCTGCATTTTCCTGTCTATATTTCTGTTTGATTGTTATGTAGTTTAATTTATTTGCAGTCTGAATCTTATTTGCTTAAACCTTTACTAGATAGATGTTTTTTACATTTAGAAGAGATATAAAGGAATGAAATGAATTTTTTATTGTCATTGTTACTATTAAACAGCTGAAGATTCGAAATAATCAAAGTATCTGTGTTTTTCAAGAAAAAGTATAACCTTCATAATAAATATATAAATGAAGCTATAACTAAATAATTTGAAAAAGTGGGAATCTACTCTCACTTTGGTATGTTTCTCTAAATTTCATAATCATTATTTTACTTTTCCTAATCATTTTTTCATTTCTATAAATAAAAGTGAAAATTTTAAGGTTTTAAAGTGGTTAGTGGGCGAACTAAATTATTCTTGAAACTAATGTTGAATGAAAAGAAAAATTGCGACACTCACGTGTCCCAGAAACTGGTTATTTTTAGCTTATAAGTTTGAGATTGACAAAAAGTGAATCAATTATTATTGCACGTATCACAGGTTAATACGTGTTGTATTTTGCATAATGCAAAAGAGAAGCGATCTTTTATATAGTGCAAAAAACTTGAAAACCAAGAAATTTTGCAATCTATGGGAATAAGAAACCCCAGTAAGGACTGGTGCCGCACATGCGACAATTCTGTATGCATTTAAAAACAACTGAGGATGTCAAAAGGAAGTAAGAAATTCAACTTCAGCTCGATGTTCCTCAGAAAAAAGCAGCAATGCTTATGACGCCAAACGCTTCTTTTGGAAGTTATTAAAAAACATATGCACCTTCCACAATCTCTACACATAAACTAGACTTTGAAACATTTATAGCATTCTATAAGCGTCATTTATGTACATTCAATTCAAAATGTTTCATGTGGCATAAAGCTATGGCTGGTGGTGGATCAAACCAAATTGCCATTTGCTTGTATAGGAACATACAAACACAACACCGGAAATCTTATATTCTGATATGTGTTAAAATAAAAATTCTGCTCTACCATATAAATGATCGTTCTAAAAAATAATTCAATCACCAATATATAGAAGGAAAAGAAACGATATTGTTGTCCAATAGAGTATCCGTGAGACTGAATTAACTTGATCAAATTGTGTGGGAGTGGAAGTGGAAGTTTGTTAGATTTCCATCTTTATATAAAACTATCTTAAAACAAAAATAAAGTTCATGACTCTGGACAAAAACTGTCATGGAAGGTATCTGAAGATTCAGATATTTTTCAGTTTAAAACCAGTTTGGTTGAAGACGGTTAGTCACTGAAAAAAAATATAAAAATTCAATTATCATGCAATGACCCTAATCGTATCAATATTCAGAAAGAAAAGAACTCATGCTTCATATTTCCGGCACATTTCACGACTCCTATAAGAACTTTCACACCAAAGAAGATATACCAAATACCTTCCCAGATATCAACGAAAGTAGTGGAGTAGTTACACAGTTTTTTCATTGACTTGTTTTCTTTTTGTTTCAATGTTAGAACTACCTTTTATTTTTCAGTTGAATTGAAAATGTGATTATTTTTCTTTTCAAGAGAAAGTCCAGTGCAAATATAGACAAAAAAGTTTGATATGCATACTTCTTGTTATATTTATAAGTGCACCAAATAAAAAACCAGAGAGAATTATCATTTGGGAATTTCTAAAAATCCATTATTTTCACTTATACTATTAATTATTCAACATCCGACCAGGTCTACATCGGAAATATAAGCTTTTCTAATTTGATTAAGACTAAATGGAAGAACATTGCACCCTTCTTGGTTACACCCAGTATAGTGTTCATTCCCCGTATATTATTAGACCCCTCTGGGAAATATATTACGGAAATAATTTGAGTCCGATATTTTCTCCATGGAGACTCGTATTATCAAGGGATAAAACACCTCCATGAAGAAACACGGATAATTCAATAAGACTATGTAGGTTAACTCAGTTTTAGTTGTAGTTTTTCTTTATCGGAACCGTTCTTTCAGTTTTTTCGTTTGAGTGTAAGACAATGATTGTATGTTTATTTGATTTAATATCTATATCATCCATAATTATTGGGACTTAATTTCGTGTATTTACGGTATGTATCGATCAATTTTTCTTTAACTTTTACAATTAATATTGAAACTACTTCTTCTATATCTTCAGTACTCAATTTTTGAAGCTCATATCTACGACATGCACCTGCGATGTCAAATATTGCAGCGACCTACAACAAGTAGATAATTTTAAAATGTCTTACAAAAGCTAAACAATAATTACCGACTCACTATTTTCATCAAATACTGGGAATTCTTCTTTCAGAAATTGACCGTATCAAATACTTTTTAACTTTTTTAATCGAAATCCTGCAGAGTTCTGCTTCATAAATACCATTAGTTTTTTGTAATTTTTAATATTAATATCTTCTATTGTAGAAAGGCAAGCTCTCACTATTGAGATGAGAAGAGATGAGGGTTTATTATCTTCCGATCTTTTTGATGAATATGCATGAAGCACATTTTCTGTAAGATTCACAATTTTTCGATTGAAGCACCTCTCTTTAAAACGATTATAATTAATTTCACATAGTTTTGTTAATTTACTAGGTAATAAGTTTAATGACGCTATATATGCTATTTCACTAACTTTTGGTGGGGTCTTAAATTCTTCTTCATCACTGTCATCTTTTTTTCCAATATTATCACTCATTTTTGAGCTTTGTTCAATTGTCAAAATAAATTTTTGACTGACATTTCTGGAACTGCAGAGCTGCATTATCCAAATCATACTAGACTAGATCGCGTATGTTTGAGGCATTTACGTCTATGGTTATAAATTGTAATCATATGGCATTTAAGAAAAAAATTCATTTTCGAGTAATTTCGTAATCCACTACATGATAAGTGTGATTGATAATAAAATAATGTGTTTTGCCCTTTTTGTTCGTAGCGTGATGGATAGAGAGCAGAGTCTTAAATTAATACGACTATATGGTGAATATAGACACAATTAGGACACACAATGTCCTCATTTTACTAATAGTGGACTAAAATGAGATACATGGAAAAATATGAGTCAATAAATGAACTGCTGACTCAAAAAAATGGAATCTCCACTAGTATCTCACAGGAGGGAAATGACAGTGATAAAAAAAGCCGAATTATTTATATATTATTTATTATCATTCATTTTTTATCTCCAAAGTGAAACTGGTTGTAATATACATTCTCATATTAAAATTATTTCTTTAGCAAGCCGTAGAATTATTAGAAAGTCAGTGGTGGCAATATCTTTCCGAACGTACGACCCCATGAAGATTTTGAGCAAAACTTTTTTTTGTGTGGTAAATCTGTTTTGCCGCCTAGCGAGGCAAAAGCTGCCCGAAAAACATCTGAGGCTGCCTGGTCAGGCTGCGCACTCAATCAGTACGCAGATAATAGGTAGATGAAAATATAGTACACATTTTAATTAGAAATTTTCATCACAGACGAACACTAACAAATATTATTGTCATAAAACATCATTGATTTTGTGAATATTGATTTCCAATCCAACCACCAGAATAGTTATTCAAATTTTATCGGAGTGCTGAAAGGCAAAATCCTTTTCCCAATTTCCAGAATTTTATTATTCCTTGTTGGTATATAAAATAGTCCAAATATTTATTCTACTCGAAAATTTTCTTGAGCAATATCATCAATTTTAATATTATAGGGACGACTCTGCAAATATTATCAATCAAAACACTCTCAGCTCCCTTCAAACTTTGTCAACTATCAATAATTTTGGAAACGACGAAATAGAATATATATGAATATGTAAACAAAACCATATTTAAAATTCATAATCCCTTCACAAATATTTAACTTCGTAATAGACAGCCAAATAAGAGTAGAAACATATGAAACTTTGAAATATCCCACGAAATATTTGTGTAGCTTAATATAAGATTCAGGAGCTATATATATATATATATATATATATATATATATATATATATATATATATATATATATATATATAGGGTTCAATATGCAGTAGTAGTAGTCTGAGAAGAGTATGATTCTGTTCTTTGCACAACTTGTCAATATAGTAAATTTTTTCTATGTTTAGACCTACAGTAAGCGATTCTTTGTTTGTTTGGCCTTTTTTACGATCGTTGTCAGGAATATGAATATTTTTTTCAAACATAAATTCTTTGTTACTACTATTATTTGGTATCTTAAGGAGTTGCCACAAGTGCTAGGATATGTTGTCCATAACGATTGTAAAGGTATGTTAGGTAAGAGCTGTTCATTGAACAATTTTTCAAATAATTTTGCTGTCATATCTTCATGATAATCAGCAGCACAGTTTTTAATTTTTTTAGAAGATATCAATAAAGCATTGGGCACGAAACCGTCTTTGCTTTCAGCATGTACTATTATAATGGATTTCCCTTTGGAACATGGCCCAGCAATTTTTACTATTGTTAACCTAACCGAAATTTACTACATTGTGACGTCAAACCATGTTTCATCTATATAAATTATGTGTCTATTAGAACTACGGTGGTCTTTTATCTGACACAAATAATCTTGTCGCCATCGAACTATCCCTGACGATTCGGTTATTGCCATCCGTTAATTCAGCTTTTGAGTTTACAACCACATGCTGACAAAACTTGACACAATATTTCTAAGCTGGTATAATTGTATTCTGGATAATCTGCTACCTTTTGCTGTATTACTTTTAATGTCGCAGCCCTGTTCTTATATACAACTGATTTCAGTTTTTCTTCACATGTTTTTCGGTTCTGTGAATGATGCACAGGAACCCCTTTACTGTTTACTCTAGTTAATTCAGCACTTCTTATTATGATTGCATTATTAGATTAGATTAGATTAGATATTAGATAGATTTCTTCGTCGTAATTCGCCCACGGTCTAAAGAACGCCATATCTCTATTTATTTGAAGAAATTAATGAATTGAATTAATCTCACGAAGCCACTGGTCGCAGACTGTCTCTGGCAGGAATACTTCGAAGAAATTGTGTACATACACCGTCGGCCAATAGATATGCAATTATCATCTCAATTGTTTACCAATGAAAACATTGAATATTAGAGTCCACGTGGATTGACGTTTAGTTAGATGTTTACCGAATTTTGTACGGGGAGAAACACTCTTTTTCATTTCTTAATTTGGTATGAGTGCCATGCGTATTTATAAAATATTGATTGCTCCTCGCATAACTGTCTTCTGCAATAGTTATTGTAAGAACTATTTCTCCATTCAATTTATGTTGTTTAATGGAAATATGTGAGTGGTACTTAATATTTAAGTCACATCACTTACTCTTGAATATGGATTCTCGACTTAATGTGACATTGTGTTATTTCTATATAATTCCTAGCATATGACTGTCTGATCACAAAAGCCTCTAAGCTGTTTTATTACAAATCATAAATTAGTTCTAATCACTAATCCAATACATCTTGAGGAAAATGATGACAATGTTAAAATTTCGCAAGAAGGTGTGAATATAAATGATCTTCAAAAGCTTTAGATTACTTAATAAAGTTTTTTGAAGTTATCAAAATCAAATGTCGTTCAGCAAATAAGACATATTTTCACCAATGAAACATTTTCAACTCTGCTCAAAAAGCGAGTTGGTACAGTTTCAAAGCAGTAGTATATGAATTATTAGGAAAAAGCAAAGCTAAAAATTACGAAAGAACTTTGAAAATATAGTGAAAAAATTTACGGATATGTGCTACAAGATGTACATATATTATGATGAATGCTGATTTAGATGAATTTGAAACAACATGCGTAGAAAAGCAAGAAAAACATTTTCACCGGGTCATAACGAGCTTCAAATAAAGTTTTTATTCTAGTATAAGAAGAACTTGTTTATTAATAAACATAAGTATTAAAAAGTGAACATTGCCATATATTTATTCGATTGATTTCTTCTTCATAGATTTAAGAAAAAATAATTCAATCGGTGTCCTGAATACACAATCAAAATTTCTTATGTCATACATTTTTTCCCTATAATTATGACCTAGAATACTCACATTTTATACTTTTTGAAATTCGGAGTATTAACCGAATCATCAACTTCATTTTTAGGTTAGAAACCCATATTTTATTAATGAACTCAACAACTGATTTATACGTTTGTGTACAGCGTACTGATTCACTTCTAATTTCGATAGCAGTATACTTTAGGATTACTAGAAAATCTCTCGTTACAAAGATACGTATCCAATTATTCTACCCACGTTTCTTTTTCTATACACAGCCGAAACTTTCTGAATACAGCCACAACAAAAAATCGAATAAAGTGATGTTACAGCTGTCTGATTTTATTTTCGTTTGCTCATGGCATATATCTTTTGTCTTTAGAAATAAATAGTGAAATCTATCAGAATCATGTTTCCCTCTACCTGGTTAATAAACTTATAATGTTGTCGACTGAACATAATGGGTTTTTCATATCCTTATTATTAATTTCCGTAATATATTTCTGTGCTTTTTAATACTTATGTTTTCATCGTCTGAACTGAAATTAGTATAAAACACATATTTTTCCATATATGTGTTTTATACTAATTTCAGTTGACAAGTTGTGCAAAGAACAGAATCATACTCTTCTCAGACTACTTACTACTGCATATTGAACCTTATAGAGTTAATATGGGCAAACGTAAAATCAGAATTACTAAAATGTAATTAGTCTCTAGAACTGAGTAAAGAGGTTTTGGAACTCGTAAAGGAAATTCTAGCAGCAGACCGCCTTGAATTTTGGAAAAACTGTGTTGAACAATGTTATAAAAGGAGAAGATGAGTATGTGGTATCACCCTCTTTACAACCCATCATAATTCAATCAAATGATGACTCTAGTTCAGACTATTCTGACTATCATTATTATTTATGAAGATACTTTCGAATTGAAATGTATTTCTTTCGTTTTATTCGCAAAGAATGAGGTAAACACAGAGCTCAGTTCGAGTCTGGTACCTTGTTTAAACGAAACGCTCTTACAGGTGGGTATACTTTACTCGTCTATTTATGTTTTATAATTTAACATTCAGTTGTAGCAAGTTAACGAGGTATAATAATGATTTTTTCCTAAGTTCCAAGTAGGACTACAATTCGGTACATCTGTCTAAATAACGGCGTATTATACCGTCCAATTTACAATGATTTGATTGCCTTTTAACGAATACTTTCTCGTATAAGATATACATATTTTCAGAAGTATTTATAAAAATAATGAATTTGTAAAATGAGGTATATACGCATATGGTAGATTAAACAAAATTGTCGGCAAAGGTTTTTGTATGAGTTTTCATAATCTGCACTTGATATTGAAAGAACTATACAATGGAATAGTTCATTTCAGTTTATCTCGATGTTCTATTGATGTGAAAACTGACAGAAGTGAGTTGGTAAGATTCTTCAATTGAAATATTTTTATTTGGCCAGATATTTTCAAATATTGTTTATCAGTAATATGATAAGATTTGTAATAAAAGATAAGCTGCTTTTTTACTGCTCTTTTTCCTCTCTCCCAGGAGCTTTACACTAACACCAATGGGCTTGCTTTCTTTTCTTTTGTACTCGTTTAGTCTCTTGAATATGAGCACTGCTGTATCTTATTGTTGCCGATCACCATAGTCTTATTGTTTTATCTACTCACTGATGATTCACTGAACTTCTCGAATGTAGACTTCTTTATAAGCTTGAACTTGGTAATAAAATAGAAGTGACTACTGAGCAACAATAATTAATCAATGAAATAGAAAAAATATTTGACATTAAATACCGTTTGTTAAGTTTGGAAACTTTTAGTATTGAGAAAATATATATCAATTTAAGTCAAGGCCTTGTTATTATTATTAACTATATCTACATGTATGTTAAGAGAAATAGGATATTTCTCAAGGTAATTGTTAATTATTCAAAAACTTTGAGTCCATTTAATGAAATTTTGTTACTTCGTAGCGTATCTGCAGAAGTTAGATCTAACAAAATTCTCACAAATTTTTGTAGAGTAAAGATTTTAACCGCAGGCTGAGTTTGTTGAAGCGTGGTAACTAATTAGAGAACTGTTACTTGCCAACTTCACAAATTCAATTAAACAGTTCCTAACAAAATTTATTTGGTATATAGAATTTACAAGTATTGAGAGATAATCATTTGTTTAAACTAGAACAATGAATAAGTACATTCTCTGTTAATAAATTCAGGTTATCGTAAAAGACACGTATCTTTTGCTTGGCAACTTATAGTCATCCTAGCTTGTTAGCTCTTTTCATATTTCTATGCTTTTAATCAGGGGTAAGGGTGCTACTTGTTTATAGAGGTAAAAAGTTATTTTCAATTACTTTTATGTATGCTATTAGCTATTAGAAGATACTATCGATGGAAAAATTTGAGTATCGAGCTATCATTGAATATTTGAGTTTGAGCACCAATACAACAAAATGGCGGAGAAGCTGAACACTCTGTATTTTTTGTAGCTGAATTCAAACTTGGCCGTATCAGCTTGAAGGACAACTAAGGTGAATCATAGTCAAAAACTACAACTATCAGCAGTACCATCGAAAAAGTTCACGAAATGGTACTGGACTACCGTCACATTGGCGTTAAAGAAATAGTTGAAGCTGTTGGCATATAAACAGAATGTATTAGTCAAAAACTGATTATACATGTGTGAGCTTTTCGCGCGTTAGGTGCCACGTTTACTCACTTTGAACCAGTAGTGCATTTGATCCAACATTTCCCAGGACTTGACGCGGTTTGAGAAAAATAAGTTAGGTTCATTGCATCGATTAATAACTCTGCATCCACCATCACACTTTCAAAAGTTGAAAACAATCAAGACAGTGGAATGCAAATGACAAACATACTGCAAAACGACGAAGTTTAGAGCATCGCTGGACTATAGAAAGAAGACCATGTTGAAAAATAATGATGATTGTGAAAAAAACTTGCCTACTTTCACGAAGACGAAAACTAATACCAAGATCATATTTTTCTATGATTATACGGAATCGATGAATTCAAACTTTGCAATCAATAATGTATTTCTTAATGACAATATATCTTGAATAAAAGTATCAAAAACATAAAGGTAAAATAAGAGCCAAGTTTAATATTATGATATATGCCTTGGTTGTTGACTTCATCCCCAAGTTCTACGGTCAGTCCTGAAATTTAATTCATAAAATATAATTATGTACTTCTTATAACTTCTATATATATATATATATATATATATATATATATATATATATATATATATATATGACGATATAACATTATATATTGTTGTCCTAGTTGTCCTAATCCATTTTCTATATAATAGGAGAGATATCAAGAGACAACTGGACAGCAGGACGGCGCTCGTGCTGATGAGCGAGGCTGCTACTCGCTCGGACACGTTCGCGTCAAGGTTTTATCGCACCGCTCCCACCTCGCTGCTCCAGCCTCGTACCGCGCGTCGTGTACCTATTATTTAATTATTTATAAGTATAATGATGTGCGCTAGCTATTGAAACAATAACCAATACTAAATCTCAGTTAACAACGTGATAAATGTGATGAGTCGACTATATTCTTAGTTATAAGTACTAGAACGGAAATATTTGGATATAAAAATTTAAGGGTGGTATTCAATTCTTTATATATTCACGTGATCTTTACTTATTAAAATTAAGTAAAAATTATAATAAAACGATAAAAATTCAACAGTTTTCGATTTATTCCTTTGTATTCACCTAATTATCTACCTGCATACCAAACTTGAACTTTCTAGGTCATCTGGAACTGGAACAGCCCTGTCTGGCTATTATGGAATTCTAAAATTTGACAAAGGTGGCAACCTTAGATGTATGATTTGAATACCAGGAATTATAAAATTCGGCATATGATGTTTGCTTTTCATTATAGCAGGCGGTTTATTTACATTGTTTTTTTCGAATAATCTCTAGAAAGGTCTATTTATTTCTTTGTTTGGTTTCTTTATTTTTAACAAGGTTTTAGAATTTTTTTGTGTAGCTTAGTTAGTTCAGTTGATAATTATTTAAGTTAGTTAAGTGACAGTGATAAGTGAATTATATTATAGGTTAGTGTGGTGTAAAGTATTTGAATACATTAAGAACGTAAGACACAGTGTCTATTAATTCACCCCACGAGTCGAAATCGTATAAATAAATAAAAATATAGTAGTATAAGTCAAATTTGACACGTTTAAGTGAAATAGTTTTTGAGTGGCGTCAAAAATGGCTCCAAATGGTTCGTGTTATATTACACTCGGTGCTGCTCACCAATTCTGTTACTTGAACTTAGCTTGACTTGCTACCGCGTGTTTAAATTTAAGACAGATTATTTTTGTCATATAATATACCAATAGAAAATTTCTCGAAATGACAACTTACTTTTATATTCTGATGAGAAACTGTCCAAGAGAATTTAAGAATAAAACGATGAACAAAGGGAATGTTCACTTTTTATTTTGGTATATCCCTGTAAAATAATGTGAATTCCACATTTTTCTATGGATATTGTAATAGATCAATCTACCGAAAGCATACAGAGAAAACTAAATTGCAGGAATATTTCACTGATACAATATCTTTCTGAAACGTTGAACTTCGTGTTATAAAGCACATTGTTCTTTATCGATGCATACAGTTATCGTTTGAATATTCTATAAAACAAGTGAATTACACGAGAAGGACGTATAGAACAGGAATCGAATTTTCAAAAGCCGTGGAATACAGATTAATGAAGGAAAATGGCGTATTTAGTCATATTTTTCTATTCTTGAAACATTCCAAATCGATTACATGCTAAATGAACTTTCATTCCGGCAAATTTTCAAATATTTTGAATTAGTACGGAAAAGATTCTTGGATGTATGAACTTTGGAATTGATATAATTCAACTCTTTTAGCATCATCATCTTCATGAGCTCAATTTTGGAATATCCTCTTTTTTGTTCGATACTATTGTCCTCAAGGCTTTGAATATTCTTTGAAAAATGTTCAGATATGTTCTACCAAAAAGATAATTGATCAGTAATCGTCTTATAACTTCTGAGTTATTTAATCGACAGATGACTCTAGAATGAATGGCTTGGCCAAAGTAAGCTTCTGTGGAGTACATCTCAAATTAAGTGAGCTTTTCTCGCTTGGGGAATATACCACAGACTCTAGACAGTGAAGCTGTCATAGAAGTCACAACGGTTGAAACAGTTTGGTTCGTGATGGAGTGTGAAGAAGTCTGGTGAGTGAAAAGTATGAGGTCTAGCTCGTTCCGGTATTTAGTCACTCGTTTAACAACGAGGCTGATTTACTTTTCAGATTGGAGTCAGCGAAACTACCCGTACATTACTTATTTTTCGTGTAGCCAATATATCTCAGTAGTTTTAAGCTCTGCGGAGATGGATATAAACTCCTGACACACGAGAAGCTCATGGTACATATATGGGCCTTCTGCCTCTTTTATCAATCAACTGATTCAAACAGATGCCAAAGTCAACTGATGACAGGCCGTTAAGCTGAAAATGGTTGCCATCTATATACTACAGACATATCAGACAATTCGAAGTATCGCTGGTTGATAGAGGAGGAAGAAAATGTAGACTACATGCCAATACCACATACGTACAAGGTTTCAGCACTTGACCAAGCCTGCAAGTGAGGTTAAAAGATTAGAATCAAGGTGTCTGATTAACTTTCCAAAGAAGTTTTTAGTGGGGCATGACGAACTTATAAGAAAGTTTCAATGCGCAACATCTTGTATTACAATTGTAGAGATTTTCTATTGGTTCGTCAGATTCTTCTCCACCAGATTTCTATACAAAACGGATTTACTTAAGAGGCGCTGAAGAAGATTGTTCAAAAAAATCAATTAAATAAACGTTTGTCGAGAACTATCGTGATTCTAACCAAAATCTGCAATAATGAACTCGTTGATAATCAAGTGAATGAAGAATCGAAAAGCCAATATTATGGAAATCATTAAGAATCTGCGTAGAATGAGAGACGCTAGATAGAGTATGTTAACGATAATATTGAGGTATTAGAGTAGAAAATGAAATAATGAACGAAACATGCAGCAAACACAACTCCAAATAAGAACTAATAATATTATAAACCATTTTCTGTGGAATTTCTTGAAACTTTAACATTATATAATACATGCATATACAACAATTCAGTTGAAGAATTCATTTCTTAATAGCAAATTCAACTTTTTTAATATCAATATAAATTCCATAAAAGAAGTTTTTATCATGGAACTCACGGAAAAATATGAGTTTAAAACTTATTTCGTTTTGCAGAAAATGGATTTAAATTCCTCGTAAGGAGAAAATTGAAAAAGCAAAAGCACAGTGACATTTTCGCTATGACCACAAAAGCTTACAGTTGTTTCAATTTGGGTCAGCTATATTGCAGTGACAAGCTGAATGAGGTAAGTGTCCATCCGTTGTTCTTTTACACTACAACTGATACTTTTCAACTTCTTGGTAAAAATTAGGTCAGAGAAAAAATTTAGTTGTTAGTTAACTGCAAACAGTGGCAGTACAACAATTATTGACTACCAAATGGATTTTTTTGCCTAAGCCGTTGATAAAAATAATGTATTCATCAGAAATGTGACAAAAGTAGTCTCGTAAATTGAAAAATTTCCAGTTTTTCTTGAATTAAATTCAAACAGTGAAACTAGGGACGTGAGAAAGCAAAGGAAAAATAATCACTCTGGAAACATGTTGCTAAAACAACAAAAAGAGTCGCGCAAATATTTGTAAGAATCCTTGACAGCGAAACGCAAACCACTAATAGTCCTTATTCCTTGCTGTAAAGCATGAAATGTCAAGGCAAACACACTCGACGTTTTCGTTAGACATTATCCCTTTTCACTCCTCTAGTTTCTTATAATAGTTCATATTTCTGTTTACTTTGACAGTAGCGTCGGAAAACTCAATCAGCGGAATGAATTCTTTTATTTTGAGATGAATAATAAAAGGAAAACTAACGCCAAACAGCTTGACATTAGAGAATATACCTGTATTTTAAAGATATCATACCAAAAATGATATTATGGTAAAAATATATAGTTTCGGTAATATCATAGACTCATTTGATTTCAAAATTGAAAGTAGAAAACTAGAAAACCTTTTGAGTCGATACACTCACGTCTATAATTGATTGGTTCACTAAACATTTTTTCAGATAAGATAGTACTAATATACCAGTATATTGAAAATGTTAGTAAGTATCAAGGACTTCTCATTCTATGTGTATGTTGTACTCAATTGGCGAATTTGGGGAATTTATACCCACAACGTATGTTACATACTATAGTACTAAAGCTAGGTATTTTTCATTTTTGCTCGTAAATGAGCCATGACATGTAGAATTACAGTTTACTTTTCTCTGTTTACAAGATCACTCATGGTCCTTACAAAATCTCTTGTAATTGCACCTGAGAAAACCTCAACCTGAGCCCTTTGCTGACAAATTTGCGGTAGTTCGTGAAGAATTTTTATTGGTATTATCAGATAATTGTAAAATAATGCAGTTAAATTCACCCACATTGTGATCTGAGTATATTGCCAAGTCCACAACGGGTTGTGGATATAAATTTTCTCATTGTCGTCCGAATTCGCCAATATATAAGAATAACTCCACTTTTAACTCTTCAACTTGGAAAAATCTCAATGTATTTATCATCAAGCAGTTAGAAGATTGTTGATATACCAAATTATTTTTTATTATTATTCATATTTCATTATCATTTTCTTCAATGGTCCTGAACTTGTCCATATTCATCAGTTTTCCAACATAGAACATGTGGAATAACAAGGATTCTAAAAATTCGCGATGTATCGATTTTTTCAATATTTAAGCTGCAAAATTTCTGTTCAGAATTCATTGATCTTTCATATTTATCCATAATTTTCAATGTAGCAATACAAAGAAGAGGAATATATTCAGATCTTTAACCTAAAACATGAATTCATGGTTAAATGAACCATTGAACGCGTAGAAAAATATTTATCAAATCCATTTCTACTGTCAAGAATAACTATAATCCCTTAAAATCAACATAACTTTGTCACTAATTCCAGAAGATGTAACTGGTAATCCAAATAATTTAGTTTCGCTAAAGCCCTTTGTGCATACTTGAGCTTCTCTTGAATTTCCAGAAACGCTTGTCTAACTTTGACTCATATCGGCAGTAAAATGGGTTAATGCGTTAGCCTTTAACAATTTTCACTATCGCCGTTACGGAATCTTGACCAAAAAGGTCTCCGTATACAATTTCAAGCAAAGGACGTTATAACTTTATGCTGTTGGATAAGTATAAATAATTGAAGGAACATCGAGCTACCCATTTTAATTAAAGCCTGCGAAGGGCTGAGGGTCGAATATTAGAGAAGGCACAACCGAAAGCTACATATTGGGAAATTGTTTTATATAGTCGTGGGAAAAAAGGGATGCACATTTTCAAATAAGTATATTTTTTAGGAGACTAAAAGATTTTGAGCAAAGTATTAAGACTCATTAAGAAATTATGTGTCTTAGAGAAAGTTATTTTAGAATTTATAATCAATCAATGCACCTATACCAATGTTGAACCTATGATTAGTAACATATTTAGATTGTTGCTTGTTATCGTAATGGCTTTAATCTGCTTTGTCTTGACTTTTGCAATGTCAAGCTTCCTCTCTAGCACGCCTTTATTTTAGGACCAGAATTACATTTGGTGTATCTGCTTAGTGTGAGGGATATAGATAATGAGTCAAAACATGTAGAAGATAAAAGTCTTTGTTAATGTTCAGATTTCTTCCTTCGCCCATCATTCATAGATGTTCCAATAGGCTCTTGTGAAATTCCTTCTCACATTTTCTCTCCTTGCCATCAATTCCAATCTCACAATCAACTTATACTTATTTTTGAATCCCCCATACCACTCGTATGCAGTTTTCAAATTCATTACATTATCATAAATGGGTTCCAAAATTTCATGGTACCTCTTTGGTCTTAATTCTATCACTAAAGCTTTTTGCAAGATTCATATTTCACCATAAAAACTGCAGCTGTATTTCTTAAAAAAAATCATCATATATTATGAATAAATTTTAGTAAATGACACATTTTTCTGTAATTATGAAAGCAATTGAATTAGTGTGAGTTACTCAATATGGTCGGATTTTTCACATGATTCAATTAAAAAGATAATCTTTCATTTTTAAATTTATATTTACAATTTGTTCTATTTGTTATTGTTTGAATGCTTTCACCATGGATTAATTAATACTGAAGAACTCCACAGTTAACTGGTTTACTTATTTATTATGGTAACTATAAGATTAGAGATGATGTCTGTTGGCAAAAACTCGCACAATTCTTTCAGTCGCGGCTTAAACTATTAAAAAATCGAATGGCCAGCGGAACATAAAATAGTTATAAAAATGTATGATCAATACATATCAAAATGTTCAAAAATTAAAGTTAAAGGATCGCTCAAGGTAAACGGGTTGGCAACGCTGCTTAGTTGAAGATGTTCCGGCAATTATATATAATAATTTTAGCAAAAAAAACCACTGTTAGACTCTACAAAAAAGAGTTATCACTTCCACTAACTATACACTCCAAATATTATAGATAACTAACATATGTAATCAGAATTGGCTGCAATCAGCGCTGCTGCTGGTTTCATTTGCTCACCATTTGAGAACTATCATCTATGCTACATTTGAAGTACCTCTAACAGGTCGAGCATGCCCTTCTTTTTCAACTCCCCAACAGGTCTCTTTATTTAAGTTGGCTATATGTTTCTTTAATATTCTTCCAATGTTTCTTTGTGCATTATTTCGTAAGTTTTTTGGTCTTAGCCACTGAATTTTCAACCAGTATTTTTTTCATTTCTAAATTAGAAGTAATTTTCACTAGTTTTCGGGACAAAAGATTACTTTTACCTCCACTGCTGCCTCTATACTGCCAAAATCTACATCATTTAGTAAGTATGAATGGCCTGAACCCTAAAACGTTTGGTCTATAACTTGGATATTAGTTTCATCGCTCCGAATAAATATCCTTAATGCCAAAACATTTTCATGTTTCGGTTTTGCCCTTACATGTAACGCTGTGAATAAAGCCAAGTGTTAGATTAATTGAATGAAGTTTTAGATGCTTTTGTTAGCAAGAATAAATGTCTTGTGAGCCTCTTGTTTCATACTGTGACATAAATCACGTATTCCAAAATTGTAACAAATATCTGGAACCGTTAATACTGGGAATGGTAAAGTTTTTTGCAAATCCACAAAGCAAGTGTAAATTTCTTCTTTGTTTTTGAAAACTTCGGTGTTCAATTTCAAATTTCAAGATCAATTTCATAATCAATAGTATTATTAATACGTAAGTATTGATTTCTATCATTAGTCATATTGTATAGAATAATTATGTTCGTTCAATATTTCTTGATACCAAACTGTATTTTTGTAGTAATATAATAATTACAGCGCAGATAATGGTGTTTCAATCCCAGACTATAATACGAAATCAGGAGCTGATATTATTAAGTAGTCATACCGTGTATCTGTTGGTAAATTCTGTTTGTTCATTTTATGCTCCAGGTCCGAAATTAGATCAACTTGTTATAAATTAGGTAATGAATCTAGTGCTTTGAATTAGAAGGGACCCTGAGATACATCGCAATTTCATCTTAAACAATGTAATCAGTATTTGATATATAAGGTTGTCCATGTTTTTATCAATTCGATGCGGATATATTTTATGAAGGATAAAATGGAGCGTTCTGGGAAAAGACAAGGGCAATACATCAATGTGTCAACGAAACGTTTAAAAAGAAATGTTAGGGACAAAAACATCGCAATCCAGCTTAAAATACTTTCAAAAGAAATTTTATACATTTCACAAAGATATTTTGTAATTTTTCTCACAAAGCAGCGATACAATATATTTTTCTGTATTATCATGAAGATACAGCCAAATTTGAATTTTTGTGTAATATTAGAAGGTAATGATGTGAGAAAATGACAAAAACTAATGATAGTTTTGTTCTCTAAAATACTCCACAAAACTCCTACTTTTAGACTACATTTTATTGATCCATTTGTTATTTCTTGGAACAAAAAATTCAAGGACTTATGTTTGACAAAGCTACCAAATCTATTTAATTATTTTATAATTGAATTTTGATGAAATTGATAGAATAACTATTGGCGAGCCCTCGTTTGAATTTCTCTTTATATCCAGGAGCATTGGGATTCTACGAGCTAAAAAATTTCTATAACATTTATCGTTCCATTTATTTCAAAAATTTGAAGTGCGTTGGTTATCTAGATATCTTGTCTAGGCACGTCACACGTTTCCGTCACTATTATAGTATTTGTGGAGTAGCGGTTTGAAACGAGCGTGTTTTTTTCTCGTGCCGAAAACCATGTGTGACGAAAAACAGAAGCTACGTATAAATCTCAAATTTCTCGTTAAATTGAAAAAACTGTGATTGTAAATTGTTGCAAGAGGCCTATGGGGACAATTCTCGTGCGCGTGTTTTGGAGTGGTGTAAGCGCTTTAGTGAGGACCGATAGAGCACTGAAAATGACCAGCGCCCAGGTCGCCCTGTGATTGTTTCAACTCCAGAAACAGTGACTAAAATCAACCAAATTGTGCGTGCAGATCGTCGAATGAGCATCCGGATGATTGCTCAGGCTGTAAACGCCAATAAAGAAACGGTTAGAAAAATTTTACACTCGTGAAAAAAGTTTGTCCGTATACCAAAAATTCTGCCTCCTGACCAAGAGCTCTTGTGTCAACAGGTCTGCTCAGATTTCCTTGAAAGGCTAGAAAAAGATCTTTTTCGTTATTCAACAGCCAGACTTCATATTTTCTTTATGTCGGCATAATTTTTTGATTTGATTTCTGATTTTAATTGTTTGATTTAGATATATGAAACATCTCAACAGGTCTTGAAAGCAAAACGCTTAAAGTCGCTCTGCTGCTTGCTTCTACTGCTTTATTTCAATTAGTTTTATTGGTGATCGCTTAACGCTAATTCTCTATTCCCATTCTTTCTAGATGTTCTCGATATTCTTCTATCCATTTTTCCGTGGGCGCCCTCTTTTTCTTTCCGCTTTTTTTCCTCTTAATGAGACCCATTTCATCATTTCATCTCAATGGAGTCTTTTTGCTCTCATTACATATCACATTTCAGCTTGACCATAGAGTGACCATCTCTGCGTTCGTTCCTCTCCTCCACTTGTTTTGCTTCTGCACTCCTATGAAAATCCTTTTTCTATATATGTTTATTTTGTCTGGCCCAGCACTCACTGTCATACAGCACCGTTGGTTATATAACCGTCTTTCTTGGCGCCTTCTGAAATATCTTTTGATCTCAATAGTCTTGCTAGGGCTCGTGACGTTATGTTTCCTATTGTAATTCTTTTGTTGATTTCCCTGATTCCATCTCCTTCATTTATTACGGTCACTCCCATGTGTTCAAACTCCTGTCATCACTTTTAATTGGTTCAGGTTAGTCAAATTCCTTCCTATTTCCATATATTTGGTCTTTTGTTAATTTATGTGTGGTCTATATTCTTTTGCTTTTTTTTCCAAAGAGTAACAACATTCTCTCGAGATCCTTCTTGGTTCTACTTATAAGTACCACATAATCTGTGTAGTTAAAGTTTGAAGAGCACTGTTGATAGTGGGTCTCCTTGTTTTGAACTTCTTTTTGTTTCAAAATTTTCCGATAGGCTTCTTTCGACAACTACTTCATTATTGGTGTTATTGAGTGTCATTTTTATAAAATTTACTATTTTCTAAGTGTTGCTAGCGCCTGGAACAAATGTTTTCTACTTATTCTATCATACGCTTGCTTGATATACACAAAGAAGAGCCTCAGGTTTAATTTTTATTCATAGCTAAAACTGAGGATTGCTTTCAGAATGAAAATTTGATCACTAGTTGACTTACCTTTTTTGACCTGTCTCTGATTCGTATTTATTACAATTGTTTTCTGAATATAGATATATACCGGTTGAAAATATTTTCACTTTATATCCATAAATACTGAATTAATTGTTTTTCTAATGAAATAAAGGTAGAACAACAGGGAACAATTGTATATTCAAATAGCATGTCTCACAACATAAATAACCGGAATTTTAGATCATCCAATCCTCTCAATTTGGTTCATTTGGAACTACCAACAATACCTTGACATTATAACAAATGAAAATTTTACTAGTGGATTTTTTTACGAGTGGATTTGAAAAAAAGGGTCCAATTTTTTGGAACATTTTTTCACTGCTTCTTTTCTTAAGGACCTAATGAAACTTTTTTTAAACGATGTCAATGATACGTAGTTAGAATACAGCAGATTAACTTGGAAAAAGATATTTTGTAATGTAAATAATGCCGTAGCTATTCGATCTCCCACATAATATTTTTTATTCATATCTCTGACTTAATCTGTGGTAGTAGGTTACTCAAGACAAAGAAGGGTTTAATGAAAATTCAATTAGTAATTATAATTTGGAAACATGTAGATTTCATCTAAATATACTTGGTACAAAAAAGGTTGGATTGTTGAAAAATGTTGACAAAAGCTACTGATATTCGATCCATGAACTGCAGATTCTACTTGAGTCATCCTGTCGATAAAACGGAAGCGAGATTTGCTTAGTAATCGAATTGGTATTAAAGAGGGTATATTCAGTAAATATCAAACGTAGTTGGGAGGAATTGGAGCGTGATTAGTATGCTGTTGAATTAAAAGTGGATTTCAGGATTACAATTCTATATATTCAAATACTAAATTTCCTTTTAGTTGCTTATAGATGCTATATAGATCTACTGAATAAAGTTAATGATTTTATTGGATACAAAATAAATACTTTAACAATTATGCTTGAAAGAATAACTTGTAAATTATTACCTAAACCTTTTCTTTTATCCCCATCTACCTTTTCATGAGCCAAATGGAAATCCCAGTTCCTATTTTTTATACCCCCCATCTATCTACTCACTTTGTCCTAAGTTCATGTCACATTAAGACGATTTTATTCTCTGATTCCATACCTTTCATTTCAATATCAACCCATTAATTGCCAGAATTATGAAAATCTTTCAAAATGGATAGAGAAATAATGAAATATGATATTTAGAAAATGTTTAAAGTATTCTTGACTATTACTTTGAAAGTCGTTAACGCCCCAAAACATAAAATAATTTCCATTTATCTGAAGAAGTTTGAAACTGAAAAAAATCAAATGTAATCACAATTTATGAAATTCATCACACACGACCTATACGGCGAGAATATTTTACTTGTCTCTACTCAGAAGCTTTTTAGGTCCGAGAAATTCTTTAGGAAACTGTGAAATCGCCTCGCCAAAAATGTAGATTATCTGCAACATATCCGTAACAGCGGGCTGACCTTTTCCACTGCATTATCAACTGATTTACATTTCATGGTACCGATTTTTCCAACTGTTCCTGTTCTGGAATGTATCGAAGTAAGGTCATGTATCAACTACGCCGAGGTAAGAAAGCTATCAAAACATAATTAAGAACTTGAGCTAGGATATCTTTTGTGAAATTTTGACATGACTTTGTATGGTCTTTCCTTGGTTAAAAAAATAAAATGAAAATTATAAATAGTTCGATAGATGGCCAAGGTATAGTTAAAGAGCCAGCTAACAAAAACGGATCATTATTGACATGATGACAGATATTTACAAGAAAACCTAAAAAAGATTTATATATTAATATATAAATGAAGTTATCGAATTTACATCGGTGTTCGTAGCATCTAGTAACACATATGATCCTTCACATGTTAAGAAGGAGTGTGAATACGATAAAGAACGTTCTCCTAGATCATAGATTAAATTGGCAGAAATATTTATTTGCGAAGAGACATCAAGCTGGTCTACAAATATATAAATTGAACTGGATTATTGACAGAAGATCTCAATTATCTATAACAAAGAAAGTGCTACACAAAGTCATGATCAATCTCATCATCAACGTTATCCCGTTATGGGATAAAAGCAATTCAAATCTAGCCATTTGGGAATGTTTTCAAAGTGAAGTGCTCTGGAACCAGATTTTGATAACAAAACAAAAAAATTATTAAATGTTATACAGAAATAAAAGAACTGCTAGGATATACCAAAAACAACGAAACTACTGTAATAATGGGCGATTTCAATACGAAAGTTGACAACTTTAAAGTAGATAAGATCGTCGGTAAATACGGCTTAGGTGAACGCAGGCGAAACAAACTAGTATAATTTGTTCAAGAAGACGAGTTTGTAATTACTAATACATTGTACAAACTACCAGGAAGACGTTTGTATGTTTGGCAATCTCCGCAGCATTGTCCAGATAGTTCGGAACCAGATGTCCTAATCAAATTAAGATTTAAGAGCGGAATAAAAGGCATAAAAGCATACCCTGGGGTGGATATAGGCTCAGATCATAATCCTGTGGTAGGTAACTTCGATATGAAATTAAAAGGGCTAAGAAAGAGTGAAAAAAGTATTGATATGAAAAAACTTAAAAGCAAAGATACACAGACAAAAGTAGAAGGACGAATGATGAATTTGCAACAATAAAGTCAACTACAACACCAGATACGAATATATAATATGTCTGGGATCGAATTAAACATGCGATAGTAAAAGTAGAACAATACGAAATAGGATATTCCAGCCCAAAGGCCAAGAAAGAATGGATGACAATAGAAATTCTACTGATGATAGACAATTAGAGAGTACACAAGCATAAAAACCCTGTTTTCGTATATAAAGACACATACCCGTACAACTTGGAATTGAAAATTGAAAATTATTGTGTAGAAATTGAGAACACACTATAAGGCATCACAAGTTTCGCAAAATAAATTTTTGAAATTACTTCTGATAAAGAATAACAAGTATCCCACTGATAAATGATACATCCAAGCTAAAGTAGTCAAATATGTTATTTACACATCCATTTAAGACAATATTTAAACAGAGATAAATTACAAAAACGAGTACATGTCTAAGAAACTATGAATAAACATAAATGTGTTGCATCAATTATGAAGAAGAACATGGGACAGAAAAGTTATTTATACTTGAGCACTGTATTACATAACAGAGTTATTTGCACTTGGAGACTGTATTATATAACAACCTACTAGATAGTATTAAAAAGATAATACACTGGAAACATTCAAGTTCAAGACTGTATTAAAAAGTTATATATGGAATAGACCAAGAAAAGATATTCATGAATTAATTGACGCACATTGATTATAATGCCATATTTTTACAAAAATGATTTTATGTTAAAAAAGAAAATTTTTAACTCCATTTTTTTGTTTCATTTCTTAAATGTTAACTTAGATAAGTTTAGAAATAAGTACTTAATTGATTTTATATATTTGTTTGGTTTTTATTTAATGTATATTGAATGATAGTGAATATCCAGTGGTATGCTCCAAAAGACGTAGTTATGAATAATCTAACTATTCCAGTATCAAACGTATCGAACTGTATCCTAATGTTCTCGTTTGAGATGAGAATATTACCAAAAGTTCAGAGCTTATAATGTAATATAGCCTCTGGATATACTTTTTCATTGCAAATAGTGATTTTTACAGCGCGCTACGAATTTTTTGGTCAAATTTTGTATATGTAATAATTAGAAATTTAATAAGCAAACTTCCAATCAACAGGATATCTCAAGGAAACAGATATATTTGTTAAATAAGTTGAATTGTATTTTTCAATGTGTGGGACACATAAATAACATTGTGAAACGAGGCAAAAAAGAATACTATAAATTACAGCTGCTATGAAAAGATGCTGTGTCAATTAACATCATTATTTCAACATTATCTACTCTTTCATGGATATGATGAAAAAAAAAATGGATGAGGAAAAGGGAAAATTACCCTTTGAACCAATGTAATATACTTATTAAAATTCAATATCATGTGTTCCTCTATTTTTCATTAATCGAGACCCTTCTTTTCCTTTTTACATCAAGTGTTTGTCACTTTGAGTATGTAATTACATACATTCTCATTTGATTATTGGGGGAATTTTTCAAGTGAATATGATAAATAAAACATTTCGAATATTGCACACATTTGTGTAAAGACGAAAAGTGATAAATTCACAAATCAATATGTGAGAGAAAGTGAGATGCCTTGCCAAATTTTGATATTCACTTATTATTATAATTATTATTATAATGACGTTTCAAACATAATTCCATTGATAATTCCGGGTATATTGGATCAAATGGTGAAGGACAACTTACCAGCAAGGAATATTCTAGGGTTTATCACCTTTGTGCATAAGAATTACTCAACTAATTGATAAAGTACTCTCTGAAACATTCATAAGCCTTCGTTTCCAAGCAAGAACTGATAGCACACTGCAGTAATCAACAACTCTTAAAATCATTTTAATCTATAATCTTTGATATAGTACTTTTTGGGAGTTGAAAAACACCAAAACTCTCAATTAGCTTGCTTATCAAATTGATGCATTTATGTTAGATGATACATAAGGATACAGAGTGATTCAAGTTATGTAACAATAATATACTTCTATTATAAATTGATTTTTCAATTTTTCTTGTCAAATAAAGCACTAATTATACATCTTTTCTATAGTTATCTACAATAGTGAACCATTTTAAGAATATTTGCATGATTTGTTTCAAAAGCACCAGTATATAATTCACGAACAACATAAACGTCCCATTCCACATAACAAACAGCACGCCTTTGTATGCGATTAAATAATAGCCAGAGAGTGCTATAATTTTATTAGATTCCATTGAAACAATCCAAAGTACAGAATACACTGAATGATAATGCACGTATCCTATTGGTAATTTGCGGTTTAGTTCGATTCAGGAGTATTCGCTTTAGTTTGTAGAAACGACGTAAGAGCTCTTTGTTTTAGTAAATGTTCAGCACTTGCTGATGGTAACTAGGATTAACTAGTAGATACTGAGCTGGGTGTATGAGGGAATTATAATAAAGCTACAGCTCATGAAATATAATTTGGAAAATATTGAAACATGGAGTGACTTTGATAATTTTCCGCTGTAGTTATGTTTTTTGTACTTACTCACTCACTTAATCCAAATGCCTTTCTCCTTTTTTAGGTGTAATGCGTGCTGGACTTGAGCCATTACGTTGGCTCCTTTTGTCACAGCAGTTTCTGTTCTTTCCTATCCTTGTCTTTTGTTTTATTTCCTGCCATCTTACACCTCAATTTTCCTCTGACATCTTAATTTCTTCTGCTTGGCTCCTCCTCGGGCTTTATTTCTTTTTTTTTGTAAGTTCATACTTCATATGTCTTCTTCCATTCTCATAACATGATCAAACCACTTAATTGTCCTTGTTTTATTTTCTAATATTCTTTTGACCTGCTCTTCATTTGATTCTTATAATTCTATTTTATGTGTGTTCTCCTTTCGGCTTATTATCAACAACTTAGTTTTGTGTTCGTTTATTTTCTTATTCATTATCTGGAGCTTGCGACTGTTCAAAGAAATATCACATAACATGGATAAGAGATCATTTTGGAGAAATTATCAGTATCGTTGACCATTCAGGTTATTATAAAAAAGGACCTTCTAAATCATTACCTGCTATTCCTACCCCCACACATTAACACAAAATCGATGTTGATTCTTCCTTTAAACTGTACAGTGAGAATTTTAATCTGCACATAAATGTGAATTATAATTAATATTATTAATAAAAACCATCTCGTGTGACAACAGCTTTATGAATAAACAGTTAAATATCCTCCGTGGACTCCGGAACTGTGTAGAAGTACAAATTGTCCACTTATAACAATTATTAGTTTTTTTTCCTTATGTAAGTATCACGATGTTCTACAATATGCAGTTCATTTAGAAATGTTTGATTGTGTTAAGTGATAAGTGACTACAATTTATGATAACTTTTTTCAGAATATCTCTCTACGGCGAACGGTTTCCTTGGCATTTGCGACGATCTAAAAATCTTTATATCTCCCACTCCATAGATTTTATGTAGTACTTTTCCATTGAAAAATCGATTGAAGATTTCATTTTTGCTATCTTCAGACTGTATAGGTTGTCCCTGTAAACGTTAAGGATCGTTATCCATTGGACATGAGCCAATTTTTCTTATGTCACATCAACCCACTACCAAATTTTTACATTTTTACAAATTTCACTTAATTTTACCTTCTTATTGAACATCATGATACTAGGGTTCAAACCATCAACCAATAATGTAAGAAGCGAATAGTTTACTGTATCATTTTCAACTGATAAAACTGCTTAGTACGGAGGGATTGAATGTATTCGTAGTTCTCTCATTTTGATAAGGGATAGTTGTGACATTTACTCGAATTAATTTTAGCAAATACCAAAGTATTAAAACTGAAAACTCAATTTTGATAAGGCGAAAACATCATTGAAGAGAAGGTTATTCTATTATATAGAATAGAATCAGGGCAAATATCGTTTAACAACAACGGTGTTTATTAGTGATTATGGACATAACAAACGGATATTGAAGTTATACTTCGATTCTTGTTTTTAATCAATAAGTTGACGTTTGACATATTTTGTATTCATTGTAAACCGATATACAGAATTAGTTCGAAATGGAATTAATCAATTATTTCCTCAATCTTTTGATTCCATCGAACATAATGGTTATATCCGTCAATGTAAATAATTTCCATATTTTAAATGGTCTTTATTATTATCAAGCTATTATAACCCACTGATGACCATTCTCAAATAGAGCAGTATGACAATTCAGAATTTTACTATGTATGAGATATTCACGTTTTAGCTTTTAGAGTTACATTAAATATTAAAAGGGATGCATAAGGTAAATAATTAACAGGTGGTTTATCTGACAATATCATGTCACATTGGGCAACCTCATCCACTGCCAGCTGTGATTGACTTCATTTTGGAAGCTGTTATTCTCATCTAAGGTTATTTGAAAACTTCACGAATCTTTTATTCTACTATCGCCAAATAATAGAATTTAAAGAGAAATAAATTATGCAAATTTCATGTCTAACTTTGATACAGTTAAATTAATTCTTTTACTTCTTTTAAAAAAAGCTAAAATGGAAAACCATATCTTTATCTAGATACATTAAGATTAGCTTGACACACACTTAACATAAATATAAATGCTTGATGATTACCATCGATAACATGAATACAGTCCGATAGAATGACGAACATGTTTATTTATCTTGTGAATAACGCATTGTAAGAATTGTCCTTGACGACGAGACCACGATTGGGTTGTATGTGAATTATCACCCTTAGGTGTTAATAATTGTCATATAAAACGCGTATCTCGTTTGGTGGAAACATACCCTTTTTCCAATGAATTTTCATCACACAAATATGAAATATGAGTAATTCTCCCAAAAAAAGTTGAACTGACAGTGACTAATTAGTAATATTGAGAGAGACGAAATACAATTATTAGATTTATGATCAATATACACCTCATAGCTCATAGTTTTGTATACTAAAAGTATCTATGTTTTTCTCTATCAAAAGATGCATGAAATTTTCACCTCCGAAGCTTTACAAAGATTACGATTATGTAGATTTGTCTAAAACGGAAACAGCCTTTGTTTATCACAATTCTTTGAAGTATTGATATGATGCTTAATACCTCTTTCTCAATTTTCCTAGCGTCAAACATGCAATATTTTCTGATTCTTCTAAACCCATTTGGCTGTTATACAAATTAATAATTACAATTTCGCTCAATTTTTGATCATAGACTGTCAGCTTGACGTTGTTGATAAAATAACAATAGTTATGTTGCCATAATTTCATGAATTCTCTACAAGTAAATATTGCTCAATATGAATAACTATTATAGTTTTTACGAGTTGTTTTCATGTTGCCCCAAATTCCAGGAGTCACTATTCCTTAAATCCGAATTCATATCACTAAAGATATTTTTAAGTATACTCATATGGGTGGAATCGATTTGTTCAACCAATTCATATTCACATATATACATTATAATTTTTCTACGTCTGGTGACGTCTATCAATTGAAAAGAAAAAAGTAAAGAACCTTGAGTGGCTATCGTGACTAATGAATTATCGTACCCGAAGATGGACGTCAATAAATTACGCAATAAATTAAGAGAAAAAAGATGTCTACCGTAATTGTGAAAATCGAAAAATTGGTATATCGAGCCATCATCAAGTACCTGTATTGAAAAGGGTTAAGAGGTAAGCAGATTTAAGAAGATATGATCAATACCCTTGGTGATCAATGTCCTTCGTATGTAACTGCGAAAAATTGGACTGCAAGCTTCAAAAAAGGTAAATTTTCCATTGAAATATGATGACCGATCGGGAAGGCCAGTTTCTGTGTCAGTCCTCGAAAATATCGATGCAGTTCATGACATGATTTTATCAGATCGTCAAATTGGGCTAAAACGGATATCTGAAGCACTGAATATTTCATACGAACGCGTTCATCATATAGTTTACGTCAATTTGCTGCAAAATGGATCCCCAAATGTTTGAATGTTGACCAAGATTGTGCAAGGGTAGAAGCATTGCATTCTATCTGTGCTCGATTTGAAAACGATGTACACTTCTTGAACCGAATTGTTACTTTGGATGAGACTAGGGTATATTTCTACGATCCAGAAACAAAGCAACAATCGATGGAATGGCGACACTCTGGTTCTCCAAGACGTGTCGAAAAATCTGCTAGACACGTTCTTGCTTCAGTTTTATGGGATTGCCATAGGGTAATCATGATTGATTTATTGGATAAGGGTAGAACAATAACTGGAGATTACTATTCGATATTGCTGACCACTCTACGGGAAAAAAAGAGAAAAGACGCGGAAAGCTATCTGTTCACGCAGAATTAATTCAAAACTCATGAAAACTGGCAACGCTGTCCTACCAACCGATGACTGAGCGAATTGAAGAAATGAGAGATATAATAAGTTCTGTTGTTAAAGCTATGTAAAAATTTTCTTACAAGTAAATGTTAATGTGAACGTGTTAATAATAACTATAATACAAAAAAAATGGTCCTTACGAGCGGATTATAAACAAAACCAGTGAAAATTCGCAATAAACAATATATTATTAACAACTATAACCCAAAAACAATTTACCACGTGCTGCAAGCAACTATCAACGAGTGCAAAGTGATCGACCAAACAAGTAGTCGATACAATATCACGGCGACCAGACATCAACTCAACTGGCCGACTAGTTCAATTGCAAGAATCAGGCAGTTCGACCGAAATCAGAGTGAGTTTGTTCCAAATTATTTATTTCCGAATTTTTCTTTCCATTTGCGATTTCAAAGCTTCTCTGTTTGTGCTTGAACAATTTGACAATATAAAATGGCAGAACTTGGCAAACTAATAAAGAAAAGAGGTGTAATTAAAGCTCAGTTAACTATTTTCACAAAAGCGGTAAATGAATTTGCAACTATATCTAATTTAAGCCAAACAGAAGTTACAAAATTAAAAGATAGGTTACGAGATGCCGAAAATTATCTTGACGAATTCAAATCATATCAATTAGAAATAGAGTTACAGGATGATATAAATTTAGATGAGCAATTAATCGAACGAGAGAGATTTGAAAATTCATATTATGATGCAATCGCTGTTGCTAAAAACATTTTACAAAGCTACAATAATCACGATAATGATACAAATCTTAGCGTGATTTCAGACAAAGCTTGTTGTAAAAACGAGGGTATAAAGCTTCCGGATATATCACTTCCTAACTTCAGTGGAAACTTTGAAGATTGGTTAGAATTCAGGGACACATATAAAAGCCTTATTCATGATAGTAAAAAATTAGATAATATTCAAAAATTTTATTACTTGCGAAGTGCACTAGGAGGAACAGCAGCGGCGTCCATTTCCAAAATCAAATATACGGCCGACAATTATGAAGTGGCATGGGCCACAATTTCAAAAAGATTTGACAATACTAAAAAATTAATATATGAACATATTAGAGCTATTTTTTCATTAGAAAATATACAAAAACCGACAGCTGAAAAACTACAAAATTTAGCTGACGATATTCACAAACATTTGGGATCTATTGAACAATTGGGGCAAAATATAACTAATTGGGATCCTCTACTAATTTTTTGGATTACTAATAAATTAGATACTAGCTCAAACCTTGAATGGGAAAGGGAAAATAGAGATCAGGAAGAATTGCCAAAGTTAGATAAATTCCTACAATTTTTACAAAAACGTTCCAATTTTCTTAATATGTTAGAATCAAAGAACAGCCTCAGTTTAAATAAATCAGATTCAAAATTTAGTAATGAGGAAAATAAATTCAATAAACAAAGTAGAGTAAGGTCATTGACCTCAAGTACATATACATGCTCCTATTGCAAGAAAGAGCATTCAATATATCGTTGTGCAGAGTTTCTCGGATTAACAATAACACAAAAAAAAGATTTTGTCAAAAAATCAAATCTTTGCCATAACTGTTTGCGTTCGGGTCACTCTGTCAAACAGTGTAAATTAGGGCCTTGCAAAGTGTGTAAAGCTTGGCACAATACAATTTTGCATGAAAAACTCGAGATAGCGGACAACGCGAGCTCAAGTTCCGCAGCACTAAGCAGTGGCGTAGTGGTACCAGCGGCGGAGCAGGTGCTATTATCTACCGCCTGTTTACTCATTTCAGACAATTTCAATAATTTTCACAAAGCAAGAGCGTTATTAGATTGTGGTTCTCAAACTTCCTTTATAACGGAGGATTTGCAAAAGCGTTTGAATATTGCGACACATAAAACAGATCTTTCAATTTTCGGAATCTCAAACAATATTTCAAAGGTCAGTAAAAGGTGTAAGGTTTCATTTAAATCTATACATACCAATTTTAAAGCGCATGGCAGTTGTTATATTCTAAAAGAGATTACAAGTGTGATGCCGTGTTGTCGAATCAACACGCAATCTTGGGCGATTCCAGGTGATCTAAAGCTAGCTGATCCACAATTCAATATTCCCGGACCAGTAGACATGCTCATTGGCGCGGACCTATTTTGGACAATTTTAAGCAATAACAAAATTTCGCTAGGAAAAAATATGCCGCTATTAATTGATACAGTGCTAGGTTGGGTTGTATCTGGGCAAATAAGTACTAACAACGTTGAAAAGGCTTCTTGTAATTTAAGTATAAACCAGGAATTATTAAATTCAATAGCCAAATTTTGGGAAATCGAGGAAATATCTAGCACGCGACAACTATCTCCAGATGAACAATTTTGCGAGGACAATTTCATCAAAACTACTACCAGAGACGCGAACGGACGTTTTACAGTCACTATACCTTTGAAACAACAACCTTCTAGTTTAGGTGAGTCGAAAGCTCAAGCCGAAAAACGTTTCTATGCATTAGAACGAAAATTCGGGAGAGATCCAATGCTGCACAGCAGATATATACAATTTATGAACGAGTATAAAGAGCTAGGCCATATGACAATTTGTAACGTCAATGATTCAAGCTTCGAATATTTCATGCCGCATCACGGAGTTTTGAGAGAAGAGAGTTTGACCACAAAACTACGGGTAGTTTTCGATGCATCAGCGCCCTCTAGCAACGGTCTATCCTTCAACAATATTCAAGTCATTGGACCCGTTTTACAAGACGATTTACTATCAATAGTCTTAAGGTTTAGAAAACATAACTATGTAGTTTCGGCAGACATAGTTAAAATGTACCGGCAAATTTCAATAACGCTCGAGCAAAGGCATTTGCAAAAAATTGTATGGCGCGAAAATCCGAGTGATAACCTGGAAGTCTACAAGCTAAATACCGTTACATACGGGCAAGCCTCTGCCAGTTATCTTGCAATACGCTGTTTAGCCAAACTCGCTGAGGATATTCAAGAAATGAACCCGGAAATAGCCGAAATCATTAAGCACGACTTTTATGTAGATGACCTGTTAACAGGTGCACCTACACTTGAGCATGCGCAATACATATGTAAAGCGATAAGTGACACTCTTAAATCGGGCTGTTTCGCACTTCGAAAATGGTGCTCTAACGACACCAACGCGCTCAAAAATATAAGTTCAAATGATTTAAAATCCGATATACTAGAATTTGCGCATGATGGCAAAACAAAAACATTAGGCTTGATATGGGTTTGCAATAACGATAAGCTGCAATATAAAATTCATACCAATCCTATAGGTACAAAGGTCACAAAACGCACAATTTTATCTACTATATCAAAAATATTCGACATCCTTGGTTTACTAAGCCCATGTACTATTATCGCAAAAATGATAATGCAAAAATTATGGGAAAATAAATTAGCTTGGGATGACGCTATTCCAAAGGCTATATCTGAAAATTGGGTAAGGTTGGAGAAGGAGCTTCTTATTTTGAACGATCTTGAGTTAAACAGACAAGCTATTTGCAAGAATGCTGTTGAATTACAACTGCATGGTTTCGCTGACGCTTCGGAAAAGGCTTACGGAGCCTGTGTTTATTTGAGAAGTATTGATTCCGATCAAAAGGTTCATGTATCCCTGTTATGCGCCAAAGCAAAGGTGGCACCTATAAAAACAATACCAATCCCGCGGTTGGAATTATGCGCAGCATTGCTTCTAGCCCGCCTAACAGATAAAGCTAAAACTGCTTTGAAAATTCAATTCAAATCTTTCGCACTTTGGTCGGACTCAACTATAACTCTAGCTTGGGTACGCACAAGCCCGAATCTGCTAAAAACATTCACGGCCCATAGAGTGGCAGAAATTCAGTCTCTCACTAAACACGCCGATTGGAGGCACATCCCCACCCACGATAATCCAGCAGATATTGCTTCAAGGGGAATATATCCTAGTCAAATTTTAAACTCTGATTTGTGGTGGCGCGGCCCTACTTGGCTAGCTAAGGACCCAAGTTTTTGGCCCAATGACAAGCTGGAGGTGGTTCATGATTTACCTGAACTTAAATCCAGTCTTCTGACCAATGTTGCGCCCCCTACTCTGAGTTTTCCCTTTGAACGTTTTTCAAATTTCTCAAGAATGCAACGAACAATGGCATACATTTTACGATTTAAGGATAATTGTCTTCAGAGAAATCGCAGAAGAGGCGGTTCTCTTACAGTACAGGAGTTAAGTGATTCTCTAAAATGTCTCATTCGAATTTGTCAATCTCAATCGTATTCTACCGAAATTGAAACATTGAAAAATAACAAACCTTTGAGCTCCCATAGTAATCTATTAAGTCTTAGTCCCTTTCTAGAACCCGATGGTTTGCTACGCGTAGGAGGGCGACTAAAATATTCAAATTACTCCTTTGACAAAAGGCATCCAATTTTGATCAATTCAAAGCATCATTTTTCAAAGCTACTATTTTTACAAGAACATGAACGCCTATTGCATGGCGGCCCTCAGCTGCTCTTAAGCACTATAAGAGAAAATTACTGGGTTATATCCGGTAGAAATCTTGCACGAAAGACTGTTAAGAATTGTGTGAAATGCTTCAAATTCAATGCTAAAACCATACAGCCAATTATGGCCAACTTACCGCGCGATAGAACTAATCCTTCTAGTGCATTTTCAATAGTGGGAGTTGATTACGCGGGGCCATTTATGATTAACGATAAGAAAGGTAGAGGTTGTCGTTTAAGTAAATGTTATATTGGCGTATTTATTTGTTTATCAACTAAAGCAGTCCATTTGGAATTGATTTCTAGCCTTTCTTCAGAATCATTTATTCAAGCGCTATATCGTTTTGTCTCTAGACGAGGCAAACCATCAAAAATATTGTCCGACAATGGAACAAGCTTCGTCGGGGCACAGCGAGAGCTAAAGGATTTTCTAAAACGTGGCAGCAACACTATAATCGAGAAATGTAGCTCTCAGAATATAGAGTGGAGTTTTATACCACCCTACTCTCCTCATTTCGGAGGTTTGTGGGAAGCAGCTGTCAAAAGCGTAAAGCATCATTTAAGGCGCGTTTTGACCCAAGTTCATTTATCATTTGAAGAATTTGCCACAGTTCTCGCACAAATCGAGGCGATTTTGAATTCGCGTCCTTTATGCCCACTGAGCTCTGATCCCAACGATTTTGGACCTCTTACCCCAGCTCACTTCTTGATTGGAAGACCAATAATTGCAGCACCTGATCAAGATGTCACCGACATAAAAATGAATCGACTTTCCAGATTTCAGCTCGTACAACAATTAGCACAGCACTTCTGGAACAGATGGAAATCTGAGTACATTGCGGAGCTCCAACGACGCACCAAATGGAAGTCCAACCAAGGCCATCTAGTAGAAGATTCTCTCGTTTTAGTGAAAGGCGAGAACACTATGCCCACTCAGTGGTTATTAGGTAGAATCAGCAAGCTCCATAGAGGCCCTGACGGCATCGCTAGGGTCGCTTCTATAAGAACTCCCTCTGGAGAAATCATCAAAAGAAGCTTTCAAAAAATCTGCCCCCTTCCAGTTGACCTTTGAAAGCCATCCTTATGCTTTCAACGCGGGGAGTATGTTCACGCAGAATTAATTCAAAACTCATGAAAACTGGCAACGCTGTCCTACCAACCGATGACTGAGCGAATTGAAGAAATGAGAGATATAATAAGTTCTGTTGTTAAAGCTATGTAAAAATTTTCTTACAAGTAAATGTTAATGTGAACGTGTTAATAATAACTATAATACACTATCCAAAGGTGTTTTGTTTCTGCAGGACAACGCCCCTACACACAAATCTCATGCTTCCATACAAGAAATTCGTGATTTAGGGTTTGAATTACTAGAACACCCCCTTATTCGCCAGATTTAGCAACGTCCGACTATCATCTCTTTCCTCAACTGAAAAAAGTTTAATAGGTCGTAAATTTTCTTCCAGCGATGAGGTAATAAAAACTCTGGAGGTGTGGTTTGTAGAGCAAGAAAAAACATTTTTGTTGAAAGGTCTAGAGACGTTGCAGGTTCGTTGTAATAAATGTATCCAATTAAGAGGAGGTATATTGAGTAATAAAATATTTTGACATCGAAATTTTATTTGGTTCTATAGTAGGCTAAGAATTTTTCAATATATCCTTATATTTACTCACTATTCAATAACAAAGTCTTTAAAATAATGTGAAAAAACTTATTTATTATTTATAATCATTTGAAGTTCTTCAATCATTATATTTCCGGAATTTTCCGTTTAGGTTCCTCGTCACTACTGGTAAACTAAAATTTCGATTTTTTTTATCTCGTAACTCTAGTTTTCCGATTACTACTAGTACTCCGTACTTTCTTATTTATTTAGGTAACCAACCCTTTTCGTTTCGTTTTTCCGTTTTGATAGATTTTTTTTAATCATGTTCTTTTCTAGGATTTCCGATACGCTAAGAGTACACTGTCGTGATTTATTATTTTTTATTTATATAATTATAACGTTACAAAAAGCGAAAATTTAGGACTCAACATCAATCAATATCACTCTATTAATTTTACTGAAACAGTGTTGTAATTATGTAAAGCATTCTTAGTTATTAATATTGTACCGTTGTATTTCATTAAATATACATATATTGGAACTTGCATGGCCCAAGGAAGGTATTCTGTACAATTTCCAGCATTATTCAACAAAATCATCTGATCCTGGTCGACACACAGCTGGTATTGGAAGAGGTGAACTTCGTTTGAATCCGTTAGATCATTTCATTGTGAAAAATGAATCTAAATATAGACAATCGTGGAGAATCGACAAATTGATTGAAATAAAGCAATGTTCCACTTACCTGGAAAGTTTTTAGGTTACCAACCATAAAATATAAATAATTGATATTTAGATTATAACTTTGTGAAAATACCTAGTTTATAAATCATATTTTGAAATGATAATTTTCTAATAAAATTTGACTAATAAAAGTATTTGGTGTAATTTTCTCAATTAAATCATTGAGTACATCAATGTGATCGCTTGGGAGAAATGACTCCTCAAGTTGGAGCAGGTTTAATCACTCGAATGTATCTCAATATTGTTGAATCAAATGAAAACCGTGTTTAAAAATCGAAAAAAGTATTCCGCAGACTGTAGATCAAAATTGTTATCAAACTGGAGCTAATTTCCATCACTTTACGCTTCTATTCCATTCAAAAAATATGAAAATTGAAAATCTCATCGATATGCAACAATTGTGTATTTTTGTTGAATTTCTTATAGACTTATCCAAGATAATTCAAAAAATAATTTTGTATTTCTCTTCAGGCTGCGTAGGAAATTTTCACTACAAAAACAAAACAATCTGGAAAATATTTGAAGTAGGTATATGATTTATAGAATATGTTTCGTGCAGTGAATCCCGCGGGAATATTTTAGACCGGACAAGCGATGATGGATAGTTGTTTGTTAAATTCGATTCTCTGGGATTGAATCAGATATAACCACCGAGGGAATGGCTTTTGGACGATTTTTATCCCCCGGAAAGAGCTTAAGTCGAAGTTTGGGCTCCACAGGGAAATTTTTCGCGTAAAAAACGCTTTTTTTATATTGTTATTATTCGATGAAATACACAGAGGACTAGAGTTTCAGTATATTTCGTATTCTGACTTTGAAACCAGGGTTAATTTTTGTACAACATTCATATTCAGATGGATTTGATGAAAAAAAATTTTTTTCAACAACAAAATTTCATTAAAAACATAACAATATTATTTATTTATCACAAATTCAACTTCTAGTTTATTAGATTTGATAGTTAACATATATAAAGCATCAGTATACAAATGATTAGTGAGTTTTTTACTTTGAAGCATAAAATTCGTGAAATTTTGAAATTTATCCAATTTATTAGAACGAACTTGTGGATTGAGAACATCTTGTACATGGAAACAAGTGATTTAAACTGCTAATTTGAGTACATTTTGTGTTAATTCTATTAATTAGAAACTGTCGTCCTTCATGCGAATGACATAAAAATGTAAAAGTCTCTAGAATGGAACCAAATAAACTTAATTTGAGAAGGAATATATAATAAATCAATTAGACTGTCAGAACGAAAGTGCTCGGTTTCATCTTTTTTTACCAGTGCTTCTACGCAACGAAGGTTTTCATGGCTCAAATTTAATAACAACTTTACTGCAAGTCACCGCTTTTTGCTTTGAGAAAGAGAGCCCTCCACAAAGTATCTACCAAAACAGAAAATTAATGTTATCGGGCGTTTCTTCCACGGAGAGTAAATATATTTTTTATGGCAACAAAAGGTTAGTTGACTAAGAGTGAGTATACAGAAATTCCATTTACGTTTGAGATTCTCGATTGGTAAGAGTTTTTCACTAGTCTATAGTTGATAAAAAAAATAGTAGATATATTCTGATCTACAACTGTCATAAGTAGAAGTAATATATTGATATAGTTTTCCACTATGAAATAGGCTGCTTCTGTCGTTGGAAATGATGAATATGTATCGAAAGAAATATTGTTATATAACTTCTTGCTCCAAAAATATAAGACACTTTAAGACTAATTATAATTTTGACAACTAGTAAAATCACCCATGAAGGTTATAAATCTGGTAAATCAACAGACCTTATCTTAATGATGAAATGTTATAAAACAACAGCAGTAAGGAAATTTTGACTCATTCTTGCTCTTCATAGAATTTGAACATACTTCAGAAACAATAATATTTGGAAAATTATAGGAAGATCTAACATTACTGGAAATATCTAATCAATCAATCAATCAAACTAATGAGACAGAAATGAACAACAAAAATAGATTTCATTGAAAGGAAAGCAGAAATCAAACTTATCGCTGAGAAAAATAATAAGCAACAAGAATCCAAGAAAAATTCCACCAAAATCATCAAGAGTCACTTATTTCGCACCCTGAGGATGTTCTCCTAACAACATCAGATGAATTAGTGTTGAGAAAATATGAATACAAAAGAGAAGACTTTAGCTATGCTAACTACAGCCAAAATGTAATCTAGGAAAATACTTACATATCGGATTGAATTCTCAAAATAAAGTGAATGTGAAAACAATCGCGATAGGAAATTGAGAGTTTTCGAAACAGTGGTTAAGACACAGACGAATAAGAAAAAACTACAACTGAAATGAATCTCTATTTGAAATAATAAGATAGAAGGAATATTAGAAATACATTCGTACATAAGTATAAAAATAATCAAAAAATAAGGAGTCACATGAATGAATGAAATAACTGCCACTCATCTAGAAGATTATATATAAGAAGGCATTGGAATAAAACCAGGAAAATGAAGTTATCAAATTCAGCCAAAATGAAGTTTGAATTTTTTCAGCCTAATTTCAATATTTTTTAAAGGTACTGAAGATAATTTTTAGATTAAAATTCTCAGAACCTCTATAAATCAATCATATAAATCCATCCAAAATTTTTTATGTAAAATATCTTACATTTAAAGTTTCATTATATACCAAACAAAAATTTTAATAATCAATTTAGCTCCAAACTACGGTATTGAATTCATATAACAGCGAAACTGATAATTACTATGTTCGTACTTACTTGCATACACATAAGTGAAACAAATACTGCAATTTTTATAATAGAATATTCCGTTATATGTATACATATCAGTTTTCCGACTGTATCATATTCAACCTACGTTCTTTCTTACAATGTAACTGATTTTAAATACTATTAATTTTAACGTTTTATTGTTTTCTTTATTCTTGATATGCTTCATATTGCCCTCCAATATAGTGCTAACGTATGTTTTTATCTTGTGGCGATGACAATAGAAATTTATACACGCACCCAATAGTGGAATTATACTGAGGAAATAGTAAGGCATTCAATGCGTTCGCACATGTATCTTTTATTGATAGTTTTATTGAATCATAGGCATTTTCACACACACCATCATTGTTAGTAATGTGCATAGTTATTTATGAGAGGCAAAATTACAATCGAGCTTGAATTTCAAACCTTTCCAAGAGATATTTCAATGATAATTCATATTTTGACATAGGCATGAATTTTTCGAAACTTTTCTCTATATTTTATAGAGCTGGATTTATATAATAGTGTCTAGGGACAATGACATAGTACAGGTGATATTTCCAGTTCCTTGGGTTTTTTATGTCAGTCTACTCTATTTCACCTATTTTGCAAAATAATTTGTTTTTTGATGATGGGCTGTTATTGGTAGAAAGCAGAACATCATCAAATCGTGCTTTCAATAGAAAATGTGAAAGTTGAAACAAAAATTGTTCAAAATAGTTATCGTGTGTCGAGTGAGAAAATTTAGACAGGAACAATAATTTAAATTCAACACGTTTTCAGTAGCCCAATAGAAAGTTGATAAAAGAAGTGAATGAATACATGGAGTGAGGAGAGAAAAATTAGTAGTGTATTACCTTATTTTGAAGCATGGTAACTCAAAGTATTTTGTAAATATACAAAATATTTGCATGTAATGAATATAAATCACATCACTGCAATGACCACTGACACTAATATAATTCTACAGAGTACTGTTAACACTCAAATCCGTATGTAGTTATAGATCACCACCATAAGTACCGATCTTGAAAACATTCTTGAATGTGGTGGAAGCAATCTGCAGCAATTAGTAAGGACAGCTTCACAAAAACTTGGACACTTCTTTAAGACCAAAAAGCTAAATATTTCTTAAGAGCTCTCAATCTTTTGCAAGCACCAGATTCGTCCCACATGGAAGTATTTGGCTTACAAGCATACCCTTAAGATGATTGACTCAATATAGAGAAGAACAATTCGACTTATAGGAGATCCAGAGTTGACTAGGAGCTTGGACGGCTTACAGCAGAGAAGAAAGGTCGTTGACCTTACTCTGTTTCACATATACTACTACGGTTAATGATTTTCCGAGCTGTCCAACATAATCTTACCTAGAACAGTATTTGCAGGATCTACTTGACAGTCAGACGTAGCTCATGAAGGCCGAGCTTATCTACAGACGCCCAAAACGTTAATTTCTCGGATCGCCTTTCCTTGGAAAAATGCAAGTCTGTGGAATCAGCTAACAAGGTACTCGTACTTTCATGGAAACTACAACCTGCAGAAGTTCAAGATCAATATTCACAGGCATCTCCACATGGCAGTCACCACTCAGATTACTAGAATAGCTTGCTTTTCACCTAAAAAATGTGATCTTAAAATATTTGAAGTTGTAACTAACCCTAATAATCTGATTATCATCAATTTTTGTATCTTACTTCAGATAATGATCCTTATAATCAACATTTGTTCAACACTTTTTTAACTTGAGAAGCACGATCACAGTGTTTTGTAATGCATATCAATTTTTGAATTATTTTTTCTGTCAATACTGTCCCTGTTCCATTTAAAAACATCTATTATATAAAAATATGAGTAGCCTTCAATATCTTCTACTTGTTTTGCCAAATAGTTTATGATGAAGTTGTATGGTTAGGTTAGGTTAGTCGCAATTTATTTGTAAGATCTAGAAACGCTTCTATTATTAATTGTCTTAATGGAAATATACGTTTCAATCTCCAATCCTCTTCTTCCATTTTTTCAATTCAGTTCCTTCATTTTACTGAAGTGCTTTTACATAAATGGTCGCGTATGCTGATATGTATGAGTTTAATTAAATTTCATAATAAGCTTCACAAAAAATGGTTTATAGAGCAGGTGGAATGAGTTAAATAAATCAAAAGAGTGTGTGGAGAAAAGAAAATAATTAATAAAATTGTCCTGCGTTCTATATGACGGTGGGAATTTGCAATTTCAATTTGATGCTACGAAATGTGGAGATGATGAATATTCACGTTTTACACATAAAAAATTTTGAAACCTCGATGAGGGAAAAAATGAAGAATTCAGCGATCAACTTTATAAAAACTCTAAATCGTGCGATATGAGTCCTGGAGCTGGTCCTGTCCGGTTGTAGAAGAATTCAAAGGCGAAGGCGCAACACGTTTGATATAAGTTTGATATACCCGAAATTCCATTGAAGTTTGATATTATATACGTTTGTATCATAGCGATTTTTTACATATTTCTTTGAACTAATTTTTAGAAAGATGTAATTATTTATTTGTTCTGTTTCTTTATTTCATAGAATTATAGAGAACTTAGCTTGGATATATCAACAAATTCGTTTAGCACAGTTAGTTTAGTTTATAATAAATATTCATAGTGAACAAAATGAAATGAATACACACGATTAATTTAGTTAATTAAGTGTTAGTGATAAGTTAATTATTATAAATCAGTTTAGTGTAATGTAAACTGTTTAAATAAATGAAATTATGAAGTGTTCATAAATTTACCCCACTAATAGAGAAGCTGAGAATAAATGAGAAAAGTATCACAATACAATCTTCCACCTTTTTCAAGACAAAATTTGGTATGACTTTTGACAAATGACACGAAGAAGACTAAAGAGAGATATCCTCTGATACTTCTTCTGAAAATTAACAACATCCACAAGCAACAATACATCACTAATGTCTTTGGGTCATATCTGTTCACACTCTTTATTGCCTGATAAATAAGGACATCTATCAGTAGATCATTTGGGTAAACTCTCAGCCAGTTCTGGTATTTCTCCGCTAATTTGGCACATTTTTCAATAATTTTTGTAGCTTAGAGATCTCTAAGAAGTACATAGCTAGGAATATACTGTGGAACTTTGTGCGATCTGGGAAATTGAATTTGGAACGCTGTATCTTTGAGATGTTTGTTTCGATTGCTGAGGCCAGAGTTGTATTCCATATAGTCTCTTTATTACAGTTTTGGGTACAAGTACCTTTCTTGTAACAGATAAATAGAATGAACGGCCTATCACCTAGCAAATTTTATTAGAGCTCATCTGTTTACTCCAGGTTATACGTCGGTCTAGATAGATACCGAGGTATTTCAGAATTTTCTTTTTGGAAAAGGATAAATGTCACATTCAGTCAGATTCAGGTGCACTAGGTCTTTACCCATTTATAATGTCTAGAAGGTATTGCAGACATTTGGAGTCTGTGTCAGCTTTTTTGTGTCCGGTTGCGATATCATGAATCGCCAATTTCCAAGAATTATGATTGAAGTCCTTGCTTTTTTGTCTATTTTTCAAAGGCTTGAAAGACGTGAGTGCAAACATTTGAAAGACTGTGGGCGAGCAGTTAAAATAATACCAATTAGAGACTCCACACAAGGCAAGGAGATTACGTTGTTGAAAAAAGTAAAAGTTTTGCTAAATGAGACCTATCAGATTCTAAGCATGAATTATATAGTTATATAATTCAACTCGTTATCTCATAATAATTGGTTCGATTGAATTTGCATTTACTACCTTTTACTTTGACTATTTCTCAACTTTCCACCCTGCATATAGCAAGCATAAATTATATATTCGCTGAAGCCTTTCGTGATCATGCATATTTGATTGCTAAAAATACACGACCATTCAATTACACCTATTATAAATATGACCAGTATCATTCTCATATTGGTAGAAGTTTCCGTTAGTATCAATAAATTACCTATAATTTTATTGAGTTTACTAATGATTGCATGCTTTTATACCTTTCATCTCTTCGAGTGCATTATGCTATAAGCTCTTGAAACATTTGCAACTTCAAACGCAAGGTAAACTTCTATACTAGTTCTACTTCCGCTGTTGATTTTCAATTTAATATCTGTATAAATATTTAGATATGAAATTACCTCTTGGATGTGGATATAGCACGATTCTCGAGCACTATAAAACTTATTCCAAAGGCAAATAAAATATTAAAATATTTTAACAAATCATAAACGAATATAAAGGTGTTATAGGATTATTCCATTAATAGTGCTGCCAAATCAAGAATTCGCTGAAGTATCAAATCTGGAAAGTGCCTAAAATAGCTCTGGAACAAAATAAGATTCATGCAATCTTGATAGTTGTATTTGTAATTTGATATCATCATATGCAGCACCGATTGACCATTAATTACGGTGCAGCCTCCTCGCATAACCCTACTTCTGGTGTGGCGTAGTTGAACAATTTGATACCACTTCGTTACAGATGTTTTCCATGTACCATTAGCTCATCTCACAATTGGGCGTCCTCTTTGGTCTTATGACACCTCTTGTGTACTATCGTGCTATCCTTATGTCCTTCTCGTTAGATGCCTTTCCATTCCTAGGACTTGCATTATAGACTTAAATATGAATTATTTTTGTCTGAACCAGACTTATGTACTAATAAATCCAGGTATGTTTATTCCTTCACTACTTTAATTTTGTTATTACTGGCTGATTGATATCGTGGTAAGGTAGGTGTGGGGAATATGCCCATGCTGTTATTATGTCCATCCGCTGCCATTTTTTATAGTTTAGCTCATCAGCTGATAGAGGGCGAGTAATATAATGAATTTTTGCCTCATAGTGCTACAGAAGTAGCTTTTGCGCCTAGTGGTTTAACAGAAAGATATCTTAAAGATGACAATAATATCGAAAAAAACAACAGAGTAGAAGAAAACCAAGAGTTTGGAAGGAAGACCACACCTCAACCTGGATCTTCCAGTTGTCAACCGAAGAAAAACATATCGCAAATTCCTGGTTGTCACAAATTTGAATCGAAACGACATAGTAAGCAAAAATGGTAGCTCTTCATCGGCAGATGAGACAGCGAAACTTTAACAAAAACCTTTTCCTCGGCAGTTTATTTTTACCGAAATGTGGGAGGAAAAATTAGGCACAAATAATCATGGTACTGCAAAGCTTGGCAAGAAGACGTAAAAAAGATATGCGATTGTGCTCGGTGTGTTCGGTGTACTTTCATGAGGAATGCTTGGGGCTCACCAAGAATGATGAAATAAATTTTGTCTGTTCAGATTGCTGCTAATTTGGTTGCTGTATAGGTATCTTCTTTGTTTTGTTTGATACATTTTACTTATTTCTTCAGAGCGTGTTTACGCACGAATGAAAATTTATATTCAGTTCTTCAGAAATAATATTCAGTTTAGTTTATTAGTTTATTTTCATCATAAATTTGTTTTTTGAAATAAATATATTCAATTAACGAAAGATATATGTTTTTGACCAAATAAATCAATCTTTATATCATGAATATGCCCTGAACATATTAGGCATCTCTGATGAGTTAGTGTTAATGAGTTAGTTTGAAGTAACTGTGTATTGTGGATATTCGCAATTGACTTGGCAGGGTATCTCTATAAATATCTACTTTTTAATTCCATTGCCATCAGTAGTATTGCCGATTTTGTTCATGAAATTGTATTTTATCTCTAAACACCTATCGACTGCAGAATACAATGTCCTATTTAACTGTAAACAATAGTTTCAACGGCTTTTTATTTGAATGTTTTGCGTTTTTGTGGAATTTCCAATAACAATACAGTGGTTAGGAAACCCGAATCCCTACTAAATTATTGCTTTTGTGGAGTGCGACATTTGGTTTTATTGGAGGCATTAGTCATCTGGCGAGTGGAAATTTATTGCTAGTAGAGAGTTTTGATGGTTTTTACCGTCGATATTTCAATAATCGTCATTTTTTAGATATGTTCATAGCGTTCATAGCTACATTGCCAATTGTATGTTTGTTGCTATAAGCGACACAAATGGACAATTTGTGATATGGTTTCAATAGAGATATGAACGATTTAGATACAAATGAAAACCCACTAAAATTTATATAAATTATTAATTAAAATACATACACAGATAGCCTACAATAATCAGTGAAACATTACTCTATCATACTGAAACCATCCCAATAATCTTCAACTACTCATCAAATCCTTTTCAACCCTATCAACTTCCCTTAAATTTTTTTCTCTAGTTTGCTTGATTGGTGTTTCGTTTGTGAGTCAATCAGCAATCTCGTGATAAAATTTTCAATCAGTTAATCGAATTTAATACTTTTCAACTGTGAAACACTACATTCCGTTCAAGTGGCATGCTTGTACAACCAAACTAAAAGGTACTCATCCGCTAGAGGTACTTTAGTTAGATTCTTCGACAGTATAAAAATGTTAATTTTTTTATAGCATGCGAAATAAAGTTGAATGAATTTGCATACTTGAAAACTAATAATCAAGTTAATTAATAGATTAATTTCTTAAATAATTATTCTGTTTGTACTACTTGAATTATTCTCAACAAAAGTTTAAAATGGCTTGGTCACCATTCTGACAAACTTTCATCATCTTTAACTCTAGAATGCAACCTCCTTTCAACTGCCAGCCATTGGGGATGTTAATATCGACAAAAAAGTCGATTGACATCACGTTCATAGAATCAAGATAGAAAAATTCCAGACACCCCAGGTCAAAGCCATTAGAAAATATACCTCAAATTTCCACGGGACTCAGTGCTGCGTCTATTATTTCATTAATATCTATCATAGTAATTTTTTCAGTATTTCATTGAAGAAGACGGAAATAATTTCAAAATTCCTTTCTGGATCCAAACTGCAACCAGTCCAGGTTCAAGTATTAGAAAAAAAAATTATAATATATTTCGAAGATTGCAAGGACCAAAGGTCAGAACTAGAGTAGGGAGGTCAAATTTTAGTATAAGGAGATGGAAAACAATAGCTGGCCAACATGCTTAGCACGTTGAGCTCTGCACTTTCCCTACTACCTAAAACGGTCCTATGAACCGCACAACATATTTTATTTCTAACCTTCTAACCTTCTCCGCGGCCCAAGAGACCACCAAACTGTAAAATAAGTTTGGTGCAACCGTCCTTGGTCCTTTTATCAATTTTGATGGGGGCTCAATATGTTAATCAGCAAATAAAATATAAATTTATAGAACACATGTTTTTTATGACTTTTTATAGTAAGATCTTTATTATATCCTTACTATTTAAATACCAAATAAGTTTGTAATAGAGTATTTTTGAGAGTTCAACTATTTTTTAAACAGTGACAAGTGTTGTTGCTATCAAGATATAATAAATACCGTTCCCATTGTGACATAATCGTAAAAGTTATTGCGCACATTGATTGCTATAGCGATGTCCTTCCAGTAGGGTAATTAATACTAGAAACAAGCGAGTAGAGTCTTGATAAGAAGCTGTAATGCACTTACGGCGTATGACGTTTTGATGCTTCTAACAAAGATGTGTCACTTCACAAATATACAATGTGTATCACCCCATATTCTGTGATCAAAAATAACTCGTTTGAATATATTTATACTATCACTTGAGACCAAAAATATGAATCGGTTTTTCACATTTGTTTTTTTTTTAAATAAAGTTCCAACTATTTGAATACGAATATATGGCTTTCTTATCGTACGAGTATCGTTTTCATATACTTACAAACTTAGTCCTAAACATTTCTATCCTAGCGGGTATAAGGCGTATGTGGAGTCTAGCTACAGTGTGATATCACTTCACCAGAGTCTTCTAAATGTTTCTCTATCCATCACTTCCTCTATAATTTAATTCCGTTTAGTTTTTCTGCCACTATTTTAACTTCCTCATTTCATGTTTTTCTTGTTCTTCCTGTTTTTACTATTCTGCTATTCTTCTTTCTTATACTGTTGATTTGTCTTCTCGTATTCTTGTGAAATGCTCATACCATTTTAGTTACTTTTCTTCTATTTTATCTCCAATAAGTTGATTTTTGTCAATGTTTTCTGTATTTATTTCTTATCCTGACCAGTCCGTTTTTGTTTCTATCTTTCTTGGATATCGCATTTCCGGGATCTGGATTTTATTTCTTAGACCTAGCGTTTTGGTGAACACAGAACTCACTACTTCTTCAATTTGTATTTTTATTTCTTTTGGTATCACAGGAAAGTATTTTTAATACTGCCACAGAGACTTTCTGTTGCCTATGTTCTCTCCTCTATTTCCTTCTCGATTCTTCCGTTTCAACCTTCTTAGATATTTAACGTTATTAACTTGTTCAGTATTGTTTCATTTATGTATATTTAATACAAAAACACGAAAATTAGGAAAGTAGATTAACTTATCGACTTGCTTCTATTTAGTGACTTTGTCTACAACCTCATTTAAGTCTTCAGGACCAAACTTTTCTATAGATCTTGAGGGTTTATAGTGATTTATTTTGATAAGGGGTTATTCATATTATAAAATATATACATAAATAACTCGAGAAAGTTTTGGGACATATCTAAACATGTTCTCATTTCCTCCTCGATTCTTATGTTATTTTCCAGCTTTCTCAGGCATTGTTGCATTTTTGTATATTTAATACAGAAAGACGAGATTTGTACAAACCACAGTTCTGAGAGGGTATTAAAAACAGCCCAAACTCCATCTCTGAACTTTGTCATGCCTTCAAGCAAACACATTGTTGAAAATTCCGAATTGCGGTTCATTTTCAAAATCGTTTACGGTGTCGTTTACAAACTGCTGCATGAAAGACTTTATTGAAATAAAGATAAATTTAGATAAAAATCAATAGAGTGATGTATCAAATTGTTTTGTTCGTACACATAAAAAAAGCTGAACATAGGAACAATCAAAATTCATATTGGTTTTCTATATTAAGGGTTTCTCACTGATTTTAGGTAATCTCTCCTGAATAATCTTGAAACTGCAGGATTAGAGGCCAACTTGAGAGGAATTCTCACTCCACTCAATTCCGTGCATTACAAAACTCTCACAATACTCAATTTGAAGATAAATGATGCAAACTCTATTTGTTCTTCGTTAACTCCGCTGCATGTAATTGAGAGCTGTAAGATTAATGGCTGTGACGTGCCTGTTCAGAATATCCAAAAAACTATTTACATTTACCTCACATAGAGGATGGGTTTTGTACCACAAATATGGTCAACAATTTTGGAGTAAATAAGTATCTCAAAAAATATAGTTATAAACAGTGATGTCATAAGTTATTCCAATGAGCAGGAAATTAATAATGAATTACATCTACGCAAACATTAAAATTTCATTTCATAACTGACATATTAACCACATAAACCCTTTAAATAAGTAAATGAGATAAGGTGGTGGAGAATAATGACACATGAGTTAAGATGGATAGTTAAGGGGTTAAATGAGATTGTGGGTCGACGCAGCGGATAAAGAAAATGTGGAAGGTGACTATTAAGATTTCGGTAATTGATAAAATGTACAGAACCTTTTGTTCTAGCGTGAATTACGATAGGTCACCGAGATTTATTACAAAATTTAAATGAACCAACTAATTAATTTTGTATACAACGTTTAGTGGGTAAATTAGGAAAGTAGATTAACTTATCGATTTGCTTCTATTTAATGGAAGACCACGGAAATATTATGATAAAAGAATACATAAATCAAAGTGACTCTGTCTACAACCACATTTAAGTTTTCAGGACTAAATTTTTCTATAAACATATCTAAACCTAACGCATTTTGTGGTCTATTCTTCCAAGTGGATAAAAAATGTTCCTAAAGGCTGGGTTGCCACTAGAACAATCCACTCCATTTTTCTGGAAAAATGTACTTGAATCAGAAAAGTAACTATTCTACGAAATTTATTTTGCTGGAACTTTTACGTGTTTGAGATATTTTGCAGTACATTTTATACAACAGGAACAGTTCTAGGAGAAAGCTGCATGTATTGACTTCAAAGTAATTCCTGTGCTGTAGGCAAAACGCAGTTGAGCATCTTGATCATTGTATATTCATAATGTGCAGTTTGAAGTAAATATTTCGATAAACCTGTATAACATACACTCAAAAGCTATCGACCTCTTCATAATCCGTTCAGTAAATTTCGAAATAATACCCTTCAACAAAATTCTCTTTCATTAATTCAACGGAGGTCAAAACGGTGTATGCAAACCTTATTTGTTAACTTCATTCTAGTGCATTTCCATATTTTTTCAGTGAACACGACAAGTTAAAACTTGCAAGTACTAGCTGATGTTACTATTAATCTTCTTAGTTCTTCGGTAATTATTATTGGGGTTTAGTCCCAGTTAGCTCTGGGAGATGCAGGAACGTGCTGTGAATTATGCTTTTTAAACTAAGACATCTTTTTGTGAGGTTCTTATACGAATTCGTTCTGGAAAATTAAGGCTTGTATGTTTTTGAATTAAGCAAAACCAAAAAACCACGGTTGAAGCTTCTACATTAATCTCTTAGTTCAGGCAAAAATAACCGCACCATTACCGCCTAATTAAAAATACCTCAGCCTACTGTGGACTACAACGTGAGAAAATATATGCATCCACCTAGAGCTTTGGTGATAGAAAACGTTCAGTATTGATCTGTAAACGGGATCGACGACTCACGGGCCTTGAGATAGCAACTCAAATATTTGGTTCCAAAAGTACTTTTACGGTGAAAACGATATTGAGAGAAGCTGGCCTTTTTGAAAGGGTAGCAGTGAAAAGATCTGTTTTAACACGTCATAATAAAATTTAGAGGTTGCCGTGAGCTACAGAACATAAAAACTGGTCGCATAGAGAGCGGGAGAGAGTTTTTGGAGCGATGAGTCAAAGTTTGAGCTTTTTAGGTCTAAGAGAAGAGTTTTTGACCGCAAATCAAAGGAAAAATCAAAATTGAAATATGTTACGATTCAGATTGTAGTTTCATTATCAGTATATTTTCATCTATACATGTACTTCAACATTGTATATCAAAATCGTATTATTTTCAAATGTTTAGTATCACGCAAACTATAGGGCTGGCAAGAACTTTTGACCAGTTGTATATAATACAACGTTTCTCACAAAGCTGACTGCAGTTTCACTGTAAATCAACGTGTAGGTTTGAATTGCCGCCATATTTAGATAGCTTTAATCTACTAACATTCACTATAAAGCATTAGTGTGCCAAAATTGTTTCACGTATTCAATGGCATATAGATATCAATTTTCTAAGCTATTGTAGCTCGATTTTTATTATTTTTTTCAAGTTTCATTAAAATATCTTGGCTTAAAAATGAGACATACAAATACAAATGTTGACAATTCAACGTTTTAAGAATTCATCGTTTCAAACTTTCCCCGTATGAATTGGTGAAATTACATGGTTGGACCAAAAAGAGGAAAAAGGCACATTTGTAACGGTTAACGTAACACCTTTTGCTACAGCAGATATATGAGTGAATTAAATGCATTCACTTGCAAATGCATGCAATGCGGTAGAAGAATAATCACATTTTCTGATCGGTATCCAAATCCGGTCTGAGTATCCATGAAACAGGAAATTCCAACTAACACGCATTCCGTACACTTTTATCTTTAATTACTTGGTAATTATGGATTGAATGAATTAAGTTATTCGAAAAGAAAAATAGTGATAACGCGATAGAAGTAGTAATTGTATTTTTGACAGGTAACAAGCTGTAAGTCGAGTATTTATAAACGCCCTTTGCAGTTTCACGGTATTATCCAAAAGAAAGATTGTACAGTGGAAAAAAGACCTGCTACATTCCTATAACCTAACGAATCCGTTGGAAATATGAGAAAATGCACATACGTGATTATATTTCAACTTGTTTGTGTTATTATATTGAATGAAGAGTATTCATTCGACTTTCGTTGAATAACTTATGCCTCAATAGTTTTGTCACAAAATTTATGATTTTAAAAATAGAAAGTAACAATACAATATCGGAATAGCTTAGTGAAATAAAAATTATTCATTTCCCTGACATTAGTTAGACAAGTGGTCTTTTATGACAGTTACATTGGAAAAAAGCAAAATATACACAAATGAATTTACAGTGCTAAACCCAAATGAGAATAAATAATTTCATGAAATCTCCAAAAGTGGAAAACCAAGAATTTTCACCTGAGAAAGAGCAGAAAGCTGATAAGAAGACAGAGTAATGTATCGCGGTAATTGGAAAGAAGAAGAATTGGAAAAAAAATACCGAAATAAGTATATATAAGTACTCCAGATGCTCCTATAACATTTTGTGCGATGTGTAGATGAAATAAAAGGAGAAAGATTATTGCTTAAGATCATGCTGTTCTACAAAACAAACGAGGCATTATTAATGCCACAGAAAAGAACAAACCTTCAAAACGTTTGTACGAGATTGTGAAGTGAACAACAGCTGTAAAAGCTGTAGCCTGAACTAAAAAGAGAATGCCGAGAAAAGTGCCACTTAATATAAAATGGTATTAGACCAATAAAAACTAGAAATATTGAAGCTGGAGAAAAGATTTATAGAAAACAATTAAACTCAGAAGATCGAATATGTTACAAATGAAGAAGAATTAGTTGAGAAAAAAGAATGGATTCTAGTCTAAAATTGAAAAAAGCGTAAAATGAATAAATCGCTAGCCCTACTACAAAGCGAATCAAAGAAACCACAAAATGGAGTAGAAGAAAACAAGAAACAATAGCTACCACCGCCAATGATCGTGGAAACAATAATCGAATTCCGTGCACTACATGAGTTGATTGAAAATCATTCCAATAAGTTCAGCATCAAAGTGCTAAGTGGCGCCTGCGCAAAACTTAATGACTAAAACAATGCTAGTAAAACCTTCAAAGTTTTTTAAAAAAATCATTTCTCTACTGTAGATATCAGCATGTACGAAAAGGCAGAACGAAGCAATTACATTATACATGATGTTCAAAATCAGTTAAACTCGTAGTGTACAATATACAATATACATATACTCTAGAGCAATCGACCTTTAGCACAATTTCTCCCCATGCTTCGTTTAATTATGAAAATGCCGTGGGGCCTAAGAGCTACTGAATTTTTTAGGAATAGCATTCTAAATGTGAAATTCAATTATGAATGTTTTAAATCAACTTTGACGTTTCATATTAAAGGAATATTATGGGCAAAGTGAAAAATCAAATTATTCACTATAAAAAACTGATAATTTTGCTTATCATTCAAAATTATTATTTCTACTGTGAGGAGATTTTGACTTATTCATGAGATTAGAATATAAAATGTGTTCTAGTTTCTTAAAATTTATTAGTAAATACTTCTGATATTTGCTTTGATAATATGAGTTGAAAAGTATATTTGCAGCTGAATTCAAACTCACAACGAGCATTCAGTCGCTGTGACTACTAGCGATATCATCGGAAAAATTCATCAAATAGTATGGCCTAATTCCACAGGCTTGTATAGGCTCCATTGCACTTGCAGGTGAACTTGTTGTTAACGAGCCTCATTTGTCCGTCGAATAAGGCTTGCAAATATTGTTCCAGGTAAGATGTTGGACAGCAGGAGAGCATCTGCCGCGGTAGTAACGGTAGAGTCAGGTCAGCGACTTTTCTTCAGTGCTCCGAGTTACTTAAGTTTCTGGTCAACTCTGGGTAACCTATAAGTCAAAATTCTTATGTATTGAATCAAGTTTTCTAAGGACAAGCAATTCTTCAAATATGTATGAATGTCGGCCGTGTAAAGGATTAGAAAGTGCGGAGTATATAGTATTCTAGTCTTGAAGAGGGCTCCAAGTTTTTGGGAATATGCATTAGTTTATGCGGTCACTTGAATACACGAGTACCAGGACATATTGCTCCCAACCTCAACACCCAACAAGCAAATTCGCGGTGATGGTGATATTTTAGGTTCAAACAGGAGTAAATCCTCACCTGCATTGCCAGCTTTCAGTGTAATACAGCAACCTTGGACTTTGCTGCATTAAACTCAAGATCATTGCTTCCAACCCACTCCAGATTATTTTTAAATGGTTATTAATGGTAATGAGGTGTTGCTGTCTACATATTTTGTTATTAACCGAAGTTATTGGGATGGCTAATTTGAACCACTACAACAGTATGCTATTGTTGGCGAAGCTATATATCTGGCTGACAGTTTTATCGAGTAGACCGTTGATATACACAGAGGAGGGAGTAGGTGACAAGATATATCCCTGGGGAACACCAGCATTGACCTCAAACCTGAGGTCGACCTGCATAAATCGGTCTTTGAGAAAGCTACTGAGCTAGTCATGTGTGATAAACCATACAATATTAAAAAATGTTGGGAAGGTTGACGTGCCAAACCGTGCCTTTGATATGTCTAGTGCTCTGAATATGAGGATTTCTCTATAGCTTAGGCACATACGTTGGTGACACAGATCAAGAGATCCCTGGTTGATCTATGTTCACGAAAACCGTATTGATGATCGCTGTTGATCTTAACAGACTTAAGATATATCAATATTTGCTTGTTAACGATTTTTTCCATGGTCTCAGCAATGGCTGGGACTAAAGCAATCAGATGGTAGAATAGACCTCTTTCTTTTATATGATAGAGAGAATAGTTTGCATAGGGGACTTGTTAGTTCATTGGCGGATTTCTTCAATACAATTGGTAGTATTCCAACGGGGCCAGTGGCCTTATTGATGTTCAGGAATTATCCAGGCCTTTTTATGCAGTTAAACAAATATAATTCGAGTTTTAACGTCTATCTGTAGATCCGTAGATTTGTAGAACTGTAGATCAAGCGTAGATCTACCACTACTGTCCTGAAATAGAAAAAGAGTCAAGAGAGTAGATGGCAAATCTGCTCCATGAAAAGCAAAGACGTTTTTAATATAGTCATGAGAGTTTGTTCTTCACATATCTTGAAAAAGGTGGAACAATAGAGGAAGAAACTCCAAATGAACAGCCGCATTTTGAAAAAACGTCGCATCTTCTTACTTCTCGGTGATCACCATAGCGAGATTTGAAGAATTGCATTTCAAATTGGTTGTCCATCATCGTATTCACTCCATCCTGCTGCGAATTTTTCTTTTGTTTCCATGTTTTGAAGTTTCATTTAGCGGCAGAGGGATTTTTTGAAGAAAAAGACGAACACTGTTATTTGAAAAGAGACCAGTTTGTTCCAAAATAAAGATGATTTTGGAAAAAAATATCATTTTTCTTTGTTAGGTCGCGAACTTCTCATACAAACTTTATAATATTCATACTTCCTTTATGCAAGGTGCCAATACAGTGCTCCATGTCACACTTGATTTTTAAGTTGCTTTTCTTCCATATTACACGTTCATTTTCAATATGACCATCCAACAATAGAAGCTTGCAAATAATATCACTTGAATCTCTGTATATACTTATATTAAAGATGTTCTATTAACATTTCAATAGCGTTCAGTAAGCCGTGACGTTTAGGTTAAATTGAGCTTGAAAACAAGTTATTTGCGCTCTTCAGATCATCTATTTCTCGTCACGTTGCTCGTTTCTAAACATCCTTGTGTTTGAGACTTATTTCCTCAAAACCGATTGCTTTTACTTTGAATCTCGATGGGTATATAAAGACCTTTTGACTAAAATTGTATTCGTTTATCTATCTGTCAATATACTGAGGCCAACAATATCATGATCAAAGCTTAGACATCACTATTGATTGAGGAATATGGGACATATTATCATGATGGATTATTTTCGAATTGAATAGAATTTTGTTTATATCTTTCCGTAAATTACTGTTATATCTACGAATATATACTCATTCCGTTGCAATATCTTTAACAAAAAAAACTAGTCATTCAAACTGGTAAAATACAATTATTTCGTAGTCATCAGCAGTGTCATTGCCAGGTAACATAAGTGCATATTTGTGAAACCATGAAAGCAAAAACTAGGCTTTGTCGAAACCATATATGGCGGAAAATATTGCAATTTATGTTTATTTTTGACGGCAAGTGCGATACAGTATAACGTGAGATGTCTGACCACATATTCTCGTTTGAATATTATTCCTGTCAGTAGCAGACATTTTTTGTGTGTTTGCCATTCCAGTGTATGAAATGAAATTGTCAAATTTTTTTATATGATTTAATACGTTTTACAGAGGAAATTTTGACGCAGATCACTAAATGATGTGATGGTTTTTAGGAGAAGCAAACTCATATGTTTCTCCAATTTTTCATAATCACAATTATGAATTTTTTTTTAACAACAAATGAACTCTTCACATGATAACAAACTGTGCAATAATAGATTTTTATTATGAATCTCCCAGTTGATTCTATCACTGATAAAGGTACAAGTAATATTTCGAATGAAAAATTTATGAAATCAAAAAAGTTTTCTTACAATTATTTCACAAAATCAAATATATACAACTTATTGAATTAAATTTTTCTTCTGACAGTCTTTTCCCAATTTTGAGAGCTACTGAATTTCAAATTTTGAGGACCAGCTGGCAACTGTTATCAAGTGGTATCACAAAAGATCCTCATTCAATTCAATTATTTATCACACTTCAAGTGTTATCTCTTGATGTCAAATACGAAACAAACAAAAAAGCTGCAAGGAGAGAATATATGATGTGGAATCTAGATAGTCCATTTTTAAATTATACTACTTTTTAAATCTTCGAAAGCGTGTGTGAGTTTCAATAGAAAAACGCGAGGCGTCTTGAGAAATCTTAATTAAAAATTTTACATAATTTGTTAATGTTATTACAATCGAATTTTGAATATTTATGAACTGTGCGGCCATAGATAAATGGAAGCATGGTGAGATTTGGGAAACCGATACAAGGAGATATTAGTATTGATAAGAATTGGTGGTCTGTTAGTTGGACTGAAAAGTTCGTAGGCTGATTCATAGATAACGCTACTTGTGTGGAATCTACATGATTTAGTGTGTTACTGAATCATTGCTTTTTGGTAAAAAATACTATTGAAGCCAAGGATTATTCGGACTTTGTTCCAAGAAAATCATTGAGGAATGAACAACGAGAACAAAAACATTTAAAAAATCTCAAAAATTATGTCGGATAATAGTGAAATTAAGCTGATGGGGAGAGCTGAGACTATAAAAATATTGAACGAACATGCTGAACATATTTAGTTGAACAAAAGCTCAGTTCAAAGCACGAGCTCGCCAGCTACCAAAAATAAAAAAGACTTGATGATTCAGAGCAGTGTTTGGAGCTGGTGAATCCCAATAAACCTCAATTATTACGTCCATATGAGTCTATAGAAGAAACTTGGCTCTATTATTGTACTTTGGAGTCCAATCGACATCGACATTTTTACTATTAGCGTTATTGGAGCGATTAACCGACGAAATCTCATGAATATGGCCCCATTTGAAGAAGAAGAAAGTGCTGTTCTATTAATACAAATCACCGTATCACAAAACGGTGAAAACGATCGCAATATTGCAAGAATTGGGCTTCGAATTGCTTACACGTCCACCGTATTGTGCAGATTTGGCCTCCAGTGACGTTCTACTATTCTTAGACCTCAAGAGGATGCTCATTGGACCTAAGTTTAACCAACTTATTTGAAATTTGAATTAGTTTAAATGATTTTTGTAACTTTGCGAAAGCTCTTTTCTCTTTATCTTTATTTAGTAAAAATGCAGTTACTTCCAAATAAAAATCATAATATTCATATCATATTATTGCAGTCATGAATTTAAAACATTCACGATTCAAAGTATAGTTTATGAGAGATATATTTTGTTTGTCATAACTTAACAAATAGACGCTGCATTGTTACAATGAAATTGAAACTTCAGCTTCAGTTTGAAAGCATTAACCGAATTTGCAGGCAGTATACTGACTTTGAGAATACGATGTTCTATAAAATTAGTTGGAATTCCACAACTACAAACCAGTAAGTTTGTAGTAAGTACGAAGTTACAGTATAGTAAAATTTGCTATATAAACTTATAACAATGGTAGTTTTTAGAAAAACAATTACATTCTAGTCGTTGCTTTTATGAAGCAATAATTGCGAAGTTCCTCATACTTTCATATTCCGAAATTAGATACGAGTTGATATGGAAAAATATGATTTCATTGAATTTTTTGGCAATATACTGATAATTACTTTAATACGAACTAATCACACGTCCAAGTTCTGACTTCACTTTTCCTGTCATAATTTCCACGTTTATATTTTCATGTTTTAATCACAATATGTTTGGAATAAATAGATTAGTCATTGAATTTTTCTCCAAATTTTCTAAAATGTTTATTATAAATGATTCATTTGGAAAGAAATGAGATGTTTCAACATTGAATGAATAGATAAGAGAGATTGATGCAGTTTTTATTCAGAGATAGTGTGAGGTAAGATTTATCTTCCAATTTAAAGTTGAATGTGAAAATCGATTCAAGTGCAGAAAATAATTCAAATTGTATGCTACATGATATAACGGCTACTGGTATTGGGTGCTAGATACATTTTAACACTATTAAATGTGGCAAAATAGTGAATGTTTGATCATTTAGGTGTTAAGAATCGATTAGAACTGTTTTATTTTCTCGTCCTTGTTATGGGATTTAGTGAATGATAAGAAGATGTTTGTATGGCAGATCAGTTAGATCTTCCATATTTCCTTTGTCTGAGACATCTAATATTTGAGCTTGATATTTGATTGAGTTGGGCTTTGTAGTATTTTTGTAGCATTTACTTTCTGTTTGCTCATTAGTTTCTTTTATAATAATTTTGTGTATTATTTGCGGAGAAAATCTCTAGTTGGTGTTATAATCATTACAAGAGAGAGATTGGATGTTTATTTTTGAGGACATCTGTAAGTGTAGTACGGAGATATCAGGAATGGCTCTGATATAGGAAAACTCTGATACGTGATTATCACCATCGAAACAATTGCAAATAACACCCTTTTGTTGCTAGCTATAGACTAGGTAAAACTTGTTGAAAATTATCTTGCCGATAATTCCCTTATCATCATTGCGAGAAACCATTTCGGCACTGGTTAGTACTGGGTATTTTGCGGGACCTAGTGGAATCGCTCATCAGACGAATGGACGACGACAGAAATATTATTTACTGTTTTCGGCCATTTAATTGTTGAGCGGATTTACCAGGTTACAGGAAAACCGAAAGAACCGACTATATCATTTGGTAGAAACATGGTATAGGAACTTATAATCTGTATAGGGAAAAAATACAGTTGTTTATAGGGTTTCAACACCAAGTAAGAGATCAACTTATAAAAAAAGAAGAACTGGGATACTTATGATTGTTTCTCATTTGTTTTGTGGTCAAGGAAAGATAAAGTACCTTGTAGAAGGTAAAAGTTTTGCATAATATCAAGCGGCATGGAAGATCAGGTATTTTTTATATATCATCTTTTTGGAAAACCTACATTTTCTGCAAATAATTGTAGTGAGACTGGGGTTGAAACCTGTCAGTAAGCTTTCAGCATTTTTTGTTCGATTGTTTGTTTTGTACCATTTGACTTTATCAAGCTACCTAATATATTGAATCACATCCAAATTGTTGGTACATTTCCGTAACTCTAGTTTCTGATTCTATATATTTTCAAGATTTGTTAGCGATCAGTTCACACCTATCTCTACTAACCATCCGGAACTGCCTTTCAGACCGAAAAATCCAACTATTTATCATTTTTTTTTAATATTCGTTGTAGTAGTTTTCACAATAGTAAGTCAGCTCAGAAAATATTTTTCATATCCATGTTTTGATTGTGCCTATCATTGAATTTTAAATCAAACGCGTGCGTCCAAAGAATCGATTCACATAAGTAATGAGTTTAAGTTCAACTACAGATTAGTGGAGACTATTAACTAGTTACGTGGAGAACATGGATGTACATACATATGTTTGATGTAATCAATAGTTTCGACTGAAAGTTTTTTCTAAAATACGGTAAATTTTTGCGGTTAAATGAATTATTTGCTTTCTCGGTGGCATTGATTGGGGTTCAAAAATGTATAGCCGAATGAGCATTTTCAGTCTAAATATTCCAGTGACATTTGATTGAGTTTACTTCATGTTTTTTCATTATTATGGTCTATCTCTACTCCTGTCTAACTAATCAATTCCAACCTCTAGTTAAAAATGTCGGTCGAACTGTTTCAACTGTTGGTTCATCAATTTCAAAAGATCTGTGCAAATGATTCAATAGTTTTATTTTGCGTATTTTGCATCGTAGTGGAAAGACAGTTGTCCATAAACATACGAGTATGTCAATAAGATTGATAATCTTATATCCAATATTATATAAAAACAGAGAATATAATGCGTAAAATAATGCTAGAAACTTTTATTATGACGAAAGTAATTAATGTTCCAGAATGTGATGTAATTTTACAATTATGTAATGTATTAATGTAATCCAGAACAAGATTTGTTTATAAATTTCCACAAAAGTTAGTAGTAGCTTCCGAAACAGCACTGAGTAGATTATTGATTCAGTATCAAAAATTTAGACATAACAGTGCATTTTTTATCACCGTTTGTTGTGGTTTATAAAAAAAACTGTAGTTTCAATGATAGTTCCTGTAATCGTCCATGAGGGATGTGAATTAGTCGCTAAGATAATCCTTTTACCGGTATATCGGTAAGGGGTCGCTACTAAAGATATGGAATGTAAAGTCGTTGCAGCATCTACCTGCATCCGTGTGTAAGAAAAAATTCATTTATGTTCGTTGGGTATATATTCCTTTAATTTGAAATAAACATATTCTTCTCAATTTACTTCCATTAATTGCTATTGCTACCTTCGAGCGAAGTGAATCAGAGTGACAGTTATTAAGAGTGGCCGTAGGAGAATTTTAATTGTTTGCGAAAAAATTTCAGGTTTTCCAGAGAAAATGTCTTGGAAAGTTGAGTTGATGTATTCTAAAGCAAGGATTTACATTATTGGAATGGAGAACCTGATATAGGTGTGAGGAAGTGAGGAGGAAAGTTAACTCAAGCAAATTTAAACTTAAACATTAATTTTTCTTTTTGGTTCTAATATAAAACACGGCGAGCAATTTATGAATAGGGATCAAATTATTCCTTAGATTCTGACGACCAATGTACATGTCGGTTTGATGGAGGGGGTAAACTTGGCGTCCATCGTCGAAGGTGTTTCATATCCAAGTCGCGTTTTTTCACAGCAAAAATTTTGGTATATAGCAATACTCATCACTTAAGTGTGAGGAAGTTGCTTTAACCTGATGAAAAAACACTTTTTGTCTTTCCAAATACGGTCTCAATTCCTCCCACACAAGTAATAATACTATCCTGTTATTATTATACCTGTTTAATTTGATCCATTTTGCTTAAACCGCGTTATGAAGCAAACACAATTCTTCAGTCACTCTCTAACCTCAATCACATGGTCGTCAAGAACCATTTGGCTAATTTTTCTCGATGATATCGCTGGTTGACGCAGTTTTTGGCTATCTAGAATGCTCGTCGTCAGTCGAACTGTTTCGCCAACGTTTAAATTCAGCTGCCAAAAAATTCTACGGTTATATTATATCATCCAGAGTCTCCGTACCCAGTACCCAACTTTTTTGCATAGCCAGATTGCCTTTCAAAAACAAATATGTTATGACAGTTCGATACTCAAGTCTTTCCATTTCCAGAAACTCTTCACATGATTATTAATTTGAGTTAAAAATGGCTGAAATTGTAGGATCACTCAGCGCATGCCTAAATGTTTTTCTCCACTTAAACCGATAAGTGCCGAAATCTTTGGGTTGAGGTCGAAATCCTCGATTCGTTTTGTGTTACTATCTTATGTCAAACCCTCAATTTCTCAATATATTACACAACTATAACTATAATTAAAGAGTTCAACTTTAACAGAAGCTCAGATACGAACACGTTTATATAACGACATGAATGTATATTTAATTATAAATACACGGCAATTTAATTGCTAATTTGATGAATTTCACTGGTATATTCTAACATGAGTTACATAATCATGCGTGTATAAACTGTAGTAACAATACACGCACCAACTATCTGGTTTGAAAGCAATAGAAACATTATTGGATTAGTAGTTTCACGCTTCGTCTAAAACTAACCAGCACGTTCTCTTGAAATGGAATAGAAAATAGTTTTTCAAATAAATGGAACTTAATGAGGAAAATACGTCTAATGGAAATATATGGTGACCCATTGCTCAAAATATATTGATAGAAACTCTGTTATTGACGGAAATGCAGCTTGAAAAGACAAAATCAATTTTGTTGCTGTATATGGTCTTTTCAAATGCACTTTGTACTGAACTTCAATCCCGGTTTCAATTTCTCCAATTCTTCTCTCTTTAGACCTTTTCCTATATTGTTGCTTCTGAATTGCCTTGATTTTAAGTCTTTTCTTATTGAATATTAGCATAGTAATTAGGAAAAGACAAAAATATTGACGTTTCGAACTTTTTTGGTCGAGAATATTTTGGCCTTTCTAAAACTCATTAGTACAGTCCTAAATTCGACACGACATATCAACAAAAAATTTTTTAATTGACCCTGGCGCTCTAGATTTGACGTCAAATAAAAATGGAAGAAAATCATATTATCATAAGCAGAATCATAGAAAGTATCAGCAAAGTCAACGCATATCAAAGAATGGGAGACCTATCATTAAAAATGTTATGTTATGGGGACTTTGGAGTACTAATATTAGAAAATGAAGAATCCCTAGCATACTATATAGGAAGAAAACAACGATAGATAAATATAAATAGAGGCACCTCAACTAAGAAGAGTCAATCAATGGTAATAGCCAAAGATCGGATTAGATATGCGTATCGGCAATAAGACCTGTAACATCAATAACAACAAAAATAGTGAACGATTGAAATGAGAGGAGTAGGTAGGTAGGAGTCTTATTGAAATGAGAACAAGAAGAAGACACTCTCGTCAGCTGTAATCAAATATCATATGGTTTTACATAGATGTCTACGCTCTTGAATCTTTTATTGAATCATTAGCTTTTTCTTCCACTGTGATTACTTAGGTCTTCAGAAAGTGTTTTGTTTACTATTTTTCAGTACTCCTCACATTAATATTTTATAGAAAAATCTCTAGAATTAATACAAGTGTTACGAACTCATATCCGCCCTGGAGCTGGTCCATATAGTGGAATTCTGAAATTCAGCGAAGTCGCCACCTTTCATGAGATACCCGGAATTCGTTTTATCTTTTTTTTTATATAAGTTTTTATACCAAGGTCTATTTATTTATTGGTCTTGTTTCTTTCTTCTTCTGGATCTTTTGAGAATTTTGGGATATATAAGGAGTTTATGTAGCGCAGTTTCGTTCCAATTTATAGTAAATAGTGATAGTGAACGGACCGAAATAGAGAGTTATCGAAAAATTGAAATAAAAAAATCAAGTTAGTTGAGGGGTAGTGAATGATTATGAATTAGTGTAGTGTATATTGTTCAAATAAATAAACAACTTAAGAGACAGTGTGTATCAATTCAACTCCACGAAATAGAAATCGTACAAAGTTGTTTGTTCATACTTATAGCAATTGCCATTTATATTTTGACCTTCCACAAGTCTAAGGTGAATATGTATAATTATGTATAATAATTCTGTCTCAGCTATTCAGAAGTTAATCAACGATGTTTTCAAGTTTACCAGTCACATTCGTTCTGACAGTCTCATATATTATAGGGTCTGTTTTGGCACACAAAATAATTCAATATACCCACATTGTTAACCTAATAAAAAGTTCGCCATCTTTGAATCTAAATATACTGAATAATGTTGCTGGTTGTATAATATTTTGTCTTCAATGAGTTTCATATTCTTTCTCCAAATTTTGTTGAATGGCCAATTGGGATCGAAGCCAATTCATTTCCATTATTTAGTAACATGCATTTCAAGCATATTTTGGATATATCAATAAAAAGTCGCCAGTATTTTTATTGGTGTACAGCAAGAAACACTGAATTTCATTGCTTAGGAATATCGTGAAAGTAATCGATGTTATTTGTACCCCTTGAATAATCGGATGATTCCATATGACCCCTTAATCCCACATCCAAAAATACTTGAGTGTTTCTAGTTGGTCGACCTAGCGGTATCTGGAATGACCTTGAAATCTGAATATTTTACCATCTGAACGGTACAGCAACTAACAAGGGATACGTTAACACGAAATAGAAACTGGAGAAAGATAACCAAAGTGAATATGGGGTGAAAGAGAGAGCCGATTAAAATTTGTGCTTCAGTCAAACGAGAATAAATAACTAACTCTTACAATCAAGCTACTAACTTTCATTGACAATCATGTACCTTAGAGCTAGAGGAACTTCAGTAATATTCGTTAAACTTTTTTTTAGTCAAACTCTTTCAAGCTATAACAACGTATATATTTAATGAAAAAATTCATTTCTAAAATATAGCAATAATTATAAGTCTGTAACTACAATTATATAATAATAAGTCCTTTTATTCTGTAGACCTAAAAAAACGTAATTATACTTACTGCCTGAGTCACTCTCAGAAACTAAATTCGTGAACTTTTGACTTTAAATTACAGCATCCATGACAAATTAAATAATTGGAAGTAGTGCAAGTCATGAAACGAGATGACAGCAGGAGAAGAGAGTATGAAATAAGCAGTTCAGGAACTTATGATAAGCTAACTATATCATCAGATAACTGAATATGTGTTGATCTACTTTCATAGTCATAAAAGTTCATAAAGTAACTTAATCACAAATAGCTCTTGGCTAACCGCACACATATGGAAGTCGGGGAACAAGACAGCATCATGGAAAGGGCAAAGAAGAACCAGATGTCTTACTAAATTTTTACAAGCATCTACTGGTTGAATCAAACATAAAAATAACTAAAGACACAAATAAAATAAAATTTCGATATACAAAATAAAACCACAATGAGGAACAAAATTATAGGTAAAAGTAATAGGTAATAATTAGTATTAGTAATTAGTCCATAACAAAAATTAAACCAGTCCAGAATTAAATATTATTATTAGAATAAAAGTCGTTTACAGAGTAGAAGGCACTCTCCAGTAAATATGCTCTTAAAATAATGCGGAATACGGGAAAATACGATATCGATTTGATTTAAATTGACAACTGATTGTGTATTTTCTTACATTGTAAAATATTGAGCCCTCCATTAATTCTGTACGTGAATTTAGTAGGTTAAGTTTGTGCTCCGCGTTCCTAAGAGGATAGCCGGGCAACCATCTTTCTGAAATTGGAGAAGTGTCCTTACGAATTAGGCAAACGGATTCAAAGATGAATAAAAAAGGAATAGTCAGAATTTTTAATCTTTCAAAGAAGTCCCCGCAGTAAGCCCTGCTGTTTAGTCTGATAGCCTGAGTAAATATCTAACAGCTCTCTTTTGCAGAAGAAGAAAAAGAACCTATTTATTGTGAGAAGGACAAATGTACAAGAGCATTATTAAAAAGCCCTCTTATTGAGCAACTGTGAGTTTGTAAGTAAGAAAAAACGGTATGGAAGCACTGTTTGCAAAACTAGTTTTGAAAAAGATTTTAAATGTGTTGACAAGAACCACTACTATAAAACTGACTTATTTCTATGCCGCCGTCTAGTCCTCCTATTCGAATAACAATGAAAAAACAAGCATTTCAATTAATGCCTAGTTTTTCTGAATACTCAACTTTATCAAGTTTAAAAAATCTTCCTACTTTCTCTAAAAATATACTCCATTTTTGAGAATTAAAAGCTTAGTTCTAATGAGTTGTAAAGATCAAGTTCTGTCATAAAAAGTTTTGAGACAACAATAAGGTAAAGTAAATTATTATCCAGTCCAAATGTTAAATTTCAATTCAGAGCCACAGTAAAGTATGACCCATATTTTCCAATTTTTTGAGGAAATTGTTTTATTTTTGACGTCTCAAATACACAATTATCTTTTCTTGAGTACGTACCTATTTCAATATGTAATTAAATCAACTGAATATTCTGTGTTGAAGAAACATAAAGCAATCAATAAGAGTATTTTTCCTAATTCATCCTTTAAAATGAATGGAATATATTTTGAAAGAATTTACTTTCTCGGATGAACAGAGGAGGAATAAAGATGGGCGTTTGACCAATATGTCAGAAACAATATCTGAAACTTATCCACTATCGGGTTACCAAGGAGATTAAAAGTATTACACTAGTTCTAACCACTCTTTTTAGTAGAACTCCAAGGGGCATAATTTTTAATGCTACTGACAATTATTGACAATGGTTTCGCTACTATCAATTATTATTATGTTGATGAATAAACTTATTATTCATATATGACGAATATTACAACAACTTTAACTTATTGTTATATAGTTTTGAATCAATTATAGTATCCAACACGCGAAAAATGTCTATTATCCACTTAGAAACTTGTTTATTCAGTAATCAAGACCTAGGAAGAATTGTAAACATACTACAAAAATCTGTCGACTATACCAATGAGCAATATTGTAACCACTGTAGCTATAATCTATTTTTTAGTAAATCAAATTCAAAATGAATACTCAATTTCCAACTCAACAATGTAAAATTATTAATTATTTCCGCTCACTTTGCTATATTCTCTGAAATGATTAATCATAACATAGTACTTATTAAACATGTTATTATTCTGGATATACACACGATCCCGAGAATATTGAAAGTTTCTATAAAAAAATAGCTCTACGCTTCCAGCGATAATTATGTTGTCAGTGGAAGACTCTATCTCATCTCCAAGAACATAAATTATTTTCTTTCCAGCATCTGTTTATATACTTTTAGGAGGCAGTTTTTAGAAGAATGCGGCTTTCTTTCTCCACAAAATAAGACTAATTTTATTTCCTGCATCCTTTAGCATCTTCACTTTCTCAATATTTTTTTGTGATTTAAAAAAAAAAATGTGATATACAAAAGGGTCGCATCTTTGGCGAAGTAGAAAAAACTTCATCTCATCGCGCCAGCCGTTTTTAGGAGACTTAATGAGCCGGAGTTTACGATCAACAATAAAGACTTTGTGTTAGCCTTTTCTACTTTTTTACAAGTCTTAATTAGCAGAGTGCAAAAAGAGTTGAAGGGGAGAACATAATTTTCACTCAATGCAATTTGAAGTGATGTCGAAGCTTCCTTATGTTTTCCACAAAGATAAAAATAACTTAATATTAAGTTATAAACAAATGTTGCTATTTTCCGTTAGAGGTATCTCTCATTTTACTTCTCAAAATATTTACATGGAGTTATTTTGTAGTATACATAATGTCAAAAATTGAATAAGTTGTTAAAGATGCCACAATATTCACCACTTTTCTGATAAAACTTCAAACATTTCTGTATCATTTTCTAAATTTAACTCGTAATTGAATATCATAATCAGGAATTTCTTTTATTATGTGACCATCAATCAATCGCCTTCCTTTAAATTGAAATATAATAAATAAAAATGCTGTTTAAAACGTGAATTGATTAATAATGTATCATTCATGACATAGAAATAAAATTAAATAGAAATTTCAATGTTTCCCATGTAACTATTTATGATATTAACTGAAAGAGTTCAAAAAATAAAAAGTTTTCGTTGTTTTTATAGTTTTACTTTCTGATGCAAATTTTCTTAATATCAATATGTAAGACAATTGAAAAGGAGAAACCTTTTATGTGTATACTTGTTTTGAGGCGGCTATTTGGAACTTTTTGTGTGCTCTTAGACAACCTGATAAACGTATTAAAATTACGGTCGTCTTGTTCCTGAAGTCATGAAGCTAACGATAAGCAGTACAACTTTAGTTTATAGTAGAGGATTTAGAATCGTTAACAATCACTGCAAATCAGATAAGAGAATATACAGAATGGATTAAAACAAATATTTTTAATTATTTCTATCAATCTATCAATAAGAAATAGAACTATTGAATATTTTCTATGTCTATAAAATAAATCAATGAACGTTCTAAGCAAAGATAAGTAACATGAAATATTTCATTTTTATCATGGAAAATACAATCTACAGTTGTAGGACTACAATGGATAGGACAAGATCGTCTTCTGATAGGTTCATAATTTTACGATATAGTCTGTTATAATTTATCACTAACATCAATATCAGCAATATGTGAACGCTTTGTTCTGTAGTAAAATCATACATTTCAGTGAATACATGGTTGAATTTCCTATATTACTCTTCGAATCATTCCAACAACTGAATGCAACGATACAAATTTGAAATTTCCATTGATGTTTTCATTAGATATACACTTTTACATTCTAATTTCTCAATTCAAATATATCAGATCTGTTATTATTTAGTGCGAGAAACGGAGCTAGACAAAACTGTTCCTATCATATTGGAAAACGTGAAATAAAAGATACTGATAGATCACTGAAACCAACCGTCACACTTATTACCTTACTTATTACGTACTAAATATGTTATTAAACATGTTGGTTATTAGCCATGGATTTGGTAATATAATCACAACTTGTTAATTAAAGATATATTTAACAAATACTTATAGATATTATCAGTGTCGCAATTTCTTCCTAGTAGGGTTTTCATGTCATTTTGAAAATTACATTATTGTCTTTGCGACGCGTATATTGTAGGTACATTCTAAAAGTATATGTCTCTTTCCTTTATATGTTTTAGTTTATGAAATCATCTTTGCCACTCAGATTGCCACTCAAGATGAATTTTCATTTTAATATATACTTTCATGTCACTATATATGGCACTATTCATTATAAATACATCACTGCAAACCGTAGTGTCTTTTTTGTGTGAGCATCTTAATTTCCTTGTATTCCTTCATGAGAGGGCACCGACAAAAATCTGACATTTAACTTGTTGTTTTGTATTAGATGCAATTGAATCTTGATTTTAGGTTGAAGATGGTTGTTGGTATAGATACTTTTTAAGGAACTCAATGCATTTGAATAGTATGTTATAATTACAGTTTTTGTAGGTTTGATGATTTAATTTCCACCAAAGCTATAATTCGGCTGAATATACAGAGCTAACGTGAGGTAATTTATATTTCAAGGGAGGTTTATGAGAGGTGATAACAGCCCCAACTCCATTGCAACCTGTTTGTCACATTTCTAGCTATAACCACATTTTTCCAGGGCGTCCAAAATCTCTTTATCCACCTAATCTTCTTCTTTTTTGTTTTTTGTCCTTCTATGCGCTCAAGATGTTCAAACTACTGTATTCGCTTAGTTTTTATCAATTAAATATTCCCTTCATTGATCCACTTTTTTTATTCAGAATTGTCTTATGAAAATAAATAAGCTTCTCTTAACTCCATAAGCGATTATAAGATTAACTATTATTTCATATAATTTCAAAATATGACAATTTAATTTTTGAAAATCTTCACAATTTATTATAACATTTCTCATTTCTTATTGGATATTGAAAGACACTTATAACAATGAACTCCGATTTGTTTTATTATTTTTATTCTTTCTACTACCATAAACATCAAATGAATCATATAATCATCTATAGTTGTAAAAGCATTACCTATAACAGTAGATTTCTTCTAATCAATTTGAAGTGATTATCAACAATAATTACTCAATATTATTATTATGTCAACCAAATTTCCTTAAAAATAAACATGAAATCGGGTATGAAAACAATGTTGGTACTTTCTTATAGGCTAGGTTAGGCTAGTACCTCGACCTAGATTGACCGTGGTAGGCTCATTGTGGTACTATTCATTCTCCATGGTATGAAGGCTTAGTTAACCACTGTCCATCTTTTCTCTTTTTTAAACTTATGATTGAGTATTTTCAACTCCGAATGAAGTATTTAACTTTTCCCATTCCAAATTCTGCTATTTCTTCGACGCAACCTACTGTGATTCATCCCAAAACTTAAACGTCGTTGTTCCGTGACGGCAGGGCATACTTCCTTATAGAAAATTGAAAAAGAATTTGAGTTGTTCCGAATTAATTATAAGTTTCCCGTATCCACAAAATTTATACAGCAAAAACTAATTGAAACTAAATATATTTAATAGAAAATTATTATAAAATATCCTGATTTATTCTTCTAACGAAAAATTAAAAAAATCTCCAAATATACAAATAAATTGAGTAATACCTGAGTGAGCCAAAAGTAGAAGAAAACAAGACAGAAGTAACATGTTGAAATTCTTGAAGATTCACAGATCACAGTTTAGTATTCCAAATTCCTCACATGTTCTCACCCACTCTACACACAATTATCATTATTTTCAACGATACCATTGAAAAAATAGTTTCAAACATTACGAAATAATTCCGTTAACTTTACCGGTTCATTTTCCGTCGCCGATTTAACGAGACGTTCAGCACCGCGACGTTGCGATAACTGCCATCTCGTTGGTCAAACGGCGCCATCGGCATGCGCGCTTCCTAATACTAGATTTTATTCGATGTTTGTTGTTAAAAAAATGTCTCGGAGATGTATTCTGATGAAAAAATTGTCGATCTCGAGTTCTGCCATAAAACCTTATATTTGAAAATAATTTCAAATCAAGTATTTGTCTTTCAAACGCAATAAAAACTTGAGAAAAACGGATTTATGCGTGAACTATGGGAAAGCGCTTATAATGAATATTTTTCGAAAATTTTAACTGCTACAGAAACTACTAAATATGGAGAAGAAGAAGAAACACCATTTTTGAAAGTATATTTCTTATCAACTAATTATAGTATAACGTATATTTTGAGAGGAAAAATCTCAAAAAAGTTGCCTCAGAGGTAATAACGATTGTATATCATTTCAAGGAATAGTATTCAAGAAATACAAAAAATGTTGTTGTTATTATTATATTATAGCTTAGATTCATTCAAATAAAGAATTTCCACATTTTCTATGACTAGGGTCTCTTTATATAGTCTAGATCATTGATGGACAGTATATGGCTAGCGAGATGTGTGTGTCGTCCATGTTAGAGTGAGAGGCTAGAAATATAAAAGGGTACTATGAAACTAAACACAACGGTATCACTGATTTCCACAAACAGAGCAGAGTTATATGAACATACATATACAAATAAAATGGTTAAAACCTAGATAATTCTAAAATCCAAACTTTTAAACTTGAAGTCGGTTGAAATAAAAATTATCTGCCCTGTTCAAATGTCAATAATTACCCAATTTCTTGCGTACTTTCAAAGATTAAATTTATTTAACGAGAAGAATAATGCTTCTTATGATTAGAGATTGCGGTGATCGTGAAAAAGCTTAAAGACAACTCACAAGACAAAACCTGATGATCGAGAGATAAACTATAAAATGGAACACTGATAACAGTGCGCAAAAATTATTATCAAATAGAAAAAGAAGCACAAATTTGAACATGTGATGTTACTAAACGATAAGTTATATTTCCTTGTTGTTAATTGTAAGCCTAATAGAAATCACACTGAACAAAAGGCCAGCCAAATTAGAATGGACATTAAGAACTTTGTTACAAAAATTATCTTAAAATTTCAAATTTTTTACTATACACTTAAACATTTTTCTTTTCTTTCTTTTTTAAGGTGGGCTTTCTTAGGCGGAGGGGTTTGACTTCCATTTCTTTTGAAAAGTAAACTTTTCACAAAACACACCATAACAGCAAAATCTCTTAAACCAATCGTTTCACGCCAAAACGCAACAACGACGAAACCCTTGCTATTCGCATATGCCAAAAGCAACTATTGCAATGGAAAAGTATATTTATCATGACCAATCAGCGGGCACTTCCGTGGTGCTGCTCCTTTCGACTGCTCTAGAAACTAGTAGGGATTCTTCTGGCCCTTAGGACTTTCAACACATTGCATGTAAAAAATCGATTTTCCATTTTTTTTGACTTTCCATTTCCCCTATAGAGATGATACATCAAGTACTTATTGCCGTTATAAGACATATTGTTAGTTACAAAGTGTTGAAAAAAAATGTTTGGAAAAATCCGCTGCTTCCCATGGCAAATGTAAAACAAGTTTATTTCTCTGACGATCTAATATACTCAATTCTCTATAACGATGCGAATGTAACCGATTCAAATGAATCTATAACTACCTGTGACAAATAAGGTGCTCGAAGATTTGTTCTATAGAGCAATACATATATAAAAAATATGATTGGATTTGACTAGTAGATTGACTAGTAGAAATAATTCCTCTGAGATAGGAATAATTTTGAATATAAAAACGTGATATCGAACCAGTATATATGTTTCTTTTATGGAAATATATCATGAAAAACAATGTCTCTAACGTGCTCGAATATTAAGTAGCAGAAGTAATCTATTTTTTAATATATAATGAACTTTATTGGTAAATATATGATGAATTGTAGTCACAGAATGTTTTATTTGGAAATGTCAAATTCACCTTCACTCTATGTCAACTTCACATTAATACCACGACCTAAATGTTGGTCCAATTACTTTTTCACAATAATATATGTTACGTGAAACTCCATTGAATTATAGATATCAGATCTTGATTCAGGTAATCCTCACCTTATACACCAGAGAATTAACAACGAATCTAGTTATTTCAATTTAATAAACTCCATGATGGCTCTATGATAATTTTACTGAGATTCAACTAATTAAACGCGTTCAGCATGAGTTTAAGATAATTGCGTTTAAAATAACATCATTTGGTAACTGTTGTTCATTTCATTTGGATACCTCTGCAAATAACATTAATAACGTATAATAGTTATAGAGTTTAGTTGTTCATAAGTTTTGTGAAAATAATAATATGACATCACATAAAATTTTCTAGTACGACTTATCGTTCCTGAGTTATAAGCCTGCGACATCGGAACGTATGTTTCTAAATTATACATCCGAATATATGGTTGCTTGAAGGAATAAATGATCCGACACTACTATCTGAAGGGCAGGGATGGCTCATGCTTAATGGTTAACAATCCGTAACTTTTACAGGAGCAGCCTGTACAATGTAAACATAGTGAAAAAGGATTTTTCAATCGATTTTCCAAAAAAATTACTGCTTGCTTAACTCGATCAAATTTATGGTCTAGAAAATATGTGGATTTTTAGATTGTTCCGCATGCCAAGGAAACCGTTATCCATAAAAAGGCATTCTGAAAAAAATTATCATAAATTGTAACTATTTAATAAAAATACTTCCAGAAGGTTTTCAAACTTGATCAAACATTTCTAATTGAATTGCATACAGTCGAATTTCGTGTTACTTAAATAAGGAAAAAATTGAAATGTAAAAAGAATTAGTCGGTTAGGCTAGCCTACGGAGGATATTTCTTTGAACTTGGAAAAGCATTAAAAGATTTTGCCTTATTTTAAGATATCCCCAAAAGGAGGAGGTATATAAAAAACAATCAAACATTTCCTGGAGAATAAATGATTAAGTTAATAAACATTCATATTGCATACATCGAAGATCATATTACTCGCTTAAGGAAAAACTTAAGAGAGATTAATAATTATTTTCCATGTAGTAAGGCTACTGTTAAATAAGCTACTAAATAATATCCAATTAATAATTGCAATGACTTAATTTCTGTTTCTCGTTATTTATTTTTTGAGATATCTTAAAAGCTTGATATATGCAAGGGACGACATGATCGATAGAATGAACTTCCATTGTGATGCTATGATGCAGAATCTTGGAATGCTCTTCCAAGTACAAAGAAATATCCTCCATAGACTCCAGAAATGTGTTGAGGTGCTAGGTGCCCACTTCGAACATTTATCAAAGTTTTTTTTTTTAATTTCATATGATAAGTTTTAGGCTAACTAACTAAATTATTTTATATTTTAAGTTTTTCCCTATGTAAGTAATACAATGCTGGTCAGTACGGATTTCAATTAGAAATGTTTGATTTCGTTTTAATACTTCCTGAAAGTATTATCAATAAATAATCAAAATTTATATAATTTTCTTCATAGCAAACGGTTTCCTTGGCATGTACAATGATCTAAAAATCTACATATCTCCCATACCATATATTTTATCGAGTTAAGCAAATATTATCTTTTCGTGGAAAAATCAATTGAAAAATTCATTTTCGCTATCTTTAGATTGTACAGGTTGTCCCCGTAAAAGTTACGGATTGTTACCCATTGGGCATAAGCCTCTGGCCTTCAAATAGTAGTGTAGAATTATTGCATCATTGCAGAATCATTCATTAGAAATTCATAATGTTTGAATGTATAGTTTAGAAAGTATACACTAGAACTCAGAAACGAGGGGTCGTATTGGCAAGTCACGTCATCCACTCACTACCGAATTTTTTTCATCATGTCCCGGAGCACCACGTACATTGAGCTTATTGAAAACATCTTAAAAAATAGTTTCTGGATATTATTCTCTTTCAATACGTCAGTTGAATGAATTCAATTCACCTCTCACATATTTAGAAATTTTATTGACGATTATGTATTATTAAAATTGCACAAATTACTTCCTAGAATCCTAACAAACAAAAAGACTGGAAAGATATTGATCAAATTGTTGAGAACAATGCTAGATGGGAGTACGAAACTGCTATAGAGCCAGCACTCTTAGAATTGAATGAATGAAGCACCTTATAGTAATTTAGCTATGGAGTTCTTAGCTGACGTGCAGTTTGGAAATGGGATTCCCTGCCCAAAGGGGGAATCTCTGGTTAACAGTACAATATTTGTACTTTTCTTTGGATAGTAATATGAGCATTCAACACTTCTAAGCTTGTAGTCAATCTTACAAAATGATAACAATAGCGTTCAATTTAAATATTACAGCACTATACCTATATGGAATTTAAGAAAACTATATCAGTACACTAAAGTACATACATACAAAAAAATCTTGGTTATTGATCATAGATTAAATTGTGGAGGTTGTATCTAACCCTAAGGCAAATATGACCATAACTTGCTAATTCCATCATGATGGTGTAAATAATTACATACAATGCATTTAATTACATTCTGCATTTGTGATACAGTTGAATATGAGGGTTGGGACACAAAAAACATGGCACCTATTTTTTTTTTCTTGAAGATATATGTAAACGTACCACAAATTTTGATGTGTCATATAAAGGCTTTGCAGGCATATCGTGTAAGCAGAATAACATATGGATCTGTTAAAGCTGATAGTAACGCAACGAGGGCTGTGAAATCAATTGGTTGGAGAATATGGTGAGAGATAAAATTAGCCCTCCGACATTGGCAATGGAAAGAATTGGATCAATCACTACGTAGTAAGCGATTTGCTAATCCTGTGCCTCAACAGATGACCTCACAATGGAATTTACCTCTACTCGTTGATTAAAAGATAAGCTAGATATCTATATCCAAGATAACTAGCTTAGCTCACAACCGTGTCTCATCAATATCCGAAATGTTTCGATTGATATTTACTGAAAATTGAAGTTCAAATCTAATTACGATCCGATGATAGTTGAACTGACAGCAAAAACCGACAGTATTTTTATTTATTGAGTAACACTTTCTCGGTAGAAGGAAAGAAGTTAATTGAATTCAATGAAATAAAAAAATCTGAGTAGAAATATTGCTAAGGATATTATTTATATAAATAAAATTTCAAATTTAATAGGCTATATATCAGTTTTTATAAGTATGTAATTATCCAAAAAATACTTATTCTCACGTGAAGATTGTAGTGCTTTATTTAATTAATCTTTGCTGTTAACAAGAAATACAAGTGGTACATTAGGAACAACAAATATATTTGAATTGTTGTACTTTTTAAAAAGATTGAAGTAAATATTCTAATTAATAAAGCATCACAATACGTCATTGTTTTCTCGTATTCGTCTACTTTTTATGTAACAAATTAATTAACTGCATACTTCATGTTCCTCGTCATCAAAATTAAAATGTTTATGTCAAAATTGTTTCTACCATATCTAAAAAGTGACAAAATACAAAGTGCATGTGTATTGAAAATATGAATTTCACACAAAATAACAATGCAAATCCATTAAAAACGAACGTACATTTTAATTTGAAACGACATTTTTAACCACAATCAATATGCTAATGTACGAGGATTGTCCGAGAAGCTTCCAACCTAACAAAGAAACCAGACATTTTTTCCATAATTATCTCTATTTTTCAACGTAGACTTTTTTTAAGTCTGTTCCTATTTTTTAATTTTTCAGCCAGTTCAAATAATAATTTCACTCAAAATAGTCGTTTACGAAATATAGAGGATACTCTAAGTAGTCAACCAATTTGGAACGCAATCGATGAATTTTAGCTTTGGGGATAACATAGTGTGAGAATGTGCATTTTCCTGATGAAAAAATACTTTTTTGCAAATGCGGTCGCTTTTTGCATTCGCTTCCTTTGTCTCATTAGAAAATGATGAGTAATACTCGTTTGTTTCTTGTTGTTACTATTTGAAGATAATCAATGATACTAATTTTATGACTATCACGGAAAACGGTTGATATTGCTTTTGTAACCGATGAAACTATCGTTGCCTCTTTTGAAGAAGTTTCGCCCCTTGTACTTCACTGTTTTGACTTTACAGCTATGAATCAATGCAAGATTTGCTTGATTAGTGTGGTGCAGAGTGTTTGACTCCAATTGATGACAACTCCATAACCAAATTTGTTCCATTCCCAAAAAAATTCTCGCAACGAGTTACTTATACTTTTGTCAACTAAACATCCAAAATGACTTATATTGATGAGGACTGAAATCTACATTTTGAGGTCAAAATCTTTCTACATCCCTCGTGTATATAGATTGTTTTGTTTCAATAATATTGTCAACTATTACTTATGTTTTTTAAATGGTTTTTTTATTGAATTTACCGTATCACATAACGTACATCCGTATATATTTTTTAGATATGAATATATAAACATAATCTACTTTGTTTCTCTGTTATTCAATAGCAAGTTAATGAAACTTAGAAGTGAACAATGACAGAGAAATACATTGAATAACGCAAGCGAGCTTTGTTGAAAAAACGAACAATTAACCGTAGAAAAGGTGGATAGCCAATGGACTAAATTATTGTTATTCAATCCAGAACTCATCTACTTAATTAACTCATTTCTTCTTTTGCTCTAATTAACGTGTATGGAATTAAACTGTTAAAATAAACGAATATGATTATTGGATTAAGATTCTTTAGCATGCAACAAATAGCGATATTATGAATACATTTTAGAATTTAGAGTATGGAAGACTTTCTAAGAGCTCCAAAGCTCAGTTCAAGAAACTATTCTATAGAATAGCTTTAAATATAAAAAAAAAACGGATAATTCAATGAAATATTTGAAAATAGTATTTTCCGAGAAGGAATGTGTATAACTGTGATCTTTCGAGCCGGATGAGATACATTGATAACTTGTGGTTATAATATTGACAACAATGAAGCGCAGTGAAGTGTAAATTCCTGTGTAAGATTACTAAGATAGATCAAAATATCAGTACATAAGTTGGAGAGATGATAATAATTTCGCCAACGGGTAATCGTATATAGTTACTTCATTTTATGCGAAAGGAGATTCAATAGCATAGAACATAATACGGAGGAAAATCCGGAGATAGGTATAAATAACAAAAGCATTCATTGTAACTACCTAGATAATGAAATTACGTGAAAGTCTATCATTTTTATGGAAAATGGCACACAGTGACTTCATGTAATATGGATTTAGGAAACACCAGAAGGAATCAGCATTATCAATAAGTAGATTCATAAATGTCTATTGAATAGTGCAACTAAACACATCACTGCTTGTGAACAGTTTTCATTAATTGAACGAAAGAGATATAAGTGATATAAGAGACAAATGTGCAGCTGAAAATGTCCTAAAAATAAGATACCATGTTGAAGTGAATATATTGTCATAATTGATATAATGTATGAAAGCGTTAACAAATCTATATTTTGGAACCTCACATTCTTGTATTCTATAACATAAAAATAATAATATAATACGTACGACTGACGAGAATATAAATTTCTCGAAATACGGTCCCTTTTAGTTCAATAGTAAAAATTCACTTGACTAAAAGTACAATTATCTAATGTATCAAAGTATACTAAGAGAGAAAATTTAATCTGGGATCCTTTTAGGCGGAGTCTTTGACAAACTTTTGTAAAAAGAGCGGGTCCTTACATCTAGAAATTTATTCTACCTGGATGCATACAAAATGTCGAAGCTTCTCATATATATGATAAAACTACTACAAATAAAATTCATGAAAATTTATATATTTCAAGTACAAACTAGTGTGACTACTTTTTACTCAATGAAGACCAAAATCTGAAATGTTTTCAAATATGCTGCAAAGATTGAATTACAACTCTAATTCATCTTGTTTTATATGAATAATTTTTGAATAGTTAAAATTATTTAAGAAAATAATATGAACTCTATTTTGAATAACAGCAATAATTTTAATTTGCAGTTGATATGATCGATTTCATACTACTATACTCTTACTAAGTGATGAAAGGGGGTAGATTGAACCCAATACATCATTTTGCATGGGAGAAGTTCAAATAATGAGAGCTCATATTCTTTCCATATTTCCACGGCGGCTTATTTTCCCGTTTTCAGATATAAATTCATTTGACAAACAGAACTATATAAATTGGATAACGGTGGTTATCACACTCTATTTATTGGTTATTAAAAATGGGTACATTATGTTACATGGGACAAGATCATAGAACAAGAACTGGTATTCTTTGAATAGCCGTTTCTTCTCCCTTCCCTTTTCGTAATACCATACTCACTTTCTTCAGGATGGAAAGGGGTAGTTCATAGTGATAAACTCATGATGTTACATGGGAGAAGATTGAAGAACAAAACCCGTATTCTTTGAATATTTCCAGGGCCGATTCTTTTGTCGATTTATATGGAAAATAAGTCAGAACTATACCAATATCATCACATTAGCTTCAGTGCTGTAACTAAAGGAGTATGTTTGAAAGGTAGAAACATTCAGTTTCGTTTCCTACTCCATTAGCTACCTTATAAACAATAATTTTATGTGAAAAGTTATCGGATTTCGGTATTTTCCAATAAAAAATCAAATTTTTAAGCGGAAGATAAATTTGCTTTTCCTACCTATGTCGAACTTTTCTCAAATATGGCAAAATAAGCTGAAGAAATTTTTTATTTTTATTTAGAGTCGAGAATATTTATTAATTTATCACGATAATATCTAGCACAAAACATTCACGACTATAATAGATCTTATACAAAAAGATAAGTGCAAAATTAGTTATTGTAATGCTGTCGATATTTCATCTACAACAATTCTTTCTCATTTTCAATCTACTCTGTCAAAAGGAAAACTGTTATCTAAATAAGCAATTGAAATGTCAAACTTTTTAATGAATTCACTTGGAATAGATCCAACCATAATACAAATTATGCAGTTCACAAATAATGTTTTGTACAGAGGAAAGTGCGATCCACTATAGAAACCGATTTAACATGATGAATGCCGATTCATAAGTTCCAATAATGCAGCTCTAATTAATTTCGCATCGGCTAAAAAAAACTGGAATCCGCATACTCAAATTTCATTAAACTGAGAAAATTAATATTCCTTCGTGATTTACGACTATTCGTGAATTTTCGTTGATAAAATATATTGGTTAGTAATTTTTCCAATGATGGAAGTTTTTCGACGGTTCGCGAACAACAACTTTGATTTAAAGTTAATATTTGAGCGATTCGACATAACAGCTATAGATATTATTCATGTTGATTGGAAAATTGCGGATATATTGCTCTGAGGTGAGTAGTTACCATTTGATGAATTTTATTCCAGATTGAAGTTTCACAGCAACACTAGATTTTATGTTATGTTCAATATACATTGAAAATAAACCAATTCTCAGTTTTGAAACATGAATTTATTTAAAATATAAATTTCAGGTAGATTTATGACATGAATAATATCATTACAATACAATGTTTGATTGAAAATATTCATTAATATATCTATAAGATCCAATTAGTCAAAGAAAATCGACAAAATGGAATTCGAACTCTGTATGATGACTTAAAATCGGTATTGGATAGCTCAGCCATAACCTTAGAGCCACTAGAATTTCTATTAGCATCAAATACAAAATTTTCGATAGTTAGACTCTTCCGATGATTATATATAAACTAGAAACAATAGCTTCTACTTCTAAAAGACTACGAAATAAAAATGAGATCATAGAAAGGACGAAAGTGACAAAATAATGTGAAGTGAACTCATCATATAAGATAACACCAATTGGATGAAACATATCATCTGAAGAACTGCATAAACGTCGTGTCAGAAGAAGGTCGGATAATACTAGAGGACAACCGGTTGGAATTGATATTGTGACGGGTGCATGCCTAACGCCACCTGATGACGACGCGACGGTTATAACGCAATGAGAATTATAGTAATGTAATGGCGCCAATCTCAACTTAATGTAGCAGAAACTATAAAAATTCGTGGGTAGCTCCATCTATTCTTTGGTGACCGTTGAGCTACTGTTCTAGATGTTTCTAGGAAAAGTTGGATGTAAATATAAGTTACTGCAATACTCTGGAAATATTTTAGAAGCATATATGTGGTAGGATTTTACATTAGAGAAGTCAGTTAAATATTAAAAAAAGGGCGATAAAAAGTGATATTCAATTGAAATGGTCGTTAGTAAGTTGTGAGTGGTATAATATAGTTTCAAATTTGAAATTATCATTCCACCCACAAAGGCTAGAGATAGTAAAGAAATGATTAGAAGAGATAATGCCTATACCCAGGAATTGTTATGCTATCCTCATGAAATATACCAGATCAAATAACATTATAATTGCCTAAAGAGAAAGACTTTTTCAAGTGAATATAGAATATGTTTGAAATACAGGGTGTTCAAAAATTATCTTTACAACTTCAAACATTCATAACTTCGAACATAAACAAGATATTTATATTCTGTCTTTCGCATGTATTACTGCAACTAATAAAGTTTTTTTTTCAATAGACTGAACAGTTATAAGTGAAATTGTGGACACCACAACAGAAAGCTCAATTCGTGTCATGGTTCATAGAGACCCACCATCCAGACCCTCCATCTGTGCATGGCACACAAGTTTCATAAGCACCAGATCAGTAATGCATAAAAGTGGAGCCGAACGGCCCAGCACAAATTCAGAAAATATGAAGCGAATACGGCAAATATTCAAGTACAATCCGAAAACTACATTTCGTCAGGCTTCAAGGCAACTCCAAATGCCTACAACCAAAATCCACAGGGTTATTCACAAACGGTTTTGTCTGTATGCCTATAAGGTACACTTGCTACAGGCGCTGTAACCAACAGATCGACGAAAACGTGTGGAATTTGCTGTAGACATGTTAAAACGTATAGAGCATGATGAAGATTTCTTGAAAAAGGTGTTTTAAAGCGATGAGGCCTCGTTCCTGGTACAATAAACCACCACAACGTACTAATTTAGGGTTCTGAAACCCCACATGCAGTAGTCGAAAACCCCACATGCAGTAGTCGAGCTTCAACGAGACTGCCCAAAGGTTAATATGTAGTGTGTGTGGGCCTATGCACAACAAAATTGAAATTGATTCCAGACTGGGTGCTTAGGGTCACCTATGGTGCGCATGCTGGAGTTTAGTAAAAAAACTTTATTACCAGTAATACATGCAAAAGAGATAATATATAATATAAATATATTATTTATCTTCGAAGTTATGAATTTTTGAAGTTGTGAAGAAAATTTTGGAACACCCTGTATAATTTAGATAGGGAGAAAAAGATGAGAGTGACCAAAGACTGAAATAAGTCAACAAAAATACATTTCACAGACTTCGAGATCACCTGTTGCATTTGAAACCATTTGGATGGTAGCAATACACAGTAAAAAAAGTATATACATATACATATACTTATGAAATGGAAGGTATTGGTATTACTCCTTGTTCTATAAAATAGTAAACTGTAGAATGTCTTCGATATTGAAATGATGAGTGCTTCATCTTTTTATCCAGCTAGATAAATTGGATATTACGTCCCTATAACATAATAAAATTTTATATGAATACGTTGCCAAAAAATTTAGAGAATTAAGGGGAATATTTTCATAATAACCAAACGTCAAATAAAGAGGTATTCCAGATTACTTCAAAGCTGATTTTGTACGCTTGAAATAATCTACAATTTCCATTTGCTCTTGATAATTCCATTCGAGGATTCCGCCAATTTCAAGTTAAGAAAGGTGTAATATATTTCTATATAGACATATATCAGGCAAAGAATTCCCAAAGAGGAAGTAGGTCACAGGAATCGCGTATCAACGTTAACGGGGGAATAAACATATATAGACACATTCTATCAGTATAATTTCCCAGGGCGTGAAGATGAGAGGTCTCTGAAGCATTTAGGCATTCAGATTATCGTCCGCGTTGTGTTGAATCGCCGTGGGCACTCAGATTACGCATTCGTGACCTCAGTGGAATTATATTATAAAAGGACTTTTCTATTGTTGTCTGAAGCTGAAAACGGTTACAAGGTTGACAACAAAATGAAGTCTCATATAAGAGCCTAGTAGATTTTTTCTCTTTATATTATAAATATAAGCTCATATGATTTAGTCTCACTTGAAGATTGCCCATTGAAGGAAACGTATAAAAACAACTCAATTAGTTATATGTTTTCGGTGAAACAAATTCGTAGAATAATCAAATTGTGAGATATGCAAGAAGTATCGAAGAAATTGGAACATTTGTTAACTGTTAATCTAATTGATAATATAAACTTTGTTCTTGAGGTTTGAATTAGGTGATTATTTATATTCAGATAAAGGAAATTTTAGATCTACTGTTATGATCTCGATTTTATAATCCAGATCTTGTGAATAAATGAACATAACTTCTAGAAAGGCGAGTAACTATTTTGATAACGCTAAAAAGGCATATTGGGAATAAATAACGATAACTGATTATCGCCATCACGAACGTTGTCATCGTTAAACTTATCCGAATTTCCAAGTGATGAGTATCACAAAGTTCTCCCTTTCTTCTTATATATCCCGTCAAACCTCATTAGACACAACTTCCAAAACAATGTCTACTGGACCAGAAATGACGCAGTAGCACGTTTCGGTTTTAGAATACGATCGAGTTTCAAAACGATAACGTTAATTCCAATGACGTAGAGAACTTAGATTCTCATGGGATGAATGGAATAAAATGTTATAATTTTGGGAAATAAATAGAAATTCTTCCTTTTCATCACAAGATTATTGGTTGAAGATAAATACTTTTATTGATAAAACATATTTTTTATTTTAAGATTTCGAATTTTATAATTTATTTTCATTGACTTTTTTAAGAAAAATCATATTCTTCACTTCTGACACTTTTATATAATCAGAATGACTAGCTATATTTCTACAAATTCTCTTCTCCTATATTTCCACTATTTTATTTTCCCCAATCTTTTGGTAATATTCAGCCTAGATTCAAGTTCGATGGGTTTTTCTCAAATCGCTCGCCTCCAAATTTTTCTTTGATAGGTTAAAACATGTGAACATATCATAGCAATATCAAGTCTGATCAGTGAGGTAGATAATGGTGTGTTTCCAGCCCATTTTCGCCATTTTTTGCTGCATGGGAGCTGCTGTCCTGCTCAATTGTTCAATATATTCCAAGACAGCTCATTAATAGGTTGGTTTGACGATCTGACATCAGGGTGTAAAATCTAATAGTAAAACATCCCTTTAATCCTAAGAAAGCATGGTTAACGCATTTCCCGCAGACCACAGACGGTTTGGGGTGTATTGAAGCAAATATGACTCATCATTGGTGACAGTCTTTTACATTTTCAAAACGAATACGACGGTAATAAGGAATGTAAATTCTTGCAACGCACAACTGGTTTGTGATATATCTCCATAGCTAACAACAAGTTCTTCAAAAATTTGAAGCATAGCGAATCATCGATTCCTTTAATTGAGCTTACGAACACGAACAATGTTTTTATTACTTACACTGATGAGAATACGACAAGGACCCATTCATTCTGTTACAAACACCACCTTTTTTGAATTGGTGACGCCAAACTCTCATTCTTGACCAGGAAAAGCTTCTTAGAACTAAGCAAGCAGGTTGTACTCATTCCAACTAAACGTTTTCACGACGAGGAACCTTGTACTTATGGGTTCATTGATAGAGGCTAACACACTCTTATCATTTATCCTAATCTCTAGGAACTAAATCAATGGATAAACAGGTTGATGTGGTTTTCTTTACTTTTTACTTTGTACTTATGACTCCTCTCCTACAGACTACAAATGCACTCGTCACTGATTCCCCTTGTATTAACTATGAAACATTTCCATTGCACATGTAATTTGACTCATCGAATGTCATATCGGAAAATCGAACTATAAAATATAGAACAAAAAAATGTGTCGGTTTTAATAATAAATTAGTAACTGCCATGAATTCCCTAAACTGTTATCTAAAAATATTCATTCCAAATATTATTTTTTCTGTGATTGGAATTGATATACTGAGATTGTGTATCTTAAAGTATTCTTTATTGGAAAGGATTAGTTGAAAATTTATTGATATCAGGAAAAAAAGTGGTGAAATACATGCCGAATTATTTATTTGAAAAAACTATCGCCATATATCCAAATTGTTCCACCTAGCATACATTATCATGGCTTTTAAAGAAATGTCTACTTGGAACACTTTTCAAAATCAAGTATTTCAAAAAAGCATTCGAACTATTGAATTTATTTCAAATTACACAGTCATATTATATATGGAGTAGGTAAACTTTTTTTTCCTTCACATTTCATCACATATGAAGATAATTTCCACTAGTAATTACTTCGAATACTTCCACAAAACCCAATATCTTTCATAATTTAACAGTTAATAGGCTATTAGTTCTATTCCTTTAAGATCTACTCCAACGCTGTCAATTCCTGCTAGAAATTTCTTACTGACCCAATTAGATCGAGCTATTGTAATAACTTATCGAATAAGAAATGAGATATCGCTAAAGATAAGATAGTGGAGGTGATCTCCTATAAGGAATGATACCGAATCTGACGGGATGTCTATCATCATTTTCCAGCTCAGGAAAATAGTTATACCCAGGAAGTTCATATTGAAATTGATGTATCGGCAAATCAATCTCTGTTATTAGTATCAGAATAATGCAACGGCATATAAAACACTATATCTATACCAGCATAGTTATTTTATTGTAATATCAAGTAATTTCTAATCATCTACTACCCTAATTATGATAATCAATGACAAAGATTTTATTATGATACTTTATTATTGCACAATTTATCTACATTTATTTAATTAGCAGTGTATTGATAAATTTTATCGTTTTTATTTCTTTAAATATTTTTTTAATGTTATTCTGCACTAGTTAATCTAGTGTTGTCGCTAGCGGATTTCTTTCCAGGCGTATCTTAAGATGATTTACAGAAATTGTTCAATATCAATACCGATAATACTAAATTCATATTAACGTCAGACATTTTCGAATTTCTATTGATAATAAGAAATATACAGAGTGTTCCGGGACATGATGCAAAAAATTTGTAGTGAGTAGATGACGTAAAAATAATGCTGTGACAAGAAAAAATTCTCATACGAGCCCTCGTTTCTGAGTTATAGGCATTCAAAGTTTCGAAATAGAGACATAATTTAAGTATATTTCTCTAAATTATACAATCGCACATTACGAATTTTCAATAGATGATTACGTATGACCATCTAGTGTGTTTGATGGAATAAATAATACTACAATACTATCTGAAGGCCAAGGGTGGCTCATGTCGAATGATTAACAATCCGTAATATTTATAGAGACAATCTGTACAAATTAAAGATAGCAATTATCAATAGATCAATAACAAAAAGGTATTCTTTGTTTAACCTGATCAAATTTATGGTTAAGGAGATATGTAGAGTTTTAGATCCTTGTTCATGCCAAGGAAACTGTTCGCTATAAGGAGACATTCTGAAAAAAATTATCATGAATTATAATTATTTCGGACTCTACTTAGGATATTTTTTTGAACTTAAAAGAGCATTCCAAGATTCTGCCTTATAGCGTTAAAATGGAATTTTATTCTATTCGATCATTTCGTTCTTTCTGTTTTGTACTGTGTTGCACATATCAAGCTCTTAAGGTATCCAGTTTTATAACAAAATGCATTAGAAGCAATTGATACTGATCCCACAACTAGCGCACGTAAAATGTATATATTCACGTACCAACAGCAACCTCAATAGGATTCTCCAAGAGCAACTTCTTCACCACATCCAGAAAGTAAATGCCATTGAAGTAGAGGATTATCCAGCAAGACTAGCCTAAGCTCGTCGGTTTCTAGATAAACAAGTTGATAATTCCTTTGAAAAGTACTGTTTACTGAAGAAGCTGGTTTCACACAAGACGGTTTTATTAATTTCCATAATTTCACATTTATGAGCAGATGAAAATCCACACCGGTAAAATTCAAACTCAGAATCCACATCTATTCGTTTTCATTTTTTAGTGATTCACTTGTGAGAGTCTATAAGATTGCGCTTCAGTATTAACGAGATATTTTCGTGGCATGGAATGGATAATGTTAGAACGAGTATATCGAAAGTAATTATTACAAAATGGTATAAAAAAATTGGTAGTGACAATAGTGATTTTGATTCGAAGAATAACATAAAAGGAAATGATAGTGAATTTGTCATTAACAATGATTCCAACAGTGACGGGGGAACTGGAGAAGATGTGCCAGATTCTTTGCCAAATAAAAGTCTATTTCTATGGAAAAATCCGTCAAAATTGGAGTAAAATAGAATCCATAACGTGAAAACACCTGCCTGTAATATTGTACATTTACCTGTTCTGATAAAAGATAAAACTAATCCTATCGAATACCTCAATTAGCTTCCATGAGACAAAATTATAAGCGGCAAAATACTTGTCTTTGATCTGCAGTCTTGCTTCTATATATACGTCAATTCTAAAACCTCATCATTAAATTATCAATAGCATATTCGCCACGGACAAAAAGGGATATATTTCGAGTGTTATCAAAAGGACGATTTTCAATTCTACTACTATTTCAATTATTTTCAATTGAAAATCCGTGGGAGAGAGAGGAGAGAGAAAGAAAACGAATACTAGCGCTGCTACTAAGTTTTGTGACATATTTACAGAGAATGTTATATTCTATTAGCGCAATTGCTTGCTCTGATGAGATTTCGGTGAATTTTAGAGACAGATGCTGATTCAAAATGTATATTCCCTAGAAGCCAAAGAGATTCAGCATAAAAATTGTGGTTCTCACAGATGCCAGGGTGCGATAATTGTAAAATGCATATATTAATGCAGCAAGAGATACCTATGGTGTAGGTCTAACCCATGATGAAAGTTTGCCAAATTCTTATACAATTACAATAGGAACATAAGAACTGGTTTTCATCAATTGAGTTATCAGACCATCTGTTGAAAACTAAATTAACTTTTTTAGGAACACTTGAAAAACTAAAAGCAATCTCCTGCAAAATTCGTAACTAACACTAGGTAGGAGGAACACTTTCTGGATATCGTATACCCCCAAAAAGAATATATCGGTTGAATTCTGTTGCACGAACTCCAGATAGTGTACACTTAATGACAGAAATGAAACCAGCCGCTGGAATTTTATTGAAACATTAGCTGGGCAGCCGTTAGTAGGAAGTCACCTACTAAAGAAATTGGAGTAACTACATATTCATTGGGCAACAAAAAATATAATTACACATATTTTGCAAATTCCGCAAGAGCCTCCAACACACGAGGAAGTCTTTGAAGTTCACAAATATTGTTACAAATGCTCCTCGAAATTACAAGTACAAGCAGAAAGCCAATTTGCTCGCAATTTTCTTACAAATAAATGCTATAGAAACTGCCAGAGAGTCAATTATGACTAAAAAAATGGTACATTCCATGCATTCCGTGTATGATTTGTGATTAGCAATTCTGCAATTCAATGTTTTATTTAGTTATTTGTGATTATGTTTTTATTTCACAAATTTTTTCATAAAAAGCTTATTATTTCATTTTTTGCCATAAGTCTGGTGGTACAGTGACATATCTCAAAAAAATTTTGTTATAAGAAATTTTGAATATTATTGTCAATTTTCTGTAGTGTATTTCAATATACCACGAATATTATTAATAGAAATAAGAATGACCTAATGCAGTGCGCTTCTCTCATTTTCTTTGTAACTCCCAATAAAAAAAATGCAGTAGGAACTGTTACTTACGTACTTACGTACTTACGTAATTACGTACTTACGTACTTACGTACTTACGTACTTACGTACTCACGTACTTACGTACTTACTTACGTCTCGTTTAGAGCATAACTCTTGGAGAACTACGAAATAATAATTAAGAATCCTAAACGTATTTCCGACGACATGGTTGTTTGGTGGGTTTTTTCAGTTGTTCTTCACATACCGAGTAAATGGGAGTACTTAGATTATCCAACGTATGATCTTCCGAAAAGGGCATTTCTATCTAATCGCTTGATCAACACCGAAATATTAAGAAGGACAGAAAAGTAAAGGTTATCTCTCTATTCAAAGAACGATTGTTCGTAGTAAATAAGTTTTTCTACTCAGAGCTATACGGATTGGTAATCGTGAATGACATAAATCATAAACCAACTCAAATCTTTATTATAGTGTGTTCTTTATAACAGTAAACATTGTAGAAATAATTACGTGGAGCGGTCCTGTTTGCTGGTCAGTTTCCCTTATCAATATATTAACTAATAGAAAAACCATTTTTTGGTACTGATACCAAACAGACTACACTAGTATGCACGATAACATTGCCTGAAGTGCCTTTCGATAACCAAGTTATCGTAAAATTTTTCATAGATAACTGAAGATAACAACTTGCTTATCAAAACGTTCGTCAGACAGTGTAATTGTGAGGCCACCGTTATATTTCCAAGCATAAGGCGACGTTCTTCATAGAGATGATGATATTTGCCGTATTTGTGATGGAATTCTCTAATGGGAACAGTAAATTTCTTTTTCTGTTTTTTTTTTCTCTTTTTTCTTCTTCGCCATGTAATAATAAAATTGCTCAACGTGTTCCAATAGGAATTCTAATGAATACTCCTTTCAATTGGTAAATATTTCCTCTATAAGTGGTGGCTAATACTATAAGGCCGTGACTCCCAAAGTGGTACAGGTAGACCACCAGAGGTCCACGGGAGATTCGACAGGACTCTACGTTGGGAGTGACAAAAAAAGTTGTACATAATCGTAAGCGGGTGCCCATGAAAATTTATTTGGTTTCGATAGTGAAGAATTAAGATGGTGGTTTGACTTCTCCTATCAATATAGGCAGATAATTTTAAAAATTCATCCACTGTTATTTGTGAAAGCTTTCCTGTTCCATATTTAGCACAAAGCGTTTGATTTGAAATATTTCCAAACATTGTGGAAAACTATGGAAGAAGACCCACCATGCATAGTATGTTCGCTTCAACGTCTGAAAGGAACGATGATGGCTTGTTGGAATTTTACAATATCTTATTACTTAAATCAAAATCTGGAAAACCGCACACCATTGGAAAACAGTCAATTTTACATGGTGTTTGTTGTATGATTATGTGATAACAACTCATTTTTCTATTAAACATTACCTGGTAATAAAGCATTATTTTTGTCATAAGTTTGATTTATTATGGATAAAGAGATACTATTCGCGAAAACTTTGAACACGAACACTGAAGTTGAATCAATATTAAATGTCTTTTTTTTTTATTTCTTCTAAGGAAAAATCGATTCCATCTACAAACGTTATTTCTGTGGCTACAGATAGAGCCCCTGCCATGGTCGGACGGTATCATGGTTTTATAGGTCATCTTTAAAGAATTATACCAGAGGTAACTCAAATTCATGATTCGTGATTCATGCAGTTGAAAAAATAAGAAGAAATGCATCGAATATGCGCTTATTTGCACAATTGCACGATGCGATGAAAATGATGAAGACTTCCAACGATTACTGTTACATACCGAAGTACAATGGTTGTCAAAAGGTGCATGTTCTTGTGCTGTGAGTCACTGTAGAATTCAAAAAAGTGAATTTGGATAGAGTTTTCCAGAACTTTTCCAATTGGCCAGCTTTGCTTTTTTGATATCCACTCATAGCACAATCAATTGAAATTTAATTTAAAATTTGTTTAGTTAATTATCAAATGATTAACCCTATCAAATCAATTCTCCACAACAAAAGTTTCCATAGATAGGTCTAATCTCTAATTTTTTTCGAGATTAGGAAATTGATAGTAATGCAGCTGCAGTCCACTGAGTTCAGCAAAATTTTTAAAGTGGTCTGCGAAACAAAAAAAATTGGGAACCGCCGAAACGCCTGCAACATGACACTTGTCTGCCATCTATCTACTGACGCCTAGAACTATAACGTTGGTGGTAAAAGTGTTTTTATACCGGTAGCAATACCCAGTGTGTTCAGTGTGAATATTACCAACGGTTTCAGAAATTTCAATTTAATTAATTTTGAATAGATACAAATATGTGTGTTGATAATAACAGAAGCTATAATGGATTAAGGAGAATTTCTAATGTTGTTTTTAGAAAACTGTAGCGATAATTTTATTTCATAATTCCAACCTCTTTAAAAAAAATGAGTACGCCTTTTTAACACAAGTTGGTGTATTTAGTCTTTTTCATGTAGTGTGGGTCGTGATACTGAGACTCGACCTGTGAAAATAGATTCAATTGATGAAATCGAACAGAAAGCTCACTTCTCCCGTGTGGAATTATCCCGCTGATCACGCGTTCACATCTGATCTCTAATGGAAATCGATGCTTTTGTTTGAACAAATTGGAAACAAGATAAAAGGAAACCAGAGCTTGAAAATCTAGTCGATACCCAAAACTATTGAAAAAATGAGAACAGAGTTTTGAAACTTATTACGAATTAAGCTGCCATCTGAAGTTACAGCATATTTTTTTTAAATTCTTAAATATCTATTAAAATTATTGTCACACGCAAAGGATCTCAATCTATCAAAGTTTTGATGAATAAAAAGCCAAATATTTCGAAATGTTAATTTTTTCTGTGCTTTTAAACTAATTTCCTAAGTGACATGAAATCAAAAAGATTTATCAAGAAAAATTATAAGAAGGTCAAAAAAGGAATATGTTGAGAAAATCAATATCATTCAGAATTATTGATAGGAATAGTTATTTTCGACACAAACATGATAAAGATGAAACAATTATTTATAATATTGTCGACAATTGTGAGTATTGTTTCTAACGAAGCTCCTAGATCAATGCGTTAGTTCTCTCAATAATAACATAATAAAAAAATGAGAAGAAAGGAATCTCTACAATTTCAGATGCATAACTTTGTTAACCTTAATGCTGTAAACTTCTCATTAAAATCATAGCATAAGATAAGATTCTAGGATCGAAAAAGCAAAAATGTTTTGTTGACCTTATTGAAGTCTATGGTAAAGATCAATTGAGAAATGGATTATATCCTAGATTTGAACGATATAGATTATAAACATGAAGATATTATTGAAGAACTGAACACCGTAAGATATCGCAGGGGTACAGAAACAAAAAACACGAAGTCAAGCATCAAGTGTCAGCGCATATTTGAGAAGAATACTGTGAAATAACAATAAGATTAGAGCAGAAAGCGAAACGAGTGTCTACAAAACATTCCGTAAGATCTATTATGAAGGTATGCAATATAGTTTAGTGAACTTTGAAAGATAAAAAAAAATGCTACCATCGCATTATTGTTGCTATCGCCGAAAATATTAACAGGAAGTGTTTAATGTAAGTATTTTATAGGAGGTGAATGGCAATGAGTTCAGATAGAATGAACTATATCTGTAGAATAAGCAATTTCAATGTCTATGTTTCATTTGCGGTAGTTTTTGTATTTTGTAATTACTTTATAAACAGTAATTAAGAGCTTAGAACTCAACGTGTGCGTTTGATTTGAGCAGAGTCGAACTTAAGCAATTTACATCACAATAAAACTAGAATACCACACTATTTTCACGTTGGCAAGGGGTACTAGAAGCGAAGCAAGAATAATGAGGAGGAAATGGAAACGCTAAGTAGAATTATATGAGTGTGCCTCTGTGATATAATGAGATGTAAGAATATCGGAGAAGAACTAGGAATTCGAAATGTCATGAGGGAATCTAGAAAACGTGAACGAGGATTATTTCGATGAATACGACGAAAAAGATAAACAAGAAACTAGGAACAAGACAGAGGACTACTACAACTACAGATACCACCAAAAAGATGTTATGATAGTGTTGAAATTAAGTGTAAGAGAGGCAGTGAAAAAAGGTTTGGAAATAAATTAGCAAAAGAAAATATATGGAAAGAAGGAAGTTCACAAACAAGAAACAGTAAAGATAAATGACCTCATCTTCGAAGTAGTCGACACCAAGTACAAAATTAAAATGCTGAGCAAGGGAATAAGCCGAGTAACGGGGTCTACAAGACCGCGATAAAACCAGTGGTTATATACTAATCAAATATAGACAAAGAACAACTAACTATATATGAGAGGATAACAATTACGAGAATTCATAGACCAGTGAGAGCTGGAAATAATGAGTAAAGAGGACTTATAGAATTGAGAATATAATAGAAAATAAGGATATAGTAAATTTCAAAGTAATAAGAATACAATAGTACGGACACTTTAAAAGAATGGAAAAACGGTAGGTTATAAGGAAAATCACAGAATAGAGACCGAACGAGAACAGATTGCCTGGAGACTAAAAAATAAATAGAATGATCAGATTGTTCAAGCTATGCAAAATCTAGGTGTCGTGTCTGGAACAAACAGATGAAGGACAGAAAGAAACATAGAACGATAGTCTATGCTTCATAAGCTGTAATTGAGTAGTGATGAAATGTGCGATGAACACTCACAAAAAAAAAAATTCATTATGCGCAGCTACAATTTTTAATAAAATGTATGACCTTCTATATAATATGTATATACGAAAGTATAGAGAACAGATTCTAATGAAAAAAGATAACGGATGTACGTATGTATGAGAATTATTGCAAACATTTTTCAATGAAATTCCAAAGAATTACCATCCATTATTATTCAGAGGTAATTTCAACAAAACTTCTTTATCTTTCATTATAAAATTTGTACACTCCAATCACGCTCAAGGTATCAATATATCTGCAATTATATTTCAAGCTCCTTTTATCAAACTTATCGAGAAGTCTTATCAAAACCCAATTATACACAGAAACGCTATTTAAATGGAGAATCGAATTGAAATATAAATATGTATCGGTTATATTTAGAAATTTGGTATAAAATAAGAGTGCACTGAATTATTCATTGCACAATAGATATTTTTTGAGGAATTCGTAAGGAGAGAAATTATACGGTGTTACCTATAATATTTTCTGTTGAATTAGTCTTTTGAGTCAAATTAGCACTTATATTGAAACATCTTTCCAACGTATCTACTTGAAACATGCCTCGCAGGACTAGAATCTATCAATTTCTTATTGTTGTTTTTATATTGGAGGCAGGTACATGACACAAGGAAGAAACTAATAATATATTTAATCACAAAAACATGGAAAGTATAGTTATTAATAGATGTAACTCTAGCTTAAAATTAGTTATAATGAACCACGCATTACACATTACAGAAAAATCCAAAATCTCCATATTCTCAATGACTTTTTCACGATATATCTAGGAATATATCAATTGTTCGTAGACATGGTAATGTAAATTTTCATGCCGTATTCAATCAAAGGGCTCCAATATTCCTGTGTTCAAATATTGCCACGACTCAGTGTTTTTGACATATTTATTGTCAATAACTTTTTTTTGATAATAATGATCTCTTTTTGATTTCAGATTCATCAATGAAGCATGTCAGCAACCAGTTTCAAACCTTTTCCAAATAATTGGATCCAATTATATCTTTCAAAAGATTTAAAAAAAAAGAAGTAATTATTATACTAAAACAAGTAAATTTGCACTAAAAATTGAGTCCAATTCTTCTTCTTTTTCTAGATATTTGAATTTCATCTTCTGTTGTATAATTTGTGTATATGTGTATATAATTTGAGGTAGTCCCTCGTACCCTTTCAGGTTTCTAGTGCTTTTTATTACTTCGTCCAAAACGATGTTTAGTACGTGGCTAACAGAATCTCTTTGTCGAATACCATTGTTTACAGGAATGATGTTATGTGGGATTTGCCTGTTGTAAAGAAGGTGTTTCACGTCCTCCAGTTGTATTCGGTCAAACGCTTTTTCATATGAACTCCGGTTTGTTATACTCGATGGATTTTTCAGTTATTTGTCGCAGGACAAATATCGCATCTGTACAAGATCTTCCTGATCTGAATTCTTGCTGTTCATTGCTCAATGTGATGAGTTCATTTATTTCGTTTGTCATGATCTTTTTTAATAGCTTCAAGGTTGCATTTTTCACAATATATCTAGAGATATTACTTGATAACTAATATTTCTTCATATTTTACATGACACTGTTAACATTTGTGTTTAAGGAATGCCTTTATCCTGAAATATATCTCTATCTATCTTCTTTTTGAGAATTATCTGTTGTTGGTCTAGTTCCCTTCTTTCTACCAGGTAGTGTCTGATGAAATTTCCTTTCTGTCGATTGTTTTTCATTTAGACAAGATGTACACATTTTTCTATTCCATCACGATTTCATTTGCTCTCATGGCTCAAATTACAATTTGATTTGTTCTATTATTGAATTATTGAATGTTCACATTTCCATTGACAATATGGAAAATACAAAGTGTACATATTGATACTACAAATGTTTTAATAGCAAGCTTTATCAAATAAATATGTTTAAAGTCGACTCTGTGCAGTGGTTACACGAGAAACTGCTATCGAGATTGTTTACAAAAGAAAACGTTTTAGAAAGACTAATATATGACTTCCGAATATGAGTTCTATTCAGATACAATCTGTAATTACGTGATGAAAATGGTATAACCTTTGTTGTTATCAAGCGTTTTTATGGAAATTAAGAGGAAATTAAATATATACCCGCTGAGTTTTTATATTTTCCAAGTAGAAAATTTATTATATCTCCTTGCGTGTTAATCATTGTATGAAAGATTTATTACTATTTATTCATATTAATTTCTATTTATTCATTCAATCATGATGGGGTTTTTTATAAAATTCAACCAACAGAACGTGGAACGTTAATTATGATGAAATTCATCAGCTTTGTATCCTCTTTGAAACCCCCGAACTCCCGCTCTTAATGCGTCGAAATATAATCCAGATATATTGTAAAAATATCGCTTTTAGTTGAGCCGTTTTCTACGAAACCTCTATTTTATATCAAACGAAGTGTTTTATTTATGTTTCTTTTTAAAAGGTATTAACAGGGTAGCCTCTTTCAAGTTTCAACCCACACTGTTAGTTCTAGAGTTTTGAACAGAAGGGTTCTTATGGGACATTTTATAGTAAACTACCAACAACAGAAGTTCAATTTGGTTAATTTGCTGAATAGATCGATGGAATTAGACGTCTAGAAGTCTTTAACGGAAACAGAAATTTTGAAATTGATGGAAGGAGAAGAATAAGCATTAGATTGTATAGAAATAGAAAAGTTTAGGAGTACGTTTGGTTTTGGTATGAAATAACATAAAAGAGAAATAACATCATATGAGAAAGCACAAGGTATAAACGAGGATTGTCTGAAAAGTTTTCGACCTAAAATGAAATAAGATTTTTGTTTCGTTCTTTCAAGTTTGTTCATTATGTCTAGCGATATTATAGCCTTTCAAGCCTTTCCAGATGATTGTTGATTTATTTCTCCCCAGAATAAACAGGGAAAAGTCGCTGGATGCTAAATCAGGTGAATACGGTGGGTGGTTAACGAATTCGAAGTGCATTTCGAGATTTTTCGTGATAGCCATTATCAAAGTAAGCTGTCCTGCTGAAAAGAAAGAAAAATGAATATCCTAAAATATGTTCACCTGCACTTTTTTCGCAGTGATTTTCTTATATTTACACTTTATCAATTGACATTTTACATTGCTAGACTACAAGTCGTCAGATTTATTTTCTTGGTAAAGCCATTAAAGACCTCTTAGGAAGGATAACTATGGAAATTCGGAAAATTTTCTCTCCAAACATTACATAATAATTGCTATGAATTGGGTTACCATAGCCAACAACAAGGTAGACTAAATTTTGGGTATTTATTGTTATTAATTTCTTAAAGTGATATTATACGAGTACAGAACATATCGTATATAATAGTAGTATAATATCAGTTGTTTGCTTTTCTTGAGTCACTCTGTATATTCCAAATTATTCTGTAATAGCGCGCAATTCAATTTAAACGTTGATGTGTTACAGTATTCTTAATAATTCCATAAGATGACGACCAAATCTTCGCAAATAATAGTACTAATTAATATGAGGATACATAATTATCATTTTACTAAACTTCAACTGTACGTGAATGGAAACTTCATCGACTTCATCGATCTAACTACGAGAGAGTTTGAATCCTGATGAATTCCCTTAGGTTAACAAATTGACAATTGTGCGGAATTTAAATGTCGAGTAAGATGTTAGAATTCAAACAAAGTAGACGACATTTTTGTGTGACGAGACAGTTTGATGGGTTCTCGAGATACAGGTGCGTCTCTTAGTTGTTAAATAATCAACGATTGGATCGTGCTTGAATACTTCGTGGTTTATATGATTATACATATGATTCGGTTTATAGTTACTGAAATGGAAGAAGCCGTATAATGCGAATGGGAGATCAGAGCCAGAAACCAGCATTTTTTAATTAAAGATTGGCCATCACTTCAGAGCATTGTTCAGAAATACATCAGTTTGTAAGGGTTGATAAAACGATGTCCTCTTGAAAACCAATAGAATGTGTTTCAAGGCTCAATGCCCTATTTTGTTTCTTCTGTTTGCGGCCGATACTAGTTTGTTTTGGAACAGCCCTAATGTCACGGCACTTTGAAGGACTTTATGTGGTGACCTAACCACACTTAAATCATGGTGCGATTCTAATCATCTGTCACCCAACGTTTCTAAAACTTTGGTTTGATCATATTAAAATACGTTTCAGCCTTCTGTTCTAAGGAACACCACCATTGACGTTGTTGAATCTGCAAAATTCTTAGATTGTTGTGGACAATTCCTTGAAATGGGATTTACATATTGCCGCCTTATCTAAAAATTTACTTTCTTCTGCTCGGCGATGAGATCAGTTTCCAAAGAACTTGAATTAGTTTACCTAATCTGTAAGCACGCTTCTTGTGTTTTAGAAAGTCCAATATACGGCTATCCACTTAGGAACGTGGAGAACGATCTTTATCTACCAACTCCACATTCAAAATTAATTGAGACCTCTATACTAGACTATATGGAAAAAACGCAAGTGCCAAGTGAAATCAAATCAAGAACATCTTTAACCGATTTTCTCAAGAATTTGGAAGCATATTTACTGGAAAGTGCATTCTACGTTGTAAACTACGCTGTATATGCTCAGAATTAAGAGCAGTTCATATATTGGATTAATGTTAATATTTATTTGTAATACTAATTATGACATATATCAGGATTACCGTATTCAATTCCATTATCTGATTTAATTTTGACATGTATGGATGTATTATGAAACGTAACACATAGACAAATTTTCACATGTACATTTTGAAACGAAATATCATTATTTATTGTAGTTCTCGTGGGTTTATTGTATCTTTTTGATGATTACATTCTATTCGTGTACTTATTGAGTTATCTGTGTGGTCGTTTTCTCTTGTTTACAAATAGTTATCAATTTTTGGACAATAGAGATAGATGAAATCTTTTTAACAATCAAAATTTTGAAACTATCTTCTCAAGAATGGGAAAAAGAGCTGTAGGTGCTTTCAAAAATGTGTTTAACATCTTCCTGGGTATCAATTTATCGAACAATTACAAACATAATCAAATGTGGTACTGCTCCTGGCGAATACAAGCGAAAAAAGACTACCAAATGAAGGGTTTGATTGTATTTATATTCTTTAATACAATAAGAATTATGTGAATTTTCTGTAATTTAGTATCAGATTGAGATTTTTATATTTTATTCTCTACCTCTTTTCTAAACTTATGATTGATGGGGAGGAAACAAGTATATAATACAATTAAGTACCTACAAAACATAGATGCAAAAAGCCCAAAAAAATTCCGGATATTCACAAAAGTTTGAAAATGCAGATCAATGCTTTTGGAAGACTGAATTTGAATACTGAATTGGTTAATCATTTAGTTCAATTATAATATTCTTGCGTCTACTCAAATATGAACTCAAAAATACTGCTCATTTTCCAAACAGACATGAGAAATTTAATTTCAGGGCGCATTAGGAAGTTTTCGCTTCAGTGTAACGCTCTCTTTTTCAACCTGAACAGGTACATCTGCACAATCCAACGAGAATTTTTCCTTTATTAAAGTTCCCAATAGCCAACAGGCGGACAATACCGAACAATGTACGAGAATTCTTGTGTGAAGTAGTTCATTAGCGTTACCGTAATAGAGAGAATGAAACAGGACGATAGAGAAAAGGAAATGGCGATATGACCGACATTGGTTGAAAATTTATGCACCAGTGATTTATCAGAGCGAATTGCAGATGAGACACTTTAGTGCCAGTTACCGTTACCTGGATGGCCATGGTTTAACCGACAACCACTTCAATTCTTTATCATTTTGGCTCCCATCCAGTTCAATAAATTCAGTGGCGTGTCTTGAACTTAATCGGAACTCCAATTCTTTGAATATTGTACAATCTGTTCAGTTTGAAACAATCTTTCGTTAAAAAATATTATTGTTGAAAGCGATGTTTAGTGTGATTCTTAAAGATTAGCTGTGGTGAATATCAACAGCTAGCCGCATCACAAAATGAGTTTTTTTAATCTAGATATGTTCCCAAATTAGCTTTTCCATCTGTAGCTGATTTTATTGCTGCTTCTACTTCTCACTTTGAAATGGATGTACCCATATCAGTACAATTTCTGTTGCTATTCATTTCTTCCTTGTTCGTTAGGAATAGTTTTGATATATTTTTCTCATATAATCAGTTAATCCTCAGTATCTAACATATCTTCATCTGTAAAGATGTATGATCTTTGCCTTCGACTAGATTCCGTATATTCTTATATATCTTCAAATTCACTTTGTGAGTCATGCATTCTCTGGAGCTTACCGAACGAGTAGTGATTACTTTATTCAAATTTTCGTTTAGATTTTGGTGCAACAATTCCAAACTATTATTCCTCAGTAGGCTGGTACCAATAGGTCTTTGTTTTGGTTCTCATCCCTATAAGCTTCATCATAATCTCCGTCACAAGAAGTTTGTGTTCCTAGCCTATATCTAGCCCGGGTATATTTTGGCAGTTTCCACTGCATTCCTATATCTCGGATGGAGGATAATATAATCGATTTGATTCTCGATTATACATTTTTTGTGTTGTCTTCCGATTATTCCATGTGTACAGGCGGCGTTTTGAAAATTTACTATGCAGTTTTCTTAGCAAATTTGTAAGAGACAATCTCCTCGTTAGTTATATTCTCCCAGTCCATACCGTGCAATTCATTTTTCACTTGTACGATCTTGGCGTTCATATCTCTAATGAGTTAAGTCTTTGTTCTCGGTCAGCCTCAATGATGTCCTTGTGAAATAATTTCAGCTCTTCATCGTTTTTATTGGATTTTGGAGCATATGCTTGAATAAAGCTGAGCGTTCCATAGTATCTGTTGAAATGGAAAATCAGCACGGAGAGAGGGGTACAAAGTTCCTCACAGATCACAGTTTACTCAACGAATTTCTTAGATTTTCATTATGTTGTTCAGCCTCTCATTCCCGGAGTAATACTGATTTTGCCTAATTCGACATCCTTTTGATACTCTATATACCGATTCTTAAATAATATCCGTAGCAGAATATTTCTTATATCGATTTCATTTCTCATCTTAGTCGCACCTGTGCTCCCCGGAGATCCTGTAGGACCCACTCCAGAATTATATTCAATTCTGCTTTCACTATGATATTGCAGGGAATATCATTATTTCATCATTGATGTAATACTAATTGCCTTCTGCATTCTTATGCCGTTCACTGCTCGATAGAGTTCATCTGCCTTGTGGATTTATTTCTCAGCACAAGGACTATAGAGTGCCCTTCCACTTTCTAGCTCCTCCACGCAATGCTGTTTGTTGGGAAGTGAGGACCGCTTAGTCCGTCAGTTATTCAGTCGTCAGAGCCTCGTTAGATCTCTAGTAGAGTGGGAAAGTGAGGTTGACATTTGGTCTGAAATTTCCTTATGATTTCGTTATTTATACCCCAAAGGCAGGCTAAGATTCTAAATTGTACACTTTTGAAATCAGTTTAAGGAGTTAAATTGAGTATTATTACAACACTTTGATGAACACGTCATTTTGAATATGTTTATTTGAGGAAAATGAACAGAATTCCACTCTAATATCATCCACCTCCCTCATATCATTCATTCCAAAATTGACTTATCACTTTACTAGTCTTCATAATATAGTTTGGATTATGTATTTCAATGTAAATATGGAATATTTCACCTGATATTGTATCGTCTTAATTCTTGATAAAATTTGTGGCCTACATAAAGTTTATAATTACAATAAATTTTCCCTTACTTTGGAAGTTGGAGTTTTATTTCATTTATATCTCTACTTTGTGTTGTCTTTTTTAACGCTACTCCTGTATAATCATCTTTCCAAATATTATGCAGATATTTCGAGATCCTCTAGATATCTTGCAGTATTGCATCTACGGTGTGGTATTATTCAATATCAATTTATAGTGATCCCTGATCACGTTCTCTATTCTTCTAATCTCTTAGGACTACTTTCTGAGCCCGCTTCTGAGTGATACGTGGTTATTTGTAAATTATTGATCAACCGCATCCTTTATAAGTCCGCCCATGTTGTCGTGACAAATAAATTGACTTTTCACCTCCCGAATTTCTTCTATCTTTCTTCTCCATCCTCCGTCATTTTCAAGTGTAATAGAGGGTAAGGGAGAGCGATGCGGGTTACTTGGCCACTGAATATGATAGGCCAGTTGAAAGCATAAATGGAAACCACGAGAATAAGAAACAGAAAGTTATTCCATAAAACTTTAATCAGCCACAGCAGAGTTTTAAAGTAGAATATTGGAGTTTACAAAATTTGTTCCGCTAAGTAGATAAACTTGAAACATTTTCCGTTAATTTGTAAGCATATTAAAAGGATTACAATTAACTTATTGAAAATATATCAACATCTTTGGATAAGGTAAGGTAATCCAAGTAATAACTGAATCAATAAATTATGTACTAGAAAAAACTAGTCTCCGAATTGATTGAACACAAACGAAAGCATAATTGGACGATGCAGATATTATTATGAAAGATAGATAAATATATAAGAAGATAAAAGAGAATATGAACAAAGCAAACTAGAGCTTGAAACTAACGGAAACATAAAGGAGAGAAAGCTACAGAACTTATAGCATATAGAAAAACTAATATACCTTGAAAAATATATTATTCTAATGACATAAATGCGCAAATCAATCACAAGTATATTGCTGAGTCAAGAAAAAACTCAAGGAATTGCAAAAGGAAAGCACATCTTCTAAAAGTTCGATGGAATATGTTTCATTGTCTCAAGTTTCCTCAATGTCTGATCATTTACTCTATGAATTCAGTGTAGCTAGTAGATTTATCCATATACCATATATCAAGTGGCAAGTGATTGTGCATTTTTATGTATTGACAAATATAGAGCCCTTAACTAATTCTGAACGAGGAATAGGTAGGTGAAGGTTGTGCTCCGTGTTCCTAAGTGGATAGCCGTGCAATGATTTTTCTGAAATTGGAGAAGCGTGCTTACGAATTAGGCAAACGGATTCAAAGATAAATAAGGAAGGAAGAGTCAGAATTTTTAATTTTTTAAATAAGTCTGCAGTGAGCCCTAATGTTTAGTCCGAGTAAATATTGAGTCGCACCACACTTACCTCAGAAGGGATGAGCTTATAAGTGCGACTCAATAAGGGAATAATAAACTGTTAAGGATATGATGAATTCAGTTCATTTCAAGGAATTGTCCACAACAAGTCCTGAGAATTTTACCGATTCAGCGAATTCAATGATGGTGTTAATTAATAAGAAAGGCAGCAATATATTTTCATATGATAAAACTTTAGTTTTAGAAACGTTGAGACAGAGAATAGTAGAATCGCACCATGATTTAAGGGTGATTAGGTCACTAGATATGGTCGTATGAAGTGTCGTGAGATCAGGGTTGCTCCAAGAGCAACTAGTGTCGTCTGCAAATAGACATATCTAACCACCGATGTCAATATAGTCGTTGATAAATAGAAGGCATAACATAGGGCCTAGTACTGAGCCTTGGGGTACTCGACATTCTATTGGCTTGCACACATCGTTGTATCAACCCTTCCAAGCTGACTTCTGTTCGTAAGGTATGACTTGACAAGAGGTGATTATCACAATCGGAAGAATTAGAAAAATCACAGAAAGTTTGTCCGTTTAGAAGGGAGAATATTATTTGTGTATTTTTTACTGCAAAACCCATATTGATGATTACTAAGTATTTCATATTTTAGTAGAAATGATAAAAGCCTCTTTGAACAATTTTTCTATGATCTTAGATAACATGGAAAGGGGTGCAATTGAGTGATAATTTGATGGTGGATTTCCATTTCCTCCTTTATGCAAAAGTATAATTATAGCCGTGTTGAGACAATTGAGAAAAGTTTTGAAATGAAACCTTAATTAAAGTGGTAAGGTAATTTAATATGCAATCGGGCAGACTCGAAAACATTTTTAATGTAAAATGCATTTATGGCGAGTTAATATTTCCATAAATTGAGGTAATTTAGAGCACTTCCTATAGCAATTATATTTATAATTTCATATTCAAGAGATGACTGACCAAGGAATCTATCAAGTTCTGGCCTAACTTGCGTGGTTTGCACTTCAAACAGTGTGGGGGCCAACCGGCCACGTCGTCAAGATAACCTGCAGGCTAAATTACATCCTAGATTTATGACAAGCTACGTCTAATTACGCCGTGGAAGTGATTCATTGGCAAGGACGAAGAAGTTCACGTGGTTTTTACTAACATTTGGTGGTCGAAGTGTCGGAAAGTTTCTGAGAGGATTTGATTAACTAGACTAGTATCTTCTATAACTACTGAAAGTATTTCTGTATATTATGCAGAAAATATGAAATTAGTTTGATGATTTATTATATTAGGAGTTGTTACTGATAGTACCATTGTATTTTATTTTCTGTTGTGGTATTAGAAGAACGTTATTCTCGTACGCATTTTCGTATATGAATGTATGCCATTCTTAAACGATTTTCAGTAATTTTCTGTAGTGGGTTGGTATCTACCAATATCAGTTTTATTTTGAGGATGATGAAATCATTTTAATTTTAAGGCACTAGATTTTTTGTTATGACTTTGTCTCTTTCATCCAAACACCAAACCATAGATTCATATTGTTTTTCATATTTTTTTATATTTAGCGGTGGAAGCAATTTTCGTGGTGTAAATTAAAGTTATTCACCCGACATTCCACTTAAAGGATAAACTATTAAACAGGAATCAGTGCTACCAATCGACCTACGTGGTCGGTTGGTATCACTATATGCTCGTGTCCGAATTTGGAGCTCTTGCTGGAATTAAAAACCTTCAGTTACTTGTATTTTAAATACCCTCCCATTATTTATAAAGGACTTTATATTCATTATTCAAATGTGAGTTTTTATGATTCATGTTATGAGAAAATTATAATAAAACAATTACAACAATTAATTCGATGAAAGTCTCATTATAATATCAAATATAATAATCGATGTAATTGTAACAACAATGTAATTTGGTTATGACTCCATCACAGATATTGAAAAGTTTATCTTGTTTCCATGGTAAGTTTTATCAATACCAACTCGGATATAACAATTTCATTTGACGTTTGTCATAAAAATATTTACTTTTGAAAGTGAGTTTGTTTCAAGATGGATTTGAATTGTCCCGGTTTACATAATCGAACCGATTCAAACATAAGAACCTCGGATTTTTATAAAACTTGTCAACTACCCAAAAGATTTGATCATCCGTCCTGGTTTTATGGTTATGGTCTACAAAAATCTCCACCAGATCATCCTTTTTATAGAACAACTTCTAGTGATTATGGAAGGTCAGTGATATTTCTAATTGTGAAAAGCTCTAGTTGTTTTCGTTGAAATTGCTATTTAAATCCCATAAATTATCGAGAACCACTTCAGACAAATGGCATAACAAATACGCTTTAGTAGATTCCATACGTTGTTAATTGACTACATACAAAAAGTAGCTTTTGAAAGCTTTTATGTAATAAAATTATATGTTTTACTTAAAAAAACGTGCACAGAAAATAATGGGACGAGTCTAGCTTAAAGTTCAACATCAACTCATATATTCTATCACATCATTGTTCAAGATTCTCATTTTATTGTAAATTGATAATGTATCGTGCTTTGAACATCGCTATTCATTCAAATTTTTCCAATGACTACTTTTTCAGTTAAATGAGCTGATGCCTTACAGTTACTAATAGTTGAACTAAGCTGAATTGATTACGTTATCATTTAACAATTGTTGATGTATGAACATTCTGCATTGTAATGAAATGTTTTAGCTAGTAATTTATTTTCAACATAACTACAGCTCAGAAGAAACAGAACTTAGCGCCAAATAAAAGGAAAGCAAGTACAGGCATTGCAACAGAAAACAAAACTCCCAGACATAAAGTTAGAAGAATGTCTGAATAATTCATAGAAATAAAGCAAGAATAGGATAAGATATTCGAAAAAATCGTAATATAAAGAACGGAAACTCATCATCTATGGCGCTAAAGTAGCAATATAAGTGAAAATATAAGAAGAGCAACGGAAACAAAATACTGAATAGAAATGAGACCAAAGAATCAATATAACTAACGAACCTCGAAGTTGATAATCAATTATATGGATAAACATTGTAAAAGTATCCAAGTCAAAAAGGATTTGGAAATACGGTTATATCTTCTCAAAGAAAAGTAATTCAGTATCGAGTAAGATAAAAAATGGGAAAGCATATGAAGAGAGGCCAGAAGGTAGAACAAAATACGACGTAGAAGGATGATAATAGTTCAGGAAAGGAAATAATGAGTAATGAAGATCAGTAGTTAACGAGACAGAAGCACACCGTGTGGTTTAACTCACCACATGAACAGATTCACACTTTTTCGAAATCATCGTGACTCTCAAGTTTCCAATTGATGTTCTCCTACTAGTCAATCCGTTGATAAACTTTTGAATCAAGGAATACATCAATAAAATAGCTATAACCTTAATTTATCTTTACTTTGTACCTTCAAATAGTTTTCAAGTTACATTAATGTGGAGAGCAATTAAATGGCATACACACATACAAAAGTAGAGGCGGATAAATCATTTGCAAGACACGAACCATTCTGTGGAATCGGCTATATTAGTCAAATAGAGAAAACTCTAGAATATAATGCGGATGAGGAAATAATCAATTACAGCAATAATCTCAAGGAATGGAGACCACCGCACATATTCCTATATCCAGAGATTGAAAAACAACTCGCAGATTTAAGCGATCAACATTCTAATAGGAGTGCGATTAATAGATTAGCTGTGAATACTGAGCTTTCTCAGTACCACAGCGAGAGAAGAAGACACGATATATCTAATCTAATTTTGCACCATTATTCTATGCATCCCATATATTACGGAACATTTTTCAATATAGATGTCTTTTTCATAAAAAAAATGTTTTTCAGGTATCCTCCAACAATTCACACCGTTCCCACTTCGTTTTATCCAACTTGTCAGGAATTCAGCAAGGCGCTCGCTAAGGCGGGCAACTACAAGAATTACTCTTTGAACACGGGGTTGGATCGAACGTACTGCTGAATTTATTTCAGACCAACTTATAATCCACAATTTCTGATTGTAAATTCATGACTTGGCTTTTTTCAAATATATATTTATTCGAGTATATTTTCAGTTTGTAACCTGCGATAATAATTACGAGTAAGTTGATATTGTGTTTCTTTGAGTAGGTATGTTGAGTAATATTTCTTAATTAAAATCAAGTAATATTTTCACTTTTTTGGAATAATATATATTTTGCAAGTAAATGATCTACTCAAAATTCATGTTGATACTATGAAAATGACCTTAGTCGATCAACGAAATTCTTTACAAAAATAATAATAGTAAAATAATAGTTCCTTGATTTGACGGTTGTATTATAGTGCCGAATAGCCTTGATGCGACTGTAATGGCTTTGGAATGCACAAGTTGGTTGAAATTAAGAGTACACTAATTTCATACATAAGTGTACAGGACTTCTTGGAAACTATGATCGGGTTAACCCAATCATGTTACGAGTTAATCAGGTCGTAGTTATGTGACAGATCGTTTCTACTCTGGTAGTTGGTGGTTGAAAGCGATCAGCTGATGAGTTGTTTCATTTGTTTACCTTTTGTGAAACTTAAAAAATTATTAATTTCTCTTAAGCGATTGACTATGAATAGTTCTCTCTTTTTTTCTAGAGTATATCAACATGAAAATAGTTAATTGAGATCAAGCTTCCGTGCAAAATTTCTGTAAGTAATTTGGCAAATAACAAAAAACTGAAAAAGTAATAGAAATAGAGTAAAATTCACAATCAAAATTGAAGACGGCATTGGGAAATTATGCTCAAAATCTCGTTTTGGGTTGCAATCCTCAATGATCTGATAGCTATTATGAGTGCATTTAATTTTTGTACTGGAAGGAAAAATTCAAGGTTTTTATGTTCTTTGAGGATTCATAAGTTATCATTCAATTTTGCAGCGTTTTCGTGGCTTGTGGCCAGAATAATTGTGTCTGAAATTAAGTTTTAATAAGATATTTCTGACGTTATTAAATATGAGCTAGAAACATACTTTGAAATAATTATATGATTCATAATTATTTTTCTTACTACAATAATGACCCTAAATTCTGTGGCCGAAATCAGGCCAAGCACTGCGAAATATCTCATCAATTCTGGATAATATCAATTCAACCACTTCGGGATTTCCATTTATCGCTAAATCCTCCTCCCTTTTAATGTCACTCCGTCCTTGTTCTCAATAAACACGGAAGAAAAACTTGAACTAAGTTACCAGAGTAGAGAGAGAAATAATTCTTCGGTTCTAGAGAAATTGTATTGAAAGATTCATGTAACTGCATGAAACTAGAAGTTTTACACCATTTTCACACTAAAAATTCATAAGACAATGGAAGTTTACCGATTAACTAAATTTTAAGGCCAACCGAATATAACTGGAAAAAGTAACATTTTTGATAATCTAGTCTCTCCCAGAAAATTGAATATTGAATCATTTTCGATATATTTTGCAATTTTGTACTTTTCACGATCAGGATTCTAGTTTTTTTCCAGAAAATTTTATCACTTTTAAGGACTTGATCCTAAACAAAGTATCTGTGATCCCTTGGATGATCTACTGTTGAAACCTTAGTACTAACACCCGAAACTACTAGATTGTCATCTATATCAAAATCCTTAACTTTACTACTCATGTTCTTCCAGCAAACGGTTCCAGAAGAAAAGCAGGTTTGGGTTGGGGTGATTCAATAATATGTATATCATTTTTCAAATTGCGGTATATATTTACGATATAGATTTATTAACAAAGTTTACATGAATTTTTATTAAATTTAACATTGGATTCTTATGAAACAGTTGTTTCACAAATAAACATTCTTTTTTCTTCACAAGGCTCATCATTCCATACAAGTTTACCATCTTTCATAACAATTTCGATGCAGTATTCGTTTTGTCTGGCATTATTGGGTTCTTTTGTGTTCCAATTGAAAAAGGAAGCAGTGTTTCCATTTATCCATTTCCACAAGAGTTGACTCGGTTTGTAGTAACCAGAAGACCAGTATATTTTATCAGCATCTAAAACACGAATTCTATATAAATCAAATAGCATGGGGGAAATCGGGAGACTTGTCCAAGTGAGAAAATTGAACCACTCACAGTGGCTTTTGAGTTTACCTTATCTAGATGATTGTTTCAAGTAAGTATTTAATCCAGGATGTCTCCTAGGTATTAATTTAGTTACATTAAGGATATTTGTTCAGCATCCTGTCAAAGTTATGCCTTCATGCTTGCCACTTAGTAAAACCAGTAGATCATCCGTGTAGCCTATAGACTATAAATCCGCCGCTCCTTAGTCTAGTGCGAATTTTGTCCACTAACAATGACTATAATAGGGGTGATACACTTATCTAACACTAAAATGTTTTACTACAGTGAGTGTGCACTGCGTCAACTGGTATTTGAGTCTTTATGTTATATGAAGTTTCCACCAAATATGAATTACCAGGATAAAAATTGTCAACATTTCTAGCATTAAGTGGAAAGATATCTTGGACAAGAAATATTTGGTTACCAAGACATCGTGATAGAATAAATTTCAGGAGCAAATTACCTGCTTTGGAAAGGGCCTTGTAGACATCCTCGTTCTTCTTTTCATCTTCTATACTAAGTAAATTCATACACATTGATTGACACATCTCAACAGCTTTAGAGTATGTTACCTGAAAGGAAAATGAAATAATTATCTTGAAATACCATTCTATTGGAAAGTATACAATCTATGCAGCATATGTTTCAAGTTTGAATACGCCACGTAGTTTAGTATTTGTTTGGCAACCCTCAATAGTGAACGTTTTCGGTGAATTTGCAAACATTGAAAAAATTGCTCATCGTTATGTGATACAATGTTTTTATTTGAAAAGCCCTAGCCCAACCAATATGAAAGTTGAACTTGATTCTACTCTGGGAGAGACTGCTTCTACGTTATCAGCAGTAAAATATTGGGTAGCAGCGTTTAAACTATGCCATACGACCTGCGAATACCAGCATCGCAGTGGTCGACCAAATGGCGACTCCAGAAATGATAAAGACAATCCACAAACCGGAACTGGATGATCGTCGACTGAAATTGGGCGAGCTAGCAAACATATTCACTGAAAATTTGGACATGAGAAAGCTGTGCGCAAAATGGATGCCGCTTTTGCTCACAATGGAACAAAAACAGCATCCATAAAATATTTGGTCACCTTTCACAAAAATAAAGCAAAATTTTTGCGCCGTTTCATAACCTGAAAGAGAAGAACAATCAAAACTATGGACTGAAAAGGGAGAACCGGCTCCAAAGAAGACAAAGACCGTTCTACCTGCAGGTAAGGTCAACGCGTCGGTTTTTTGAGATGCGCGATAATTCTCATTAACTATCTTGGTAAAGGAAATACTATCGGCGAGTATTATGCGAGATAATTTTGAGCAATGTTTGAGCAAAGAAATCAAACAAAAACGGCAGCATTTAGCTAAGAAGAAAGTGTTGTTCCATCAAGACAATGCATAATGTTTAAATTGCTACCTCATGCTCAAAATCCACCAGTTTTAGCCCTCTCGGATTATTTTCTGTTTCCATACTCAAATAAATAGTTTGGTGGTCAAAGATAGTCAATAATAAATATCGCTGGGAAAAGTGTATGGACCTAAAATGTGGGCGTTTGTTGGGCCAGGTACTTCTGGCACCACCCTCGTTTATCATCAAGGCTACATTGAAATTATAAAAACAGCTTCGTACAGATACATATATATTTTTCTATTAACATTTTAGTCCAAATTGTTGATCTTAGTTCATTCTATTACTCCCATAAATATGTAAGTTTCATTCTTTACTTAATTGTGTAGAGCGTTAATGTAACTTGATTCTTTTCTTGAAAATTTTCAAAATATTATTATAATATATTTTCCCATTCTCATTTCAATTCCAAAAATTAACGCAGGATGTTCTTCTGTTAGTTTGCGAGTTGTCATTACTTAGTGCAATGCAAATGCATAGATATTATTCACGTAATAAAAAATATGGATAATAATCCTGTACCATAAATTACTGAGCATTATTAGTACAACAAATGATAAAAATTGATACATATTTGTAGATTTCACATGTTGTTTAATTTAATTGAGTGACTCCGTATTCAATTAGAAGTATTGTGCAGATAGAATGAATAATACTCACGATATCCTCAGAAATATAATACTGCTTCCCAGTAGTTCCACTAACTAGATCCTCTTGCTCACATTCCTTGGAAATTTCACTCAAGTTTTCGCATATGAAACGTGTCTTGTGATAACATTTCTCTTGTTTCCAAAATGTGAGGTTATTTTTCTTGAAAACACTGATACAATTGCCAGAATAATCATAGAAATGATCTTTCAGCCAATTGTGATATTCTAAAGGTTCTCCTTTCAACCAAGCCCATTCATAATTCACTATCCTGTTTCCGGATGTCCAATACTCTTCGTCTACAAAGAAGAATTTTTTGAATACACATCAATCCATACCTAAATAAATGTAATTTCTGCAATACTAGCTAATAATGATTGCAGCTTCCTCGTCGGTAACTACTGATAAATCGATCAGTTATTATAGGTATATAGAGAGAGTTTATATTTAAACCTATCATGTTTTCGTGCAGTTCAGCAACGTCAAAAATCGGCTTACCAATCATGGTTTCCTTCCATTTAATTTGCGTGGAATGTGATTAGAATATTAACACACTAAGTTCTGGCTTAAAGGACCAACAAAATGTTCATGCCATGGTATTTTGTTGTTGTAGTAACACACTATTTACTTTAGAACAAATGACTGAAACTATTCATAAGACATGCTGAATATCATCATGATTGGTACTCCCTCTACCTTCTCTCTACTTCATACTGCTCAAACACTGTTTGAACTTTTCAATATTACGTCTCCCACACTCTCTTCTTTTAGTTGAATACCAATTAATGTATTCTTCAGCACACGTTCAGCGGCTGTTATATATTGACTTTATGTACTTTCATAAGATATTGTAAATCTTTAATTGCCGGAAGCAAACTATAGATAAAATGTAAGTTCCAAAATAACTGGGAATGGGAACACATTCAAGATCTTCATTTTTCTTTAGTGATCCACACGGCAAGTGTATCATGAACAAAGTTAGAATCAATAAATTTGAATATAAGGTAAAAATTAGCTACCCATCTTAAGTTACCAAATTCAAATCTTCACAACAGATATGGTTTCGGTAGATAACGATGGTTGATCCAGAGATATTACTGCTCTGAGTAGCGACAGAGAGGCAGAAAGAGCACGGCTGATGGCTACGTGGCCATGACGATCAAAATTAATACGGTAAATAAACCACTCCAGTCAGTTGAGAAGAGTCTTGATAATAATCCAGAAACATCTCAATTACTCACAATTTAAAGGCAATCAGTATTTATCAAGAGTAAACAACAGTAAACAAAAACAAACAATCAGTAGTAAATCTGCCACGATTAATTCTTGTTAAAGTGTGATTTTTCCTTTCTATAATCGTAGAGAAAATTTGGTCTTCCACTTATTATCATATCTTGAATACTGTATATTTTCATTGGATGAATATACTACTATTGTTATTGCATTTTTCGATTTTTGCACTAAAAATTACTCCTCATACCTATAGAATCAGCATAAGCACTTTGGAACTCACTAAAAATAATTATGAGTATAAGTCCGCTTGACATAATGCAATAAATCGTTCAAGAAATTGCATGCAAATCTCTGTAGACAAGAAAAGTAAACAAATTCCAAACCTCAAATTTTATCTAATATTTTGTACCTAGTTTAACATTGAACATTACAAAAAGCTGTGTTTTACGAAAGTTAGCTGATCTGTTAAGTGAAAAATAACTAGATTACAACGTGCAGCCAATAAAAATATCACAAAACCAATAATTTCAAGATCTTTCATGAAACAATCAGATGAACTTCATCTGCACATTCTTCTGTTAAAAAAATATTACGTCTTGCATTGCATTGCACGTTGTATTGCATCATGTCAAGCGGCTTTAAGAAATTGGATGCAATTTCTTGCACGTTGTCTTGCAACATGTTAAGCGGCCTTTATACGTTTAGAAAAATTCCCTATCCAGTGATTGATTTTCCATATGCGACAATTTGTAAATAGAGTGATTAATTGTATATTAATATCATACAATCCATGAATATTTACCTGTATTTTCTAGACGTCTAGCAATTTTTCTGTTCTTCCTCTTGTTCTCTATGGTGACTAATTGCATGGATTTCTCTCTGCATATCTGTAGTGCTTCATAATAAGTTTCCTAAAATATGAATAAATGCATCCAGTTAACATTTGGAGTATTGGAAATATTTGATCATTTGATATGTGTCAGCTTGATTAACTTCAAATCAGATTATAGAACAAGAAATAGAGAATTACTTCTTCTTTAATCAAAATTTTCCGTTTCAAAGTAAATAAATTGGAATTAACCTAACATGATATCAATATAACTGAAGGATGGAGGCAATAAGAACTAAAACTTGTACCTTACTGTATAAGTAATAGAAAAAACATCTAAAATAGTCATAAATTCTATTTAATGGAAGAATAATTGTAATGTAGCTATCCAAAACTCTTATTTTCTTATCTCAACTGACTGACAAGAGGCAGGACTCGATTTCTTCACAATAAATATATACGAGATTTGATTTTTGCTTACAAAAACGACTACGACATCTTTTCTCCAAATTTTGTAACAAATAACTATCAATATATAAAATACCAAATAAACTGTATTTACACCACCGTTCAAAGAAAACTAGTGTTCTTTCAATTCTAGATATAGGAAATATTTACACCAGTGTCAAATTTTGGCTGTATAACATCTAACTTCAGATTTCGTATCTCCACAATCGTAACAATTCCTATGTTACTTTAGAAGTACGGATTCTGACATTGTCATGCAGAAATATCAAAACCAGTCTTTCACATCGGATGATCTGCCTGATTAAAAGAACCACAGTACATCTGCACAACAAAGTACCTTGTTTTTGATTGTAGCATCCGGATACGTTTTTCATAAAAAAGAATAGCGCTATTTATCTCCATTCAGAAAATAATATAATGTGGTGCTTGCAGTATCGAATCAGTTCAAAACCAGTATTAATAAACCGCAATCTATAAATCAAAACAAATTATAAATAATGAGCTATTTTGCGATACCAACTACCACAGAAAGTTAAGAATAAGAATATCAAACTAGACATTTAGAAACCTTTTCGCAATGAATGCATTTTCAGAGCATATTCTGAATACAGCGTGTGTATTTATAATACTCAGAAATTATTGGTTTTAGTTTCCAAAGCTTTTTCTGAAGATCCCTCATACATTTCTACTATCACTAAACGACAAACTGATAAATAAGCTCACTTCGTATGTTGTTAAAAAATAAATAAACCGTACAGCGAATATGTATTGATAGATGGATAGTGAAATGCTATAGTATATTCATTTCTCTCGATATGCGTGGGAAAATTGGCTGCTTCAGACGTCTAACAACCATTGGTGTCTCACTCACTCACAAATGGCAACATATAAAAGATATTTCTTTTCAGTATGTAAAGCGAATATGTATATTATTTTTGTCACGTATTACACAAGACTTTTTGTAAACTATACCATATTTTGATTAATTTCATACTATTTATCTATTGGGCAGTAGATATCTCTTGTTCATTAAAAAAATTACTCTGTTAAGAGTTACTTTGCCTATGCATTCGAGGGTAATATTTTGATTGTAGACACATATTAATTTGTTGTAACACAATTTTAAATTTCATGTTCCACTTTTAGCCTTAATATTTTCTAAATACGTGCTTTTCAGATAAAAGTATCCACCTTTAATAACTTTTGTAATACTGGTATTTAGAAAAAATCCAAAAACACGTCAATTTATGTTGGAAGGGGCAAGCATTATGGCTTATTTGAACTTACTGGAAAAGCCACCCCCTCACCCCTAGCAGCATCCCCTTTATTTTTTTAAATTACTTTTCATATTTTTTATGTAAAATTTGGATACTCCTCTTTGAGCTGATTTCAAAAATGTACAATACTTGTAGGTTAAAGTGGTTAGTTTATGAGATAAATAATTTTTCTTTTAAGAGCACAAATTTTACTTATTATTTACTTTCACCTTATTTGCCTGTACTAAAATGGGTTGTACAACAGTTCAAACTCTTTAATCTTTTTAACTGTGCTATTTATTATGAAGTTACAATAAGTGTTCAAAATGAGTACTATTCACTTCCATACAATGGTATAATCTATTTTGAAATGCCTCTCTGACATTGCTTAATACGCCTGGATTTAATTGTCGACATTCATTTTCTATCCTCTCTCGTAAATCATCCAGAGATTCTGGTTGGGTAGCATAAACTTTTGTTTTTAAATACCCCCATAAAAAGAAGTCTAGGGGTGTTAAATCCGGTGACCTAGGTGGCCACTCCATCATCTGCCCCCTTCTACCTATCCAACGAGCGGGGAATGTTTCGTTTAAAAATTGTCGGACAGGCATAGCATAGTGTGTGGGGGAGCTCCGTCTTGTTGAAATACCAGTAAATCTTCGGAAAGGTTATCATCATTTTCTATTATTGTTGTAATACGTGGGTCAACCCCTTTCCTGAATAACTCAAGATATGATTCACCATTTAAATTTCCGTTGATAAAGAAAGGTCCGACAATGTGGTCACCTAGGATACCACACCAAACGTTTAACTTTTGGGGATGTTGTGTATGGAATTCACGCATAATATATAGATCACTTTCAGCCCAATATCTACAATTATGCCTACTTACTAAGCCATTTAATGACCATGAGCATTCATCAGAAAAGCAAATATTGTTTAACAATTGTGGATTGTTATTGATAATTTGCGTCATTGATTCGCAAAACTCTAGACGACGATCAAAATCATCTTCATTCAACTCGTGCACCAACTTAACTTTGTATGGGTGGTACTTGAATTTATGTAGAACTCGGAAAACTGTAGAAGATGAAACACCGATCGCTCTACTTATTGTTGACAACGATTGGGGTTGTTGAGCCTCTAAGCTGACTTGCCCTAAAATTGCCACTTGGATTGCTTCGTTATTTACGCTTATGCACTTTATTGCAAATAGACCCTGTTGTGGTAAATTTCTCCATCAGTTGAATTACATACTTATGAGTTGCATGTCTTCCGTCATGTAATTCGTTAAATATTCTAGCAGCAGCTCTTGCACAATTATTATTTTGGTAGTATAAACCTACAATTTCAATTCTTTCTTGCAAAGAGTAAACCATTTCAGAGAAACAAAATAAATAATGTATCAAATTACACTATCAATAGTGACTACAAATTCTAGTTGACAATGTCAAACTTTAATAAAAAGTAGAGTTTTTTGTTGTTTGGATTTTTTAAGTAGAATAAATAGCACAGTTAAAAAGATTAAAGAGTTTGAACTGTTGTACAACCCATTTTAGTACAGGCAAATAAGGTGAAAGTAAATAATAAGTAAAATTTGTGCTCTTAAAAGAAAAATTGTTTATCTCATAAACTTTTCACTTTAACCTACAAGTATTATACATTTTTGAAATCAGCTCAAAGAGGAGTATCCAAATTTTACATAAAAAATATGAAAAGTAATTTAAAAAAATAAAGGGGATGCTGCTAGGGGTGAGGGGGTGGCTTTTCCAGTAAGTTTAAATAAGCCATAATGCTTGCCCCTTCCAACATAAATTGACGTGTTTTTGGATTTTTTCTAAATACCAGTATTACAAAAGTTATTGAAGGTGGATACTTTTATCTGAAAAGCACTGTATAAACTTACCTTAGTTTTACTTATATAATAATTGTCGTTAACATCTGAATTCAATTCGGAACTAGATTCTTTTCTATATTCTTTGAAATCTTCACCTGGAATTTATTTTGTTTATATACTATGTTAGCAGAACAACTGAACAACTAGAAGGTTAATTAAAAAAATTAGATTTCACTGATTTATCTTAAAAATAAAAAATTATTTTTCTATCATACAGTTTTTTCGATGCAATCTTCTTTTTTTGCATTAATTATTATTAAATAGTAAATACAAAACTTACCTTGACAAAATGTGGAGAAACACAAAACGAACAGAACCAGGGCTTTACTCATTTTTTTTTGTAATATTATTGATTAGTGGATATACACAACTGTAGAATTTCGCAAATAAAATTATTGATATAAGTAACATCGGGTCATGACTTGTTTTTGCAAACTGATTCTAGGAATCAGTTGTTTACATCGCAATACGTATGTCTTTGTCTAGCAATTGCTTATGGATATAATATAATGTTGAAATATCATGACTTTTACTGTTGATTTCCAATAAATCAAGTCAGTGAAATAAAAAAGGAAAAACATTATAATTAACAAGAACTGAGTGAACTTGTTTTTACTCAGTATGATTATATTTTTCCTTATTTGTATATAGTGTATTTTATTTCATTTTTATCAATTTATTCCAATTAACAGTGATTAAAGAATTCATTAAACAATCACAATTTTGTCGCAATTCATACGAGGGTAACACAGTTTATGGTTAAATTGAAATAATGCACATAATTCATGAAACGTAGAAAGTTTAGGTTTGTTCCAACAGACTGTATCTAACTTCTTGATTATGCGACGTATGAAAATTTTTTTCCAACTGTATCAAGTTTAAGTAATTAACAACATGTTTTACGTTCAAGCAACAAACTGAAATTGATTGGTACTAGTTCAAGACGAGCAATAATGTTTCCAATAAATTTTGTATTTATGGATTATGACAACAACACATATTTTATATCGTGTATTGTGCTTTTAGGGGTTATAAAAAATTTCTTAGATGGCAATAGAGTATTTAGTCGGTAATGGAGATTATAGTGATTAGTCCAGTGAAACTATATAAAAATAAAAACTCTTCTGCTCTTAATAGATAAAATTTTACACTATCGAAATCATTTTGTTAACGCAACGTTGCAAAGGAAGCAGATGAAATAGAATGCTCACTTAAACTTTTTATGACCAAAAAAAGAAAAGTCCCTACTTCCATTTGATAACTACACCTCTTTTAGAAAATTTCTGGGGATATCCTTCTTTTTTACATTGTTTTCTCATTATTGATACATGTAAATCAAAAACAGTATCATGTCTATCTAAATGACTTTCGTAGGAATTGTGCAAAACATTTCCATGGTATCAATTTCCACAAAACGAATCTTAGCAAGTGTGCAGTACTTGGAGCGTACATAAGCGGCATAGGTATTTTACTTTACGAGAATTTGAACAAATACCACTCTATTCGGTATATAACTGAATTTTTTCGATCTTATATATTTCTTTGTATTGAAGTCAAAGAAATTTGAGTAATTTGAAAATTACTTGAAAAATAATGACACAAGAAGGATTACATATTTGGCTGTTATCTCTTTCGAAGTCGGATACTCCAATTAAATTTATTTCACCTAAGGTATTAATTAACAAATACTGAAAGCATAAAAAGTTAGTTTATAATTATTTATTAGTTATAAATGGCCGAGACCATAGGATCTCCCATACTGTCCATAATTCAACCATTTCGATAAGACATCATGCCTGAACCTAACTGAACAGCATACAAATATCAATTCTTTTGAAATCATCTAGATCAGGGGTCTCCAAACTATGGCCCGAGGGCCACATCCGGCCCGCAGACCGATTTTGACCGGCCCACAGAGAGCTAGCATACTTGAAAACTCCTTTTAAAGAACATATTTTTTATAGCGAATTAAATTTAGTTTACTGACGTATTCTAATATATAATAGTATATAATAATTTCCAAATTATTGAAATGAATCCAACAAACATTCTATACATTTTAAATAAAAACATAACTCATAACAAGCATAATGACATATGAAATAATAAGGAGATTTATGTAATTGAGATTTTTCACTGACAATAGTTTGTAGTTGTGGACTAATTTTACCTGTACCAATTATTAAAAGAGATTTAAGATGCTCATCAGTTACATAAACATTTTTTGTGTACTTTTGGAGAAGGTATTCTCACACAAATAAGTAGTACCAAAAACAGAAAATAGTCCACGAGCAAATTTATGCAAATTAACAAATTGTGTCAGTGAAAGACTCATAAAATTCCAACAAAGATCAGTGTTGATATTTGTTCTTAATTATATCACTGCACTGTAGATCAATCATTTCCATTTGAAGTTTCGGGGCTAGGGTCAGTATCAAAAGGATTCTGAAAAATCTTAATTTGATTCGCAATGGCATCAAAGTCCGAGAAACGAGTATCAAAATTTATTTTCAAAGCACTCAAAGTTTCGATTGCAAAATCGATATGAAACTCAGTCTCAGTGGTGTGGCTGAATATTTCACATGTTTTAAAATGTAGTTGTGATTAGAACAGTATCAATTTCTTTCGGAATGATTTGATATTAGTGTGTAAATCAGGAAGATGCTGGTTTTCTCCTTGCAATCTCAAATTCAGTTCGTTCACATGTTTTGTCAAATCAACATAGAATGCTAACATCCACAGCCATGCGTTGTTTTGTAATTCAGTAAGAGGGCGATGCTTTTCATTCAAAAAAATTTCGATCACTGCTCGAAGTTCAAAAAAGCGCTGAAGGACTTTCCCACAACTAAGCCAACGTACAGGAGTATGATAAGGTAAGTAATTTTTTCCAATTTCTTCAATAAATTGTCGGTGATTCAGCCCAAAAGATCTGATAAAATTAACAGTTGATATGACTGTTTTCAGAACTTCTGACATATTCAAACATTTTCCGCACAAAGACTGTTGATGAATGATACAATGTAAGACTAATGGTTTTGAACCACCGTCATTTTCTACGGCCTTTGACACAAGAGAGACCACTCCTTTATCTTTCTCACTCATGTTTTTGCCTCCATCAGTTGTAATACATTTCAAGTTTTTCCATCGAAGGTTCTTTTGATTAATGGCCATTTCAACGTCTCTAAAAATATCTGTACCAGTAGTTGTGCCATGAATACTATACATATCAAGAAGTTCTTCATGCACTCCATAGCTTTTATTTACTCCTCGAATATAAATCAACACCGGAGCAGTATCTGACACATTCGTTTACTCATCCAAGGCCCAAGAAAACCACTCAACATGTCCATTTTTGTCTAACAGTTGAGAGGATATATTTTCAGCGATGTTTTCTATCCTTCGAGCCACAGTGTTTGCTGACATACTGACAGTTTTTAATAAATTTACCTTTTCAGGGCACATTTCTTCGGCTACTGCAATTATGCTTTCTTTGATCATTTCTCCATCGGTGAATGGTTTTCCACGTTTTGCAATTTCAAGAGCCACACGAAAGCTGGCACGAGTTGCAGTCTCTTGTACAGTTTTGAGCTTTGTAAATGAAGATGGTACGCACAACAGTGTCATAGGAACTGACTTGTGGTTGCGCCACTAACTTTCTTATATATTCCAATTACTGCCATCTAGAAGTGAGTGGAAGACACCAGAACTTTCTCGATCCAACGAGATTATTCTATACGTGCTATTAGCACCATCTGTTAGCGATATAAGGTACTACCTATTTACACTTGTGTCCACCAGATGTCGTGTCACGTTACTCCTCATGGCTCGTACTACTCTACGACTAATCTAGAAATTACAGATAATGACAGAAAAATTAATAATATGCCGTTTTGCGGACTTTAGTCCGATTTGCAGCTTTTTTTAAACGTTGCATACTTTTTCGAACTTTCTTTTCATCAGTCGACTATTTCACTTTTAACCACCAGCAACAATGATAATATGGTTTTGGTCCTCGGAACTTACTGGAGTAATCAGTATGGTCCTGAGGCTGCAAAGTGTGGAGACCCCTGATCTAGATGGTACTGCAAGTTGATTTTCCATACAAAACACAGTATTCACGCACAAGAGGACAAGAAATGTTGTACCAACGTGTTGGTTCCAACTTAGTTTCAATGATGGGTACTTCCTTGATGCGGGTCAGTTAAACCGAATTCCCATGGTCAACGTTTCGATGCCAACGTTGGAAGCAAAACATTCGTCAAATCATGCTCTACGATACCTGATGCGTTCTTTCATACCAGCGTCCAACGATGAAAGCATTAGACACATATGGTAGCGGCTTTATATGTGATATATGTGAACTGTGACGGTAGGATACTATGTTTAATTCAAGATGTAATATATATTACGGACCATACTGAAAAGCTGGCTTAAGGATAATGGTATTTGAAAACGCAGCTTCTGTAGTTTTGTTTCGAATAGACAAATTTAATAGTATATTATGTTCCTAGGAGAAGAAAGCTATTGTTATTGTTGAGCCCAGATTCTGTGTAAACTGGGTGTCTTCTGTTCCAAGTGATATATACTATTTTTTTTCAAGCCTAAAAATAATAGATTGAAATTCTTCTAGAGACATTCTTACAACACACTTTTCAAAACTGACAAACATCAAATTAAATGATAGTTCCTGCCTACTTGGTTACAACGCCCATAATAAAACGTTGCTATCGTTTCTTATTATTTTGTTACTAGTACAATAATGAGCGTTCATTATTTTACTAGTAAAAGAATAGGTTATTTTTACGATCTGTGTTACCGAAAATAATATAGATATTATTATACGTTATGAGTAGAGAAGAATCTCACTGCACGTTTTTACATGAACTTTCTAGATTAATCTCTATATTACAGAAAAATAACAATTCACAACTATAAAGTACTTATATTCTAACTATAACTCATACTATCTGAACATATCTCACAAGATTCTCAATTCAAAGTTTTCCTATTAGATACATATACTTGGCACTCCCATCAAACTAATCATAATATTTGGATATTATGTTTTAATATATTTAGTTGGATGAGTACAATTTTCTTCAAAATTTGTTGTGTTATATAAGTTTTGAAACCTCTTCTGTCTATCAACACTTTTTGGTTTCTCTTCCTAAAAATAAAGAGAAATGATGAATTGAATTTAAATAACCGATGAGAAATAAACACAAAAATTTCAGATTAATACAAAAAATTATAGCAAAAATACAAACTATTGCAATAATTTGACATTTATAGTATGCTAATGTTCCTGAAAGAAATCCATTAAAAAACCTACTGTTAACCATGTATAATCAATTAAGGTTTTCGCTCCAAATTTGTGAGCTACTAAACATTTTTAGACGCGATATAATACGACACAATATCAATATCAACATCTTTGGTTAATATCATCACAAGTTTCAAAATGATAAAACTTTAATTGGGTCGGTAAGTATTTGCTTCTTGTATTCTAGTATACCAAAATCAGACACTCAACTACCTACCCTCATTCATCTAGCTTAAATAAATTCAGTAACCTAACCTCCAATAGACTTTTGAAAATAAGCTACTAAATAAAGTATTAAAACATCAATCCCGCCAACTTACGGTACATGTGATGTATGCATCTAACAAAACAACAAATACTGTAAAGAGAATCAAGAAACTAACAAAATGATAACTTGGTATCTTTCTTATTCTCTCTTCCTTTCTTTCGTATCACAATAGATACTTTTCGAAGATCATTACAATCATATCGCACAAAGAGGTACTTTTAAGACCAATCCAAATATACACCCAGAATTTAGTCTAAAATCAATGATCTTTTATATGCGATATCATCGGTAAGTGTACGATAGTGTTCAATTCCCGATTCCATGTTAGTTGCTTTGAGTACCTATAATGTTTTTTTGAGATGTTCTAGGGTTAAAAGTATAATCAACTGTCGTATACAAGAAGTCTCAAGTATTTTTATCCGTCTATGGATACAACTCTTCGTCTTTCAATGACTTCTCAAACCTAGAGTTACTGTCCGAGACAACGAGAAACAACCACTCGTAAAGGTAAGAGCGATTATGGCACTTACTATTCTACTTACTCATTATATACATTTGGCTCTTTGTGTTTGTCCTGATGAAATTGGATAACGCTATAAACACACCTGTTAATTCTACCAGAAATTAATCTGAATGACAGTAAGTTCCTGGAGGATTAATAATTCGACCTTTTTAAGACTACATCACCTATAAAAAATGTCATTCCTTCGCTTTCTAGGTATTATAAAATTATTCTGAAGCAATTTTCAAAACCACTCAATTAAATTATGTATTCTAATATTGGAATGAGTTAGTTCGTCCAGTGGAAAGAAACAAAAATGATATGAATATTCTACAAAGCGCTCAAATTCTAATTTTGTTTAAAGATTGTGAATATATACGTTGAAACCAATAGCTAGCGAACCTCTGATCGCCAATATTGTTCAATACATCCTCAAGAAACAGTAATGAAACTTTCGAATTATTCCTTTGAATCATATTATTAGGAGTAGGTACTACCTCAAAAATGAGGAGTGATTCTGTTGGTAGAGTATCAGGTGATTGTGATGGATTACTATCAGTTGATTCTGATGGATTACTATCACTTGATTCTGATGGATTACTATCACTTGATTCTGATGGATTACTATCACTTGATTCTGATGGGTTAATATCACTTGATTCTGATGGATTACTATCAGTTGATTCTGATGGAATAGTATCAGTATCAGATGATTTTGATGGAATAGTATCAGTTGACACTGTTGGAATAGAATCAGTTGCTTCTGCAGTAGTATCTGTATCCGTTTCTGGAGTTTTCGCAGGGTTTGCAGTTTCGGTATCTTCTTTTGTTTTTTCGGGCTGCGATTGTTCTCCTTGTTTTGGTATTCTCACGACATTAATTTCAGGATAATTATTTTCTACTTCGTCAGTTGGAAATGGAACAAAAGTATCTGAAAAAACTGGTTTTTGAAAAAACATATAGATAAGTAATAAATTATTTAGTATCTTGAACTTCTGGATTATTATTGGTGTGGCTATGAATTTTCTCTTTGGAACTGAAAAAACTTTCTCACCCAGATCACCAATGCTACAACCAACATAATGAAGACCCGACACGAGAGAATTTTCAGTGAATAATATTCCTGATAACATATTTGGTCTGCATTCTTCGACGTATAATATATTTTTTAGTGGAGTACCAGCTCTTTTGGAATTGATATCCCATCCCAAGAGTCTACAATTGAAAAATTATAAGTAGAAAAAATGGAATGTATATTCCATACAACTACTTTTGAAAGTGGTGTATGTCTCATAGCTCTTCCCTCTTCTTTCTAATTTAATTTTTTCTTATTAATTTTTAGGGAAAATTTATTATTGAGAATGAAACTTCATCTTTATTGCTAATCAAATTGTATCCAAGTTCCTCTTTAGAGTAAAATAGTTCAGCATTAGGAGTAGACATACATACCGATGTTTCTCATCATATTTGTATTCATTTTCCACGTAAATTTTGTTGGGTAATCCCATTCGAGTCAATGGAAAATCAGGCCATACTTTAATAACCGTGATCTCTTTTTCGGCCGTTCCTATGGTACTAAAATCGGTCACATGATGAATATTCCTGTCATGGTGCCAATATTTAGATCCACTTGTTATAAAATGTACATATTTAGTAGGAGTTTTCTCACGACTTCTTCTAAAAATAGTATTATAAAACATAAGTAATCAGTTAATATGAATGTCATATAACTCCTCTGGGTAAAATTTTGTACAATCTTGGTTAATGTAATGTAGCATTGCAACTTATGCACCATTTTAAATAAACATTCTGCTCATGATATAAAGAAAACTGATGCTTCTACTGCTAAATTTAATTTGACAACTCGTTTTAGTGTATGCTTGGACACTTGTCAATTGAATGATAACAAATAAAAACCAACTCTCCGTAGTGTTGGTGCAATTATAGATAATAAGCCGATTCTAGTACGCAATCTCATTCGCAAATTAATTTTTAAAACATAATTATCAATTCCTGACGTATGATGGAAAGAACTGTTTCCCGTTCTACTCAATTTTTCGATACCTGAAACAATCTGCAAGGAAGAGAACTGTTTGTTTCTGTACTATAAGACCGTTGCACAATAATTTTTTATTGTGAATATTCTCGTCTGGGTATATTTTTTCTACTAAGCCTGCCACTCGAGTTCCATACGAATAAATCGGTGTTGGTGAAACCAATGAATCATCATCTCCACTATTGATATCATCGTCCTTGGTGATTAGATATTTGACATAAAGTAGGATCAACAATAAAAGTATGGCCATTGTTATGATCAAGCTCATTAGTAAAACTTCAAGGAGTGGTTTTAGTTTACATCGACATATTTTCAAAAGAGACATTGTTTTGACAACATGTGCCAAAATCTGGAGCACAGAATAAATTATTCATAGATCTCAATTCATAGACAAATTGTATTTTTATGGAATAGGAACTTGGATCGTATAGTTACATGTACTGCTTTTTCAGCAGAGACGTTGGCAAAACGTCAAAACGAACTTGCACGACTATCACAATTCTATGTTACCTCTAATGGCTCCAAAAGAAACAAGTTTGGTTTTACCCGATCCGAAAATGATTTAAAAGAATTTCAATTATTGTAGAAAAATCTGATTTTTATACTTTCCAAGGAAACGAGATCAATTAATAATTTCTAAAATAATATTCAGTGAGTAATATTTCTGTACTCGAAATTGGATACATTCAATTCTCGTTTTTAAGAAGCCAAATGAAAAATTCTCACTAGTTGATATTCGTCCTAAAAGCAATTTTACCACTCCTCTTTTGCTGTTGAGACGAGGTGCAGGTATAAGAAGTATAAATATATAAGTGGTATAAGAATAGGTGAAACCGCTACATATAAAGCACCAAAAAGAAAATTACAGTAAATCAATGTATAATATAAATAAATTTGTCAATTGGAGCGATTAAACAGATTAATTATAGATCAAAATATCTTTTCTAGTTGTATGAACTTTTCATAATCATAGTAAATGTTATCGGTTATTGAGTATAATCGAACTAATAGATAGACTGTGATTTTTATCGAACAAGAATCTATAGATCTTTTAAGTCTAAATGGTCAATGTCTATGTTATTTGTTCCAATTTACGATATCTAGAAATCGAGATATGAACTAAAGAGTAGATTAATTCCAATTTTATTGATAACATAAAATTTTACAAATTTATCATTATTCACAGTAATTCTCACTTTTTAGATGTATTGTGATCAAAACAATAGACCTCCTAGAAAATTATTTACTTTTGCTTAAGTTTTTTATTAACGTGTTAACTATATTTTTGTTGCCAAATCCTGATACCTGAAATCAAGATTTAGCAACAAAACATAGAAAGATTGAAGAAATAGTGAATTAAAGAAACATTAATGCTGTCACACTCTCCAAAGTTCTAAGCTGAAACAAAAAATAAACTTGTGTAATTTACGTGAACCGTCTATAAACTAGGTTGTTAGTAGAAGATTTACTGAGAACAGGTTATAAAATTTGAATTCAGTGAACACCGAATCATTTATTTACTTCAATGAGTTATCTGGATCGACAAAGTTCTGCTAATACTTTACTATAATAGACAGAAGATTATTCTGAGATAAAATGTAACATAACAGCATTTTATTGAAATTATATACACATTCTAAAAAAATTTTAAATGTACAAATAAAGAAAAATTAAATAAATAGTTTTGAGCCAATAATGGAATGTTAGTTCCAATGTTTAAATATATTGCAAAATATATTCTCTTCAATCTCCGAACACCATTGGACAATCCGATGTATAATTTGTATTCATCTGAAACTAATAAGAAATATATTTGCAGTTTCTCTCACAATCACAATATTGTCAATCTCTGGAAATGATAACTTGGTTACAACAATGTGGAAGTTATTGTGGAAATGATATTATCAAATAATATATTCAGTATTATTAATAATACTAATTTGAATAACTTTTGTGCCCTTCTCACCTTTGTTGCGTTAACATTTCTTTTACTTCTCTCAATTTTTGTTATATCTATATTTGCATACTCGGTAGCGAGCTTCTCGATGAACATTGACAATGGTACTAAAGTATCGTCAAAAGCACTCCTTTCCGTACAAGTTGTCGACTGAAAACCAGACGTGCTACCATATTGTGAAAAAACTACCGCCGAAGGTGCATATTCTGTACATGCTCCGTTGAAAGGAACCTGCATGAATTCCACGTGTGCGGTTTTAGATGCAGCTGACCAACCTGACAAGAATATTGCAAAACTGTATTTTCATAAAACAAGTGATAACAATCTATGATAATATAAAAGCTCTATGGTACATTTGCAAGAAATTCTATTAAGATGTAATCCGAAAGTTTTCGCTATAAGGAATATTGTGTATCATTTTCCTAAATTCTTCAATAAATTATGCAACTACTGCTTAGCGCAGTCAAATTAAGTCCTGTCCCTGATATCTGTACCATATTGCTCGCAAAAAAATTCTCAACAATATAATCTAAAATGTCTTTTGCCAGTTATATTTTTCATATAAAATATCTTAACTTGCCCTATAATATTATACAAGAAAATTTGCAATAAATGTTTTTAAACATCTAGTTCCACGAAAATTGTTAAACAATGTTTGTAGATGAAGGGCTTTGCTATTTTGTAAATTCAAAATAGCGACCGCGTAAACAAACTTTTCATATATTTTTTCAATGGAATTTCATGTATATTAACAATGTTGAGATTCGGTTGCTGTAATCGACAGAGTAAGAGTTGGAGTTTAATAGATAATACGAATAAAATTTTAAAAACTTACCTCACATATGTATGAATTGCTAAAAAATAAGCCACAAAACACTGATTACAAGTTTTTTAATACGATAAATAGAAGACGAAAACATAAAATTTTCCGTAATCTGTCAGTATGTAGGGGACTTTGACTTTCGTAGTTTCGGCTTCCAATGATCGTATTTTTCTTTAAAGTTTTCAAAGTCTATCTTTCTATAGTTCATAACAGAAGCTAACATCAATTTTTATAATTTTGTTCATATTGTCTATGGAACTACAACTCTCTTATTCTGGCGGTTGCAGTAATCCTCAACTCAAAGTTGTTAATGTTCTTAAAGAACAAGTTAATTCGACCGTTATTTTGAACTAACAAAATCAGAAAACACCAACTTTTTTACAAACATTTCTATATTTTTTTTATGTTGCTCCAGCGGATTTCTTATTAAACCATTCAAGTAAATGTCAGTGAGTCGATATGTTTTACAGAAAAAAACAGTTTGGTTCATTTCTTGACCTCACTTCCCCGGACCATTTGGTGACAATGCTGCTAAATACATCAGTATATAACAGAAATTGGTCGATATCTTATGTGGTAACTTCGTGGATTAACTGTGCCAAAGTCTGTGGAGGTTAGTGCGAATGGAACAGTATCCAGACAAGGCAAAATATCCACAACAGCTGCTTGGAAAAATTATATAGTTCGACGTATAATCATGTATATCCATTGTGCCGCAAAAATTTCCATTCAGATAAAGCAATAAAGTGGTTTATAGACCATCGACAACACAATATCCAGCTGAGTAGAATAAACACCAATAATAATATCCCACCATAATTAATGGTCTGGAGACTCATTTCATTGAGTATATAAACATAAGAGGAAAGAGATTCCCTGTGGTCTCACATCTAGCAGGAAGCTGTACATATTTCTACTCTTATTATAGCTCAGGTTTTTCAACTAGAAAATTATTTTCTGAGTAGCGTACCTATACTCCTACTTACCAATTAACTTATGTTCGACCTTTGGATCGTACCTTTCTTCAACAAAAAATGTGTCCTGTTTCTCATCACATGGTTGAGGAAACTCTGGATCAACTTCGATGATAATCAATGAGGAATTAGTAGCTGCATCTCCCCTAGGATTAAGTATTCTCCATTTGATTATTCTATGAATATTTCTATCTTTTGACCAGTACCTAGATCCACTAGTTACATAATGTAAAGACTTAATTGGAACCTGAAAATTCGAATATTTAGGTATTCCTACCTCAAATGAGTTGTTTCGAGTTCTTTCTAATTTTCTGCAAGTCACATTTTACAGTGAACGATATATTTTGTTAAGGAATAGGGTGTCAATGTACAACTGAATTGAACATTAACAAAGGAATAGTAGAAAATCGTCATACAATATACCGTATCATACTCATTATTGAAGCATTCCGCAAGCAGAATAGCGATATTAAAACCAAATATAAGTCCAGTACATTTCAATTTCACATTAAAGGTTTTGTCATCTGGGTATATTTTCTGAACCAACCCTATAATTCTATTATCGTCACAGTATGGCTCGCTATCTAAAAATTCTTCATTCTCGTCTGTAACTTTGATTCCCAAATGTTCCCAATTATACTGAGGAAACGTCAGTATTACGTAAGTTATCAACATTATTATAATAAATGGCACTATTACCACGAAACTTAACATTATCACTTCAAGTTTACGGCTATTCGTAGTCATTTTTGACACTGACAGAATATTTCAAAAACAAATTAAATATTGAGGTCTATTTACAAATATGACAACTATATTATTCGCAACCAACAACAGATATATGTCATAATGACAAGATTTATTAAAAGACTAGAAACTAGGTTAGATCGTACTAGACTCAGAATCATCGACATAGAAACTTGATTACCCAATGAATATATGATTCGAAAATATAGATCATCTCGTTATAAGAAATGTCTATGAACAAGATAAAAATATGTTGGCATTCTTGTTTTTTACTGTACTATACGATCCAGGCTATTTCGATATCCTCTTCTTCTTCTCTCACTTATTTTAGGGCTTGCTTGTATATTCCATTTTCTTCAATCTCAATCTTGAGATACCGATATCCAACTCTTTGAAAGTCTTCCTGCTTATACCTATTCTGGTAGCTGGCTTCTCCTTGAATGTTCATTTCGCTAGCCGACCCTGCCCTTTCCATCGACATATGCCTTCCACTCTCGTTTTCTCCTCCGCTTTCAAATGACTACATGTGTTATTTAGTTGCAGGCCTTTTTAATGTCGAAACTGCGTTTTCTGTCGGGTGAGGCTACTGATCTAAGGGTTATTCGCAGACGTTGTTTTGACTCGCTTTTATCCGCTCTCGTATAAGCTTCATAAGTTAATCTTTGAACTGTTTTGTACATACATACGCACCTTGCTTGAGATGAACATTATTTGTTGCACCGTAGAAACGGCCTTGCCTGGCGGCCTTGTTAGCTTGTATGCGTGCTTCCCCGTAAACGTTTCCATTACTTGATGTTATAATTCCTAGATAGTTGAAGTTCATAACTTTTTCTATTATTTTATCGTCTATGTGTACCTTTTCGTTGAATCTGAGAATCATTTGTTGTAGATTGTAGATTTATCTTCTGATAAGAGGACAGCATCATCTGTATAGCATAAAAATCAGAACTCGCTGCTTCTCATCGTATATATTCCTGCAGTTTCACTGTTTAAATGCTGTTGTGATTGGAATGAATCTATGAGTGCGTAGTCGTGCTGTATTCGTGTATGGTTTAGTGAGTTCCTCGACTATTTTTATCACTTCTTTGTTAAGTCAATCTTTCTATGAAATGCGCATAACTTTTTTGAGTTTCGCTCTATAGGATAGGAAAGCAAGCTTATTACACTCTTGGCTTTTTCTATAATTTTTATTTAGTATGAATATTGCGTCTATTGTGGATCTACTGTGGCTAAAGCCTTGTTGTCCCCAATTTATCTCATCCCCTTGGGAAAGGTACTTTGTTTATATTCTTAAAAGAAGATTTATTATGGCGCTCAGAAGACCTAAGCGTCGATAATTACTTGATTCTTTTCTTTTCTATGAATAGGGATTGAGATGCAGTGTTAGTTTACACAGTATGGAAGACACCTTTCAATGTGAAGTATTTAGAAGCATATTTATACAGACGTAAGTTGATGAAATATAGAAAAAGTCTACTATATTCTACCAAAGTCAATTAGCGTGAAAAAAGAAATATGGTCGAAGACGTGTCGAATGTCGTCAACCCAGTTCAGTAACATATACAGTGGAAATTATGAAATTGAGTTGCGTTACATATTTCCCAAATTCTTTTCCCCTCCAGCTGGTGCCATATGAATTCACATCGATATATACCGGAAATATTGTAACCGAATCTGATTTTTTGCCTTACTTCATAATTCAACTTTTTTACCAGATAATGTTGGGTCGTATATAACCAGAAAAACTCACTTCCACCAGTCTCAAAGTCATTGGTAGAATATCAAGAAATTTATAGCGCCTTCCTAAAATTCTAGTAATCCCAAGAGGATCACCTAGTTATGAATACACCAAGATGCGTTAGGGAATGTGTAATAAATGTTTACTGGATTTTTATGTTATTGAACTATATTTTCACTTTTGCGTGTTATTAATTTATGTGTAGTGTCCCATCTATATAATATAATAATAAATATGAATATTTCAACCAATAGTTTATCAAGAGAATTCTAAAGTGACAAGCTTAAGTATTTTTGTGGAATTTAGGGAAACACTAGTGTGTAAGACAACAATGTCTGTAGCTTTACCTTATCGTACTCATTTCGAAAACAATCCACTAAAAACGCTCCAATTCTCATTCCAATGATTAAACCAGTACACCTAAATCTCACATTAAAACTGTCATCATCAGGATAAATTTTCTGTACCAATGCCATGATATTCGAATCGTCACAGTATGGTTCAACCCGTCGATAATTTTCTTTCTCGTCGTCTTCATCCTCCCACAAATTACAAACTTCGTCTTTAATGTTTGCTCCTGGGAATGTGAAAAGAGCGAATCCTAAAATCAACATTAATATGAATGGTAGGAGCACCAAAAAGCTTAACATAATAACTTCCAGTTTACGACTATTTCTTGTCATTTTGAATGTTTAAGTTTATTGCTTTGACAGACGTGAAGAAATGCACGGCACACCAAATATATTTAGTGAAATTGATACTAATATTCTAATACGAAGTATCTACTTACAGGATAATGTAATCTCACATGGGAATTTGGTATACTGGGATTTTTCTAGTTCGTTTCATTCTAAGTTAGTAAGTATTTGTTATTTGAGCATGTGATTAATCCAATTCATCTGTGAATGTCATATAATGAGATCGCCAGTGTTCTTTAGTATTCTAGTTTTCTATTTCCGCCTTTTCTTAGGGTCCTCCTTGACTACTTTTTTCTTCTAATTTCATGTTTTCGTTGGGTATTTTTCTCGTAAATTTATGATGCCTCTCAGTCCTTCTTATTTCTTTTTGTCTGCTTTCTTTCCTTTTGGTATATTTCATAAGCTCAATTATTTGGATGTTGATATGGGTATTGGAATTTTTTGCGCTGTATCCATGACGGAAACCTTTAAGTACTCACTATCAATAGCTCAGAAACGTGAGATCGTTGGTTCTTCAAATAGTTTTATCACCCGTTCACTTTACATCTTGAATATAATTATAAAGTTGTATTTTTCATTAAACGTCTTTATTAAAACTCACTTATCAGTACTTTCACTTTAATTCAGTTGATAGCTTGATAGCCCATTTTTTGCATGATTCCAAGTTCTGCATTCCCATCCATATAAAATACAGTTTCACTCTGTATTACAGGATTTTGATAATTCCACATGGAATAAAAACATTTTTTCATTTTGAGATCATGGAAACTGTAGTCTTAGAGTAATAGAAAGTAATTTATTGCAGATGATAAATTAAAACATACGTTAGAGCACAATCTGTGAATTTATAACGTAATAATAGTATTTTGGATGAATTCCAAACCACTTGCAGTTAAGGAAGTTAATTTCGAGAGTTGATATAGCTTTGCTCTATAAGTCTTGTAGTTTAAGCATAAGTAGCATCGTATATAGTTCATTAACTAGTATTTGCTTTGATTTATTTGCATTGTAACGAGGTTCACAGAAGTGGACAGATACATTTTAAATTTTCGGAAGATGATTTTATATCGATTTTCCCAAATTTCATACCAAGGCATATCGTTTGCACAATGAAAATAAAATATATTTATTTAGACGAATTTCAAATTTCGCAGACATCTCGATTATTTATTGACATCTCCCCTCTGTGTTACTTTGATGACTGTAATTTTGCACACTTTAACACATCTATGCTCAAGCTGTGCAAATTTATAGAAAAAAAGTTAATTCGATTTCATCTAGGGAGTGTCTATGAAGTTGCGATGTTGAGAAATGTAATATTTAGTGTCGATGGTTGTGTAGAATATATGCAGCAGACTTAGGCCTAATGTATTATAACCACAATAAATTATAGTTAAAATGAAAATTTGAATTTTAGGACAATTTGATTCATCACTAAAAATATTTATACAACTTTCACAAGAAATCAATAGATTGCTGTGTTAAACTTGAAAACGGTTTCTTGTATATACAAAAAAATAACGCTGCAAGTAAATTAATATTATTTTTAATAATACCTTCTAACCTCCTAAAGTCACTTTAGTAATTTGACAGCTATCGTACAATTAGTTTGTGAATAGTAGTAATTTGAGCAAAGCAAGTTTGTAAGCTTGAAAAAATTGATAAAAAGGAATTTCGTGAGTTGATAAAACATTTGTAGTTTCTAATAAAAACTACTGAAACCAGGGCTAAACTTGCTTTTTTAAGTTTAAACAATGCTAAGTGATCACCGAGTATCATGCGCGCAGAGGGAACAATCTAAAGAATTCTGGCATCAACGGAAATGTGCAAAAAATCAACAATAAAGTTTCAGATAACCGTAAAGTTGAGCTGATTGGAATAGCTGGGAGTCCACAGATATCAAAAGAACGTGTTGAACATATTATAAGTGAATATTTTTATATGCGAAAATTCTGTACATAGTGGGTGTCGCACTAGCTCAGAATGTATCAAAATCAACAACGAATTGATAGTTTTTAGCAATGTTTGGAGATATTCAATCGTAATAAACCCGAATTTTTCACGTTGGCAGTCAACCCACTAGATTGTCCATGAGGAATGGACTCCAAATCGTGGTGAGACGTAAAAAATTGCTGGTAATGCATCCGTATTTTGGGATGCGCATGGTATAACATCAATCAACTATTTTGAAAAGGAAAAAACAACAAACAGCAATTATTACGCACTGTTGACGGAAGAAATCCTGGAAAACAGACCCATTTCAAGAAGAAGACATTGCTCTTTCATCAACATATCGAAATCGATATGAGTTGGGCTTCGAATTGCTTCCGTATTTACCATATTCTCTGAATCTCGCCCCAAGTGACTATTTTGTTCTCGCATATCAAGAGGATGCTCGCTGGACAAATATTTCTCATTGATGAGAAGGTGATCGCCGGAACTGTAGCTCATTTTGAATATAAAGACAAACCATACCATTAAAAGACTACAGAAAAATTATTTGACAACTATAATCTTTGTATCGTCGTCAACAGCAATTATGTTTGATAATCAAATTAAATTTTGTTGAATCCTAACGTACCTACGAACTTTCTTACCTGTAACATATTCATCATACTAATTTTGTCTTAAATCCGGCTCCAAATCTGTGATTTCCACTCCTTTCTTCCTCCTGTTTATCCCATGAACCACTATTTCATAAATATTTGCTGTAGTGGTGATTAATTATAGTACTTGTGACTTAATCGGTTCTAATTCTTCATTAGATTGAGAAAAATTAGAGATACATTGGCTTAATGGTTTAAAAGAAATAAGCTCCCTATAGATTCAGATTTATTAGTTAAAACAAATAATTTGAATGTCTTCAATGGATTATCGAAGTGACAACAGTTAATTAATCAATTAATTTTGTCCTTTTTCATACAAAATATGGGGTTATCCACATTGAATATGTAAATGTTCGTTAATAAAATGTTAGTTTCGCATGATTTCTTTTAGTGTCTTTTAATAATGAATAATCCCAAACCAGTCAACAGAAAACATACGATTTATGGAATGTAATCCCATTCCTGTCATGATCATTCTGGTAGTTTATTCACTCGAACATATTTTGGTTGTAACTGCAATAGAACCCTCTCGAAATCTCATTTTAAAGTATACGACACGCCATCAGGCAAACACCACAGACATTACCTATAACAACCCGCGTAATTTCTCAAATAATAAGCTCCTTTCGCACATTTAGCGCTCACTTTTGTGTAAAATTCCTTTCCAAAGTTCAACTTCGACTCCCCAGAGGTATACCATTAATTATTCTGAAAACCACTTAAGCTTCTTCGCTATGTTGAATCAAATGTGTGTTTAATTTTCAATCCTATTTAATAAAATGGAAATGAGAGCCATCGAAGCGGCAGATCTTTCGGATTATTTCAGTATAAATTTACTCTGAATGCATATAATAAAATTTTACTTTATGCATATATGAAAGTTACGACAATATAGCTGCAAAGTTATTGAATATACTACGTAAATTATTCGTATTCAAAATCTAATTAGTGAAATAAACTCTAATGGAATCATAGATTTTCATGTCAAGTTTCATGCTCATTCTCCTGGGTAATTAATTTGTATTTACTATTTAGTTTCTTGATCTTTAAAGTTGAATAACTCTATCTTTTCAAGTCTGTAAAAGATAATTCAATTTAAACTCTCGTATACGATAGAATTATTATTCACCTCAAATATATCTAAGAGGTGAATGAAATCCTTCAAAAATCCAATAAGTGACGCAGCTGCGTCAATTTTTGATGCTTACAACTTACGTTTTTGGTTCTTTATCATAAATCATAAGGATACTTGGCGCATGATCTAAGGGAATCATAGTTTGGGTAATTTGGAGAATTATGACAAATTTACTGTAATAAAACGTTGTCCTTGCAGAGAAATTTGCACCATAATTTCATTGTCTCTGTGATAGAAAAGCAATCGTTGAAAGTTTTTCCTTCTCTGCCTTCTCAATCACGAGATATATATCAGTCTAAGTACCTATCAAGTTGGGTGTAATGTGTCTACTTAATGCATATTTTTGCTGCATTTTTTCTGATGTAATAAATTATCTTTTCTGTTGCAAATAGTGGGAAAAGATTTGTTTCTACGTCCATATTGTCAAATTTCTCATTGGTTTAGTTGAAAAAGTGCCCTGTGTAGTAGTCAATGATGCAGTGTTGTCTATATTTTGATAAGTTTGTTTATTCCTTAGTTTTCTGGTTTTTTTAATAAAGAATGAATTCATTTAAAATGAAAAAAAGATAGATCTTGATAATTATACAAACTGTTTTATTTGCAAATTTATAAATTAGGATTATTCATTTCTATATGTGGTTTCAAATATTTCCGGAAATTTGATTTCGTTGGTAATGAATAAATGTAGGACCAATACCAAGGCCAGGTTAGATTGTTAATGTATAAATGATCTTGGTCTTATAATGTAATAAGAGGTCTTGTCTTGGTCTTGTAGGGTGCAGGCTAGGTTTCAGTCTTGGTCTTCCAACAAGTGGTAAATTATTCTTAATTAGAGGCAAGAAATTTTGAAATAAATAGGTTTTAACTGATATGAGGTGAATAAAATATTAAGAAATAAAGAATTTCGGAGTATTGATTGTATGAATATTATGAACAATTTATAGAAATTCCAATGCAGACAAACTGTATTTATAAAGTGAGTAATGAAAACAAAATGAAGATAAGAATATTTTCTTTTCTTCACAAATATACATTAATTGTTATATTATTCTCAGAGTTCAATTACGTGAAACTATACAGGAAAATTTACCATAAAACAATAAAAGTTGCCAAAAATATTTATTATAATAGGAGACTTGCCAATTCTCGTAATGTTTCTAAAGAAACATAGTCTATTGTAATGATCTATGAAACAGGGCTTCTTCGTCGAGCATAATCTCTACTTCACCTGATAACTGATAACCTTTATATTTACTTTGTGAATGTAGCCAAATATTCAACAAATTTTAAATCACATTACCACTTTAATTAACGTTTCATTTCAAAATGGCACTTTTCCCAATTGCCTTAAGACGGCTATAGTTATACCTCTGCCTAAAGGAGGAAATAGAAATCAAGCATCGACTTATCGCCCAATTGCACTCCTTCTAACGTTAACTAAGATCATAGAAATATTGGTAAAAAAAGAGGCTTTCATCATTTCTGTTTAAATATAAGATACTTACTACCCACCAATTTGGGTTTTTAAGTGGAAAATACACAAATGATGCTATATTCTCCTTCCTTAATAATGTCTACTCTAGACTAAGCAACTCCACTGTAAAATATTTCAATTAACAAATTGTAGTACTACGGTTTCAGGGGAACTCCTGTCCCATGGTTTAAGTCATAGCCAACCAACAGAAGTCGGCTTGAGAGGGTTGATACAACGATGTCTTCATAATAGTATGTGGAGTGCCCCAGGGATCAGAACTAGGCCCTTTTTTGTTTATTCTGTGTATAAACGATATCGCCTATATAAAAATAAGTGGTAAAATATGTCTATTTGCAGACGACACTAGTTTCTCTTGGAACAACTCACAGCACCTTATATCTAGTGACCTAATCACCTCAATTCATGGTGTTATTCTAATCTTATCTATCTCAACGTTTCTGAAACCAAAGTCTTATGATATAAAAATTTTTATTAAATAACCACCATTGACGTCGTTGAATCTTTAAAATTCTTGGGGTTTGTGGACATCTTATCTAAAAAAATTGAGTTCCTCCTGTTTTTGCTTTGAGATCATTTTTCAAAAAACTGTCCTTCCCTTTCGAGGTAGGTGTGGTGCGACTCAATTTGAGCGAATCTTCAAACTTCAAAATAGAGCTTTTAGATATTTAGTCGGACTAAACAGCAGTGCATATTGCAAGAACTTCTCTAAAAAATTGAAAATTCTGAATTTTCTTTCCTTATTCGTCTTTGAATCCGTTGGCGTAATTCGTAAGTACGCTTCTCCAATTTCAAATCGTTGCACGGTTATCTTACTCACTTAGGAGTGCGGAGCTCGTCGTATACCTACCTACTCCACGTTGAGAATTAGTCAAGGGTTCAATATTTTACAATTCAAAAAAATGTACAATCACTTGCCAATTGAAATCAAATCGATATCATCTTTTCCCGCATTCCGCAATAATTTGATGGCATATTTACTGGAAAGTGCATTGTACTCTGTAAACGACTTCAATTGTGCTCATACTGGTTCAAGTTTTGCTTTGGACTTACATATTCATTATTACCCATCACTTCTACCTATTTAGTTACTCATTGTGGTTTTCTTCTGTATATTGAAATTTTATTAGAATTGTGTTATTTTTATGTTTTTTTCAGCTTCTATAACCTGTTGTCTAAAAATTATAACAATTCTTTGACAATGAAGCATTTCTCTCTCCAAAACAGATATTCTTTTTTGTACCTGTTGATTACGTACTTTAGTTTTAAGATTTTTGTGTCATTGTGTCAACCCATAGATATGGGTTTATGATACCCTATACTTTCTGACAGTCTGTGAGCTATATATACAACAAAGTAAATTGGTAAGAATAATATGCCTTACACGGGAGAATAGTAGTTACCAAACGAATTTATGTTTGCGTGTTATAAAGATATTAAAACCAAATATTGACAATGGAACATATTAAAAGAGGAAAATTGCCTATTTAATAATATGACATTCTGTTGCGTGGAAGTATTCGTTTCTTTCCCAATTCATTCACTAGGTATTTTGTAATAAAAATTTAATATCGTAATGGAAAGAAATCATTATCAACGTAAATAAATATTGTTTAGGGAGACGTGAATTGCGGCTATTATTGAAAAATTATAAATGAGCTTTCAAGACTCTGGCGCTTTATGTATTAGTTTATTCATGCGACTGTGAAACCAAAGATCGTGATAGCTCATTGAATGAATTGAGCTACTAAGCTAGGGAATTATTGAAGGACAGGGAAATCGGTTGATATCCAATACTACAATTATTATGAATTTTTTGTCAATAGATCACTTCTTCTCCCAGAATATCTTAGATTGGTTGAAACCCATCTGAATCTAATTTGTAAGAAGATATTTTTTGAAAAGTCAGTAGAGTTTCATATATAAGTATATAACAACATATATATATATATATATATATATATATATATATATATATATATATATATATATATATATATATAACCTGAATTATTAACTAGGATTTTTCGAAAACATGATCATTGAAATAGGTAAATATGAAATTCTTCTTGTACTGGCCTAAATCTCTATCACAAAATACAATGGAAATAGATACAAGAGGAGCTTACTCCATTCAAGAACCTAATTTCCATATTTCTATTGCGAGAATTAAGGATATTTCCGCTTTCTCGAATAATATAGGGGATACTGAGGTTGATAGGATAACAAGGATAAACATGTAATCCATTTTAACAGTCTTGTTGTCTTTAACAATATAATGTTTCCAGTAATTTATATTTCCATACCAAATATATATCGAAACAATAATTTTGTGAGTGTAAATTATTTGAAAATATGCTTTTAGCTACTTATGTACTATATGAAATATTATTGAACATACTTTCAACAACACCAACTAATTAATACACAATTATTTATGATTATATTTTTAACAACCTCTAAGACTTTGAACAAGAAGTGGTTTTGTGACGCAGAGCCTTGAAATATCTATCATTATTGTTGTTTGTGTCTTTCGTCTCAATTCAAAGGACATGTCAGAATACAAGATAATGAAACAGCTAATCGAATAGCAAACTATTCAGTGCAAAATGGAGTTTTTTGTAACCTATATACAGGAAGATATACGATTAATTCAATCAAAGATAAAATGTACGTATCCTGGCAGAAACACTGGGATACTGCCTCAAGATCCTCAAATAACACCTATTTTCAAATATTATCCTACTGTACCCTCACCTCCGAATTTTCAAATACACAACTTCGAAACTTCACTCATCAAGTATAGAATGAAGACTGGTCATGATGAGATATCCCGCCCATCTTGCCAGGCTAGGTATTATAAAATCATCAGTCTGTACCTGCGATGATAATTATTGTGCTGATTCAAACACATTTTTTTCGGATGCAGCATTCACATTAATAAGACAAATAATTTGTAACCATTACTTGTACAAAACTACTCCCTACCTCTAAACCTCACACACCTTTTAAGCATAGATAACCGACAAACTTTGGATTTATTAGTAAATTTTATCAAGGATATTAAAATTAATATCCAAGTATTGGAAAATTCTGTGGCTGATGGACCTGTTTCCAAGCCATTTTCTTTCACACACACATATATTTTAGGTATGTTCAGAACAAAACAAAGGTTTATAAATTTTGACGAAAACATAATGGTTATGGATAAAATAGTATGGAAACCTGGGTACAAACTCATTTCTGTCTCGAGATCATAGCTAACCTCGACGTTTCGCGTCTTATTTAACTATAATAAATCTCTTAACAGTAATGAAATTCTTCCCACCTCTGTATGTGATACACTATTTTTAACGTCCGTTATAATAATCACGTTTCTTTCCTCATTCATTTACATTCACAAGGAATGTGATTTCTGAATCTATAAGTGTGAAAAAAATTAAATTGTTTTATCAAAATAGTGGGCTGTGAAGGCTTTCTTTCTCACTGTGTCTAATTGGAAGAAGTGTGGTATTATTATAAGTGATGGAGAGTAATAGTGACTAACTGTAACGACTATAAATCTTCAGTATTCCAAGGAATATTATTCTTTTATGAAGTGGCGTACTAAAAAAGCATAAACAACTTCACAGAAAGAGCGTTAGTAGTTTACTTTGAAACTAAATTCAAAATGTGGAAGTCTTCAACACTTTGGTCGACTTATTCAAAACTGAAGGGCACTCTTATTGTGAATATCGACGTAGACATCAGTAAATACTCGAAACTCATTGCATATTTGCAAAATAAATAAGTGGGCTGTAGACCCAAAAAACATTTTTCCGTGAAGAAATTAATAATCTTCTGTTGCAAGCTCCAGCTTGCAAGACGATCCAGACGATCATTATTTGTAACATCTTTCAGGTTGCTTTAATATTCGGAATCACAGGACCTCTGCGGAGGGAGGAATTATATAAAATCAAGTGTAACGATATTAATCATACCAGAAAAGTTTTAATTATCACAGTACCTGATACAAAAATTCATGTTCAACGTCGATTTACTATTATTGGTGATATATCTGGCAGTAGATTAAACTTGGCTTGAAGTTGGTAAACATTTATAAAAAATATAAAAACTAACGACCCACAAATGTCAAAACAGATCATTTTCTTTTTGCAGTATAGAAATGAAAAATGCAGAACCAAAGTTTTAGGTATCAATACCTTTTCAAAAATTTCCTTGTTTATCGCAAAATATTCAATAAACTACACTGGGAATACATTTAGACGCTCTTCGGCGACTCTATTAGTGGATTCTGGTGATATAATTCAACCAAAGGAGCTGGAAATTAAAAACAGTTGCGTAGGGTTTCGTAGACAACTCAATAAAAATTAGAAACAGCTAGTTCAACTTCAAGCAACATAGTGTATGTTCACGATTATACCAACAATCTAATATACCTATAAACGATGTTATTTCTTCTTCACTTCAAATTAATAATGCTTACAGTTGTACTTCTAATATTACTATTACAAAATATAAGTTGATAAGACTTTTATCGAATTTTTTTAAGTTTACGGACGTAGAAAAAACTATGTATGAAACTCGTAGGAATTGCCGTTCTACTCGTGAAAAAAGTATTTCAGTCACTTGTTGCATAAATTACTATTTTCTTCACAGATTAAAAATTAAAAAGTTGAGGAATCGCGAAATGTGAAAGAAACATATAAGTTTTTGAAACGAATTAAATACACAGAAAAGAGAATTTTCAGAAAGGGTTCACATATATAGAAACGATAAAAAAGACCTGACTAATGTATAAGTATAAAGTGAAATTTATAGTTCTATTTAATAAATTTAAATGCAGCTACGAATTTGTGTGATGTAAAAACTGAGAAAAAATTATTTTTGTTTCTTAAAACAAATTTCTATTTTGTTGTTTATAATGTAGGTGATCTATTGATTAATATAATATAAACGCAAATTGTCAGTGTCAAATGATATTTTGATAAAGACAGAGTAGTCAAAACGTCAATATTATATGGTTTTTGAACGAATACTTAATTGATAGAAACCTAATCAAGTTAATTTATCAACAAAAAACAGGTCTAATAAGTGAGAAAACGATAAAAGCCCCTCAAATCTTTTTGTGTGGAGATAAAAGAGTACCTTTTAAGTAAGCAAATGAGGCAATAACACTAAAAGATAAACAGAAAGAAATGTTATTTTTCGGCTTTGTTTAATCACAGCAAATTCATTTACCATATTTTAATTTTTAATATTTTTATTTAAATAAAACCTTTAAAGTTTTGTCAACAGATATTATTTATAAGCAAATTTTTCATTGTAGTTATTTTATGATATCAATACTTGTTTCGACGTAAGATTGAAAGTTGACTACATAGTTTGGAAAATAAATTAGGTTCGAAATATAGAGTAATAACCTATTTTCCATAATTGGAGTCCCTACCTTACAATCCACGTCTCGGTAAATTTTGTTAAATTTTCAAAAGAGAGAAGCTTACAATTTAGAGCACAAAACTCTCTCTAAAACTTATCGTTGCAACTTTATTATCAAAGAAACCACTTTCTCAATGCTTTTTCTCGATGCCTCAAAATATTAGCATTTTAGTAATGATTCTAAAGTAGTTCTGTGATAAATGCAGTCGAATTTAGACAGCGCATATTTTTGAATTATTCAATTCAATTATAAAGTTGAGTTGCATGAGAAATGATAGCTCTAGTTGCGCTATTCTGTAATTGCAGGAATGGTGGCTTATTAATTTCAGTTTGTATGCAATTTGTTTGTTAGATTTGAAATTATAAGGAAGTCGAGATGTCTCTATTTGATACACGAAACTACAATTTTGGTATTCATTTAAATGTAAATATGCAGAATACATTGTATTTGGTATTAATGTATTAGATTGAATATTTTCAGCACGGAAGCATTCGAATAATAATTGACATCAGCGAACATGTTTATGAAGGAATATAAGTGAGTTTCTCAGTTTGTTAGAAGTATTTCACTTTCAATCGAAATCATTTGCATTTATTTTGTAGTACTGCTACTACTGCCAAACTCATATACTGGAGCTAGTCTTAACAGCGCTCATAGTAATACTAATTCTTACGACAAAATGAATTTCACTGGTTTAAGTACTCGTTTTTGAGAATAGTTTAGTTTGTGATTTTGTATTTTGCTCTTATCATAAACAATTGAAATTCGATAAGCGTGATGGCTTTTGGGCGACTATTTGAGACCTTTTGAGTAAAGCCTTCGTAGATTCTACCTGACTAGTGGTTCGCAGTTGGAAGAGAGGATGGCATTGGTTAGTGTTCGCTAGGAAATGTTTAACTACATGAACCAAATAGCGACATTCTTTGACATAATCCTCAGTCCCTTGTCTCAAGCCCAAACGAGAGTTGTTGAACCACTATGATGAGATGCAATAGCGTCCAAATTAATCATTAGTTACAAACCTCTCTTTGCAATAGCGAGCCAATGGGGATATTAATATCGACAAAAAGGTCGATTGACATCACGCTCTTCAGAGAAGATGTAATTGAATAATCTTCGAGGCATTAAGTAGCAAAGTAGTTTTTTTCTCATTTGAAGGACGTCAGAATACATATTCGAAATATTATCATTTATTGTGATATATTTTACAGACCTGATTCACCATCGGAATCTATATTATCGGCGCCTACGTTATATTTCTACTCGACCCGTGGTTCTCAGTTGGAAGTTAGGATGGCGCCGTTTTGCGTTCGCTGGGGAATGTTCAACATGAACCAAATAGCGACGCTCTTTGACGTTATCTTCAGTTCGGTTTAAAGCCTGAACGAGAATTGTTTAACCACTTTAATGAGACGTAATAACGTAGAAACTAGTCAGTGGTTACAAACCTCTCTTTGCAATTGCGAGCCATTGGGGATGTTAATTTCGACAAAAAGGTCGATTGATATCCCGCTCTTCAGAGGAGATATAATTAAATATACTGGTTAAGGCATTAGCCAGGAAAGTAGTTGTTTTCTCCTTTGAGTTAGTAGTTAAAAACAGAGTTATTCTTCTGTTCACTTATTACAATGATTACTTAAGTTCCTGTTAGCTTTTTGAGGAGTATGTTGGATGAAGAAGACTTCATTTTTGTATATCCTTCACCATTTTTTCACCAAGATTTTTGAAATGATATCACTTTTTACTCTTCCTTATCAATATACTTCATCTTATTTGTACCACGTTTTATTTTTTATCTCATTTTTTGTTTTCTTAATAAGGGTATGAATTTTGTTTCTATAATTTTTATATGGAGTTTAAGATGTGGAACATTATATTTTACGACAAAACATGCAGTTTCAAATGAGCTCATTAATTTTAATAAGAAAGATGCAATTTTGCACATATACACAAGTCTTGAGATTTTCGGAAATTTATCAATGTTAATTTTGTTTTGAGCCTGTTGTTTGATTTTTTTTGTAGAAAACCATAATAGTACAAAAGGGAAATAGTAATAGTTCATATTTGTCTAAAATAGAATTGATTCAAATTTTTTCCAGATTAATTTCTGTTTTCGATATGTTATTTACTATTTTAGCTACTACGATTACCATTAAAAATAAGCAATCAAAAACTCATATGAATACGTGAAATTACTTAATATACTTACGTCTAAAGGCTTGCGAAAAAGATTAATGCTTCTTAAATGAGATAATTATTACAACACTTTCTCTTATTTGTTTATTTATCAAGTTACCATAGATAATTTTGTGCCTTCAAGAAGTGTGAAACGGCATTGTCATTTTGCAAGACATTTTTCAAATTTTGATTGAAAAAACACTGATTGTTAAGGTAAATAAACATGGAAGAAGAATCTGGATTTGCAGAAATTGCGTGGAACTCAAAAATTACTTCCGGAAAAGTCTACCAAAAATTTAAATTTGAACATTTACATAAGTGAATTCATGAATCGACAATCAAAGGGCCATAAATCGAGTTTCTTAGATGTTTACAGAAATCTGTTCAGAAGTAAATAATAAACGTTTTTTTTACATATCGTAGGAATAAATAAACCGAAAAACCTGTTGGTATTGACTAGATTGGGAAGATTTCATCCATTATAGTCTAATATTTAAATTTGCCCAGCTTCAAGGACTACACAGGTCACTGTTTTAGACGATCGTCTGATCTACTCGCCGATTCGGGAGTAGATATATTGGCAATTAAACGATACGGCGAGTGATAATCTTCTACCGTCGCAGATGGCTACATCGAAAATTCTTCCAACAATAAAAAAGAGACGGCCAAAAAAAAGTGTTAATATCGACACTTGTCTATTTTTCTCGATACTTGGATGCCTCCATCCTCAAAAATAGAAACTATAATATCACTTTTTTTGAGTAGCGAGGTTACAGTGAGAAAAATTATCGAATGTAATACTTAATAATATAAAAAATTCTTTTACTGTAAATTTAAAATCAGTTTTTATACTAGATTGTTAGATTATGTTACTCAAGTTGTGAAATTTTGTCACGGATATGTGTTTTATTTTTCACTTTTCCTTACAACTATTGAATTTACATAATTTTTTAGAATCAGTTTTATATAGCTTTTTAGCTATTCTGTAAAATTTTCTATTTGTGGGTTGCTGGAGTTAAGCCGATGATATGTAATATATAATCAAGAAAAAGAATTTTTTACTGTGATCGTAGATGAAATATTGTATGATATTCATGAGTGAAGTAGTAGAGGCAATCGCTATGCTTTTCTCTTCCATTTTCGCAATTCGTACGCAAAAGTATCACTTCACCCACTTGTATCATGAATAACTATTGTCGGTTTATTCTTATACCAGATAAACCCTTTGAAATTCATTATCTAGTATATTAAATTCTCATGTCGTGCTTTGTAATTTGTAACTCCTCCGTGACGGCTTCGCCGATTCTCATGAAATTTTGTGTGCACATCGGGTAAGTCTGAGAATCGAACAGCATCTATTTTTTCATCTTCCTAAATGTTAAGGGTAGTCCACCCCAAAATTTTTGACTTAGAATAAAAAATATTATATTACCCTAAATTTTTCACCCCTCTACGATCAACCCCTGTTTTTCCATCATGATTTGTTTCAAGGGACACCAGTTAATGCGTACCTCGGTTCATTCACATCAAATAATTTGGGTCGTGTATATATAATAAATCCAAGGCAGACTGAGTTCTTTTTTCTGCGAATGTTGTTGGTTAATGTCCCGGACCATTGTCATTTCAAGTTATACGCAAAGTAGATGGACAACAATCATTGGGACAGTATGTTTGCTGAAGCAGCACAGAAACACAAATTCGTCTACTATTTGCTATAGTGCTGACTACATGTTTCCGGCCCGAGCACAAATGTTGTGGGATAATAACAAATATTCAATGATTGATTATGTATTGTATTGACATCGTACAAGATACAACAATCTAATGATACCATTCAGTGATACAATGTATAATGAAGGATTGATTGCTATCGAGGATCATTGCATTGCTATTGCGAATTTTCCGATCATCTGATTTATTCAACACAGATATGAAACGAACTTCTGCACAATCATCGACTCGCAAAATACTCTCATTGATAAAATATTTCGCAATGTACACACACAATATGAAAATCATAAGTGGCTGGCAGAAAGAGCGATCTTGACAGCAAAAACTGTGGGCGTCAATGAGTTAAATTTAAAGATACAACTGTTGTTGCCTGGGACTTTGTGTCATACAAATTGAGTTTCATTGGATTTGCCAGGTACACCACTATACCATTCACAACTGAAGGTTACATCTCCGATCTGCATCGTAACTTGAACCCCCCACGGCTGTGTAATGGCATACGATTAGTCATTAAAAAATTAATGAAAAACTGCCACGAATCCGTATGATTCCTACAGATGTGCCAATAGAATTCAAACACACTCAATTCCCAATTAAATTGGCATTTTCTATGACAATCAATAAGGCACAAGGCCAAATATTGTATGTATGTGTCTTAGATTTGGAAACATCATGTTTTTTTCATAGACAACTATTATGGCGTGGGAAAACTATCCAGTTTGTTAGTGTTGGCTGAACACGGACTAAACAAGAATATTGTACATTCTATTATGCTGAGAGATTAATCTTTATTTTTTTAACTTTCATTGTCTACCACGCTTTCGATTTCAAGTACATACTTATATATAAAGTTAGTTATTTGTATTGTACTAGAAAAATATTTCGTGAATATCATTTTAAAAACGTTTCCAGGTCAGCTAGTATTTATATAGTTATTTGTATATACAATTTTATTTTTTCAATAGATCAATCACCGTGTACCTATATGTCGCTATATTTTAGAATAATAAAAAGTTGAGTCATAAATCTAACTTCTTTGAATAGGCATTTAAGTCAGTTACCAAAAGTCTATGGAAAGATACAAAAAGTGATGATATCGTTTTGCTTAATACCGCCTTACATAATATGTGATAATTAATATTCCTAGAAGAGCTCCTTTGGTACACACAATTATAGCTTGAGTATATTTCGTCTGAAATCCCCTTAACGATATAAATAGATATGCTTGAAGCGGGAATACATCAAACGAAATATATGTATTACTAATTCGGTAAGGAGCGGAGAATTAATATAATTTGAATAGTGTTTATTTATTTTATAGCTAGTATATTCAACACGAATTGTAGAAACAAAATAAACCATATGCTTCTTATTTGTTTGTAAACAGAGA